>OZ035824.1:45015588-45646080 GCA_964034765.1 Knipowitschia caucasica | reverse complement strand
GGACGCATTTGTTTGGTGCCTTTTTTGGCTGCACTTTTTTTTATTATTTATTTTAAACTAAGTTTCATGACTGGTTTGATTTTCCTGCTCGTCGGATGTGAGAGCGGATTTTTAAACAGACGGCATCTAATTTGTATTACAGTCACTTTTAATGGACGTTTTATCTGCTTTTACAGGTTATCCACCTGCCCACAACACATCACCCATGGACCGACCGATCTCGCCCCGCGAACTCTTTCAAAATGATATACAATTAACAACTGGCGTCAATCCCCCTTCCTAACCTGTTAACACCAATGTCCCCCGGACTTCACCACTGTCAAAGAACTACCACAGAACTCATACTTTTAGAGAAACTTCTTAACATGTCATGACAGATCATTCAACAGCACAGCTAATATCCATCTCCGTTCGTAGACACTCACAAGCGCCTCTCACTGCAAATCTGGGTTCCAATCGCTGTCCTCACCCTCATCATGCTCTTGCCCCGGGGCGTACCTTCACGCGCGCCCGGTGCAGCTGCTCCTCCCGGTCCCGCTTGTGCTCGTTCCCTCCACCTCAGTCCCGAAGCCCACTGACCATACCCAGACGGCGTGGTGCAAGGCCAGAGGCCACACAACAACACTGCCTCCTCGCCCGCAGTTGGTGAGAGGCGGTGCGCAAGTACGCTCGGGGAGCTTCCCACTCTAAATCACGCTGGCTCGCCGTGCTACAACCTACTGCGGAACCCCGGGGTGATCTCTGTGGCCCAGACGCGCACCGGATACCCCCAGCGCTGTGCCCTGCTGTGGGGGGTCCGTGGCGCTCTGGACCGGAGGTAATCCCCAGATGCGAGACCACAAAGCAGGTCCTACGCTGTGGTGCCCGGGGGACCTTCTGCGCCCTGGCACGCGTGGTGTCCTCCCGTATGACGGCTGCATCGCTCGGCAGGGGTCCCTGCGCCGTGCAGCCGCAGAGTCCTCCCGTAAGTGCTGCTCGCCCGCTGGGGGGGGCTCTGCGCTTTATCTCAGCGCGGATTCTCCCCCGCTGAAGGGCTTCTCGCCGCTGGAGGATTCTCTCCGCCCGTGCATGTCCCTCCCACAATCCGACCTCACTACCACCTCACCTACCCCGCAGAGGCGCCGTTAGGTCTCCGGCGCCCTCATCTGCGCCTCTGCGGCTCACGGGCGCGAAGCTGCTCTGCTCCGGCGCAGCCCTACGCTTCCGGGCCCCTGCTCTCCAGCCCCGGGCCCTACTCCAGTCACACCCTCCCCTCAACGACCTCTTTGCCTCCAGACTAGACACTCCGGGTGGAGATTCTATCATACAAACTCTTGTAAGTTTCTCAAATGCCTTCTCTCACTCTTTCCCAGAGCCACTGTCCCCACCAACCTCACTAAACGACCCGCACTTCCTACAACAGCACCCCCCACAATAACCCGGTCAATAATTCTTGTGGTACAAAATATGCGGCACTCCGCCAATCTGATATCACCATTAATCCATTTTAGACCTTTTAAACCTTTTATCATAATCCGAAAAAAGTGTTTTTATCTCGGGCCCTCTGCCCACGTTGGATAAACCGGGGCGTGGTACGTGTTTAGCAGGATACTACACTCACCCTGGCTTCAAAAATCACACACTGAACAACTTTGGTGTATTGACAATTTTAATTTTTTTCTGGAACCGCCACCCCTTCTTCACACCCATTGGACTCCATATCTAATATACTCGGCACCCGGACCTGGATTTCAAATACATCACCCACTTCAGTTCATTCCCCACCCGACCTCTGGAAACCCATCACTCATCCCACCATCAGTCCTGCCCCGGACTCCAGACATCTGTACCGCTCCCCCCGCCTGCTAAGGGAAATTCAGTTTCTGTCCCAGACCCAGCACCTACAACAGTCCATACTCCGTAACCGTCCCTCAACCCCTCTATCCCTTTGCCCTTTTCTCCTCCAGCATCATCTGCTACCCACTCACTACAAACAAAAAATGACTCTCCATCCACCACAGTTTGCTCTTTTAAATGTACGGACTCTCTTGTAAATAGAATTATCATTTAATGTATTTGTTTTTCCAATCATAAAACTGGATGATATGTGTTTAATAGACCTGCTGGGGTCCGATGCTCCGGATGTTCTCACACAGAGGCCTCCCCTCCGATTGTAGTATTTTCTTTTAGAAACAAGAGAAGGAAATAGTTGGTGGCCATCAGCCTAAATTTGGAAAAACACCATGGCCATCCGAAGAAACAATTAATTTGAATCCTTACTAAAGTTTTGATAATATGCCTTGTTTTTAGCTGCGCGCCGAAATTTTAAGCAGTACCATCTATCGCCACCAAAAAAAAGTGCTGCCGTTTTATCTATGAATTTGTCAGTGTTTTTATCTTTTTTATACTACTTACCTAGAATATGGATTTGTTTTAACCGGTGGATTTTTACATCCACTTTGAAAACCCTTCTTCCAGTTGTACCTGAGTGTTTGAAGTTATTTTATTGACATGATTTTACACAACTTGGTCACTCAGACGACGCACATTCATGGAGACACCCTCGACATGGTCATACTTATGGGCCTATTGCGGTGGGTCCTCCTTTGTTGACCTGGCGATGCTCTGACCACTATTGTGGTTTGTTTTCAAATCACTGTTTTGTTAACCTGGTGACCTCTGGAGAAATGGGGAAAAAGAATAAGACAATCTCGTCTAACCCCTGAAGTGGCTGCAAATTGTATGGTAACATTCTAAATAACTCTCCTCAGTTGGTTTTACCTGCCCCCTGTGATTTTTATAAGCAGATGAGTTTAACATGAACTAAGAACTACACTGATCAGTTGCTCCATGTAAATAATTGTAAACATTCATCAAAAATCTATACCCCTTGAAATTGAGGAAGCAAGGAGTTATGATATTAACTGTGCTGGACTAGCGGTAGTTTAATATATAAAACACAATCAATCTCATATATATTAAATCCGACACAAATTTACAACAACACTTACAGTTCAAACAAAAGACATTATTAGGATAAATGTGTACAGTTATTTACAAGAAAACACGTGGGCAGAGGATCCTGACACTTGGATCAGTCCTGTACCAAGAGTTCTGTGTAGGGTCTAATGAGCACTGATTGGATTTCAACCTGTTTTTTAATTGAGTCCTAAATGTGTTAATGTGTCCTCATTACCCAGACCAAATGGACAACACAAACTATACAAGCACAAAGTTTAACATGTACATTGATAGACTCATAGAATCAAAACATATATTATTTTTAAATATTGTAATTGCAACTTTATTACTTTAAATTCCAGTTAAAAAAAAAGAGAAATGTTTCACATGAAGTATACAGCTCAAATAAGGAGATATATGCCACAAAACAGCACCTACGGAATGTGATACAATTTAATCTTTTTGAGCAGTGTGACGTGTTTGATGACATACCTGGTCATTACTTATGGCCTGAGTGCGGGTGTGTCCTCTGTTGTTGACTTGGCTATCTCTGACCACTATTGTGTGTTTTTTAAAATCACTGGTTTTGTTAAACAGGAGACCTCTGTGAGAACTGTGAAGAAACGACGTCTAACCCCTGAATTGGCTGCAAATTTTATTGACATTCTAAATAACACTCACTTTTAACAGTAGACTAAGAACTACACTGGATCAGGTTGCTCCATTAAAAATTGTAACCATTCAACAAAAATCTATAGCCCCTTGGAAAAATGAGGAAGCAAGGAGTATGAAAGGAGAGTGCAGAATGGCAGAACGAAGGTGGAGGAAAAATAAAACGACAATCAATCACGGAATATATAAAAACCAACAGCAAATTTACAACAACACAATCAGGAAAAACAGGAACAATTACTTTGCAAAGCTAATCAGCCAGAACTAAAATAATCAAAAAATCCTCTTTTCAACCATCGACACCATTTTAAACCCTGATTTTAGCATGTCTCTTTTAACCCCCACAGACTCCTTCTGTGAGGATTTTGCAGTCCATTTCATGGGGAAGATAAATACAATCAGATGTAACATTTTATACAATCACACTACTGTTTTTAACACATCTGATTGTTTGTCTTCGCCAGAGGAAACACTGGACAGTTTTGTCCTGGTTGATGCTGAGTTGCTTGATAAAGTTTTCTCCTCAGTGAGGCCCACCTCATGTCTTTTAGATCCAGTCCCCACTCAATTTTTTAAGTCATTTTATGAATCTTTTAGAGAGGAGCTTTTAAACCTGATGAATTGCTCTCTTCAGACTGGGGTCTTTCCTGCAGCCTTCAAAGCGGCTGTGGTGAGACCCCTTCTGAAGAAGAGCAATTTGGATTTTAATGATTTTAACAACTACAGACCGGTATCCAACTTACCATTTTTAAGCAAAATGTTAGAAAAAAATAGTTTTTACCCAGCTCAATGCCTTTTTAGATCAGCATAAAATTTTAGAGAAATTTCAATCAGGCTCCCCCCTGGACTGCCACCTTAACGTGGTGGGGGAGTTTGAGTACTCGGATGATCCTGGGAGCTATGCTGTCTGGGGCTTCATGCCCCTGGTAGGGCCTCCCATGGCAGACAGGTCTCAGGTGACGAGTCAGACAAAGAGCAGTCCAGAAGACACCATGGACAGCACAAACATGAAAACAGTGACGTCGCCCGGCATGGCGCAGCCGGGGCCCCACCCTGGAGCCAGGCCTGGGGTCGGGGCTCGTATGCAAGCGCCTGGTGGCCGGGCCTTAGCCCACGGGGCCCGGCCGGGCTCAGCCCGAAGGGATGACGTGGGCAGTCCCTCCTGTGGGCCCACCACCTGCAGAGGGGTCCGTGGTGGCGCGGTGCTGAGAGGACTGGGCGGCAGTCGAAGGCGGAGACCTCGGCGACCCAGTCCGCACACACAACATCTGGCTCTTGGGACGTGGAACGTCACCTCACTGGGGGGGAAGGAGCCCGAGCTCGTGGGGGAGGTTGAGCGATACCGACTAGAGATAGTCGGCCTCACCTCCACACACAGCTTGGGCTCTGGAACCCAACTCCTTGAGAGGGGTTGGACGCTCCACTTTTCTGGAGTTTCCCGCGGGGAGAGGCGGCGAGCTGGGGTGGCCATTCTCATTGCCCCCCATCTCAGCCACCACGTGTTGGAGTTCTCCCCGGTGAATGAGAGGGTCGCGTCCCTCTGCCTCCGGGTGGGGGACAAGTCTCTCATTGTTGTGACGGCCTACGGGCCTAACAGCAGTGCAGAGTACCCGGCCTTCTTGGAGTCCTTGGGAGGGGTACTGGACGGTGCACCGCCCGGGGACTCCGTTATTCTCCTGGGGGACTTCAACGCCCATGTGGGAAACGCCAGTGACACTTGGAGAGGGGTGATCGGGAAGAGCGGCCCCCCTGATCTGAACCCGAGCGGTGTTCAGTTGTTGGACTTCTGTGCCAGTCACAGTTTGTCCATCACGAACACCATGTTCGAGCACAAGGGTGTCCACCAGTGCACGTGGCACCAGGACACCCTAGGCCGGAGGTCGATGATTGACTTTGTTGTCGTATCATCTGACCTTCGACCGCGTGTCTCGGACACTCGGGTAAAGAGAGGGGTGGAGCTGTCAACCGATCATCACCTGGTCGTGAGTTGGATCCGCTGGCAGGGGAAGAAGCCGGTCAGACCTGGCAGACCCAAGCGTATAGTGAGGGTCTGCTGGGAACGTCTCGCTGAGCCCCCTGTCAGACGGACTTTCAACTCACACCTCCGGGAGAGTTTCTCCCAGGTCCCGGCGGAGGAGGGGGACATGGAGTCCGAGTGGACCATGTTCTCTGCCTCAATCGCCGATGCGGCGGCTCGTAGCTGTGGTCGCAAGGTCTCTGGTGCTGGTCCCGGCGGCAACCCCCGAACCCGGTGGTGGACACCGGCAGTAAGGGATGCTGTCAGGCTGAAGAAGGAGTCCTATCGAGCCATGATGGTTCGGGGGACTCCTGAGGCAGCTGTCCAGTACCGGCAGGCCAAGCGTGCCGCGGCCCGGGCTGTTGCAGAGGCAAAAACCCGGGACTGGTAGGAGTTCGGAGAGTCCATGGAGCATGACTATCGGTCGGCCTCGAAGAGATTCTGGCAAACCATCCGGCGCCTCAGGAGGGGGAAGCAGTTCTTTGCCAACACCATGTACGGTGCGGGTGGAGAGCTGCTGACCTCGACTGGGGATATTGTCGGGCGGTGGAAGGAATACTTTGAGGTTCTCCTCAATCCCCCCGTCACGTCCTCTGTTACAGAGGCAGAGGCTGAGGATGTTGGGGCGGATACATCCATCTCCCTGGCTGAGGTCACCAAGGTGGTTGGCAGCCTCCATGGTGGCAAGGCTCCGGGTGTGGATGAGATCCGCCCTGATTGTCTAAAGTCTCTGGATGTTGTAGGACTGTCTTGGCTGACACGTCTCTGTAACATCGCGTGGCGATCGGGGGCAGTGCCAATGGAGTGGCAGACCGGGGTGGTGGTCCCTCTCTACAAGAAGGGGGACCGGAGGGTGTGTTCCAATTATCGTGGGATCACACTCCTCAGCCTCCCCGGTAAGGTCTACTCCAAGGTACTGGAGAGGAGGTTACGGCCGATGGTCAAATCTCGGATCCAGGAGGAGCAGTGTGGTTTTCGTCCCGGTCGCGGAACACTGGACCAGCTCTATACTCTCCATCGGATACTCGGGGGTTCATGGGAGTTCGCCCAACCTGTCCACATGTGCTTTGTGGATTTGGAGAAGGCGTTCGACTGTGTTCCCCGGGGTGTCCTTTGGGGTGTTCTCCGAGAGTACGGGGTCGGAGGTCCTCTGCTGAGGGCCATCCGATCCCTGTATGACCGGAGCCAGAGCTGTGTTCGCATTGCCGGCAGTAAGTCAGACCTGTTCCCGGTGAATGTTGGCCTCCGACAGGGCTGCCCTTTGTCACCGGTTCTGTTCACTGTATTTATGGACAGAATATCTAGGCGCAGCCAGGGGTCGGAGGGGGTCCGGTTCGGAGACCACAGGATTTCATCTCTGCTGTTTGCGGACGATGTTGTCCTGTTGGTTCCAACGAACCAGGACCTGCAGCATGCACTGGGGCGGTTTGCAGCCGAGTGTGAAGCGGCTGGGATGAGAATCAGCACCTCCAAATCCGAGGCCATGGTGCTCGATCGGAAAAAGGTGCCTTGCCCTCTGCAGGTGGGTGGAGAGGTCCTTCCTCAAGTGGAGGAGTTCAAGTATCTCAAGGTCTTGTTCACGAGTGAGGGAAGAATGGAGCGTGAGATTGACAGGCGGATCGGTGCAGCGTGCGCAGTGATGCGGTCGCTGTATCGGACCGTTGTGGTAAAGAGGGAGCTGAGCCGAAAGGCAAAGCTCTCGGTTTACCGGTCAATCTTCGTTCCCTCCCTCACCTATGGTCATGAGCTTTGGGTAATGACCGAAAGAACGAGATCGCGGATACAAGCGGTCGAAATGAGCTTCCTCCGCAGAGTGGCTGGGCGCTCACTTAAAGATAGGGTGAGGAACTCAGTCACACGGGAGGAGCTCGGAGTAGAGCCGCTGCTTCTCCACGTCGAGAGGAACCAGTTGAGGTGGCTCGGGCATCTGTTCCGGATGCCTCCTGGACGCCTCGCTGGGGAGGTGTTCCGGGCACGTCCCACCGGGAGGAGGCCCCGCGGAAGACCTAGGACACGCTGGAGGGACTATGTCTCTCAGCTGGCCTGGGAACGCCTTGGGGTCCCCCCGGACGAGCTGGAGAAAGTGTGTGTGGATAGGGAAGTCTGGGCGTCTCTGCTTAGACTGCTGCCCCCGCGACCCGGCGACGGATGAAGCGGAAGAAAATGGATGGATGGATGGATGGATTTCAATCAGGATTTAGGGCGAACCACAGCACAGAAACTGCTCTTTTAAAGATTTTAAATGATTTTAGACTAAATTATGATTCTAAAACGGTGACCGTGTTGGTTCTACTGGATCTTAGCGCTGCCTTCGACACAGTAGACCACACCATTCTTTTATCACGCCTACAACACCTCGGCCTCTCTGGTGCTGTCCACAAATGGTTCACTTCTTATTTAACAGACAGATCCTTCATGGTGAGTTTGGATACCTGCTCCTCTCAGGTCCATAAAATCACATGTGGTGTGCCCCAGGGTTCCATTTTAGGTCCAGTCCTTTTTAACCTGTACATGCTCCCTCTTGGCGGTGTCGTCAGGAGACATGGAATTGACTTCCACAGTTATGCAGATGATACACAGCTACATCTCCATGTCTCCTGATGACACCAGGCCAATGGATGCTCTTTTTAACTGCATTTTAGACCTGAAATCCTGGATGGCAGAAAACTTTCTCCAGCTCAACCAGGACAAAACTGAGGTTTTAGTCATCGGTCCTGAGGCCCAGAGAGAGAAACTTTTACCGAAACTCCAATCACACTCTTTTAATCCATCATCACAAGTGAAAAACCTGAGCGTAATCTTTGACTCTGAGCTGACTTTTATTCCTCACATCAAGAACATCACAAAAATAGGTTTTTATCATTTAAAGAACATCGCCAGAGTCCGCCCCATTCTCTCTCGGGGCAACACGGAGACGCTGATGCATGCTTTTATCACCAGTCGCATTGACTACTGTAATGCCCTGCTCTCTGGTCTTCCCAAAAAGAACATTTCAGGTTTACAATTACTTCAAAACTCGGCCGCACGTGTCCTGACTAAGACCAGGGGGCGGGACCACATTACACCGGTTTTAAAATTGCTGCATTGGCTCCCTGTGTGTTTCAGGATCAATTTTAAGGTTCTTTTAATGGTTTTTAAATGTCTTAATGGTCTTGGGCCTTCTTATCTTTCAGATTTGCTTTTATCCTATGAACCTTCCCGGCCCCTGCTCTCCTCCGGCAGCAGACTCCTAACCATCCCCAAAGTCAGGACACACACTCACGGCGAGGCATCTTTCCAGCACTACGGCCCCCGTCTCTGGAACAGTCTGCCGGAGGAGCTCAGGGCCGCAGAGAACGTTCATATATTTAAGAGTAGGCTCAAGACGCACCTTTTTAGAGTAGCTTTTGATTAGTATTTATTATTTATTACTGCTTTTTAGTACATCTATTTATGTTTTTAGACACATTCTATTTTTATTTATTTTTATCATTTACTATTTTTAATTATTTATTGTATCTACCCATTTACTATTGTTATTACCAATATTAGGCAGCTGCCATTTTTCTTTTTATTGTCACATTTTATTGTTCTACTTTCTATTGTATTATTCTATTGTTTTAGTGTCCCCAGTGTTTCCTCTGGAGGAGCCCTCTGCATTGAGAGCTGGGGTCTGCTGTGGCTTCGGGGGTCTGGCTCTTGGATCCGGTGGGGGTCTGGGGCCTCCTCTCTCCTCTGGGTCCTATGGGGTCTGAGTCCTGGGCCTGGTGGGGTCTGGGGCCCCTCTCTCCTCTGGGTCCTGTGTCGTTGCCTGTGGCTGCAGCCGGCTCTCTGCTCCTGGTGCAGATGGCTCCTTGGATGACGCTTCTTCAGCCGGTTACATCTGCTCCCAGCCCCATTTCTTTTTATTGTTTTACCTATTTTACCTGATATGACTTTATACTTGTATGTGTCTGTCTGTGTGTGTGTGTGTGTATACGCATGTGGTTGTATATATAATTATAAATGTGGTTTTTGGGGGGGTCTGTGGGGAGGAGGGTTTAGGGCCGGGCATGTTGGATTGTTTTTAACTAAACTGTAAAGCACTTTGTGTTACACTTTTTGTATGAAAAGCGCTTTATAAATAAAATTTGATTGATTGATTGATTGATACCTGTTCAAAATACAGTTACTTTGTAAGCTACTATATTACTTGCGTTAATGAATCATACACCATTGTGGCAAGATAGATATAACACAAGTATTAAAACCACAATATGCTGATTATGCTGGATTATGCATGGAATAATTCACAAGATAAATGTTATTGCATGTATTCTTAATACATGTTTTAAGTATTATCTAAAACTCTAGTCTAGAAGGAAATTGAAGGAATATCCAATAGTAAAACATTTCAAAGCTTGCAACAGGTTTGGTACCGCATCTCAATAAATTGTATTTAAACAAATAATTATATGAGAATGATATGATTAGACAATTAAAACAAAGACACAACACAAAGAGGATAATATAAACACATACTGTAGCTTGACAAACATAGAACACTAATCTATGATAGTAATTTTAGTTTTTGAGTTATAACCTTTTGAAGTCCAGATACTTTAATTGACACTTTACTGTGAACACATTCCTGATCGACAAGGGTCTGGATGTGTGCAAACAAGATTCAGAAACCACTAAACTTTTACTTTTAACTCATATTTTAGCACCGGAGATAATTAATATACCCCTAGTGTATCTGTGGCTCCTGCTCAGGCTTTTGATGGGGCACCCTCATGTGTATTTATTTTTCATCTTTGTTTCCATTTAATTTGTAAAGCATGCAATATCTGCTTATACACTGTAGAGTTGTATGGTACATTTACTCTGTATCTACTGTAATGTTGGTGTGTAATGGGCGGCACGGTGGCTGAGTGGATAGCACTCTCGCCTCTCAGCAAGAAGGTCCTGGGTTCGAATCCCGGTCGGACCAGGGCCTTTCTGAGTGGAGTTTGCATGTTCTCCCCGTGTCTGCGTAGGTTTCCTCCGGGTACTCCGGTTTCCCCTACCACTAAAAATATGTCCAATAGGTCTGGCATGTGCCTCCTGTACTGGCGACCCTGCTCCCATCTCTGTGTGGAGTGAGAGACAAATGCCCAAAAATGAACAATTGTAAACCGCTTTGAGACTCAGATCTGCAGTGAAAAGGCGGTATATAAATAAAAACTTACTTACTTACTTACTAATAGTGATTATGTGTAAATTGTTGAATTGTACATACGATATGTTTCCAGGTAATCTGATTTATTGCCTATTTGTTGATTGAAATACATGTATTTATGTTATAACTTTGAAATCTACCTGGTGATGAGTAAACTAAGCATAGAAATAATAAATTTTGAACAACAAACACTAAAAAAATATGAAGAAAATGTCAAAGAGCCTTGGCTTGTCTTTTGAGATGCCTTCATTTATTTAGTTTACACAGAAACATGATAAAAAGTAAATATTCTAAGCACAACGAGGCGTGCAAGTGCAGTCAAGATGAGTCTCCACCATCTCGGTTATGTCGATGATGTCCTCGCGAACGTTGGAGTTTTCACCTGCAGAAGGCAAAAACAGAATGAGTGTTATTGTATGGTATGTCCTTATTGGAGCCGGGATTGTGTATATGTCATGAGAACCGACTCAAAGCTAAAGTTGATGAATACTTGGCCATGATATTGGACATATTTAATTTAACACCAGTTTCATTACATATCTCTATGCTTCAAAACAGAGCCTGAAAAACATTGTGTTCCATGGGCTTATAAAGACAATAGAAAAGGTAGATCTATCAAAGGCCCTATACTTTGTAACGCTGCTGCTGTGTATGATGGACACTCACCGTAGGGCCTGCAGCTGAAACCCACTTTGCTCTGGGCGGTCCTTGTGGCAGAGCAGCCTTGTCTACAGCGCAACACGGGTTCAACGGACAAGCATTTGGACCGCACACCGTGGATGTTAATGTCTCTACTCAATTCAACCTTCTCTTGTGCCAAACGGCAACCTGGTTCAGGAAAAGCATTGGTTAAGAGATGCCAAATGTTGTCAAATTTGTTGCAACATCTGAAATACAAATGCTATTTAGTGAAAGGAGTATTTCAACTGTACACATGCTTGAATTACTGTATTTTACAGTCTGTAGTCGTTAGATGGGAGAGAGTCTTAGGGTCATGAAGTTTTGCCTGTCTTGTCTGAGTGCGTGTGAGGGTTTCGTGTTTTATCCCTCTGCTTCATTCAACCCCTTTACAAATGGTGTATTGCTGTTTATGTTTTTTTTACATGTTTTGATATCTATCCTTGTTTTATTGTACATACACTAGAAAAAAATAATAAAAACATGACTATTATTAATACTAGACCAGTTAGTGCTCTTACCAGACTCATCACTGCAGCTCTGGGAAGGCAGAGTCCAGGAATGGGCAAAGCTGATGGAGTCTTCGGACCTACGACCAGAGGGCATGCGGTGGTCGCTTTTCTGATCTCCATTGGCTTGTCCACAGAGGCCGCAAACTTTGTTCCTCAAATGATCAGGGATGTCAATCTGGATAGACAAAGAATATTATAAAACACATCAAATTTAAACATCTAAACTCCCGTATACGTTAAAGAGCTTTACCTCGATCTGATCTTGGCCGAAGGTGAGCTCAGTGATGCCAAAATCGGGAGCGAGGAAATGCAGTTTACTGCCCACCTGCTTAATCCTTATGTTAGCTGAAATCAAGTTAGAGCTTGTTAGGATACAAAAACAGCTACTAACTTGGATGAGAAAGTTTGAGAGCTCAGACCTTGCTCGTATGGCAGGTTCTGGATTTTTACACCATTGAGGGTAACAACTGGAACACCTTCTTTAATGGACATGACATAATCCCTATAATGTGCATGATATTAGTTTAGTTTATCTCCACCAGAAGTCTGTGAACCACATTTTTAAAGTCTTACTTTGAGTCAATCATCACACTGATCGTGATGCCGTTATCCTTCTTCATAAGAACAACAAACTTGAGATCATCTGTGCACTCCTGGGCCAGCAGCTGGTAGCAGGTTAAGATGTGGGGACTGTATGATTTGCCGTTGAAAGACTGAATCCGGCCACTTTCAACTTTGCACTGAGCTAAAAAACAAGACATGTTGTTGTTTTTTCAGTGATAAACAATAAAGTACTTCTCTATAATACAAATTGTTCTATGTTAAGAATTACCTCCAGTGGACTTTGCCAGGAGATAGTGAATATTATCTTTCACATTTTCATATGGCGCCATTTCTCTGATGTTTTCGAGTGGCAGAGACATGGGAAGAGTCACAGTGTGGCTGTACACAGACTGAATGAACAACAATGTGTGTTATGAAATATGTGAGGAAGGAAGTTAATGGACTGTGCTTCTAAATAATATCCTTACTTTCACTGATTTTAGAATGATGTTGAGCTGTTTCTTAGACTCAGCAACCACAGTGAAAGAGATCTGCTTTGTGTTTTCTGATCTCCTTTGCTTTTTGAAGTTGGACAGGTAGGAAGAAACTCTGCAGCTGTAGATCTTGAAAATCCTAAAAAAAAACACAATCAAAGACATTTGGAAGGATTATTATATGGCATATTTCTGTTTAAAAATATGTGTACAAAAACATACCTTTGGACGTTTCTGACAACAGCAGTGGGCAGTCTCTTCCAAGCCAATCTCACACGTGCTGCCATCTTCTGCTCAACCAGGCCAGACTCAGCTGTGATCAGGGCATCATATATCTTGCTTGGTTCTCCCCAAGAAATCTTAGCCTGTTGAGATGAGTAGAGTTTAGGATGCACCACTCCATCCAATTTAGGCGCCATTTTGAATTAAAAAACGTTCTTACAGCAACTTTGTTCTGGCTCAGTGCTGCGGCATCAGCGGACAGCCTCCAGTTGCTATGACGATCCAGGGTGGTGATGACCATCTGTACTCTGCTCTCACTCTGGTCCTCATAGGCTGCAATTTGATAGCCCATTGGACTCTTGTTCTTGTTATTTGTAGTGGCGCGGAGGATCAACACAAAAGAAGTGTGACCGAAATCGCCAAGGAACTTTTTCTGGAAACAAGAAACAACAGGCATTAAATTGAGACCAAATGATAATGAACATTTTTGTGAGACCATACCTTGTTTCTAATGTCCTCGATGGTTGCTCCAAATGAGGCAGATCCTGAGTGTGTCTTAGGTGTCTAGTGGTAGAGATTCAATTACAAACTTGAAGTAATCTCTGTAGATTTGTGGAATTGTTATAAATTTACATACCCTCTTGTGATGGTTTGGTTGAAATTTGATCTGAGAGCTGTGGCGCTGATGATAGAAAATAGCACATGTACAATAAAAACTGCCTTTCATCAATCTACACAGTCTATATATATATATAATACACATAATAACACATATTTACATAATTATAGAAAATGTACCTGAGATCCTTGAGAACCTGAGCTGGAGCTGTAGCTGAACATGGAGGCCAAGCTGGATACAGTGGACTTGTTTTTCTGGTTATGGCCTTTGCTGCTGCTGCTGCTGCTGCTGCTGCTGCTGCTGCTACTGCTGCTGCTGCGGTGCTTTGTTCCCATGATTCTGCCCACAGCGTTGATAATCTTTCTGCCCATCCCAGAGTGAGATGAAGAGGAGGAAGAGCGACGTCCACTGTGACTCACTGAGCTGGAGCTGCTGGAGGAGCTAGATGTCCTGTTGCTTTTCAGACCAGGAGTCAGGATTCTCTTGAGCTTAGAGAGAATAGGCGTGCCCTCTGGGATCTCCTCCATGTTCAAGTTAATGGGCTTCTGGAGTTTCCCATCACCCTTGGCTCCAATTTGGAGTTCCACTTCGTACTTCTCAACCACTTCTGTTTCAGCTAAAACATGACGAAACAATTGATTATACCGTTGTATCAAAATGTGATTAAATGTTAAGAAAAACGTCTCTTCATACAAATATGTGACTGGTCATTGGAAAAGAGGGACCAAGTCTACCCAGTGACAGTGATTCAGATTCTGAAAGTTTAGATCCTATGCTTTCCAAAAATGTATGTATATGCAAAAAACTGCCACAAAAGTGATCTCAGGTGGAGGGAACACAATGCCGCTTCACATTAGACTAACAAATAATGTTATCTGAGGCAAAGAATTGGTAAGTCATGACGTCATCGAACACATTCTGCAAAGAAGTAAAATAATAAAATGTGTACACAAAAAGCCTGCTTGGTGGATTTAGTAAAATTCAACATGTGGCCCTTTTTTCCTGCGGCTTGTCACATTTAGGATTATACTAACTTTCCATCTCTTTTTATGCACTCATGCATTTGCAACATTGCAACAGCAACACTGGTGTGCTTTTGTCTTACATTGTTGAAGAGAAAGACGAACAAGGTGGTTCCCAGCCAGTTTGTACAGAGCAGAGTTCTGAAGGAACTTGGCGTTGTGAGAAGCGATTCTCAGGCAGGATTTTACTCCAGCGGAACTGAGGCAGTATTTCTTGTCATTTCTGCGTGTTCTGGAGTTGGAAGCTGTTCTGTCCTGAACTGGTCTGTTATCCCGCACATCCTGAGACTGAAACAAGAAGCCACAAAAATTCAAACCGATGTGTACATATTGAACCAGTGTTTCACCAGCAGGTTTGCATCTAGTTTTAAGCTTATCATGTTACAGATCACAATGTAATCTGCTATATTTATTGCATTATATATGTACGTGATTATTTCCATGGGCTATACTAAATGTAAACGGATTGTGAAAGCATAAAGACATACATCGGAGGAGCTGGCAGAAGAACTTCTTGAGCTGTGAGAAGAAATCTCTTCAGGGATCAGAGGAGTCGTCTTTTTGGCACGTCTTGCAATGGCCACAGTTTCAATACTACAGACAAGCACATGAAAGTCTTACACATGGATGCATTTACAGTTGTGTACATTCAGAGTGAGCAGACTCACTCAACAGCGGCTACAACATTTTCAGGAAGGGCTATTGGAAGAGCCTTGATCTTGAAGTTTTTGTCCACAAAGTCCAGAGTTGCATGGATTTCGCTGGGCATATGGATCTTGGCCTTGGCTCTTGAGACCATGGCAACCTGAGCAATGTCAGAATTTATTCCCATCACAGCAAATGTGTTGAGGGCGATGCTAAAAACAAGGAAATACAAAATAGTAATATTAGGTTTTCAGACTTCTGCACTAAGACACAGACCAAATAAAACTTTCTTCAGCTCTTACCTGGGCTTGATCTGAGTCTGAATCTCAGAATTCTTTTGACTCAGAATGTTTTCAAGTTGGAAGTCTTGTCCAAGCTAGTTGTGAATTTAGCTGCAGGAGAAGAAAGTTAAACAACTTAAATGAAACAATATTTTTACTTTGGTTTTCTGACTCTGCTTCCAAACCTTACCCTGAACATCTGCTACCGTGACAGCAACAGTGTAGAGGGCGAGCTCCATGGGCAGACCGGCGGCTGTGGGCATGATGCGTCTGATCTCAGCGGGCATCATTGCCTTGGCCCAGTGTGCGGAGACACCGTTATGGACCAGGTTCCGGAGGGTTTGCATGCTGGTCATGCCCAACTCAGAGGACATCTGCAACGACCACAGATCTTGTAAATTTGCAGTGCGCATTGAATAGCCCCAAAAACAATCAGAAGAGTATCTTACCTGAATTGCCTGTTCAATAACCTGTTTGTCGATGTCAACAAAAGCAACAGTCTGCCCCAAAACCTTGACGTAAACGGAACCCAGCATTTGACTGGTGGGCATAGCCTTCCAGTTGTGGAGCTGATAACAAAAGGAAAGATTTGTTCACTTGTTGGCACTTTTTTCTTATTTGAACAATATGCTTACCGCCTTCAGGATGCGCTTCATCTTGGCACTTTGTTCAGTAGAATCAGAAACCTCTTTTTTCAAAAAGTGTTCCTGGAATCCCTCAGATCTGACTCCAATCTGAAAAGAAATAGTATTTTTTATAACAAACATTTACCACAAACAGAAACGTAAGAATGCATTCAGATTTTACCTCAATGAGATCAGCAGCTGCTCCAGCAAAGAAGGCAGTAGTCTTTGCTATAACTGTCTTGGGGAGGATGGTAGCAGCATCGTTGATTGTATAAATGCTTGCAGCCGCACCAAGTGTCAAAGGATCTAATAAGAATATATTTCAAGGAAATTAGCTCAAACAATTTATGAAAAAATATTAAGACAAACAGGTCGTACGGCTATAGTAGTCCAGGAGGAAAGCCTTGCTGAGCTTCATGTTCTGTTTCCTTTGGCCCATGAATCTGAGACCAACATTGGCCACAGCAGCCCTGTAAAAAGCATTTCTGTAATTAGTTTGATGTTTTTATAACATACTTTGTTGAGGGATGATATATCTTACATTGAGTGGTCCATGCTTTTAGACAGAGACTTGATAAGAGAATACGTGAAGCTGGACACTGCCTCGCTTGGATCAGACTTGACAAGTTTGGCAACACGAGTCACAGTGGCTACGGAAGGTTTGGTCTCAAAGAGTGTAATGACAGCAAGTGTACGCAGCTCAGGCTCCAGGGTTGTGTCCATGTACAGTTGCATAGCATGGATTTGGACCTTAGTGACAAATTACTTTAGTTAAGAGCACATTTCTACAGAAATAACTAAATGGAGCATAGTTATGATGAAATACCTCTTTAAGGTTCAGCTTGGCAAGGCTTCTCAGTGCCAAGATGGCTTCAATGTGAACTCTCTTGGACAGTGTACGTCCTTTGGTGCCATGAATTGGAAGGAGCTTTGTGATAGATTTGATGATCCAAGGGTGAGCAGCATTAGCCAAAACCTTTGCCGACAGAACCAGTTCATCTGTGTTTTCCGCAGCTAAGGCTTGTTCCAAGTGTTTCTGGATTGGCTATGGATATGGCATGACATCATAAATAAGACTGTATAATCAACATTGAACGAAATAACAAACAAACAAAGTAGTGAAATACCTGAATAAGATCCTCCTTGCATTCAGCCCTCTCACAGTGTCTGTGGAAGAGACCTCCATAGCCGAGAAGCAGAGACTTCCGCACAACTCCTGCTGCATCTTTTTGTGTTTCAATGTAACTCTAACAAATGTATAACTTGCATTAGGAATGACTTTCTCTTAAGAAGAAGAAATGTATTACAGACTAGGCTCTGCTGTCACTTACCTTAACCTTTTCCACGTTTTCCCTGCTTGGCTCTAGCATGTGCAGAACACCAACCAAAATCTGGAGGGCTTCCATGGCTTCACTAACATGATGCTTGGGTTTTTTAATCTCCTCCATGGCAAGTTCCAAAGCCGCCTCTGTTCCGATGTAGGGAATGGCATCCACAAACCACTTCCTCGCTGGTCCTTGGGTATTCAACAGGGTGCGCAGTTTACTTAATTCAGCTCGACGCAGGAGCTGGATAAGTTCCAAAAACTTGAGAGGAGCATCTTCGTGTACGTTGTGTCTGTTATCGGCAACCAGGTGATTCAGGATTCCTTCAATCTAAACTCACAAGACCAACAATTGAAAGATCTCTGCTGTTAATACTCCGCTTTTTATTCAGAAAACTGATATAACTGTACCTGTTCCTGCGTGTCTGACATCTTAAGGATGCGGATTGGACTCTGCATAAGTTCAGTGGAGAACTCATACTTCAGGGAACCACGATTACGGTACTCTGAATTGGCAGGGACAATACGAGCCTGTTTGGTCTCAATGTATTTCAGATGTTGTCTGAAAATAACATTATCAATGGTTACTTTATCTGGTCAAACCTTGTTTTTTCTAAACTCACTATGTTTATATTAATTCAGATATTGTCATACTTGGTTTCCAGGGTGGCAGCACCGTTCAGCTCATTGAAAGGCGAGAACTGAATGTTTTCTCTCACAGACACCTCCTCGATGATGTGACCATTTGGCCCCTGCTTCAATTTGTATTCATATCCAGAGATATCCCTCAGGTTTGTAGAATCCTACAAATAGTTGTTCTCAGTTGCTTCGAAGGCATATGGTACAGTTAAGGTCAAATGGTGTGAACTTACCTTCTGGCAATGATGGCAAGTCCTAGTGTATGCCAACCCGATGTCACGTCTGACCCTTTCCTGGCATTGGTTCAGATCTCTGCTCTTGACCACATGGATGCTGCCAGGCGCTCTCTCAATGATGGCATAATGGGTCTTGCACACACCCTGGGCTCCCTCCTGAAATGGTATCAGCATGAAATCAGATTGATAGTCTTAGAAAGTCAGTAATTTGTTAGATTTAGCTCATCTGCTCATTTTCTGGAGTTTTAACAGACCTCCTGCAGTTCATAGTCGTTCTGTCTTTGCTTGATGGTCAGCTGGAAGATGTTGAGGATTCCCCTGTGGATGTTGAGCACCATTGTGGGCACACTTTCAGGGGCTAGGAGCTCTCTCACAATCCCATCCTGATACTTGAACTTGATGGGTGTTCTGAGGTGAGCTGCCAGATCTGCACGGAGCTGAGTTTGGCTGAAGGTGTCTTTCTGCCACACACCACTGTGCTCAAACACCTGAGGGTTCTCAAGCTACAAATGGATAGATGGGTACAAGTTGAAGTGATTTCTAAACATACAACAGCAACTACACTGTCCCAGCTAGTGTTTTCCTACACATTGTTTTTGTTTCAGTCTCAGAACAATCACAATCTATTTTATTGCAGAAACAGTGGTACTTTGCAAATGCATTTAGTTAGAATACTGAAAACCAGAGTTAAAATGGATTTTGAGACACACTGCAACATGGTCCAATCTGTATTGTACTGAACTGTATTCTCAATACTTTCACATGGATTGGTGTATTTACCAGTTCCATGAATACCAACAAAATAACTATGTTCTAAATACACTATACACAAGTATTATTATTGTACAATCATGTAATCTGGCAGTAAAGGTGTTTTTCTGCCTGTCCTTCCCGCCATGTATCCACAATATGTATTTTCTACAGACTCATTACTTTACTGTACTCATTACTGTGTTGCTCCTGAACAGTGTTGTTGTTTTACCTGAAGCAGGAGGACAGCACCGTGTTCGGTCTGCTGGTCAACACTGATCTTGACTCGGCTTTGCAGCTTCAGACCAGCACTGGCCAGGTCCTGCTCTAACAGACCGCCCATGATCCTGGCCTGGTAATCGTACTCATAGGTGTTTCCAGGAGCAAATGTCGGAGCTGATGGACATTTACTCAAATTAGAAACAATAGAATTGTACTTACATTTTCACGTTGTTGTTTATGAATATGACTTACCCAAGTTGGGGTGTTGGCCAGCTAAGTGGAAACAATATAACAGATAATGTTTAGTAAATTGGGAAAATGAGCATTTAAAGTTAATGAGTTTTCAAACAAATTATATTTGTGTTCTTTATATTACTGAAATGCAGTATTATAAAGAACACATGACTTAAATAGAATACAAAGTTCCAGTGTGACTTACCCACAAGGGCTAGAGCCAGGGCTAGTACAACGACTCTCATGGCTGAGCGGGTTGTGAGGATGGGCAGTCATCCCGGCCACTATTTAAAGGCAAAATGTGCTGACAGGGCTTATCAAAAATGTCAAAACGACCCCAAATGCGGTTCCAATCACACATGCAGGGATCAATAGCATGGTCATTCAGATAAACTATTGGCATCTGTATAAAAGAAGGATAGGGTCACCTGACATTGCTGTCCTGAGATTGTACCATTCATCTTTTTTTGTATTTAGCACTGAATTACCCTTATTATCTATTCTTTATTTTATTTTTTATTTCATTAGTTTATTTGACAGGGACATTACACATTGATGAACATTTCTGTAAATGTGTCAGCATTTGCTGCAAAGCTAGTTTTCAGCTGCTGTCCCTGGGCAAGGTGTATAATGCCAACAACAATTATAAAACAAAACAGTTTAAAAATTGAGGCTACATACTTACATAACAAATGTTGATATAATTCATACAGTGATAAAATCAGAAGGTTCGTTCTGTAACTTGCACAATAGAAAGGGGATTTTTGTGAGAGGGCAGGTCGTACAGTTCAAACAAAAGACATTATTAGGATAAATGTGTACAGTTATTTACAAGAAAACACGTGGGCAGAGGATCCTGACACTTGGATCAGTCCTGTACCAAGAGTTCTGTGTAGGGTCTAATGAGCACTGATTGGATTTCAACCTGTTTTTTAATTGAGTCCTAAATGTGTTAATGTGTCCTCATTACCCAGACCAAATGGACAACACAAACTATACAAGCACAAAGTTTAACATGTACATTGATAGACTCATAGAATCAAAACATATATTATTTTTAAATATTGTAATTGCAACTTTATTACTTTAAATTCCAGTAAAAAAAAAATAGAAATGTTTCACATGAAGTATACAGCTCAAATAAGGAGATATATGCCACAAAACAGCACCTACGGAATGTGATTCAATTTAATCTTTTTGAGCAGTGTGACGTGTTTGATGACATACCTGTTCAAAATACAGTTACTTTGTGAGCTACTATATTACTTGCGTTAATGAATCATACACCATTTTGGCAAGATAGATATAACACAAGTATTAAAACCACAGTATGCTGATTATGCCGGATTATGCATGGAATAATTCACAAGATAAATTTTATTGCATGTATTCTTAATACATGTTTTAAGTATTATCTAAAACTCTAGTCTAGAAGGAAATTGAAGGAATATCCAATAGTAAAACATTTCAAAGCTTGCAACAGGTTTGGTACCGCATCTCAATAAATTGTATTTAAACAAATAATTATATGAGAATGATATGATTAGACAATTAAAACAAAGACACAACACAAAGAGGATAATATAAACACATACTGTACCTTGACAAACATAGAACACAACAGAAATATTAAAAGAAAACAAAAGAAAACAGACAAGATTAACGGCTTATTAACCGAGCGCGAGGCCTTTTTGCACAGACCTCGCCACGGCTCGGTCTGTACA
Source organism: Knipowitschia caucasica (assembly GCA_964034765.1). Lineage (NCBI taxonomy): Eukaryota > Metazoa > Chordata > Actinopteri > Gobiiformes > Gobiidae > Knipowitschia > Knipowitschia caucasica. The sequence goes on along the minus strand of OZ035824.1, from coordinate 45,624,501 downwards.
TTAAGGCCGCGGTCTGATATTTCTCTGTACAGACCGAGCAATCAAGGTTAATAAATGTTTTATTATATGACTCTCGTCTGTATCTTTACCAATGCTTTTGAGATATTTGTGAAGTATGTTCATGTCCGACTTGGTTTTGTGTGATACGGGCTGTGGACCGATTGTCATGGTAACGGTCCGTGGAAAGATATCAAATGTGATACGCGCTGTTCGGACCAATTTTCATGGTAACGGTCCGAGATGGGAAAATATCAGACCACAAATTAACCAATCAGAGTGCGCGTACGGTCCAAGTCATATAATAAAGTAATATATTGATATATTAAAAGTGACTTGAGTACTGCGATTTTACTGATACACTTCACTATATTGTTTTTCCGACAACTTTTTACTTTTACTCCTTACTTTCAAATATATATATCTGTACTTTCCAGTCTTCACACTTACTGTACAAGCCTTACAAGCACGGGTCAGGCACTTGGAACACAACGTACAAAAAGTGTGTGCTAAACTAAGCTAATGAATTGTGGTTAGCTATGTCGCAGATAAATGCTTTGTCTGTAGTAAACACTGGACTCTAAGGAATTGGTTTTACAAAAGGTCTTCCATCCAAATACTAACCAGCCGCATCACTGTTGAGACCGGAGAGTTAGGTGAAATTACAATACAAAAGTCTATATCCAAGCTTATAGGACTTAAAGGTTGCCCACTATTCCCTGACTTTCTTTTGAAGATCTGAATGTTGGAGTTTATCTTTTTTGAAGTACATTTAAACTTGTGCATTTATTTTATCTCTTTAAGCATTTACAACTAATTGAAAGTTGTGCACACTGAATACTAACCGGTTTATTTGTTACTGATGAAATCTCTGAGTTTAGGGGGCACTCTGACTGCAGATGTTTACTCTCTTTGTTTGTTCTTGTCATCGCAACCAGTTTTACCCCACATCACAGCAGTGTGCACTTCACGCATTTAAGATAAGATATTTTGGCACTAACATCAAAGAATGTTGTGTTCAGTGGGTACAGCTTTCAGGAGTAGAAGTGGAAACCTATGATTGAAGTGTTTGTGTACTATTTTTGTGAAATATGTGGTTTTGAGGCATGCATTAGCCATTAGATATTTATTATAGCTGTGATATACATCTCATGCATTTTCTACTTAGAGTTTCATGCTCTTTTGAAATTCACTCTCAAGTTAAACATGAATTTATAGTTTTTCTTGCTTTGGTGCGTTTCTCAGGTCAGACTTAACATTCTCAAAACTATTAGTTCAACCTCCACATTGAGTTGAGTCATTGGTGCACAACATTGTAGCAGTTTGTCCTTTGAACAAATGCTTTTGGACATTTATCAGTTACTTTTATTCTCTGCTGTTTTACAACATTATCCTGTCAGTCAAAATGAAACATACTTATGAAGCTGAAGATTCTTTCCCTATAAAACTAATAGTCCTCATTTTCATCGCTTTAGTCATCACATACAAAATTGTTGAGCTAATTCTCAAAATAAAAATCTGTGAAGCTAATTTCATAATTTTCGTTATCACTTTTCCCCCTGTTAATCACCTAAATTGAACAATTGCTTTCAGGTGCTTTCAGGAGTAGAAGTGGAAACCTATGATTGTGTTTGTCTACTATTTTTGTGAAATATGTGGTTTTGAGGCATGCATTAGCCATTAGATATTTATTATAGCTGTGATATACATCTCATACATTTTCTACTTAGAGTTTCATGCTCTTTTGAAATTCACTCTCAAGTTAAACATGAATTTTAACTTGAGACTGGAAGACGTGGCAGTCCAGGAACAATTTATGCACAGTTTTTCAGCTATATGTTCTGTTGTATTGGTTACATTTGTTACAGTTCTACCATAATGCTTTTTCTTATGTTTTTTTTAAATACTGTAAGTGACTGTTTTTTTTAGTTTTTTTGCACAATGCTGTAGAATTGCAAAAAGCATGTACTCAGTTACTTCACCAAATACAGTCATGGGTATACTGTGGTTTTCGGCTGTACAGGTCGTGTATTGAGCTCACCAAGTGTTACCAAGATCTGACTTTTTTGCATTACATTTTTTCTCAGTCGCTTTGGTGCATTTTTCACATCATTCTTCACGTTTGCACAACAGTTACTGCATTTCTCAGAACAATTAGTTCAAACTGCAAAACCTTGTGGAAAACCTGCAAAACTGTGTAACTTTCTCAAAATGAAAAGTGAATCCCTCAAAAGCAAGTCTTCATGTCAATGAAACTGTCTGTGTTTTCAAAAGTCCTAACCCTAACTAAGTCAAATGACTTGGTGACACTTTTAGCACTTCACACTGAAAAGCCATTTAAAAACCCCGGTGAAGTTACACATGACTGTATTTAGTGAAGTAATTGAGTACAGGAAACATATGTAAGTATTTCACATATTTATTACATATGCTTTTTGGATTCCACAGCATTGTGCAAAAAAAATGAGTCACTCACAGTTTTTAGAACAACCATAAGAAATACCATTAATTGTGCACAAATGTAAACAATACAACAGAACATATTACTGGAAAAACTACATAAATTATTCCTGGACATCCACGCCTTCCTGCCACATATTTTCATCTACATCACAGCAGATGTCTTCCCTTGCAAGACAGCTAAAGTATCTCCTTGAGTGGCGAATCCACCCTCTGCAGGACTCCACGGTGATGTCATCACATGCAGCATCCTTGGCTGCTAGCAAGGCCATTTGAGCATGTAGACGCCGGTCATAAACTTTCCACCTCCAGGCAGAAAAAAAAATCTTCAACCGGATTATGGAATGGGGAGTAGGGGGATTGTAATAAATTATTTGCTCTGCCTTTTTTTCGTTACATCACTGCTCTGCCATAGCTTCCCAATTCGGTCCACTACTCAATTATTCCGTCTTGTTTCCAATAATCAAACCCCCACCTGATTACAAATGAAAAAGCAGCTTATAAGTTTTCCTACTGGGAATATGTTTATTGTTGTCCAAATCTTTAATTTCATGCCTGTTTTGGCGTACATTTTGTGCGTAACGTACGCTCACGTCCAGATTGATAAATGCTGAAAAGTGTAAATAATTGCATCCGCAAGTTTCATAAATCACTCTAAAACATATTTTAGTGATTTGCTACATATAGTGTCATAAAAATGAAGACAGAGGAAGCAGCCATCGCACCTGTAACCTGGTTTATTTTTTTACAGTCTAGTCTTTTTACAAAAGTTTTTACATGATTTGTATTAATGTGCATAAGAACAGAGACGTGTTCACTTGAGATATTAATGATGCTTAAGATACTAAAAATGTGGCTCAGAACAAAGACGTCCAGTTCTTGAGATAAAGTTAGCAGAAACATTACAGAAGTCCAATGTACAAAATATGGAGGTCAGATTCCACAAAAGGGAGGAGACATTGGGAGAACATGCAAACTGCACGCAGAAAGGCATGGTCTGGCCCAGGCATCTTTCTTTCTGTGAAGCACAAGTGCTAACCTGAGTTCTATGTATCCTCGAATCATCTTCTTGGCCCTTTCCTCTTTGACCTGTCTCAAATGGCCCTGGAGACTGGGGCTTTCTCAAGAGATCTAAATAATGTGATAATTTCTTTAATACTCAAAAAAGGATAAGAACCTGCAGGAATGCTCAAGTTTTATACCTCTATTCTAAACGCAGACTCGTTTTATAAAAGTTTATTGCAGCACATTTAGAAGTAGAGCACAAAATGACACATGCAGAAAGTAACACATATTTTCCGCACTATAAGCCGCGCCTGATCATGAGCTGCAGGCTCTAATTTTTAAAAGCAAATGGAGTTTTCTACGTGGATTAAAAGCCATCCCATACTGTATTATTTAAAAATGTAGCTCAGCGTTCTCGTGTTCTTAATCTTCCAAACTTTCTAATGATGATCTAAACATTTCTCATTATACTCTGCTCCAGTAGAAAGTGTTTTAATGTGTTTTCTGGCAACTGCTGTGTCCAAGCTGTCTTCTTGCTCGTCTGTAGCTGCTGCATAAGGAGCTCTTCACCTGAAACCTGCCTAATTTAAAGCATTTTGTGATTTCCAGAAATCTAAAATGTTTCTAATGCTTGTCGACACATTTAATTATTAATCTCTATTTTTTAGTTCAGAAATTTCAACAACAACACGAAGCATACTTACATAAACTGGGGCACAGCAACAACAAAAACACTGATATTTTTAATTTTCCATTTTATTGTGCACAATTAAAAAGTGTCTTTCTATCTCTCATTACATTTAAAACCTGTACAGAAGCAACTGTATATCAATCAATCAATCAATCAACTCTTATCTGTAGAGAGGCTTTCCTACACAAGGCAACACAAAGCGCCTCACAACCCATATCACCTCAGGCATAAATCATCAAACATTAGAATCTACATAAACATTAAAAATACATAAAGAGCACAAGATATATTAAAAACATAAAAAATAAAATCACACAAGTAGTTAGAAACCTTTAAACATTAAAATCATAAATAGCCATTGTGCATTAAAAAGATTGAAGATAAAATCAAAGATACAATCATTCAGTTGTATGCACAGTTAAACAGAACTGTTCAGGTCAAAGAAAATCCAAAACAATATATAAGGTCAAAGGTATTTTGAGGCACCCAGTGGACATCACACATTTGTTAGTTGTGCCCTAGAATCAGGAAATGCATTCTTCATTTCAATTTTGTACCTTACCTTGAAGAAAATAGCATTTTTAGGACTGGCAACTATAGTTTCTGGCAAATAGCTTGTCAATAGGTCATAATGGATATTATATCTGGATATAATCAACCCAGAAAGGTTGTGATAGGTCAACTGTGTCATGGTGTGGATTTTGTTATTTTGGACTTTAGTTTTATTTTGATATCTGTTCTCTGTACTTTGGTTTCAGTTTGACTTCCTGTCCTGTTTTCCCCTGTCTTGATTGTCTGCCCCGCCCTGATGTATTTCACCTGTGTCTGTGTCTATATGTACCCTGTTGTTGCTGGTCCATTGTTTTGTCAACACCTGTTCCTGGTGTTGTGTTCCTTGTACCTTTGGATTTTGAGTTTGTTTTCACCTGGACATTTATTTTATTAAATCATTATTTTTTGCATTCCTGCATTTTGGGTCCTGTATCATTTCACCACATGACAAACTGATTGTGATTGATTCCTCCTTTTTTAAATCTAAAACAACAAACAACTTGAACGGTTTCTTTATTCTAAAATACAAAACAAATGTTTTCAAAACATGACATTTCCCTTTGGCAACAATTTACAAAAAAAATGACAGTAGCCTACTGTTACTTTCTATTGGATTTTCTTTTTCCCAACAAGATGTGAAGAGTGATCTAAGATGATTAAAATTAGCCATTGTACACTATTCTAAAACTTAGTAGTAAATTATAAGCAATCTTGCAGGCAGTGTTTTCCTTTCCTTTATTGACATTGTATATGCCCACAGCGCACAGAAACATGCCCATTACGCAAACAATATTTATCTCAGGTACAATGCTTTGAGGTAGGGTTACCCTTGAGACTTATATGATAAAATAATTATCAATATGTTTGGGGAAAAATTATTCAAAACAATTTCCATTTTATTGTTGAAAAATACTTCTTTCTGGGATGGTTTGCGTCAGCCATGTTTTCACTTGGGACAGGAAGCACGAGGAAAAATGTTTTTCTCGTGTACCTATAAACCTGGAAAAACCTGCATAAATATCTTTTGATTCTATTTTTTAAATCACAATGGGGGCAGGTCTGGGTTAATATGGCATGTTATACATCATTTTAAAGCTAGTTTTATCAAGAAAACTCACAAAAATTCATATGACCATAAACATTGAACCCTGAACACAATGAGTAATGCTTGTATGGTATGCTTGTATGTAGCTCAGTTGGTCAAGCATTGGCCTTTGAGCCAGAAGGTCATGGGTTTGAGCCCACCTCAAGACTTTCTCGACCGACTCCCATTGTCTGCTGTCGTTGTGTCCTTGGCAAGACGCTTAACCTCTGGGAACACCAGCCACAGTGGGGCGGCTGCGGCTGGAAACTGCCAAACTGCTGTTGTGTCCTTAGGTAAGACTCTTCACCCCCATTGCCCAGAATGAGTCTGTTGTGTGTGTGAATGGTTGGTGGTGGTCAGAGGGGCCGATGGCACATACTGGTTGTCTTGCTTCTGTCAGTGTGCCCCAGGGCAGCTGTGGCTACAGTAGTACTTTATCACCACCGTGTATGGAGTGAAAGAATAATGACATGTGAAGCGTCTTTGAGTGTCCAAAAAAGCGCTATATAAAACCAATGCATTATTGTTATTATAAAGTCACTGACGCAAAATGATGTGCTATAAAAAAACGTATAAAATATCCTTAAATGAGCTATAATTCATTGGCGTTCCCGTTTTTGGTTATTTTCTGAGAGGGCACATTTTTACTTTCTCAAATGCTATTGTTAAAGAATGAGAAGATCAGACAGTTTGAAAGGTAGAGTTTGTTTTTTTTTCAAACCAGAATGACCAGAAAGTGAAATACCTCTGCAGTTTTAGTGGCTCAACTCTTTATCTACATGTGCATAATAGATCTGTTTACTCCAAAAAACAACTTGCACACTGTTTTGCTTGCTTCAATAGTTTATTTAACACTTCAAACTTTATGTAATTCGCATGGTGACATTAGGCACAGTGAGCGGAGCACTGGCAATCCTCGTGAGCGACCGTGTCCATACGCACATCCGCGCTCTTGCTGGAGATAGCTGAAGATGGAAGGCTGGAATCTGCATCAGAGAAAAAGGACGTGATGAGTGAGATTGTGATTAGTTTGCATTAAGGTGGAGGCTGTGACTTACCCAAAGGTACGCAGTGATAGGCGGCTTTGATGATTTTGGATCTCAGAACAGTGCACGAGGGATTACAACGGAGAACAGACTCAACGGTTGTGCACCTTGAGGGAACTCCTCCATGGTTCACCTCCCTATCGTGCTTTACAAACACTCGCTGAAGCATGCACCCTAAATAACAAAATAAGACATTTCTCAGTCAGTAATAAAGATAAACAGTTGATATATAAAAGTGTTATTCGAAAAGCAGGGATGGCAAACTTATATAAAACACATGCTTGTCCCAACTGAAACAGTCTTTCGTAAACTTGTGAATGAATCAGACCACAACATGCTTCATACTATTACATTTTTGCATACTGAGAATCACTATTGGACCCTTTTGGCAGAGAGCTTACAGGCTGAGTGAGGATGGCCCTTTACTTTTCTGTCTAAAAGAGCTGATCTACACATACGACAGGGACCAAAAACACATGCATGTAAAAACTTGTGCTATAAGCAGGAGCTACATAGATATTCAAATCTAATGTATTAGATTTCAAAATTGGGTAGTCCAGCTTCAATATTATTATATACGTATCATCAGTTGCATTGTTTTATTTAGTCGGACGATCTTTTCAATAGTACTGACCAGCCTCGTTGCGGCAGGACTCAGCGGTCAGAGTCCAGGAGTGGGCGTGGCTAACAGCATCACTGACAATGCGTTTACTGGGAGTGCTGTACTCCTGTCTGATCTCCCCATCAGCACGGCCACAAATGCCGCAGACCTTTCCCTTCAGGGCGTCCAAAACTATCACCTGTCAAAATAAGACAGTGTTAACAGGTCAGGAAGATTACATGATCTTGGGCCGACATTTAAAAAAAAAATTAAATTGCAATAGACAATTTAATGAATTCCAATTTGGGCAAATATATTTAATTCAAAATGTGTGTCAAAATGGCCAGAAAACTAAATATGCTTACATTGTTAGCTTTACTATTATCAAAATGGCACTTTATACAATGAAAGCCACAACAAAAAGTACATTTAATTGTATCACGCGTTTCATTGAATATGTAAATGAGTTCAATATTAATCCAAATAGTTTATCTGAAGAAGAAATATGATTATTTTTAGCTATTACAATGATGAAGAGACTATTAACATTTAAGAAAATAGAAAACATATGAGAGGTAAATAAAAGAATCTCTCCAAATGTGTCATGTGGTTGTAAAGAGCATAGTTGAAATTGCCAAAACCAAAACTTTTAAAAGGCATAAAACTGCTCTTCATGCTGTTACAGGACTGAGACATGATCAGCACGGATGATCTAAAACAAAACAAGTCTAGGTCTGGCTTTGATGAGGGAACAATGTAAAAAATTCAAAAAAGTTGACTTTGTACAATATGGTCTCCTTTAAGTAAAACCTGGCTTTACCTTTTGGGTGTCTCTGCCATAGTACAGTTCTTTAAGACCAAGCTCAGGAGCAACAATAACAACACCTGCTCCTCTGCGTTTGATCATGGCGCCTAAAACAAAGCCCGAATTAGACATTTTCAGTCTGAGATGAACAATGTGGGAGGTTTTGAACATACCGGCGGCCAATCGCGTCTGTTCTTCTGTGACTACCTTTTCGCTTCCGTCGACTGAAACCACAACCTGACTATCCCTCACAGACAGGTCAACCTTCCTGTGAGAAGTGAAAAGTTAAGTTTCAAAGAATATCAAAATTATAGACTAAGAGGAAACAAAATAATATATTTGCCCAATTAAAAACTATTTTAAAATGTATGTGTCTCTCTGTGAGGTTCGGAACAAATGAACAGATGATTTTAAAAACATGTTAAAACCTGACAGCATAAAAAACTGTATATAAAAGAAGTACAGAAGAGCTATGTGGAGGAGCAAGTAGTGGGGGAGAGGTGAGGGGTCAATGGATAGAGTCCAATAACCCCTTTTCAAGATTGTTCACATGTTTTTTATTGTATCTGTATTGTAAGTTTTAAATAAATTATTACTAAAGCTACTGTGGTACTTACTTGTCTTCAAAGTGCACACGGAGTTGGTTCTGTTGCAGCCTGTCGTCTTTCCTCACCAGAATAGTGAACCGGCGGCTCTCGGTGCAGTCCTGAGCCAGGACCTGGTAGCAGGACTTAAGTGTGGAGGTTTCATGGCTTCTATTGTTAAAACTGGTCAGGGTGTTTTGCTGGAGCTTGCATGTCACTATAATACAAGAAGAGGGTCATAAACTCTAGTTTCAGTGATATCATGACACTTGTAATGATATGTTTCTTACAGGCATTTCCCGCGGAAAACAAGTAAGCTACTTTTGAAGCCCAGTTATCATATGATTGGAGTTCACTCTTGGTTTCTCCCAAAGGCAGGGCGAAGGGAAGACCCAAGTCCAGGCTGAACAGTCTCTATAGTAATAACGAGAACAGCATATCAGATTTGCCAGAATGGAAAAGACAACATGGGAAAGAGATAGACATTGTACCTTTGGGGTCTTCAGAAGAATATCTACATTTGTTTGTGAAGCAATAACCAATGTAAGTTTCATCTCATTGACCACATTCCTGACCTTGTCCATCTTGGCTCCATATTTTTGAAGAGAGTGTGCGAGATTAGAGATCCTGAAAACAAAACACACATGATATAATGAGGATAAATATAAAGGTGATATATAAATGTCCATCCATCCATCCATTTTCTACCCTTTAATCCATTTCTGGGTCAGGGGGGTGGCAGTCAGAGATGCCACCCAAGTCTCATAGCACCAGCCCCTCACTGACCCTCTGCAGGTGGTGAGTCCACAGGAGGACGGCTGCTCTCTGAGTGTGAGCATAGCCTTGATCTTTCAGTGGGGGCTTTGGGTCTTGCCCAAGGACACAACGACAGCAGTCATCAGTGGGAGTCGGTGGAGAAGGTGTAGAGGTGGGAATTGAACCCACGACCTTCAGGCCTTAAGGCCAATGCTCTACCAACTGAGCTACTGTCGCCCCAATAAATGTTATATATATATACATGGTGCATAGGTTTGTACGATGAGATGAGGGCAATTTACATGAGAGCTCAGATATGGGTTAAAAGTGATGACAGCAACTTAAAGAACCTTGCATTGTGATTTATTATTTAAAGAAAATATATTTCTGGCCTTCTGACACTGCCATTTAGCAACAATAATGTATCTAAAATGGTCCCTCCCCTTGACTATCATTCATATTTAAAATAGTCCCTCCCCTTGGCATGACTACAACCAGTAAGATGTATTCTGGAGAAGAATAGTTAAACCTAAAGGATTTGAATTAATTTTGACCAATCACAAGCAGCTAGGGGTCGCACAATGCTTATGTTCCAAAAGTTTCACATTCCCTTTAATTCTGCACCACAAAGTAACTTACGCTCCATTAAAAAAAACAATCCAGAATGATTTTTACTTACTTCTTAATGTAACGATGGAATCTCTTTGGAACTTTTTCCCAGCTGAATTTCAGGCGCAGTGCCATGTTCTCATCCACGCGACCAGTTTCAGCGATGATATCAGTGGAGTAGGGTTTGCAGTCTTGACCCCATGCAACTCTGGCCTAAACATACAATACAATATGATACAATACAATACATAAATAATGCAATATTTTCACTAGTGACGGTTTTATGATAGGTAACGTTACCATCATTTTGTGGGAACTGAGCACCACTCCATCAGCGCAGATCATAGAGCGGTCGTTCTCAGCCAACTTGGCGAAGATAATCTGAACTCTGCTGGTGTCCTTGTCCAAGTATACAGCAGCCTGGTATCCCTGTGGCTTGCCCTCGCTTCTAATCGCACGCACAACGGCTGCCAAGCTGGGTGACAAATTGTTGGACAGGAATCTGGCCTAAAAAAAATGTTTTCATACAGGAATGGATTATTTTCTAAATTTAGTTCAATTACAATAGGTCTTCGAAACACATTTTCAGCTTGTGCTAAAAGATACTATACCCATTTTTTTTTAAAACTACATACAAGTTGTATTATAATCCGTAATCTAATTGCAAACTTGAGCTCATTGATTCAGCTTTGTATGAATTCAAGTGATTGTTGTACAGCTTAAGTTGCGCTAATGCTAATGTTTGCATACGTATCAGCTAGATGGCTCCGTGGGGAAATGAGAAGCCTGTGAGCGAGTTGAGGGGCGGTGATAAACATTCAAACCTTGCAGAAACGGGTATAGCTCCTTTAAAGCTGGGGTACATAACATTCAAACCACATCAATGGGTACAATCTGTGATAACTGGTTAACACACAAAAAATAATTAGTTCCTGGCTCAAAAAAAGAGTTTTATTACAAATTTTCATATGCCTGGTTTGGTCCTATCACTAGTTTAACAAATCAGCTTTTTCAGACATAAAAGTGAAGAGGAAAGAACAACTCTCACTCAGCCCAAAGCATCAAATAGCCATTACTAGTATAAAAAAGATAATTAGGCACCCACCTATGGATATTATATTTGATGATATCCTTAGGCGGAGTACTAAACTCAAATAAAAGAGAATGAATTGCCAACGATACCTTGTTGTAGATGTTCTCAAAGCTCTCTGCACTGCTCTTGCTCTGAGAATTGTGGGTACTGGCACGAGAATGCTGCAACAAAGAAAAAAAGATTTTTCACGTTGAAGCTGAATATTTTATATAACTAAAATTCGGATGAAATGTCAACACAAATAGTACCTGGTGTTGGTGATCCTTGGCAAACTTGACATTGTGAACCTCTTGCTGCAAGAGAAAGACAGGAAAGACTTCATCCTTCCATCTCAGACTTTACATTTCTTTCAAAACACCCTGAAAGTCTAACTCTTGTGTTACTTGCGTTGGGTTTTTTGTGTTTTAACTTCAAGTATGTTCACCACTTTTGGGAAGCTGTGGTGGTTGTGAGGAACTTCATGAATACATTTTTTCTCCTACTTAATACTGACCCAATACGGTTACTTCCAGCTACACATCTTTAAAGTGTGGGACATTTCAGTGGAGCAACTCTGTTTCATAAAGGTTAATTTTGGGTACCTAGATACACCTTTTGGAGGAAGATTTAAAAGTGATAAGCTTTAGTTTTTTTCCCCCCCTGATCAATCACAATGAGCAATGTACATAGGTTGTTGATTTGATTTTTGCGGCAACGCTACTCGTCTGTAAACCTTACTTTCCACACAAGTATCTGTAGGATTCATATTTAAACGAGTCAAACAACATAAAACATGAAGCCAGGTAAGTTAAAAGGTATATAGGCTTTTCCCAAATTTTAGGAAAGAAGCGCCCCCTCCACTTTTTGAATTTATTTGACGAGGACGTATCACCAGAATGATCGACCAGTGGGTGGACCAATAGTGATGATGATCCACCCGGAAGCAGAAAATCCTCCTGTATACCTTTACGGTAAAGTCCTCCAAGACGACTACTGTTGTGATTTAGGGCTACACAAAACTATATTTAATTAAAAATTGAATTGAACTTGACCCTGTAGGGAAATTTGTGTCAAATTTGCATTTGACGCACTCTCAGGCCTCTGTACAATGCTCGGGGACTCATCTCTCGATGTTAATGCTTGGCTTGATTAGAACTACTGGAGCTGGAGGATTATACCTATGCTACATGTTTTTAGTGGTACAGGAGCACCTGGAGGAAATCAATGCAGACATGGGGAAAACATGAAACTCACCCTAGCCCTAAACTGAAACTAACCCTATCCCTCGCAAAGACCTTCTTGCTGAGAAGTCCTAATCACTCTGCCGTCAAGAGTTAGGCTATCCCAATCTGGTCACCATTTCAAAGGACAAGAAATGTTTCATTACATTGCGGTCGCTGGATTGGCGTCTGGATGAGGGTGTGGAGTGGCTGCTGCTGCTGCTGCTGCTGCTGCTGCTGCTGCTGCTGCTGCTGCTGCGGCTGCTGCTGCTGCGGCTGCTGCGGAGCTTGGCCCCGACATTAGCGGGGTTGTGGCTGCGGCGGCTGCTCCTGCTGCTGTCACTGGACGAGGAGCTGGAGGAGCTGGAGGAGCTGGAGGAGCTGCTGCTGTTGTTTGGTGTGGAGGCCAGGATCTTCCTCAGCTTCATCAGGACGCTCTTGTCTTCCAGAACCTCCTCTTTGTGTGCGATGTTGATCACGCGGATGATCTTTGAGGCTTCGTTTCCAGCTTGGATCTCAACCTCAATCTTATCCACAACTCCCTCACCAGCTAAAGGCAAAAAGGAAAATTGTTTAAATTTTTTCAATATTGTTTTTATCATGTCATTGATACATTGGGTTTGGATTATTCATCACAATCTAGAAGATATTTTTAAGATTATGAAGTAACAGATTGTTGTTCACATTTTCGAACGGAACTATTTGAAACTCGAATGGAATACTTTTTAAACACACAGGATACTTACCTTTGCCTTGCAATTACAATGTTGGTCAGAAATATTGCAATCAAATACTTTGCCAAAATTGTGTAGCTCTATTGTTACAAACCCGCAGCTTAAAGAGGATTAATCAATAATTCACATTTCAAATACATGCAGTTTACTACCATAAAAGAGGGCCAGGTACAAGTTCCTTTTAAAAGCGCACTTAAGTGCCATTAATATTAAAAACAATTGAATTAAGGGCAGTAGCATGCTTTTCCCTTTGGAAAATTGTGTATTTTTTATATATATATATATATATATATATATATATATATATATACATTTGTGTGTATTGGCTGCAAGATATATTGAACAGAACATGATGGATTACATTCGAATAAGAACAATACTTAATTAAGCAATAATCTAGAGTAAAGATCAGCGAAGGCAGCATACATACCTCTATCAACCTCAACAGACACATGGTGGTTTCCGATGAGGCTGTAGAGAGGGGACTGCCTGATGAACCAAGCATTGGAAGACTGAATCTTGGCGCATGCTTTAAATCCAAAGGTTTCATATTCACTGCACGTGTCCTTCTCATACAGCTTCTGGGACCTCTGCTTCTGGGAACGTTTGTGTGCCTTGTTATTGGGAAGCAGCTCTGAAGACTGTCATGACAAACACAGAACAAAATCATCAGACAGACATTTAGAAACAGCAGGTATAGTTGTCTGGTAAAAACATTAAACACCGACCAAACTATCAGAGACCAAGCCTTTAGAGGAAAGGCTATCTTGTCTGATTGTGTACTCGGCTGGTATCACGGGAATCATCTTGGCTGCTTGGAGATCTTCCACATTTCTGACAACTGCCATGGTATCAGCACTGTAGGCAAAAAAGAAACATTCAAACTAACTCACAAAAATATGCAGACATTGTGGAAAAGTGGTCAGAACTGAAGCGTCCTTACCGCACAGAGACAATTTTTTCAACGGACTGAAGAGGCAGAAGTGCAATCTTGATGTTTCCTTTGCTGATATCAAGTCTTGCATCAACTTTAACAGGTGCAACCGTATGGACCTTTGCTCTGGATATCAAAGCAGCCTGCACATATTGGGTATTGACGCCCATCACAGCGTAGGAGTGCATGGCAACACTGTAGAGAGATGGACATATAATTGTTATATCATACTTTTATATTATAAAAAGAGAAGAGAGAACTGTTGGAGCACCTTGGATCAACTGAAGCTTCAAGGCTGATTTCAGAGTTAAGAAGCTGCATTCCACTGTAGTCCTGGGGGAGAGGTGGATTGACCGCAGCCTGAACTATTATAATACAAGCATCATTAACATATGAAGTGTTATTCATTGATAATATATAATCTGCACTAAAATCTTACTTTTGACAGATGCTCCAGCCACAGCTGCTGTGTAGAAACTCAGCTCCATGGGCAGACCAATGGTTGTGGGCATGATGCGCCTGATCTCTGAGAACAGCATTGGATGGGTATAATACTTCTCAATTCCGGACAACAGATTGTGGAAGAACTCCTTTCCATGGTTGATAACTTCTGATCTTTTAGACGTCTACAAATCAAAATAACATGTTAGTGTGAATTAAAGATCTTTTGGATGTTCAAAATGTTGCTCTTTTCATTCTACATAGTAATTACCTCCATAAAGTGCTCCATAAGCTCCTGGTCAAAGTTAGCGAAGGCCACTTCCTGATCAAAGAATTTGATGTAAGCAGAGGCCAGGGGCTTGGGGTTTTTTTCAGCCCTCCATTCCTTGATCTGTGAGGAAAAAAAATATTTAAACAAAGTTTCCTTGTGACCAAAAAATAAATAATAAAAGGACTCATACCGCACTGATTATTTCACTCATCTTAGCAGCGTTGGCACTCTTGTCATTATTCTTATTTAACTTCAGAAGCATGTCCTGCAGACCTTCGCCCCGTACTCCAACCTGAAAGATAATATTAGATAATTTACCTATTTAGATAGTTTGCTTATTTTAGACTTGTGCTTTTGTACCTCTAAAACATCAGCATAAGCCCCAGCCACAGAGGCACGGGCTTTGGCCACGAAGGCGGTGGGGAAGATGCTTGCTGCTTTGTTGATTATAAAGGCACTGCCAGCCACTCCAGTCATCCATGTGCCTACCAGTCCAAACATTAGTGTGCTTTGTTAGACAGTGTTGTAGGCGTAATGAGAGAAGACATTGAGTACGTACTGTGGTAGGCCTCCATATACAGAGCTCTGCTGTATCGGAAACTGAGAGATCCCAATTTAGGTGTTAGGAGCCTCAGAGCCACATTACAGGCAGAAGAACTGAAAGATAGTAATAAGATCAGCATGTTTCATAGAGATATTTATCAAAAATCCACAGAATAGAGTTCTTCTTACACAGAAACCATGTCTGGAGCAGTGATCTTGGTCAAGGACCTAATGTAGGTATAAGCAAAGCTTGCAACCTGCAGATTGTGCTCCTTCATCACAGAAGAAGCTATCACATTCACAACGGCCATGGACGGCCTGGTCTCAAACAGGACAACTGTGGCAATCATGCGCAATTCAGCATCATTCTTAATGTTTCTGAACAGATTCAGGGCCACTTGTTGGACCTTAGGGATCATGAAAAAACACAGTTAGCACCCACACATATAAAAGGGTAAAAAAGAAAATAAGTGATTCAATGTTGGGTGTGCACCGTTTTAGGGTCTTTCCTTGCAATATTCCTCAGTGCAGTTGCCGCTTGGATCTTCAAATGCAGGGACAGATGTTCAGCACTGCTGCTAAAACCAGGCAGGAACTTCTGAATTGTCTTCAAACTTCCAACATGTCCAGCGTTGCCGATGGCTTTGAGAGCAAGATTCAGCCTCTCTGGATTAGCCATGTTTTCAGTGGCATAGTCATTAAGTGGCTGTGTAAATATAATAAAGGGAACATGTTAAATCATTGAGCATTACAGTGTACTTAATTACAGGTCTCAAACCACTGACCTTAATATGCTCAGCAGAGCAGTCCTTCTCCTCCACACAGTGTTTAGCAACCAGGGTGCCGTAGCCAAGCATTACAATGTCACGGTAAATGTAGAATTTGTAGTCATGCGCTTGTGCCTTCTCCTTCTCAATGATATGGGCGAGTAAGTTCTTGGCCTCAGTTAACGTATCACGGTTAGCAGTTATCATGTGGAATGTGGACACTAAGGCATTGGTCGCTTCTACAAGTGATTCATGCTCAGTGAGAGGCATCTGATTCCTCATGAACTTCAGAGAAACATGAGTTCCAAGAACAGGGATAGCACTCAGGATCCAGAGCCTGAAACAAAACCCTACGTGTTATAAAACACAGCATTGTATTTACGTGATAATTGTGACCGTTTTTATTTTTTACCTGTAAACTGGTTTATCTTTATAGGTTCTCCACAATTGTTCAATTGCATTGTAGTCAAGCATACGCATCAGCTGGATAAGTTCAATAAACTTCAGAGGGGAATCCTCATGAATTCTTTCAACATTGTATTTCTGCAGGTGATTCAGTAATTCAAGAATCTAAAGCATGAAGAGCCAAACAAGGAAGTTTATAAATAGGATAAAATAAGAATAAACATTGTATAATGTATATCTTCTCAACCTGAGCGTCAACATTGTCGACTCTCAGAAGCTGCACTGGGTTGTGGAGGAGTTCAGTCCCGAACTCGTACTGCAGGGATTCATGTTGGCGATAGTCCGCAGAAACGGGCACAACTGGTTTGTCAGTCTCCTCTAAGAATTTCAGCTTTTGTCTGACAACAATATTTGCATTTAATATGTGTTTGTGGGTAATGAACAGGTTATTATCTCATACTTACTTTGCTTCCATCTGGGCAGCACCTTTGACTACATCGAATGGAGAGAACATCATGATCTCTTTAGTTTGCACTTCCTCAATCCGACTACCAGCATCGGTGGCCTTCAGGATGTAGTTGGTTGTTGTTACACCATTCAGAATCTGAGATCTCTGCAACATAAACAGATGATTTAATTAAGAACGTCAGAATAATTACAACTAAAGCAATAGTAAGAAAATGCACTTACACCATGAGATTCATGGTATTTCCTCATGTAGGCCAAGCCAACCTCTTTTACAATCTTCTCCCGGCAGTTGTTCAGATCCTTAATTTTTGTGATGAAGAAGTTTCCTTCATTCTTGTTCTCAGTGATGACATATTTGGTCAAACACACACCATGTGGCCCAACCTGGAAAAGCATTTAATGACTAAAATGATATGTATTTTGGAAAAAAGGATTCAGGGAGCTGGGTATCTGTACCTCCTGCAGGTCATAGTTGTCCTGTGTGCTCTTGATGTTCATCTGGAACACATTGATGACGCCTTTGTAGATGTTGAGGACGGTCGTGGAGAGACTCGCAGGGGCGAACACTTTGCCCACGTTGCCATTGCTGGACTCGAACTTGACAGTTGTCTGGAGCTGAGCAGCAAGGGCTCTGGTCAACTTAGTAGACTCAGTGTAATCTTCTGGGTTGATGCCATTGTACTCAGAAATCTTGGTTTCTAAAAGCTACAGAAACATTGCTAGTTAGTGATGATGAAAAATAATGGCACACCATAATAATTTTTTTCAACTGTTTTACCTTCAACAAGAAGGTATCCTGAGATTGTGCATGAAGCAAAACTTTGCTTTCTATTTTAAGCCCAGTTTTGGCAAGACCTTCTTCTGGAAGACCTCCTAGAATCTCTGCTTCGTATTTGTACACATAGGTCTTTCCCAAAGAAAATTTGGGGGCTGTAATGACATGTTTCAAATGTTATACTTATTATAAAATAAAATAAAATGAAATCTGGTCTTAACATCTTACCAGGGTTGACTCGGTTGGCCACTGCAAAATCATATAAATAATGGTTTTTAATGTAATTCATAATTTACATTATATATATAATATATATATATATATATATATATATATATATATATATAATATATATATATATATATATATATATATAATATAAATATATATATATATATATATATATTATATATATAATAAATGTTTTTTTTTTAACACAAAATACATAATAATAAAATCGTACCTGCAAGGGCCACGGTGAGCGCCAGCACAAACACCCTCATGATGACTGGTGAATGTGAAGGACCTCAGGCTGATCATCCTTATAAAGCCTCTCTGACTGCCCACATCTGCATCATTAAGTCAACACACATGTCCATGTCAAGTGTTACCCTGTCCTCGCCCTGTCGATAAGAAAAATACAAAAGTATGTTGGAAATGTCACTCGCAAAAAGTTGCCATAACCTGACCATTGGACCTGGCAGCAGAGAAGCGCTGCATCTTTGATGTTCAACTCTGAAAATAGCAACACGGAAAGCATGAAATAAAACTTTAAATAACAGCTGTTTAGAACAAATCACGGGCTTTTCTTTTGTCCCTTATGTCACCCCGTAGACAAATGCGCTGTTATTACTTACTTCCCGGTTGTCCGCATGATCGCACTTGTAGATGTTGTGTTTCAGAAGAACCATGTTGTGTTGGATCAGTGTGTTGTTCTGGACTTTACTTGGTGCTGGTTCTTGTGACATCTGTCCGTGTGAGAGGCCAGAGCTGTGTTCTCCGATCCAGACAGAGAGAGACTTCGAGGTGCAGTGGAAGCACCAACATCATTCATGTGACATGAGCCTGGTGCTTTTGCATTATTTAACGTGAAATACATCGCAAATTATTCCAACCCAAACGTACTGTTCAACATCGACTCGATTACAGCTGTATTTATGCATATACAACTTCACTGTAAATCAGCAGACTTGTTAAGAACGGGATTGTTTCTGCACAGATCTGACACTTTGGTCAGTCTGTGATGGAATAGTGTTGGAACAGTGATAGAACAGTGTTGGAACAGTGATAGAACAGTGTTGGAACAGTGATAGAACAGTGTTGGAACAGTGTTGGAACAGTGATAGAACAGTGTTGGAACAGTGTTGGAACAGTGTTGGAACAGTGATAGAACAGTGTTGGAACAGTGTTGGAACAGTGTTGGAACAGTGATAGAACAGTGATAGAACAGTGTTGGAACAGTGTTGGAACAGTGTTGGAACAGTGTTGGAACAGTGATAGAACAGTGTTGGAACAGTGTTGGAACAGTGTTGGAACAGTGATAGAACAGTGATGGAATAGTGTTGGAACAGTGATAGAACAGTGTTGGAACAGTGATAGAACAGTGTTGGAACAGTGATAGAACAGTGTTGGAACAGTGATAGAACAGTGTATGGAACAGTGTTGGAACAGTGATAGAACAGTGTTTGGAACAGTGATAGAACAGTGTTGGAACAGTGTTGGAACAGTGATAGAACAGTGATGGAATAGTGTTGGAACAGTGATAGAACAGTGTTGGAACAGTGATAGAACAGTGTTGGAACAGTGATAGAACAGTGTTGGAACAGTGTTGGAACAGTGATAGAACAGTGTTGGAACAGTGTTGGAACAGTGGTGTTGGAACAGTGTTGGAACAGTGATAGAACAGTGTTGGAACAGTGTTGGAACAGTGATAGAACAGTGTTGGAACAGTGTCGGAACAGTGTTGGAACAGTGATAGAACAGTGTTGGAACAGTGTTGGAACGCTGTTGGAACAGTGATAGAACAGTGTTGGAACAGTGTTGGAACGCTGTTGGAACAGTGATAGAACAGTGTTGGAACAGTGATAGAACAGTGTTGGAACAGTGATAGAACAGTGTTGGAACAGTGATAGAACAGTGTTGGAACAGTGATAGAACAGTGTTGGAACAGTGATAGAACAGTGTTGGAACAGTGTTGGAACAGTGATAGAACAGTGATGGAATAGTGTTGGAACAGTGATAGAACAGTGTTGGAACAGTGATAGAACAGTGTTGGAACAGTGATAGAACAGTGTTGGAACAGTGTTGGAACAGTGATAGAACAGTGTTGGAACAGTGTTGGAACAGTGATAGAACAGTGTTGGAACAGTGTTGGAACAGTGTTGGAACAGTGATAGAACAGTGATGGAATAGTGTTGGAACAGTGATAGAACAGTGTTGGAACAGTGTTGGAACAGTGATAGAACAGTGTTGGAACAGTGTTGGAACAGTGTTGGAACAGTGATAGAACAGTGATGGAATAGTGTTGGAACAGTGATAGAACAGTGTTGGAACAGTGATAGAACAGTGTTGGAACAGTGATAGAACAGTGTTGGAACAGTGATAGAACAGTGTTGGAACAGTGTTGGAACAGTGATAGAACAGTGTTGGAACAGTGATAGAACAGTGTTGGAACAGTGTTGGAACAGTGATAGAACAGTGATGGAATAGTGTTGGAACAGTGATAGAACAGTGTTGGAACAGTGATAGAACAGTGTTGGAACAGTGATAGAACAGTGTTGGAACAGTGTTGGAACAGTGATAGAACAGTGTTGGAACAGTGTTGGAACAGTGATAGAACAGTGTTGGAACAGTGTTGGAACAGTGATAGAACAGTGTTGGAACAGTGTTGGAACAGTGATAGAACAGTGTTGGAACAGTGTCGGAACAGTGTTGGAACAGTGATAGAACAGTGTTGGAACAGTGTTGGAACGCTGTTGGAACAGTGATAGAACAGTGTTGGAACAGTGTTGGAACGCTGTTGGAACAGTGATAGAACAGTGTTGGAACAGTGATAGAACAGTGTTGGAACAGTGATAGAACAGTGTTGGAACAGTGATAGAACAGTGTTGGAACAGTGATAGAACAGTGTTGGAACAGTGATAGAACAGTGTTGGAACAGTGTTGGAACAGTGATAGAACAGTGATGGAATAGTGTTGGAACAGTGATAGAACAGTGTTGGAACAGTGATAGAACAGTGTTGGAACAGTGATAGAACAGTGTTGGAACAGTGATAGAACAGTGTTGGAACAGTGTTGGAACAGTGATAGAACAGTGTTGGAACAGTGTTGGAACAGTGATAGAACAGTGTTGGAACAGTGTTGGAACAGTGATAGAACAGTGTCGGAACAGTGTTGGAACAGTGATAGAACAGTGTTGGAACAGTGTCGGAACAGTGTTGGAACAGTGATAGAACAGTGTTGGAACAGTGTTGGAACGCTGTTGGAACAGTGATAGAACAGTGTTGGAACAGTGCTGTGTCCGGCTCTTCTCAGGCTCTTGTCTTTGGCAGGTGTTCGTGTTTGATGTGGGCGGTAAAACCTGGAAGTCTTACAACTGGAGCACAGTGACTACAGTGGCAGCTTTTGGCAAATATGACCCTGAGCTCCTGTGCCATGCGCACTCAGTGGGAGCTCGACTGGTGCTTAAAGGTGAAATGGCCTGATTGAATACTCTACTGTATACTTCACTTATTCACTGATCTCATTTCAGGCTACTGTGTGTGTGTGTGTGTGTGTGTGTGTTTTTTTTTCTTTTTTAAATAAAAGGTGATGTCCATCTGGCTGATATTGTAGACAAAAACAACAGAACAGCCTGGATAAAGGAAAAGGTGGTCTTAGCCAAGAGTCAGTTTATGGATGGAATAAACCTGGATATTGAGCAGGCGGTGGAGGCTGGGTCTCCTGAGCAAACAGCACTGACAGAGCTGGTCAAAGAAACCTCTGAGACCTTCCACTCGCAGATACCAGGCTCTCAGGTCATAGACGCAGATTATATGCTAACATCACAAATATCAACATTATGTCAATAATTTGGATTGTTTTATATTTGAAGGTGTCCTTTGATGTGGCGTGGTCACCTAACTGTATTGACAAGCGTTGCTATGATTATATTAACATTGGCAAATACAGCGACCTTCTCTTTGTCATGTCCTATGATGAGCAGAGTCAGATCTGGGGCCGTTGTATTGCTAAGGCAAACGCTCCACTTGAGCAAACACTCAATGGCAGGTGTCAAAAAACTATTATTCTTATGTATCTTTATGATGTATTAATATTTTCAGTTTTCACAAAGGTTATGACCAGTTTTTGGCGCTGAACATTGATCGTAAAAAGATTGTCATGGGTATACCGTGGTATGGATATGATTACCCATGTGTCAATTTGACTCAGGTAAATGTTCCATCCTACATTACACAGTGGCTATCTATGGAGCTGTTATTGTGATTGTTGTTTTAGGACATTTGTTCCATTGAGAAAGTTCCTTTCCGTGGGGCACCTTGCAGCGATGCGGCAGGTACTCAGAAGCCTTACAGCTGGATTATGAAGCAAGTCAACGTTTCACTGACCGGCAGACTCTGGGACAGCAAGCAAAAGGCCCCATACTTTAATTACATGGTACATTTATATTTAAACAACTCTCATTTTGCATGTTAGAATGAAAGAAAAATATAAAAAAGCAAATGGGTGATGGTGTTATTCATATATTCTACAATAATATGTAAATGTCCTGTTCTTTTGTAGGATGACAACGGACAGATCCACCAGGTTTGGTATGACGACCCAGAAAGTCTTTGCCCAAAAGCCAATGCAGTGATGTCTAAAGGTTTGAGGGGCATTGGCATGTGGAATGGCAACATCCTGGACTACAGTGATAATCCGGTTTCTCAAGAGCAGACCGCTGAAATGTGGAACACCCTTTTAGGATGTTAGCTGCAGTATGTTATACAAACACTTCTATTCACTGTCCTTTGCAAAAACATGAGATAGGATTGCTCTGGCATGTACGTCTTCTGTGTAGCAAACAAGAAACGTTGGGGGAAATCAACATGTGTAAAGCAAGTAAAGTACAGGGAATATTCTAATCTGTAGTTGAATGAATAAACTGCATGTTCCGTGGGTTATTTCTGAATACAGAGCTGGTCAGAGTTCGAGGAGAAGACGACTGACTCTTCTTTTGGGCCAGTTCTGCTTTCAACGATCTCACTTCTGTGGCAGCTTGTGTCCTCAGCTGTGCAGCAATACAGTTATTTAGAGCAAGTTGATGAAAGCATGAAAAAAACGTTCTGAAAGTTTACCTTAATTTCAGTCAGAAGCTTCATTTTGGCATCTTCAATTTTCCTTTTTAGGTTTTCAATCTCGTAACTTTTGGTCATTATTTGTATTATCAGTTCATTCTGAAAAAACAACTGTCTTATTACTTGGGTTGATGTCTTCCTGGTTCAGTGTTTACCTTGACGGAGGCTCTGCCCTGTCTTTTGGGGTGGCCCCTGTTCTCCCTGGCCTGGAGCTGATGTAGAAGTTTACTGTAAAATCTTTCAAAGTCTTGTTGCACATTTTTCAAGCTTTCTTCCAGTGGCGCAGTTGATTTTTTGGTTTCGAAATATTTCTTTTTCCAACTATCTCTTGCTAGAAATGTGTAAAAAAAAAAAAGTCTTTAAATACATACATACTAATAATAATAAACAGAATAGATTCTTTAATTCATAATTGCACCATATAGATCATAAAAAAAAATTCTAATGAAAGACAAATATTGTTTAATTTCATACTGTGTCAATTACCAACAAAGATTGTTGACCTCCATCTTAAAACTCGTACCCACCTTGATTCCTCCGGTGTCTGTTTTGCTCCAACAAATCTTTCCCTTTCCTGAGCAGCTCTTGTCTCATCCATTCAAGTTGCTTTCTCTCTTCTCGCACCATTTTGATTTTGTCCATCATTTCCTGTTCTTAAATAAAATGTGCCATCAAGTTTGGAAAAACGAAAATCTATTTTTATGTTTTATCTGAAATAAAAACTTACTATTTGCCCTAAAAGATGAAGTCTCAACATCTTTTTCTAAAGTTATGGTTTCATTATGAGCTTTAATTGTGCGTGGCAACGATGCAGCTGGACTTAGTGGACTGTCCACCATCTGACATGTAAGACAAATCATTATGAATGATTTTAAAAATGATAATAGACAGTCCAAACACATACCTGATTATTTTGCTTGTTTCTGTTGATTACTGCACATGGCTTTGATAATTTTCCGTTCCTGCAAGTGAGACCATAAAGCGAGGTCAAGATCATGTGTAATTTTTGCTGTAATCTGGCCTATTTACACTGTCTACAGATGTTCATGTCCCTATCAAATACATATATTATTGAAAATATATTTGCAGTTTAAGAATACCAGTCTTTGGAGAGGTCTGAGTGTCTGTCCTCTGAGGATTCGGCCATGCCTGAATCCACACAACCTCTGATGTTACCAGGTTTTGTCTTTTTGCATATTTTCCCTTTTGGTGACAGCAGTGATGGGGGAGAATCTGCCTCAGAGTCCTGCAAAACTGAAGGTACAGCATGAGTCATACATTTATACGACTAATAGTGTTGCCACAGCAATAGCGGGGCATTGTAATCGTCTGAGATGAAGACATTTTTGGATGATCTCTGGTGTTGGTGTAGTGTGCACTCTCAAACAAACAAACAAAATGAATATTGAACAAAAATCATGCAAATATCATTGAAAAAAGATCAATTATAATATCAATGCTCACACAAAGTCATTTTTATCTTGATTTTTGATTTACCCAAGGCAAGATTAGCCAATGGAAATGCCTTGTTTTACTTCAATGAAGACCAAAAACCAATTTATTACTTTGAATGAGAAAAAGGTTGATGTTCCAATAACAGTAGGTCAGAATGCAAAAGTGGGTAGGCTATACATGACCATACATTAAATAAACTTGTGTTTAGTCAAAGTATGCCAGTACTCAAATCAAGATACATTTTGCGTCATTCAAGAAAACAATTATTTTATATTATTTTAGTAATATTTGTAGTGTACAGAGCAATGTTTTAGACAACCCCCGAACAAACTTCATATTCATGTGAATGATGAGACAAATCTAAATGTTTTTGTTCATATTCTTTAAAAATGAAGATAATTTTCAGTGTTGTGTCTGTAGTATCTCACCATTTGGAGATCTTTCACCTAATTCCAGATGTTTATGTCTGTAATGTATAATCTCCCACACCAATCGAGCTGATTTACCATTGTTAACAGCGGCCGAACACTGCTTTTGAGTCTTGACCCACTTCATTTTGCCGAAGCTTTCCCCTGGGGGCTCGGCCTCAGATAAGCTGTGGCCTCGCTCTTCCCTCTGGTGGTGTTTCTCCAGAGAAGCCACAGGGGGGCCCTGGTGAGAGCTGTGGATGTGGGGGAGTTTGAGCTGCAGTTTGGGCCCTGTTGGTTGAGGGCTGGTCTTGAAGGGAAAGCAGGAGTGTTTTCCTGAGGAGCAGCTGCTGTCTGGGGTGAGGGACTCTGGACGGACCCCACTGTCACTCTCAACCAGGTGCAACAAGTAAAGCTCTGGCTGTGGGGCCTGAAAAAAAGCACAGATTATTTAACTATGCAATATAGAAGTGCTAATTAAAGCTGGGGTACCTAACTTTCAAACTACAAAAATAGAGCAATGTAATCAAATCCATGTACGTAAGTAGTTTGGGTCGAGCAAGTTTTTTAATGCATTTTTTTTCTGGCCTCTGCCACATGTTTAGATCAGCTTTTTCAGACCTCCATCACTTTGACAATAAGCTCTCAGCCCAAATAGTGGCTCACAAGGCTCTTTCTTACAAGTGAACAAAAGGTAACATAGGTTCTAATAACACAATTGTATGGTGAATGAATCCATAAATGACTTGGCTGACTGGCATCACTTATGTACATATTGAATTTCATTATATACATGATTGATTAAACCAAATACTTGTAGCTTATACTGTTGCTAGTTTGAGAAGAAGGACTCGTTGTTTTACTACAATTCTAACATTGTCGGACTCAACAAAGACATTCAAACATTTCACACAGTTACAATTGTGTAGTTACAATCTACGCACGTATGGAGGGGCAAATGTTTTCACTTTGACTTCCAGTTCTTGCTTGGTTTTGACCTGCAATAAACACAGACTTTTGTTAATGAGAAAGACACGGCAATAAACCCAGTAACGATTGTTAATCAAAGTGTCGGCTTTGTTTCTGTTTACTATCTGCCTGGTGGGACAGAGGCACCAACAGAAAACAGCAGTAATGAATACCGCACTCACCAATGCTAAACTGTGACCCAGGCATTTGAGAAAGAAGAACTTGTCCATGCAGCCAGACGACCCCCCCAGAAGGGCGTCCAGCTTACTCCTTAAAGATTGCAATGTCAAATCTGGATAAACTCTAGCAACAACAAATAATCCAATAAGAACAATGTATTTTCAGTGCGACAGGTGCAATCCTAAAAATATGCACACTCCCTAGGGATCTGATTTTAAACAGAAACATAATAGGCCATTTTTACAGAACTGAGAATTGCTTGCAAGAATAGAAGAGAAAAGTGGGAGGGGAAGAGTGGTGGTTTACTTTTCTGAGTGTGCAAGACATTACAGGATACTCTTCCATGTGTACATTAGAGCTGGGGTTCTTCCTTTTCAAGCCACAAATATTGACCTACGTAATAAAAACTAGTTCCTTGCTCTCAAAAAAGTTTGGTTCTTTTAGGTGTTTTCATATGCATGTAGTGGTATATGTCACATTTTTGCTTTTTCTGAGAAAACTGAAAAAGAGAGAACCTCTTCATC
Source organism: Knipowitschia caucasica (assembly GCA_964034765.1). Classification (NCBI taxonomy): domain Eukaryota; kingdom Metazoa; phylum Chordata; class Actinopteri; order Gobiiformes; family Gobiidae; genus Knipowitschia; species Knipowitschia caucasica. The sequence continues at coordinate 45,597,810 of OZ035824.1, read as the reverse complement.
AGCTTTCATCTCAAAGGGTCAAATAGTGACTCTCAGAGCTCTTTCTATGCAAAAGATACAAATGGCACATTATGATCTGATCTGTGATCCAAGACCTAGTGGGAATATAATGACGTTAGTGACTCTGTTGAGACACAAAATGTATTATTATTGGAAGAAAAACAAGTTTGGTACCCCAACTTTATTAAAATACAACTCTACAATTATGAGGAACACCTTTTAAAACAAGTATATAGTTTGGGTGCCATATTTCCTTCCTCATCCATTCTAATGCATTCTAATTCTAATGTTTGCTTCTAGAGCTATTTCTTACCTGATGAAGCCGCCTGATGCAAAAGTGTGGATAGCTTCTGCGGGAACTTTATTGAGCTTCACGTTCCACTGGTCAATAGGAACAAAGAGCACATGGAGCTCCACAAACTGGCCACAGCACAGACAAATACAGCGATCATTAATGAGGATTATCGTTTGTATTATTACAATAAGGAACATGCAATACTTGACCTCACATTACCTTAGAGCTGACAGGCCTCTTCTCCTCAGGATGTGTTGACTGAACAGAATCCATTCCTGATGCAGTTAGAAGATCCACAAAATGAAGCTGTTGTAGTGTTTGCAGGGTCTTGATTCCCATAAGGTGGAGGCGGCGTGCACTGTCCACTCACAGGTCAGTTTAACAGCAACACACTCACGGCCAGTGGAATTTCTTTTACGAGGGTGCCAGCCCTGGTTGCTCTGGTGCTGATGATGACAACTGCTATAAAAAGTGGGGTTCATGAGAAAAGGGCACAAGAAACACATTCTAAGCATTTAATGACTTTGTAAGGATTGTGCACCTGGAAGCCTAAAACTTTTTGGTCTCTTTCTATTAAAATATGCTTTACAAATAAGAGGATTATTGACTGTCTCTTGATAGCTTCTATTTCTAAATTGTTTCCCCATAATTACATTTTGTGTATCCCAATAGAAATAATTGTTGGAGTAAAATGGGGTTTCAAAAACACTCAAAAAAGCTCAACAAAATATTGTTTTAAAATAACAAAACATGCTGTGCTCGACTTGAAAGAAATGTTTTGTTTTGTATTCTTGAAGGGTTTCTCTTTTTCCACTGAAAAAAAGCTTTAGAAATTTATATGGGCAAATTTTATGTGGTTTGAAAGTCAGGTACCTTAGTGTTGAGAGAAAGTGAATAGAATGAAAAAGACGTTCTATTTTTATTTCATTTGTTTGATTGGAGAGGGCCGTTTCAGTGCAAGTCTGACAGTGTCCACTAGGGGGTGCGCGGTCTCATCCATGGTTTTCACCCTGGACAAACCCGGAAAAGGGGCGTTTTCTGTTATTATTGCTAGAGAAGTTGTTAGCATTAGCCGCTAGCTGTGCAGTTTCGTTTGTCTTTTATAACACTAAAAGAACTCCACAAAGTTTGACAATGTCTGGGTCATCCAACATTGTAGCGATGAAGAAGATTGTTCTGCAGCTGAGACTTGAAGCAGGCATCAACAGAGTAAAAGTACGAACCAATATTGTACATTGTTTAAATAAATATAAGGCTTTTTGGGCGTAGGCTAACGCTAAACTAGACTTCACATTTGTAATTTATCATATTGCTCAGTATTGTGCGTTTTGTGTTTATATTGATGTAAAAGTCTAATGTGTGGATCCACAGGTGTCTCAGGCCGCGGCGGATCTCCAGCAGTTCTGTCTTCAACACGCTCCGCAGGATCCGCTCCTCACCGGCATGTCCTCCTCCAACAACCCGTTCAGACCACAGAAAGTCTGCTCTTTTCTATAACAGCCTCTGCATCGTCCTCCGTGAGCATCTTCGTTATTGCAAAGTGTTTTAGCCTTGCAATTTCACTAAACGTCATTATATTCCACTAGGTCTTGGATCATTGCACTCGGGCTCATGGACGGGATCGACCCTTGAGTATTAACCACAACTGTGTTAAGACGTGTTTTTTCTACACATGGACCACACCTTTATTGTTTCCCTGGGTTTGTGTGCCTTATTGCGTGCGTAATTTCCTAACTTTCCTACTTGTAAAGATGTAAACTCATGATGTGCCTTTTTATACATGTACACTATATGTACATAGCTATTATGGATTGCTACTGCTGTTGACAAGCATTAGCTGACATTAAAGCCACATTTAAATGTATATAAACTGCTGGAATATGGAAAAGGGCATATTGCTTTACTTTCTTTGTAAAAAAAAATATCTAAAAGATGTGGATACACTTATTACAGCTGTATGATTAGTAATTGTTTTTACAACGGTTTTATTTTTTACTCAAATCTGAGCTAAAAATACTTTATAACACAATATCCTGATTCTGTAGAGCTAAGGTTTGAAAGACTGCCCGACCGTCATCAAAAAAGATTTGAAATATTAAAGCATTGTGAGCCTCCCACATCCTTTTAGTCCTTTCATGTTCACAACAATGTCCAACTTCAAACACGCAGCAGTTTATCAAAGCTGGAACTTTCTTCTGCATGAATCCATATCATGACGCTGAAAAATACACAGAAATGATGCATGAATTCACAAGAATTTTACACAACTTTCCTAATTTATGTCTTTCAATTCAATAAAACTCACTTTCAAGACCCACTCGTACTCTCCAAACTTTGAATCAAATGTGCCTTTCTGTAACGAGCGGAGTTTAAGTGTAAAGCGAGGCCCCAGCTCCTGAATACCAACCTTCTTCTCATTTTTGAAGATATATCTTAAAACAAAGACAAGATGTTGGATAATTTAGAACACTATGTTTACAAATGTTATGTCAATTAAATAGTACCTGTGAAATCTAAAAAAGATGAAGTCTCGTTGATTGTGGAAAGTTGCCACTTGCCGACCCACAAACTGAGGATCTTGTGGAAATAATGCTGCGAACAGACGCCCAATGCTGTGACCCAGACGAGTGGAGAAGTTATTTAAAATGACCTCTGGGTGATGTACTGTTGGATCCTTGCCACGTCGCTGAAATTAAATATATTTATTATTTAGTCAAGTTAGTAAATGATTGAAAAGAACAAAGCTAGTACTTATTTGCTTATACATATCAAATAAGCGTTAATGATAAAACATATCCAATGTATGTGCTGATACCATTGATATTTATTATACTGATATGACCCTTTATCTTGGGTAAATTGAGTCCCTTCAAATTACAGATGTATATTTAATCAGAAAGGATAGCTTCACAATTCTGATATAGGGGTTAGTTCCAAAATGTGAATGGGGTCTTCCATCCATCCATCCATCCATCTTCTTCCCTTTAATCCATTTCTGGGTCAGGGGGGTGGCAGTCAGAGATGCCACCCAAGTCTCATAGCACCAGCCCCTCACTGACCCTCTGCAGGTGGTGAGTCCACAGGAGGACGGCTGCTCTCTGAGTGTGAGCATAGCCTTGATCTTTCAGTGGGGGCTTTGGGCAAAGTGGGGTTAAGTGTCTTGCCCAAGGACACAACGACAGCAGTCATCAGTGGGAGTCGGTGGAGAAGGTGCAGAGGTGGGAATTGAACCCACAACCTTCTGGGCTTAAGGCCAATGCTCTACCAACTGAGCTACTGTCGCCCATTGGGGTCTTCCAATGGATCTATAATAATAACTGGATAGGGTATTACTAGTTAAGAGTTGTCCCACTGACGGGCACAGGAGGCGCCCGTGGTAAATTCATGTGGGCTACCTAGAAAAAAACTCCCATAGAACTCAATGTAAACAAAACCAGCTCGACCTCAGCTGACAGAGAACCTACAGCTTTCAGAAAGGTCGGATTTTGTGGGGATTTTAGTGTCCCTTGTCATCCTGAACTTTTTTTCCTTCTTAAATCCTTTCTTTAAAGCTGCACTAACTGACTTTATTTTCGTATTCATTACGAAAATGCTATCCATGTCCATGTAGTGCATTGGGATAAACGTCCTTTTGAAGAATAATTAGCGCAGATTTGTGCTGGCGTGACATTATATTTTAGATCGAGTTTTGATGAAACAAGGAAGAGAATGTGTTTCGGGTCGCAGATTGTGACCAATCACAACGGATCACTAGCCCCCACTTTCGTGAGAAATCTACAGGTTCGTTAGCATAGACGGCCGAGTTAGCACAACAAGCCGAGGAGCTAACCTGAAACTTCGTGTCTTCGTCCCCGGTTACTGCTTACACAGCGAAACAGCCATCCAAAAGAAAGTCCCATTCCTCCGTGCTTCCCGGTTCTATCGTTCTATGGTCACGCCATCCACGTGTAAATCCATATTCATGTATTATCCATATTGGGAGACACTAGCTCCGTCCCAACAGTGGGTGTGTGTGGGGGCGATAGCTTCGTGGGTGCGGGGAGGGGAGCAGAAAGAGCGAGGCCAGCGAGTCCGCGGCTTCAAAATCCCAAAGTCAGTTAGTGCAGCTTTAAATCCACACTTTACTGCCACAAACTCTGCTCCTTTCCTTCCCGCTCTGCTGCTGCTCTGATCATCAGCTCTGATTGGTCAGAGCGCAGCTGAACCCCTCTGTGCACGTGCATGAGAGCCACACACACGTGTATTTGGCGCAACGCATCATGGGAGATCATCCACTGCGCAGAACTGGGAGGACCAGACGAGTTCTGCTAATCTCCAGGTCCCAGTGAAGTCCCATGCGCTACTGAGCACAAGCCATTCATTTGAATAGGGCGCCATCTTGGATCACCTCCCATTTGCACACCAAATTTCAACTCAATGGGTCCAGTAGTTTTTGCACAAAGCCTGGCTTATGAGCTACAATAACCACTGTACCTGCAAAAGCACATAATTCATAGTCCATGCCTTCAAATGTAAAAGTTTATATATTTGATCAATAAAATAAAAAAATATACAAGCTTCATGCTTGTGAATTCTAGAGTAAGTGGTATATGGACAGCAAACTCCAAAAATGAGTAATTAAAATAGCCCTTACCCTTATCTCCTTCCGTAGTCTGACGCTGCTGACCTTGAAATGTGCAGTTGGGCCGTCAGGGAGATGACAGAGCACCAGCCCATCTAAATGATGGTTAAAGAACACGCTTTGTATAGTTACTTCATCAGCAACAGTTTCTGGCTCATTTTGAAACAAAAGGATACTGGGCACTTTGCGATCCTCATTGACCACCATGAGGTAAGTGAAGTCCCTCGCAATGCATTGAGGGATGATTCTTTTCAAAGCCAAACCTCTTCGGTAATAAACATGGGCATTTGGAATTACATTCGCCATCTGTTCACAAAATCTTACAGTTCTCTGTAGGGACATAAACAATCATATTGTAAAACTATCCACAAATAGAACAGACTTTTACTTCCTCTTAATTTAGGAACGCATCGTACTCCTCTAGGCCGGTCAGATGTCGTGATAAGGACTTTGGGATTAGTGAGTCCATTGAAGTAAGCAGCAAATTCATCGGTTTCTTCATCAAATTTGACCTGACCAAAGTGGAACAAAAATACAAAATTACACTGGAAATGGCAGAAAGTCATAAGTAGCTCTGAAACAGTTGTTTTATGTTTTACAATTGTTATTTTTCTTGCCTTTTTCTACCCGAGATGTATGGTTTTACACTGGTCCAGACTGGAGTGGAGAGGATTCATGGTCCAAAACTTGTGGATCGGGCAAAAATCCACAGGAGTGCAAACTTTTTGAAAAATGCTAATGAAGCATTCAGCATTTTACTTTGGGCTAGAGCAGAAAAAAATAGTCCGAACCCAGCGGCTACTCTACCTCTGCTGCTGTGCCCTCAAGTCTTGTTGTTTCTTAATACCATTGTTAGCTAATTTTAGCATTATCTATTTGTTCTGGTGCATGCGAATGCACCAGATGAATGCATGCTTTTCTGCTGCTACTAGACACCTGAATTTCTCCTACAGGAGATCAATAAAGTATCTATCGGCAAATGTCGAAGTGTTTGTAGTTTATAACGATGGGGTTCCCTGGGGTCCTGGGTACTTGCGCTGTGACTTGTTGTGTAAATCAGAATTTTACTTTGACACTTTCCTGTCTTTCACATTGCAAGTCCCATGTCGACAAGCCATATCTGGTCTGCTGTATACAGCAGGTTTATCATCCACATGGAACAATGTAGACAATTTCCAACATTTTAGCGCTTGCAACCGCCCACATTTTGATAAGGCATATTTGGGCGTCATGATGCCCCCATCACGCAGGTGAGCGCTATATATAAGTAATATAGAATTGTGTTAAACATATTATTCCTGTGAGATTTATGTGTGGTCAAGCAATGGGCTAGAACAGGACGGGCATTTTTTCTGATTGAATTCCTGGTACAGCTGATCCCCGGGAATTTAGCTCAAGAAGCCTGGGTCTTTGGTCCGTGTGAAAATGCCTTTTGTCAATCAATATTACCTCTTCATCATCTGGATCAACTGTGGTTTCATCATACACCCTTTGATTTTCTATTGTCTTGGGGACCTCTTTTGGGGGGGCCTATACAAACAAAATGACACAAAAAAACAATTAAGCAAAAACTTGTGAAGATAATGAAGTTATGAACCCAAACCTACCTTGTCACCCAAAGCCTCTCGCTCTTTTTTCCTCTTCTTTTTCAGTATCATTTTTTGCTGAAAATACACAAAATAAAAGTTGAAAGAAGATGGCAGAGAATAGTATTTAAGTATGATATGCTATTGTGTTTTTTATTGATCATTACTTTTATTGAAATTTCTAATTAACCCTTACTAAACCCTTGCTCAGTTTGCAACCAAGTGTGAAGCGGCTGGGATGAGAATCAGCACCTCCAAATCCGAGGCCATGCCGTGCTAAAAAAGGAGAGGTCCTTCCTCAAGTGGAGGAGTTCAAGTATCTCGGGGTCTTGTTCACGAGTGAGGGATGGATGGAGCGTGAGATTGACAGGCGGATCGGTGCAGCGTGCGCAGTTATGCGTTCGCTGTACCGGACCGTCGTGGTAAAGAGGGAGCTGAGCCGAAAGGCAAAGCTCTCAATTTACCGGTCAATCTTCGATCCCTCCCTCACCTATGGTCATGAGCTTTGGGTAATGACCGAAAGAACGAGATCGCAAATACAAGCGGTCGAAATGAGTTTCCTCCGCTGAGTGGCTGGGCGCTCCCTTATGGTGCATTCAGACCGCAAACGCTCAAACGCTGAAGCCCCGCTCACCAGACGCACATTCTCTAGTTTTCAGACGCAGAGGACTTCACACCAGAACGTCCTGACGCGAGCCGGAAGTACCGTAAGTAGCCGGCCGGCTCTGATGCTAACAGCTATGCTAGCGGCTTCTTGTGTACAGATCTTCTCCAATATTCAGCTTTGCAGCGTGTCTTTGCTCACAGACATTCCACTGGCTTTATACAACAGTAGTATGTGTTCACGGAGGTGCCCCATACGGTTTTTAGTATTATTAAACCGTATTTTCGCATCGGCGAACACACTCAAAGCAGTTGCATAAGGTCATGGGAGCATGACAACGCATATATCTACAAGCACAGAGTCCCCCATTGTCAACCCTGGTTTAGTCCTGGTATAGCTCCTGTTTTGGCTGTTTACAGTATGTTCAGTCTGCTCGCGCAGACCACCAATGTCCCCGTGACCACTTTGCGGCTCTCTGATTGGTCGCTGCACGAACGTCCCGAGGAAAAGTTGGGCAAAGTTTATCTCCTTTGGGCGTCCATTTTCCGCTCCTGCTCCTCCCCTTTCACTTTCCCGCCAAGTCCGTGCGGCTCTACTCAGCAGTCCCCAAGTGCGTGCCGGGAGGTCGGTGCGTTTTGACGCTGCAACGCGCGTCACCATAGACTTTGCATTGAAACCCGACGTGACGCATGATCCGGTCTGAACGTGGCTTTAGAGATAGGGTCAACATCCACGTCAAGAGGAACCAGGTGAGGTGGCTCGGGCATGTGTTCCGGATGCTTCCTGAGGAGGTGTTCGGGCACATCCCACCAGGGGACCCCAGGGAAGACCCAGGACACGCTGGAGGTACTATGTCTCTCAGCTGGCCTGGGAACGCCTTGGGGTCCCCCCGGATGTGCTGGAGGAAGTGTGTGAGGAGAGGGAGGTTTTGGCGTCTCTGCTTAGACTGCTGCCCCCGCGACCAGGCAACGGATGAAGCGGACGAAAGTGGATGGATGGATGGGTAAACATGCATAACAAACCAAGAAAGAAGTTATCTTATTTAGTGATGCAAGTGAATACAGTTCTCCAATTAAACCAAGCACGGTATAATCACGCACAACAGTTAGTTATATTCATAGACATTTTTTTCATGTTCGCAAAATAGGCCCACACATAAAGAATACTTAAATCTATAATTTCAAATACATTTTTACATTGTGCCTTCATTAACACAGCTCTTTTGGCCTGCTTAGGCTCCAGTAAAAGTCCACACAAGCAATATGTTTAATATAATTCCTCGTTCTCAAACCAGTTTGGTTTTCACATGGATGTCATAATTGTTCTCTCACATCTTTACATGAGCGTTTTCAAACAGAATAGTGAAAAGGTGAGGAGCACCCTCTCTTTACTCCTGAGATATAGGCAGCATATTGTGGTCTGATTTTTCCACAACATGTTACATGATAAAGACTCTTTCTGTTGAGACAAACATGTATTATTTTGGGGAAACGGTGGGGTACCCCAACTTTAACGCTTCTTCCATTAGGACTCATTGGTTGAAAGTAAGACTGATCAACAATGCGTACCTTCCTCTTGTCCTGCTTCAGCTTCATGAACATGACATGTCTGCGCTGTTTGTTCTTGATCTCAGACACACTGAAGGTGGGAGGGAAAGCGGAGTCAGCCTCAGTGCTCTCCATCTTGACTCCTTCTTTCGTGTCCACATGGTTAGAAAGGACGCTTTCAGCATCTCCTTTGTCACTCGCGGGATTGTTTTTCACCTTCTTGCTCTTCTTTTTCTTGGCTTTGCGCGGTTCGCTGACTTCGCTGACGGGGACTTCAGTAATGTCCATGATTGTGTGTTTTGACTGTTTTCACGTGCTGCTCTGCGCCCTGAGCTCGTGCACTCACATCCGGGAACAACAGGAAGTGAACATCAAGGATTGTGCGACCTCGTGCGGCAAGGGAAGAGTGGTTTTGGGGACATGCATGTTATTATTACAGATCCATGACATGCAAGCTATGTAGGCCCAAATTAAAATGTTTTCCTTTTAATAAAGAATAATGACAATCTTGATAATAATTACTTTTTTCAATGTATAAACGTAATACACCACCTTGTTGACGTTGGTAAACGTCAACGTCAACACTTAAAAATAAAATAAAATATAAATAAATATATATATTTATATATATATATATATAATAAATAAAATAATAAAATCAAGTCGATGTAGAACCATGGTCCCTCGACCTCTGAATGTCGCTGCTTCACAAAGAGGAGATTTTGAATGTGAGAAATAATAACACGAATGTGATACATCCACCTTTTTCCTTTTCCCCCCTAAATATCCATCCATCCATCCATCCATTTTCTACAAATAATAATCATAAAACTATAAACTTAATCCTATGTAGTTACAAACAATAATAAAAAGTATGTAAAAAGTTAACTGCATTCTTTTTTTATTTGATTTGTTATCACAAGACTATTGAAATCTCAAAAAGTGGGGGACACACGTTTTAGTATAATTGCTTCTATAAAAGATTTTTATTTGAATAAGGACAGTACACATTGATCAACATTTCTGATTTGAGCCCACCACAAGACCTTCTCTAACAACACCCATGTCTGCTGCCGTTGTCTCCTAGGGCAAGACACTTAGCCCCACTTTGCCTGAAGCTCTCATGGAAAGATCAAGGCTGTGTCGTCATTGACAGAGCAGCCATCCTCCTGTGGCTCTGACTACCACCTCCTGACCCAGAAATGGATTGAGAGGAAGACAATGGATGGATGGATAGTTAAAACATTACATTTAAAAACATATAAACATAGAACACAATAGCTTACTACAAATCATCAATGGTCACAAGCTTGATTGTCCAATAATCATGTTTATAACGTGAGTTTAAAACTCCTGAGTGTAGTGCTCTTTCGTATATGGTCTGGTGTTGTGTTCCAGAACTGAACAGCAGGCACTGAGAAAGCTGACTGACTGAAGGAACTTTTTAGTGGGACAAAACAATTATCTCTCTAAGTTTTCCCAGGTTAGTATCTTATATTTGGCCAAGATGCTGCAGTGATGGTGCCGAATGTTTTGGCTAATGACTTGTGTTATATGAAGTTTGGCTTCAAATAGTGAGCCAAATTGGGGCTGTTTGCATCAGGGTGAGATCAAGACTATCAGTCACGTTGGTTTGTTTCAGGTGGGGGACTTCCTGATGATTCCCATCCTCAACCCCCTTTAACCCTTGTTGTTTCTCTCCCTATTCTTCCTCCCCTCCTGTTGGCATCCTTCTTAAATATGTGGTGTTCTTTTTTCAGCACTCTTTCAAGAGACATTACAATTCACCTTGGAGAGACCCATGAGGAAAATGCTGTTAGACTTATTAGATTTAAGCATGTTTATTGATTGAGCATGTTTGGCGCCCTAGGCCCGGGAGGGATGCTGTTGAGCACGGCGCTTGCTCGCGTGCATAATCCTCCCCGGGGCCTAGGTACTGGTGACGGCAGAGGCAGTAGGCAAGCACGCTTCGATGAGAGAAGGAGGAGGTGGGGCGGCGGAGGCTTGCAGACTTCAGAAGGCCGGGAAGTGGGAGTCTCCGGCTTTTAACTTGCTGTCCTGGTGGTTATTGGTTGACTGGATGTGGGCGTTGCTGGTATTGATGAGTCGAGGAAGAGCAGCCTGTGGCCTGGGCAGCAGCAGCCGGGTCTACCACAGTGAACTTTCGCGAAAGCTCCATTACAGTAGATTATGTTATTTTTTGTAGTTTGTAATTTCGACAACACTCACACACACATTTATCATCTCTACACCCTCTCGGGAGTGTAGGCACATCCTTTTCATTTTAAATCCATTGTGGTGATAGGTATTGAGAGGATCTTGTTGTTGCCAGTGTTGGGCAAGTTACCGTGGCAACTTGTGGCTTGTTGGTTCCCACCACAACCAGTGATAATGAATGGAAAATGATCAGACTCTGCTTAGGTACAATAAAGAAAGATTTAATATATATAAAGCAGATTACAAGCAAAAAAAATAGATTAACAACAGCAATATGCACATGTTTTTGCAGCAGTGGGATGGCTCTCTTGTCATAATTATGTGAGAACATCGTCTGCTATTCAGAAGCAGCAATGATTACATTTGTCCTCTAGATGTGAGCATACAAGCTGGTCTTTTTTATTTTTATTTTTAAATCAAAGTAGAAAACAACTCTTGTAGAGACATAACCAATTGCAAAGCAAGGCTTCAAGAAATAAAATGAATAAATACATGAAAATACAAATCTACATTGAATGTTAAAACATCGTGTACCACAAGGTAGACTCAGTGTCCAGTGTCTGAACACAGAAACAGATCTTCAGGTGGATTTTTTAGAATTCAGATTTGTTTCTTTCAGTATTTTCAGAGAGGATAAAGCAGGTTCTATTTCCATTTGCTTTTATGGATATGATATTTACTCATCATTATTATAATATTTACAATTGTCACATAGTATTTTGTGACAATACAAGTATATCTTATTTTGTTTAGTGTGTCAGGATTTCAATTTTTATATAACCAATTGTAAATATCGTCCCAGAATTGTTTTGATTTAGAGAAGGATATAAACAAATGTTCGATAGTTTCTGGCTCCTGCTGACAGAACTCAGATGGTTCAACTTCAAAACCTCAGCCGATGGATAATAGCTGTTTATTATTTCTATGTTGCATTTCTTTTATCTGAGGCAATACAGGCTATTTTACAATTTTCCAGTTTTTCCCAATTTCTATAGGATTTTATAACTAACGTTTTGATCATATTCATGGTATAAAGCATAGGTTCTCTAACTTTTCACACCAAGTACCACCTCAGAAAATACTTGCCTCTCCAAGTACCACCACAAATGACCAACACCACACAGTAGCGTAATAAGCCGAAGTATTCATCAAAAACAAGGCAGAGGTTTCATTCCTAAAGAGGTATATTTAATATTGTCAGCCATTATAACATTATACAGAGGGAGAACCACTGTTTTACAATTTCAACATTATGACCTCTTAACATCCGCCTCATTTTGGCTCGTGCACAATGGTTGGGCATACCCAAATGTCTTTGCTTATTTAAAAACACATCTTACATCTCACATGCTTGTGTGATGCATCATTTTAAAGCTAGAGCCTTCTAGTTTATGTAAAAAAACACAAAAATAATGTTTGTCATTCCTATTTTCCTCTGCATCCTTTGAAGTTAGGGAAAAAAACCCAATTTTTTTAGCCTCGCCTAACATTTTCAATTTCTAAAGGCCCTAAAAAAGGCATACTTCATTGTAAGTTCACAATATTCAAACCCTCTGTTCATTGTGTTGTTGACAACAACTGTCTGAAGTTTCAGACTTCTAAGTTTTATAGTTTTTATGCAGTTTCTCCTTTTCATCAAGTAGTGCACATTTGGCACAATTTGGCACAAGTGTGCCAAATTGTGCCAAATATCTTTACTTACATTTAATCATCATAAAAACAATATTTTTTATTATTGGTACTTATAAGTTACTAATCTATGTGTGTTTTTCTTTTTTAAATGTCAAAGTTATTTTTTTATGAGTGTAAATTCATTGCAGCTTCGAGAGCGTCTTTTGGCTTCCATTACGCACAATTGTCCAGGCACAACATAAGACAGGACACCATTGTCCCACCCCTTGTTCGAAAGCTTTCCTCATTGGCTACAAGGACATGTCAATCGTAAATCCCGGAAGTAAAAGCAAACAAGTTGGGATCACAACAAAGATCAGTGATCAATGCGCAAACAGCAGCACTAGCTGTACTCGCGGGAGCTCTTGCAGACCCAAAAATTGGTCTAGCTTTTCGGGAGTAGTCTCATTTGAAAGATAAGGAGCTAAGGAACACGTAGATACCAGATGTTTGGGTGAAAAACAAAGCTAAAAGTCCGTTAAAAGTGAAAGAGTAACATCTGTGCTCTTTTTTTTCGTTTTTTTTTTGCTAAAGATAAATGCACATTTTTGGATTATTTCTGCAGAATGGATTTTACTTTGGGAAATACAAGTGGATATAATTTTCCTTTGGACTGTTCCAGAGAGAATGATGTATTGCAAGCTGGGGGGAGAGCTGATTTATTTGTACAGCACAAGCCCAAAGGTAAAAAACTATTTCGGAATTGATTTATTTTGTGGCCACATTATGTGTTATATCTTTTGAATGCAAAGTCTGATGTAGTTTACACTTGTATATAAATGTAGATAAGAAAATAAGCTTTAAAATGATATACAGCTTTTGGGGTTTGGTGTTCAAAATACATCTGCTATTGCCAGCAGAACATTTAAAAACATAAAAACGGCGCCGGTGGGTGTAAAGAGGTTAAATTTAGGAAAAAAACTAATAACTCTACTTAAATAATGATTCAAATAAAATGTATTGCACATAAAAGTTAAATAAACATTGTACTAAAATAAATGTAAAAAATCTGTTCTTAAAGATTAAATAAAACTGTACTGTACTTCAATGTTATGAAACTAAACTAAGGCCGTATACCTAGCTGCAAGTAACAGTTCTTGCTGTCTCAACTTTACACACTGGCTGCTTTCTGAAACAAACACAAACACAGAGGAAGAACAATAAGATTTAGAATAAAAAAAAGAGAATTAACAGCTGTAATTAAACATACACAGACTATTAATGACAACTTGCATGAGTTGTGTGTGATGGGTGTGCCTGCCTCTGTGAACACAGTCCTGCAATATCTGGGTCAATGGAGGTCAGCTTCAGTCTCAGGTTTGGCTCAGCATCCACCCTGCTTTTGTACTTTGTTTTTTATGACAACAAGTGAAGAGAAGCCTTTCTCACACAGATAGGTGGTTGCAAAAGGAAGGAGAAAACGCACTGCCTTGTCAGAAAGCACAGGGTATTCACTGTACTGCTTCATCCAAAAGTCCAACAAAGTGTGCTTTCTGAAAGATGCCTTCAGTGTTTTGTCACAAGACAGCTCTATTAATTTCTCCTGCTCAACAACAGTTAAGTCCATTGAGGCCACGTGAGAGGTGCTGATGTTGAAAGGGTTTCTCATCCAGCTTCTAGCCTCAGCTCCAGGAATCACAGGGAAATAATTGCAGAACTGTTGTCTGAGTGATGCGAGGTGTGCAGCGATGTTCTCCCTGACTCCATCATCAAGCATCAGGTCATTATCAGACAGAAAACTCTCCAAAGCAGGGAAAGCTGAAACATCACCTGTCTTGACTTTAAGTTCAAATAACTCGAACTTTTTCAGCAGTGCATTGATATTGTCCTGTACATCAAAAGCATTGATAGAGAGTCCCTGCAGTCCCAAATTCAGTTCATTGAAACATGAAAAAATGTCAGACAAGTATGCCAGCTGACTGAGCCACACAGCATCCTCAAAAATGTCTGAGAGAGGGAAATGTTTGTCCTGCAAGAACATCTGGACCTCTCTGTGCAATTCGAAAAGCCTCGAAAGTACCTTTCCTCTTGAAAGCCACCTTACTTCAGTATGAAGCAAGAGTTGGACATGCTCACTACCCATCTCGTCGCAGAGCACATGAAATAAGCGAGCATTCATCGGTCTGGACTTTATGAAGTTCACAGTTTTTACAGCAGAGTCCAGGACAGACTTCAGGTCATCAGGCATCTTCTTCACTGCCAGTGCCTCACGGTGGATACTGCAGTGAGTCCAGCGCATCTCAGGTGCCACCTCTCTGATGCGAGTGGCTACCCCGCTGTTACGACCCGTCATAGCCCTCGCGCCGTCTGTACACACCCCCACACACTTTTTCCAGTCCAGTCCATTCTCATGGATAAACGCGTTCAGTAGCTGGAATATGTGCTCTGCCGTAGTTCTGGTTTCAAGTGACTGGCAGAACAGAATATCCTCCTGAGCTGCACCATCATATTCATATCTCACATAAACTAATAAATTGGCCAAATCTGCTACATCTGTACTCTCATTGAGCTGTATGGCAAAATATTGACTGTTCTTAATGCGCTCAATCAGTGTGTTTTTAACATCATCAGCCATGTCTTTTATTCTCCTTGACACGGTGTCATTTGAAAGTGGCACCAAGTTTAACTTTCTGGCAGCGTTCTCTCCACACATGATCCGCGTCATCTCTTTAGCTAAAGGTAAACACAACTGTTCCCCGATTGTGTGCGGCTTACCGGCTCTGGCGATCCTGAGGCTGGCACGATATGAAGCCTCCTGTGCTTTGGCTACAGGTGTTCCACAGGACTGAATGATGGACTTTGACTGCTTCAGTTCTTCACGTTTTCGTAAAAAAAATTCCACTGGTTTGTCGTTTGTCGTTGGGCGACAGTAGCTCAGTTGGTAGAGCATTGGCCTTAAGGCCAGAAGGTCGTGGGTTCAATTCCCACCGCTACACCTTCTCCATCGACTCCCACTGATGACTGCTGTCGTTGTGTCCTTGGGCAAGACACTTAACCCCACTTTGCCCAAAGCCCCCACTGAAAGATCAAGGCTATGCTCACACTCAGAGAGCAGCCGTCCTCCTGTGGACTCACCACCTGCAGAGGGTCAGTGAGGGGCTGGTGCTATGAGACTTGGGTGGCATCTCTGATTGCCACCCCCCTGACCCAGAAATGGATTAAAGGGTAGAAAATGGATGGATGGAATGGATGGAGGGTTTGTCGTTATGTTTCCCGTGTTTGGTTTTAAGATGCCGTTTGAGATGCGACGGTTTCATGGATTCATTGCTCAAAACTTCGCCGCATACCACACACTGCGGCTTTGGCTCTTCCTCTCTCCCACTCCAAATAAATCCATAATTGATATAATTTTCATCATATTTCCTCACTCTTTTGTGCCGTTTGTTGCTAGCAGCTGCTCTGGGAGCTGCAGTCACTGGCGCCACTAAAGCCGCTGTGTGCACCTGCACCTTCCCCACACTCGTCCTCTTCAGTGCTTGCTTCATCTTGGTCCACACTTCCCTTCGCAGACTGAAGTGTAATGACAGTTTTTAGAGTAATTACATTAAAACCAGCCGCAGCAAATACACGGACGTAAAAGGCCTTTTATCAATGCAGAGACGACCTTCTGACGCCATGCTGAGCTTTGTGAAGGTCTCTGCTGTCTGTCACACCCTTGTGTCTTTCGCATCTTGCATCTCTATGCCTGCATTTCTACCATTGTCTGTCTGTTCACACCCCCATGCCACTGTGTCTGATTGCCTCACCACGGGGATGGCGCCTCCCTATGCGCCTCCTGCACCGGTGGCCCCCTCCCATCTGTTGTGGGCGTGACTGTCTTTCATGTGTGTCTATGTAAACAGGAAGTTGAGCTCTGCGCCCCAGAGCTGGGGTATGCTGCCTTTGTATATGTTAGCTCTCCGCACGTGTGTTACAATAAACTTACGCTCCTGATTAAGACAAATACTTTTGGGCTTTCTCCTTGCTTTGGGGTATGTAATTCTACAACAGAAGCCACGACAGTAGTTTTGAAGACTTCATTATTAAAAAACTCCACCTCCTGCCATCACCTATTATTGCCTGTAACCGCTAGCGTCAGCTTGTCTGACTCAACGTCAACGGCAATTTCAAATGTTACATAGGACTACTGCTACCCAGAAGCACTTGCAAACTTGTTAATTAAAAGTTAATTTATATCTCTCTTCATTTTAGGTTATAGGTTGATATATTTCATCCATTCTAATATGTTTGGTAGTATTTCATGTAAATGTATTTTATTTGATTTATATTTATTTCAGTGATTCTTTGGCGTACCCCTAGTGGTACGCGTACCCCAGTTAGAAAACCTATGGTATAGAGAATTTAATGGCTTGGATCCATGGCTCGGACAAATTTGAAACAATCTGACAAAGAAAGCCATGGTGTGTTACGGGGCTTCATGTCACTAGTTAAAATGCAGTTTAAACATTTGGACCTTTTTTGGAAAGCCTTACATTACCCTGTTAAAGCAAAAAAAATTACATTACAGTGATCAGATGACTTTTGTAATGTGTAATATATGTATTATGACTGATCATACTTTTGGGAAAAGGTATAAACAATTATATCAACCCATTCTTCCGTAAGTGATTGAAGAAAAGGTCTCACGGTCACTTTAAAAACTGATGCCCATTTGTTCTGAGTTTATGATAATGATGAGTAAAGATTCTAAGTTGTACCAATTCATAATTATAGCTGCTCTCTCACATCTCTGAATGTTATCTTTGACATTCACAGTTCCCTATTTCTTTTTTTTCTTTCAACATTAATCACGTCACATGGCTCAAAACTTTTAACAGCTGCGCGGAAAGCTGCCCCAACTGTTGGGTCATTGGTGCATACTGCTCCTCCACCTCTGTTCATCTGGGAGACCTCTCTATTCATGTCAGCCACACAGGTAAAGTCACCAGTACGGGTTACACACCATTTGGAGTGGTCCACCGTGACGTCAAAGGGGCCTCTCCTGTGAGGGTTCACTTCATTAATGTTGTACACATGATGTGGGATTGTATTACTACAGACTGATGGCAGTGGTTGGCGCAATTTCCCCCAACTCTTCACAAATAAGTCCTGTTTAGTAAATTTCACAATGAGGCCGGCATAAAGGTCTAGAACAAATGAAAAGCACAATCAATCAGTGTGTATAAAAAGTACATTTCTCAGCCTCCATGATCCATGATGATGAGTATAAATAGCATCCTACCATCCTGAAATCTTGAATATTTTGCAAAGCTCTTAAACCGGTGTCCTTTCCGTGAAGTCAGCTCCATGACCTTAAACCAGGGCTCGTTCTTTGGATAACAGCTTCTCTGTTCAACACATTTTAGCTCCTCAAGGAAATACGGTGGTATATAGGAATCAAATGAATATGCATGGATATATTTAAGATGGGTACCTAAAACATATGTATATATTTTTAGGTACAAGACTAAATGCAAAAGAATCACAATTATTTACCAACTTAAATCTGAACCTTACCAATTTTTCTAAATTCAATATATGCATAAGTTACACAGAGAAAGGTCTGCGCATAGGTTGTTCCGCTTACAGGCCAAAAGTCTTCACTTTGGTATGAAGGAAACCGTGGTGTAGTGTGAGACAGCCAGACTCCAGATATCCTGTCCAACATCACAACTCCTGTATAAAGTAGAAATATTTACAAATGATGCTGAAATGATTATGATTTTAGTTCACCACCTTTAGCATGCCCGAAAGATGAAGGGGCAGGAGTTTTTGGAGGCTGGTCGTTGTAGAGAATATATCCAAAACCTTCGGTCTAGAAACACATCAAAAATTCCTAATGTTATAGGGAAAGCACACACACGCACACACACACACACACATACACGTTTTTGTTACCTGGTGGGTCCCTTTGACAGGGCCGTTCAGAATGGGACCCATAGACATAATCTTTTTTTACTGGGACTACTTTAAGTAATACAAAACA
Source organism: Knipowitschia caucasica (assembly GCA_964034765.1). NCBI lineage: Eukaryota > Metazoa > Chordata > Actinopteri > Gobiiformes > Gobiidae > Knipowitschia > Knipowitschia caucasica. Next base: position 45,579,304 of record OZ035824.1, on the reverse strand, counting down.
GTCAATAGAAACCAAACAACTATTTTAAAGGAATTTTATTTTAGATTTTTTTTTCGAATTGCAGTGATTCTATTTTTGACATAGAATTTAATGCCACTCCATGTCCGATGTCTAAGGTCATCTGGTGAGGCATTAATGCAGGCCAGGCAGTGAGACTTCCCAGGGACCTTTCCAGTCTGTATGAAAGGTGTCATGGTCTTCTCCACAGCCTTCACCTCAGATGCAGACCATGGCTTTCTTAAACGTTCTAGGGAGAGAAATAAAAATATATTAGCAATATACACTCCCAGGGTTAGGACCAAGCAGCCTGGCTGTAATCCCCCACCTGGTACACTTACCAGAAGGGGCACTGCCACTGCCATGGGGTGCATCTGGATGAATGGTTGAATGTTCTCCGCTTGAAGTTTCTTTTAGCCCGTCCGTTTGTGAGAGGATCTCTACTGCTCTCCCTGTCGCACAGAAAATAAAAATACAAGTGGCCTTTAGGGGAAAAAAATCATACATATTTTAATAATATCAAAAATTACCTTCAGGCTCAATTTGTATCTGGTCGAGGCTCTTTCCTTCGAATTCCGTCACTCTTCCCTGCTCCATGGCCATCAACACTTTGCTGATTTTGGCCAGCTCCAGTGTCCCCTCTGGTAGTCTGTAATATTGCCTGTGGATGCGAATGTCATGGCCGAGGAAGTTGGCAAGTGTGTCCATCTCATTCTCTTTCATATTGAGAACTGTAGACATAGTAGCTATGTGCTTTCTAAGTTTGGTTGAGGATAGCATCTCTGGATGCACCGCACCACATTCTTTGGCTACCTGGCGTAGGGAGTCTGATCCCCTGATGTGGGTGTCTGCGCCCGGGCGGGAAAAGAAGTATGGGTTATGGTCAGAGATGGAACAGGCCCTTCTGTTCTCCACCAGCACCTCCATCGAAGCAATCATTTCAGGAGTCAAAAGAACCGGCACTTTCCGACTTCTTTTCCCTTTAATTTCAATGCGTTGAAAATGCTGACACAGCTTTTTCTCAAGTTCGGACAGTCCCAGAGCAATGTCAGAATGGATCCCAGTCTTACTTCTTAAGGTAAAGGCTGTCAGTGGCATCTTTGAAACCTCACCTTCCCTTCTTCGATTGAAAATAATGACCTCACAAAGAGTCAAAACTGCCAGTTTAGACCAATGCTTAGACGTTGGCTCACTTATTAGGGTTTGCACATATTCAGGTCGACATACCTCAATATGTGCATGCATGGCTCTAACGTCCTCAGTCAGAGGGAGCAGGTCCGGAGTGTTCCACTTGGCTTGCCGGAGGGTCTGTAGGGCAGCAGAAGAAACACAGACGTCCCACCTCTTCTCAAAAAGCAGCCGGCTTCGTTGGAGGTTTTTAATAAATAGTTCATCAACACAATGCTCCATTTTTGAGTCACATTCAAGAATATCTGCTAGCTTTCTGAGGCTATGGCCGAGTTTGAGGGCCAAGGATGGAGTCTTGTATTGATTTGTTTCCTCATCATATCCAGCCACAGACCTGACTGCATCAATCACATGGTTAAAGTTGGAAGGAATAAAGAAATCCTTAATTGTTTTCAGTTTCCCTGCAGTTTTTGCTTCGTTAATTAACCTACCGACTTCTCTCATTTTCTGCCTAATGTAATCATGCTTAGTCTTATCATGCCCATGTTTTAAGTACAGGTGCTCTCCGAGTCTCAGAATCCCCTTTTCTGCTTTGACAACACCCGTGACCTCATCCTGATGCATTGCCGAAATTAAAGACCACAGCTTTTTGCTGATGCCCTCCGGTACAGGCTGGGCTAGGGAGCAGAGGGACTGGACCCTACTTCTCCCTGGTTTAGCCTGGGCATCTTTCTGTGAAAGCCGGCACCTGGCCACATGCCTCCACAGCGACTTTCGCTTAAGCAATGCCCCACAGTCTATACAGTGCAAAAACTCACTGGATTTAACTGGGCAATTTGGCTGTTTAGCTGGGACTAAAGTTCCAATGCCGGCCTTTAAAACCTCAAAATTGTGCTCACGGTTTCCACTATTCCTGATCAAATCAAACTGAAGTTTACGTGCTTTAGATTTCACAGGTAGAGCCAATGCTCTGGCTACGTCACTTTCATTTCCATGTTTTCTAGTCAAATGACGGGACATTTTGTGGCAGGACATTGAACAGTAGAGGCAGAAGTGTCTCTTGCTATAAACTCGCCCCCCATTTTTCTTCTTTTGCAGCTGCATGATAACAATCTTATTTGCCTTTGGTTCGTCACTTTCCGAGTCTTGAAGAAAAGTGTTTTTGATTTTTCTTTTTCCATACTTTTTTACAGGTTTCTTCTTGACAGTTAAATCGTCAGAATCTGAGTCGACTTCATCAATTAGGGACTCTTGACTAAGCTGCACAAACAACAAATAATTTGTAATCATTCTATATAACAATTTGAAGTCATGACTTGTAGTCAGCACTTACCAGTGGTTTGTAAGCGTGCGCTTCAGTGTGCTCCTCCATGATTTCTTGCAACCTAATGAACCACACACTTGCACCTTTTTCTAGCCTGACACCTGATTTCCTCTGTTGTGCTGCTCCATGATTGGCTCCAGCCTGCTGGACTGAAATTGCCCCAGTGTGCCCCTCCTTGATATCCCGCAACCCACCACCAGGGTTCCGACACATAACACACTTTTTTCAGGAAAGTAAACCTCCAGGGGTCCTTTCCATATTTTTACAGAGACTGCATAAGGACCGTTAGAAAAGCATTACCCATTGATTATTAAGCTTGGACCAGTGGGGTCCGGTGTTCGGGCCCCACCACGTAAAACCAGTCCCCATGACGTGAGCGGAATCTCAGGTTATGGAACCCACCAGGAGTTGAAAACAAGTGCACACACACCTTCTTCTTGTAGTAGTCGAAGAGAGGCTTCAGAGTTTTCGCCACTGACCCGCTTGCACTGTTGATCCTCTCTTCACTCTCCCTCCATCCATTAGTGCTTTCATCCATGTACAGGTATTTCAGTCCATCGCCTGTAAATTGAGGCAACTTGTATAAAATGTACCTAAAATCAAAATAATGTTGTCATATGTGAAGGTGTGGTTACATTTCATATTGAATTGAGCTTCACAAACCAATCAACTTCTTTTCCTTTATCATTTCTGCAAGCCACATTACAGTGGCCCAGTTCAAACAGCATGATGCCGAGGCACACAAATAATTTCACTTTCCCCTGAAATGTAAAACACATTTACAAATGAAATGGGGAACATAAAATAAAACAAATGGATATAAATTAGGGCTGCCAATTCATTTTTGTATTGAGTTAAATACAGCTTAAAAATCAATTAATTGTAATTAAATGCATTTCAAACTATCTGCAAAATGATGCCATATTTTTCTGTAAATGGTTGTTTGAATGGAAAGATAAATGACAATATAGTGTACATATATGTACTGTATTTGTTTATCATAACAACAATAAATCCACATAAAATGGCATTAACTTTTTTAACATTCTGTCTTTCTGTAGCAGTCGGTATTTTTTCAGCGCGACATGTTCCGCTTCAGCTAAAGCCTCCGCTTTCTTCTTTTTCTCTCTCTCATAATGCCTGTGGATCCTGTTCATTATTGTGCCTCTACAAACTATTGTTTGATACATGAGAATGGGACATTTCGAAAATCTAATGGCTTTGACACAGCAGTTGATAGAATTAATGGCAAGAAAATGTACGTTTACGTTCCCCCCAACAAAAAAAATCTGAAAAAAACACAACACAGCACCAGCAGCACCAATTCAAACTGTTTCCATTGGTTGTCCATAGACAGGATACTTAAAACCCAATCAAAACAAAACAGACATAACTCCCCATAATACACCTCTCTGACTGAATATAGATATTTTGTTCTTCCTTAAAAAAACTCCACACTGGCGTCATCCTTTAATCTATTAGTAACATCAGAGCTTTCGATCGAAAAACTTGTACTCACTGTCACGGCCATTTCCAGTTGTGAGGTGTGAGCTTTAACACAGCAGACTCATGTAACACGAAATGAAAGTATAATGTAGGTATTATTTCCTCATTCTTCCATTGTTCCTTCCATTGAAGAACTAATGATTTAAAAAGAAAAAGACAATTGAAACATAAATTTAACTTTGTAATAATGAACATTATAATCAATATGGGCAGTCAATATAAAACAGCAACATAAACATACAAATAACCATTACCCTAACCTTTATAGAATGATTCAGTCCTTGTCCAACAGGTTTGTTTTGTGTTTGGTTTCTGGGCGCTGCAACTCACAATCAGTGCCATTGTTCAGACAGGTTTAGTATGTAGCACTAAGGTGACTTGAAGTAACCTAGTGTTTGTAGTTAAATGTTAGGCTTTATTGATGACACATAGTCCATGAACACATAAAAAGACAAAAGAGTCAGAACCGGAATAGACAACAGCACGAGCACTATCCTCTCCTCTTACTCCTCTCCTACTTTATTTACAATCTTCACTGTACATCAGCTGCACTGCTGGATCTATAGCCCTGTCTGTGGGAGTAGATCGCTATCTATGCGGGCCTCCCCAACGTTTGTCACTTTTTCCAACATTGTTTTTTGTTTTAGTTTTTTCCTTGCTGGTGCACCATGTCAAAGGTCATCTGCACCTTGTGGACCAATGGCTTTATGTTTTTTTTTCTTCTAGACAGCTTTTGGGAAATTCAGTGGTTTTATAAAGTCCTCCGAAATAACTATTGTTGTGACTTAGAGCTATTGAAGAATAAATTGAATCCGTTTGAATTGAACACCGATAACTGGGTTCAGGCTGAGACGCCCACACACTGTTGTTTTAATGTTATGTTCTTTGCTTATCGACTCTAAAACTCCCTTCTCCATCAGCACAAATAAACAAAAGACATAGAATAACTAACACAAAAATATGTTCTATTCAATTTAAACAAAACCAGTTTCATTGTGCAACTGAGAAAGATATTAAAAAGTTTATCCAAATAAATATGCTCATCACCATATCTTTAAGGGAACACCCAGCCACTCTGCGGAGGAAGATCATTTCGACCACTTGTGTTGGTGATCTCATGTACTCGCTATTTTTCGGTCATTACCCAAAACTCATGACCATAGGTGAGGGAGGAAATGAAATGTACAACTTCTTAACAATTATCTTAAATGCTGTTTTGTCACAATTATTGTGAACATATAGCCTAATTATTATAACAGCTTTGCGCTCAGGCATGTACAAATATCTGACCAAATGTGTACTTCATTCAGCCATGACAGAGTAGGCTATTTTACTTCTGAGTGAGGGTTTTCGCTGCTTTCCTTTGGAGGTTTCTGAAGTCATTTATTGCTTCGCTAAAAACTTTTCCACAGCATGACAGTAAGTAGATCATGACATTAAGTACATTTTATTTGATTACAGGTTACATTTATGGCTCATTACCTTGAAAATAAAGTTTGGTGGCTCAGATCTGTAACTTGACTGATGTCTCCTAATAGAGATGCAAAAGTGCAAAAGTTTAAAATCTGACTAAGTCTAGGCCTACCAAAGTCTAGGCTCTACCAAAGTCAGTTAGTTAATATCAATCATGAGTCATAGATGTTACACTTGGATCTGAGGAAAATGTTCTAAACACTCATTGTCATCGATCCATTGTCCCCGTCTTGTGGCCATTAACATCCCATGAAATCATCCACTAGTCTCCTGAAGGCTTTGTGAATCAGCGGGTGTCTGGTGCAGGTCAGTCCTCCACCTCTCCACATTTGAGCCTTGTCTCGGTTTAAATCTCCCAGACAAGTGAGCGGTGTCTCCAGGTCCCGGGACACACACCACTTGGAGTGATCGTGGCGGGACAGGAAGAGCGCTGGCCCCAGTGCTCGGACCCTCCTGATGTTCAGTGTGTGCCAGGGCAGGGAGCAGTTTGAGGGCAGAGGGTGTCCCGTAATCTGCCAAGTCTCCACTAACAGGTTAACGGCCAGGAGCTGAGCCACCCAGCCGCTGTAGATATCTGAGCAAACAATGCAGCACCGTTAGTGTACTTTCACTGGGGGAAGTGTGGACAAAAACAGCCACAAGCCATTTGTGTTAATGCGACATAAATACAGTACACTAAACTAGCAGAAGAAAATGCATAAATTGAGATGATACTGTTCACAACAACTAATCACAACATAATCATTGTGATCAAAGATATGGTTGCATACAAAAATCCCAATATTGTATAATTTATTTCACCTTATATCAATATGAAATGTAAATAAAAATATTGGTTAATTGTTTTCTATACACACACACACACACACACACACACACACACGTGTGTATACATATATATATATATATATATATATATATATATATATATATATATATATATATATATATATATATATATATATATGGGATTCGTTTGTAATAGTGAGTTCATTTACATTCATTTATATATAATATATATTTTTTCCCTAGATAAAGCTTACCGTCCACAAAACAAGCTGATTTGACAAAGCTGGTGAACTGTTCCCCGTTGGCTGACACAAGCTCTTCAACGCTTCTGTCTGTGTCAAAGGGTACTTTCATGTTGTCACATAACTTTGACAACAGTGAAAACTCAGGAGAAAAAGTCTGAGGCACAGAGCAGTTGAAGAATCGTGGACTCATGTAGAGAAGCTGGTTGACTTGGACAAACAAAACATTTTAAGTTGTGTTAAAATTATATATATATATATAAAAAAATAGAGTAAACATTTGAGTCTAATAATGGACAAAATAAAGCAGTTTCATATAATCCTAGTTAGTTTTTTCTTTTCTTTTGGTATACAAAGTTCTGTCCCCATAAAGAAATGTGTCTTTTGCGTTTGACTCCACCTTCAATGCCATTCTGTCAGGAGCAGATCTCCAGATGTTGATGCTCAGCTTGGCCAGGACTACCCGAGTTGGAGGATTTTACCCATGGTACAAGTTTTGAGTGACGAGGGAAAACCTGGAGCACGAAGGAAACCCACCCAAACACAGCCATAGTTGCGGAAGTCCAAAAATAATATAAAGATGCATGGGATTGTAAATAATTATAGAAACAATTTTAGTAGAAAAACAGAACCAGTCCTTTGTTGAAAATTTCGCCTTATAAAAAAACAAAACTCAGCAGTAACTGAAACCTCACACACTAACACCAAAACATGTCTTTGTTATCAAACACTTTCCAATGTGGTTAGGGCTGTGTTAGTGAACGCTTAAAGTGGGGAAATGAAAGTTGGAACGTATTATGTTTTTTCCTTACCAATATGGAAGAACTGTTTGTATTTGTAAGTGACACACAGAGCTGTTTGCCCATTGACTTTTCCAGATTCAGGATAGATGTAGCCTTTTTCAGGGAATGAGGGGAAATGGGGTATGGTGTGGGACAGCCAGAAACCTTGGCATCGGTCAAAGAGCATCACACCTGTAAAAGTAAACAACAGCTCAAAGACATTGGAATAACATTAAACTTCATGAGTGCTTCTTTTTGGAGAGTCACTGTGTCAACATTGGTTATCTGATGATTGGTCTTTGCCCATATACTCCCCCTGACCCTGAACTGTTGGTTTGTTACACAGCCACGAAGCAGCACGTATCAAATGAGAGTCTGTGAGGGTCTTGTGAGGTCTAACTAAAAGAACAGTGGTGATGATCCAGGACACTCAATATTCAACATCTAGGGACATTTATCAACACTTATGGACATTGGTCATCTGCTCCTTGTGGACCAATACACATGTGTTTTCTGTTCTATTTCTTGTATTTGAACAGTTTGATTCTCTGATCTGTGTTGTGTAAAGTCCTACGAGATAACTACGGTTGTGATTTAGGTTTGTGCATAAATAAATTGAATTAAATGAAATTGAAATTATAGTTTAAAAACATAAATACAGCATGACGTGGTGTAAAAAAAAAATGATTGTGTGTCTTCCTCAGACTCTAACCTGATCCTTAAATATGCTGATGACACCACCATCATCGGTCTCATCAGTAATAACGATGAATCGTCTTATAGAGCCGAGATCCAAAACGTGGTTCAGTGGAGTAAGGCTAACAACCTCCAGCTGAACGCATCCCAAACATGTGAACTGGTCTTTGATTTTAGTCGCAATAGTTCTCACTTGCCTGTCGCAATCGATAACTCCCAAGTGCAGATTGTAGAGGAGTGTAAGTTTCTGGGTCTAACTCTGTCTAACGACCTGAAATGGGTTAAAAACACTGACCGGGTCGTTAAGAAAGCTCGTCAGCGTCTATACTTCCTGCGGAAACTTAGAGAATTTACCACTAACTCTAAGATTCTGCTGAACTTTTATCGCTGCACCATTGAGAGTTTACTTGTTGGTTCTGTGTCTGTGTGGTTTGGAAACATCACAGATAAAGAAAAGAGAGCTTTAAACAAGGTGCTCCGCTCTGCTAAGAGGACTGTAGGCTGTGAACTTCCTGTCCTGGAGGCTCTTTATCAATCCAGACTTTTTAACAGTGCCCTGAGAATTATCAATGACTCTTCTGGCCACCCAGGAAAAGCCTTGTTCCAGCTTCTTCCCTCTGGCAGAAGATACTGTTCTCTGAGATGCAGGACATCTCGTTATGCTAATAGTTTTTTTCCACGAGCTGTTATCAGTTTGAATAGAGCACTTTAATGTTTTTGCACTTGTATAGATCTGTTTTAGTTGGTCAACTTCACAGTGACATTTGTTTACTGTTTTTAAAATTTGTTTTATTTTCGTCTTTTAATGTTGTGTTATGTCTGTACTTGTCCTGTGCACACTGGGAACTTTTACTAATGTATTCCAATGTAGTGTTACTGCAAATGGCGAATAAAATGAATCTGAAATGAACAAGCTTTATGACGATACCTTTTGTGTGTCCGTAGCTCACATTGTACTTTATAATTGGTGGCGCATCATTGTAGATTGCATAGACAGAGCTATTGGACTAAGAACAAATGGGGAAAGCATAACTTAGAATATTTCTTGTTTTGATCAATCTTACAATTATTCTACTGCAGATTTGGTGAAAGTTGAAACCAAAAGTAGAAAGGAGGACGTCTCACCTTGTAAGCTCCTGAGTACAGCTGACTAAGAGTTTGTCCAATGGCCCCTTGAGTCATGTTCACTAAAAACGCACTCATCATCCAGCTCTCCATTTTAGAATCCAGATACATATAGTCCAACCCAGTGCCCACCGCACCGATCTTCTTTTTGGGCAGTTTGTAGATTAAAAACCTGTTTGAAAAGAAGACACTTCTGTTGAACGACTGACTCAATGATATAGAATCATATCAACTCACCAATCGACAGGATCACCACGCTCATCTCTGCAGGAAATGTCCACACTAAATACTGCAGAGCAACAAAGACATCCAAGGAGCATTAAAAACATGTTCACTCTGTCAGTCTGTGCATTTATGAGGAATAAAGCCACAGATTGAGGAAGTAGAGGGCAGCTGCTGAAGGAAGTCAGGCGATACTTTACCGGTGTTTGAGATAAAAAAAAACCCAAAAAAAAACAATTTAACATAGCAAGCCTGAAAGTCAAAAGGGTAGGTCCACTTTGACTTCCTGGCTTCCTTCTCTTTTTCCATAATGAAATTAAAGGCCACTCATTTGCATACAATAGATGACACTGCAGGACTTGTATGCATTGGCCTTTTAGTTCTGCTGAAGCATACGATACAGGAAAGGCAAGGCAAGTTTACTTTTAATGCCCGCCTGAGTTTCACCAAGCTAAGCAGGTCCCAGCCAACATCAAGACCAAGTCCGACACATGCACAGACCTAAAGGGGGGAAGCCCACGCCCGGCCCATTCCCTCTCTTGTTTTGTCCCTTTTCCCAAGTGTTTTTCTTAACTAGACGTGTCTTGCATTAAAATAAGCATTCACTTACCCTGACTTGTATTTATGTTTATTATCATTATCATTTTTTTTCCTTTTTTTCCTTTTTTCCTTCCCCCCCCTTAAATCAGTCTAAATCTGTGTGAAGCATTAAAAGATGAGCCTGGGCATGGTACCCCCACCTCCTGCAGGGGCCCTGGAAAACCGTAGAGCGCAGGACACTGGTAGACGTCAGTTATGATTCGCACACCGGGCTGGTACAGGTGGGCAGTGTCATAATGTGTGAAATGGAATCGTTAAGTTGTATGCACATGCTTCATGTTAAAGGCTTCAGTTCAAATGCAAAGTTGTTCAATATTACCTGGCAAGTTAATTCAGTCTACTTCCACTGCCCGCTTCTAATACATCTTGTTTGTATTTGAATTATAAAAAGCATGTTCAATTTTACGTGTTTACATATTTAAAATAGTGACAGACAATTACTGTAAGTGTGCAATTTTAGTCCTGTTTCCACCTGCCTCCACCTCCTCTACTCGGCTCTACTTTACCTGGTTGCGTTTCCATTAAGTTTTAGTATCTGGTACCATACCAGCTAGGCATGGTTAGAACCAGGGACAAGCTGGTACCTGTCACCAGTTAAACATGGGTTGGTGGAAACATTCCCAATAGGGGTAGAGTAGAGCAGAGTAGAGTGGGGCAAAGTCGGGCTAGTGGAAACCTAGTCTTGCATCACACTGGGTCCGCCTTCCACTGAGTACTCCTCTACCTGCGGTTATTCCTGCAGCAGGAATCTCAACAATCAAGTTTGGATTGGAAGTCATGTCTGCCAACCAGGTAATACAATGAGAATAAAAGTGTTTGTATATGTTACTGCTGTAAAGTAAGTGACTATCAGAGCAGGCTTCGATGCAAACATTTGATTTTTTACTTTGTATCAACAGAATGTGGAGTTTGTGCAAACAGGCTATGGTAAGAACGCTGTGAAGGTTCTGGTCATAAAGAGACAGGGAAAACATCATGACATTATTGAGCTAAAAGCAAATGTGGAAATTACTCTGAAATCTCGCAAAGACTATTTATTGGGAGACAACTCGGACATCATCCCAACTGACACTATCAAGAACACCGTGCACGCCCTTGCCAAGATCAAAGGGGCAAGTCAGATACTTTTAACAATGAGAGTAATGCAAATCTCTGAATTTGTATATTAAAATTATTTTTGGCTTTAGGTTAAAACTATTGAACAGTTCTCCATGGATATTTGCAATCATTTTCTAACTGCGTTCACTCATGTCTTATGGGCTAAAGTTTACATGGAAGAGGCTCCCTGGAGAAGGCTAGAGAAGGTATGAGGACAAATAATGAATGTTAATAATGTTGTTAATAAGTTGATATACTCTTCTAGAATGGTGTCGGGCACGTTCATGCTTTTATCCTTAGTCCTGAAGCTGATCGATTCTGTCAGGTTGAGCAAGATCTAAATGGTAAAATATTAACTTTTTATTTAGTTTATGAATGGAACACAATTTTTTCACACACACAAAATGTTTTTAAAGGTTTACCAGTTGTTCACAGTGGAATTAAAGACATGAAGGTCCTGAAAACCACAAAGTCTGGATTTGAAAATTTCTTCAGAGATAAGTTTACAACCCTGCAGGACAGCAAGGACCGGTGTTTCTGCACGACAGTCTACTCTAGATGGCGCTATAACAAAGTGTATGATGTTGATTTTGATGCTGCATGGTATGGGACTATTGCTACAAATGCAAAAATGGAAATGGTTTGGGGTGAAATCACTTCTACCCTCTGTTGTAGGAAAGCTGTCAAAGATATTATAATAGACAAGTTTGCCGGTCCATATGACACTGGAGTGTACTCGCCCTCTGTGCAGAAGACGCTCTATGAAGCTCAGGTTATGGTTCTGGGCCAACTCCCTGAGGTTTGTGCCAGGTTTAAATGTGAAAATGTGTCTATATGTTTTTACGTTTAGCACATTATGAGATTCGTTCAACACTACTGTATAAATTACAGATTGAGGAAATAGAGATTGTCATGCCCAACCAACATTACTTTACCATAGACATGACAAAGATGGGCCTCAGCAACAAAGATGAAGTAAGTACTGCAGAAATGATCTTACATATACACTGCCTGTATAGTCATGCTTGAAAGTTTACACCCCTGTTAGAAACTTTCATAAATGATTAATGATAATGCAAAAACGGCTTTCACTCATCAGTTGTGTGAAGCAATTTAATATGAAATAAATGTGCTTTCTATTTTCAAGCATTTTCACCCCCCCTCCAGTTTTCAATAGCATTTCCCCTTTAACATCTGTGACAGCTTGGAGTATTTTGTGGTAGTTGGGGATGAGAGTCACCTCAGATCCCAGTATCAGCTTCTCCCATCTGGCTGCCGCAACAAAGTCCCAACAAAAAATAAAAAAAATAAAATGTATAATTATTATCATTATTATTATGTCTGTGAAGCCCCTGAATGCAGGCCATCAATCAGAGCGGTGATGGTTAATGCCTGTGTTGGGTTCTATGTCTGTCTTCTATGTACTTTCCAGTGTAGCAGCCTGTGAGTCCAAAAAAATAATCCTTACATAATAAATTAATCCTGAATCTTGAGGTTCTTCATGGTAAATGTTCTTCTTGGCAAAAATCCTCCACTTGATTTCTTCACAGATGTCATAATATGAAATTAAAAAACACAATATGTATACACTACCATGAATGGGAATTGTTGTGTGTGTTATTGTTAAGGATCTGCAAACAATTTGACTGTACCTCATATATTGCTGTCACATTTGTCTTACAGGTTCTACTCGCCCTTGATAACCCCTCAGGAAACATCACTGGGACTCTGGGCCGAAAACACAAAGCCAAACTATAATCACCTAAACAAGCACAAAAGCTTTAGGGATACATGGTATTAGGAGCAACAACAAACATGCTAAATGTAAAAGAAGACATGCTTTAAAAATGTAAAAAGAGATATAGCTTGAATGGTGATTGACAAAAATGAGACCCATTTTAAATCCTGTAAGACAGAGGAACTTCTGTAACTGAGACGTGTGATATAGCTACTTCTGCATTATATTGTACATCTTTAACAACTGTTCATATGGTGTTACATGCTTTTTATCAATACCATCCATCCATTTACTTCCCCTTAATCCATGTTTGGGCCAGGGGGTGGTAGTCAAAGCTGCTACCCAATTCACAGCAGACATCAGTGGGAGTAGGTTGAGCAGGTCTCATAGAGCACTTGCCTTTGGGCCTGAAGGTTGTGGCTATCAACTGAGCCACTGTCACCTTCTTTAATACCATGAAATAAAAAAAAATCTTCATTAAAACTCAAACAAAAAGTGGTGATATAACAGCACCATTTATTGCAAATCCAACAGACAAAATCTTTTTTTGCACATTAGTCATACATCTTTACAGCGCTATCTGATAAAAACCATCACAGAAATCAAAACTTTTATGAATAAATAATCCATCATTCTTTGGAGCCTCATTTAAATAAACAAAATTCACATTTTGGTAGAAACTAACTTAATGTTTTATGCTCTAGACAGGTGGACTCAGCTGCACAATTTCATCAAATACAACATATTTGTATTAAAAATCATTATAAATACATATGTACTTTACACACACACACGCAAAAAATATTTAAAACATAGGTTGAACTTCTTTTCACACATGATGGTTATATTTATGTTCATATTTACTATACATAGTGTTGTTTTTCCTTCAAAAAGGTACTCAGTGCTTTAAAACATACACGTTCTTACACCCTGTCTATGTGCACTTTAAGTGCATTGCCCAAGGGCATGGGTAAACAGTGTAGTAGGCCTCGCATGAAGCCCTTTTAGGGAGTGAGATTATAAAAAATATATACAAAATAATTCTGTAAAGGTGCCACTAGAAGAGTCTCAGGAGCGGCAGTGGACCTGGAATCACCTGACATCATGATTGTCACTGACTTTTTTGGAACATCTTTTGAAGCTATCCCGCATTGCTCTTCAAATGTTGAGTCTGCAATGGTTTTACATGATATTCATAGATTTTGAGTGCAGGTCCTAGCTTTATGGACAGGCCAGTCAGCACATCGTTACGTGTCATCAGGAGAAGAGACTTTCCATCAATTTCCTGTGGGATGAGAAAACAAAGTCATTTATACTGAAAGAGAAAACAGACAGAGACAGAGACAGAGAAGACACACGTCAGTTGTTGGCTCAATTGAGAATCTCTTTTTCTACAGTGTACATGTAAACTTGTGTGTGAGTTTATACTATACATACTGACCTGATCTTGAAAAGCAGTAGCCTGCTCTTCAAATCCCGTGGCTTTGAAGTAATTGACCACATCAACAACGCCCCAGTTGGCAGGGTCAGGAAGCTGACCATTTTCCACAGGGCTGTTTGGGCATTAAAATAGATGCATTGACTGATAAAACATGTCATAGAAGTGATACTGTGCAGTTATCTTACCTTTTTAGGTCAACAGAACCGTTTGACTTTTCCTCCATTACCTCTGCAAATAAATTATTAGTTAATCCATGGGGATAGATACAAAATATACAATAATAGCCCTCATTTCATGTGGGATATTTATAAATATGTACTAGATATATAACCTTTTTTATTAGATTAAAACACACTTGAAGTACATATAGTACACAATAACAAATGAGTCAGTACTGAGCTTACAATGTGGTAGTTGTTTTACATCAGAAGTATCAGCATCATCTCCATGTCTGTATCCTCCGGATCGGAAGGATCTGCAGGAAGGATTATTAGCTACACTTTTAACACTCCATTAATCAAACACAAATGACATGTGACATCTGAAAGATAAAAACATGACACAAAACACAATGGTGCATTGTCCGACCGGCTTTAGCGTTAGTATCATGAATTCATCTGAACGACCGCCTCTAGCCAGTGTTTATACCGCAGCTTTTCAGACATGTTTTGAGCTAACACAGACACAGATGGATTTACTGAACCACAATTTCCACCAACCTTATTTTTGCTCGTTTCCTGTATTTCCCAAAAGTCGATAACAGCAGAATATATGAGTAGCGTTAGCCTCACATGATCTGCATCACTAAACATTCACCAATATCAATTAAAACACATCATTTATTCGCCATAAATAGATATGATCATCTAACGAGAACTAGCAGCCCTCTCTATCGGTATGGCTTTAGCTTCCTTCGCCCACAGGACTGAAGATTCATGGGAGTTGAAGTTTTCTTTAACGAGTTGGCGGCGCGCAGTGGTCGATCTATGCTACAGCGTTATTATCATAGATCCATGGGTCACAGTCTTGGATCTATAATAATAATAGTCATGGATCTATAATAATAACAGTCATGGATGTATTATGATTATTATTTTTTACAGTCTATGATTATGATACGGCTTTAACTCTGCACAGACAGTAAAATATGCATACATACAGTAACCCTGCATTTCACACTCACTGGAAAGGGTAATCGGTGATTCTACGTCATGGTGCTACGTCCCTTAGGACTTCGCTAGTGGGATATCACGTGACCCCCAGGTCACAGACGCCAGAGAGATCAAAATAATTTGCTCCAATCACCAGCCACCTTCCTCTATAAATGCCCCTGCACAAGGCCGCACCCCCTCTTTCACTCTGGCGCCGTTTGAGATCTACATTCGTTACCTGAGAAAGAAAGATGTCTTCTGATGCACGTCCGAGTTCCCCTTCGCCATCCGGCGTCGGACGTCGTCGTTGCTCGACCTGTCGGGGCAAGCTCCAACGCAAGGACCAGCACTCCAGCTGCTTCATGTGCCTGGGTGCGGGCCATGCGGCGTTTAGCGCCACCTGCGCCTCGTGTGTCGCTCTCCCCAGGGAGGAGAGTGAACGCAGGCGCGCGTTCTTCGCCGCTACAGCGCCCCGTCCGGACTCCTCTAAGGACGAGGAGTCTGAGATTGACTGGGCCCCCCTCGACATTCCACCTGTGCCCGCGGAGTGGGGTGACTGCGAGGACGGAGAGGTGTCGGAGGTCGGCTCTCTCCTCACGCTGGACGAGGTGGTGTCCAACCCGGAGCCGGACCGCTTCCCGCTGGACCACATGCCTGGGCTCTACGCCACGGCGGCGGCCATCATGGATGCCCCCCTGCCACCGCAACCGAACCAGAGGGTGGAGGACTTCACCTCTGGGTACGCAGCCCCTCGAGGGAGGAGGAGAGCCCAGCCCACGTTGTGCCCGCGTATGGACCCGATCGTCCATTACGCGACACGTGAGTGGCCAAAACCCCTAGCGGCCAAGAGGCCCGCTTTGGGGTATGGCATGTACTGCAACGTGCAGGACTGGTCCTGGACAGGCGGGGTCCCGGACATCGAGGACTCGGTTCGGGCGGCCCTGCACCCCTCCTCATCCGTGTGGCCCAGCACCAGACCTCTCCTTCCCTCCGAGCGGGATAGGATGTCTCTGGCTATGCATGACAGATGTTACGCCAATGCGGCTCAGGTCGTCGCGGTGGCGAACAACATGGCTTTCATCACCGGGGCCCTGGATAGGTCTCTCTCCTCTGACCAGGCACTCAGTGGAGACACCTTAGCCCAGGCGAGGACCACTTCAGCAGCGATCTTGCGCATGTGCCAAGCGCTAGCTGTCGATGGCGGCCGCTCTAGGGCAGCAGCCCAGGTCGGGGCCAGACACCTCTGGCTGGGGGCGGTGAACCTCAGAGAGGCGGAGAAGAGGCAGCTGCTGGACCTGCCCATCTCCCAGACGTCGCTCTTCGGTCCGGAGATGCAGACGCTGATGACGAGGCTGGACAGCGCGGCTAAGGACTCGGCTAGCCTAGCAAAACACCTAGCTACGAGACGCGAGGCCCGCCCACCAGCGCGGAGCCGAGACAGAGGCAGGGAGCGCTCGCCTGGCAAGCGCCCCGGACCATATCCACGCTCCGTGGTCCATCGTTCCCCAGCGGCGAGACCCCCGGGCCCAGACAGGCACACGGGAGGTTCGCGGGACCAACACACCCATCGACGGCCTCCCTACGGTAGAGGAGGTCGGGGTGGTAAAAACTCTTTCAATAAAGGCCGTCCGGCATTTCACCAGTACTCGCTGTCTGAGTCTCATTTGGGGGTATGTAACATGTCAAATGATTTGAATTCTGTTTGTGTTACTTCTCGAGCATATAACGTGGCTCCGCCAGGCCTGCAGCCCCCAGAGAAGGGCGTGCAGCGCGCTGTGCAGACCACGAGCTCCGATTCACGGGTTCATGTTTTGCCCTCCCGGAGAGAGGGCAGGCGGAGGGATCTGATAAGTGCTAATGTGTGTGCTCCGGGCGCTAGCGTGTTAGCATCTCTGAGCTACAAGGCTAACACGGGGTTTCCCAATCCAGGGGCTCTCCCCCCCCTCCATGAGGCAAGAGCCAAGGGGGGGCGCAGCAGCCGTGTCACGCGTGATGAGCAGAGCTACATTGCTAACACGGGGTTTCCTAATCCAGGGGCTCTTCCCCCCCTCCATGAGGCAAGAGCCAAGGGGGGGCGCAGCAGCCGTGTCACGCGTGATGAGCAGAGCTACAATGCTAACACGGGGTTTCCCGATGCAGGGGCTCGCCCCCCCCTCCATGAGGCAAGAGCCAGGGGGGGGCGCAGCAGCAGCCGGGTCACGTGTGGTGAGCAGTCCCGTACTTATGACGTCGGACCTGCAGAACACGTGACCGCCCTCGGCGCTCACGGTGTGACGCAGGGGCCCCCCCGGCCCTTTCAGCCACCCCCCCTCCCTGCTAGGAACACCAGGAGGGGGCGGGGCCATGACGTCTCGTGTTCCAGCTCCCGTTCCGCCCCTCACAGATTTCTACGACATCTGGAAGGAGCAGGGCTTACTGTCAGATGTTTGGCTGGAGAAAACTCTGCGCAGAGGTTACGCTCTGCAATTTTTCCGAAAGCCACCACCATTCCGAGGCGTACGGGCAGTACGCTCTCAGGTACGGGGATCGACAGAGGCACTGGAAGCAGAGGTCTCCTCCCTGCTGAGTCGAGGCGCAGCAGTGGAGGTAGACCCGCAGGACGCCACCAGGGGGCTGTACTCCCCTTACTTTCTGGTGCCAAAGAAATCAGGCGGGGTGCGTCCCATTCTGGATCTGCGCGTGTTAAACGAGTGCATTTCCAAACGGCAGTTTCGGATGCTGTCCACAAGGCAGCTCCTCGAGTGTGTCAGGGAAGGAGACTGGATGACATCCATAGACCTGACAGACGCATACTTCCACGTACCCATAGTGCCAGAACACAGGAGATTTCTGCGCTTCGCAGTGGGAGAGAGGAATTACGAGTATTGCCGTCTCCCTTTCGGGTACGCTCTCGCGCCTCGCACTTTTTCCAAATGTGTGGAAGCGGCTCTGGAGCCGATCAGACGTGCCGGGGTAAGAATATTGACCTATATAGACGATTGGTTAATACTGGCCCCATCCAGGGAAGTGGCCGTGAGCCACACGCAATGGGTCTTGTCCCACATACAGCGTCTGGGCTTTGTGGTGAACAGGGAGAAGAGCAAGCTGCAGCCAGCCCAACGCATGATTTACCTCGGTCTGCAGCTAGACTCTGTGATATTCCGTGCTGCATTGTCCGTGGACAGACGGACGAATATTACCCGTCTGGCCCGGGAGGTTCTGGCGGGCCCCAGAGTTCCCGCTCGGCGCCTCAGGTCCCTGCTGGGGATGATGGCAGCGGCTCATGCTGTGGTGCGGCTAGGCCTGCTCCACATGAGAAATTTTCAGAGGTGGTTCTCGCGCCTCAGGCTTCACCCCTCCCGGGACGGGGGGAGGCTGATCTGGGTTCCCCAAGGGGCAGCATCGGACATCAGGTTCTGGCTCACTCCGGGTCTACTGCGGGACGGAGTGACTCTGGCCTGCGCTGTGTCTCACGCCGAGGTGTTCACGGACGCGTCGCTCGAAGGATGGGGCGGGGTCCTCGGCCAGAGCTCTGTAGGAGGCTGCTGGTCGGACTCAGCCCGTCACATCAACCTGCTGGAGATGGAGGCAGTGCACAGAGTACTGCTGCACTTTGCCCCTCAGCTGCAGGGGAGACACGTGATGGTGCGCTCAGACAACACCACAGTGGTCTCCTATCTGAACAGGCAGGGGGGCACCAGGTCCCCCGCTCTCCATCGCATGGCGACGGTGACGCTGCTGTGGGCGGCGCTTTCACCTCCTGTCTCTCAGGGCGCGCCACGTCCCGGGGGTCCGGAACGTGGGAGCCGACAGGATGTCCAGGGGGGCCCACTCCAGGACGAGTGGGGCCTGGCCCCACGGGTAGCCGCGGAGATCTGGCGGAGGTTCGGTCGTCCAGTAGTCGACCTTTTCGCCAGTGCAGAGAACGCACAGTGCCCGTCCTGGTTCGCCTTAAGGGCCGCGGACGAGCCGCCTTTAGGCGTGGACGCTCTGGCTCATTACCCATGGCCAGGCGGCCTGTTGTACGCTTTTCCACCGGTGCGTCTCCTGCCGGTCCTACTGCGGAGGATCGAACAGGAGAGGAGGTCGGTGATTCTGGTGGCTCCGGACAGCCCGCATGCCCGGTGGTTCCCCTTCCTGAGGGGCATGGCGGTGATGGAGCCCTGGGCCCTCCCGGACGAGCCGGGGGCTCTAGTCCAGGGGGCAGGAGCCCTGTTTTCACGTCCGATAATCGGCCGCAGGCTCTGGGTTTGGAGGTTGAGAGGCGGAGCCTCGTAGATCTGGGTCTTCCCCCTGCGGTGGTGGAGACAATTCAGGGAGCGAGGGCGCCGTCCACCGTGAGGGCCTACGCCACGAGGTGGAGGCTATTCAGTGCCTGGTGCGATTCCCGTTCCTGGGATCCCAGGTTTTGCCCGCTGGAGGGGGTCCTGGGATTCCTACAGGAGCTTTTCGACAAGGGGAGGGCTGTCGCTACCTTGGCGGTGTTTGCGGCAGCCATTACTTCAGGTCACGACGGGTTCGGGGGGTTCACAGCCCGCTCTCACCCGTTGATTAAACGTTTTCTGCGGGGGGCGCGCAGGAGGAGGCCCCCGCTCCAGAGAACGCCTCCGGTTTGGGACCTCAGGGTGGTCCTTAGGGGGCTGTCGGGTTCGCCTTTTGAACCGGCGGCGGAGGCGAGTCCCGATTGTATCGCTTTTAAGACGGCCCTCTTGCTGGCGTTGGCGTCTGCAAAAAGGGCGGGCGATTTGTGTGCGCTCTCAGTCCATGCGTCGTGCCTGTCCTTTGGAGAGGACGACGGCATGGTGGAGTTGTGGCCCAATCCGGCTTTTCTCCCCAAGGTCATCACGTCGGCCTTTAGGTCGAGAGTGATCAGGATTAGGGCTTTCCACCCGCCGCCGCATGCCTCCCCCGAGGAGGAGCGGCAGCACCTTCTGTGTCCTATCAGAATGCTGAGGCATTACCTGGCCATGACGTCGTCATTCAGGTCGGGTGATCAGCTGTTTGTGTGTCTGGGCCCCAAGAACAGGGGCGCCCCGCTGTCGGCTCAGCGGCTGGCGCATTGGGTCGCCACGGCGGTGCGACGGGCGTATCAGGCGCAGGGCCTGGCCCCCCCGGTGGGTTTCAGGTCGCATTCCACGCGTGGGATGGCGGCCTCTACGGCCCTTCTCAGGGGGGCGTCGGTCGAGGACGTTTGCCGTGCGGCTTCTTGGGCGTCGTCCTCCTCTTTCGTCCGGTCTTATCTTTCGGATGTGTCGGACCGGTCGGTGGCCCATTCCGTGCTGAGTGCAGCGGATTGAGTTGGACCGTTGGGTCCCTCCCCTGAGGAGTGGGCCTTCGGTCTATTTTTCCGCCCTGGTGCAGGAGCTCTTGGGAGAGGCATCCTACAGGTGCGGTACATATATGTGTGTTTGATCGGTCTGGTAGTCTACATCAGGAGCTCTTGGGAGAGGCGTCCTGTGACTACGGTTGACCTACGATTGGTGTTACGTGGGGGCGTCCTTGGTAGGAGTGGCCCGGTAACACGCTTTGTTTCTTCTGCCCTGAGTCCTCTCACGGTGTGAGGGTCTTGCTCGGGCGGAGCTCCAATCACCCTTCGCTGGCCTGCTGGGAGTACATGTTCCTACGGCCTCCGCGTTGTGTCCCACTAGCGAAGTCCTAAGGGACGTAGCACCATGACGTAGAATTAATAGTTACCTAATGTAACTTAAGTTCTACGAATAGGTGCGTAGTCCCTTAGCTACGAGCCCATCAGGCCAGCCCGGCTTGGCAGAGTTCAAGAGGGGGTGCGGCCTTGTGCAGGGGCATTTATAGAGGAAGGTGGCTGGTGATTGGAGCAAATTATTTTGATCTCTCTGGCGTCTGTGACCTGGGGGTCACGTGATATCCCACTAGCGAAGTCCTAAGGGACTACGCACCTATTCGTAGAACTTAAGTTACATTAGGTAACTATTAAGTCTATACATATGGCTTTTAAGGCTGTACATATACGAGCACTTCTAGAGCATCATGACATTGTATATTAACATCAGCGTTTGTAATATATAGTCTATGGTTATTATACATCTGATTAGAGAGCATCAAATCCAGTCACACACTGTTTTCCAGCATTTCATTTCCGGTTTTAATACAAAATGATTATTGTGACATAACCATAAAATATGCTGCAGCATTGTATATCCCCTTGCAAACCTAAATAAATATTGGTAAAACAAAAGTGCAAAAATGCCACAAAAACCACATTTTAAATTCTGACCAGCACAAGAAAGTTGAGTCAGTTAAGAAGAGCTTAAATAGTGGTTTCCTTCATTGTGAAGTAGCTCAGGAAAAGTGCCGCTATGATACAAAATAAAAGAGACAAACATTGATCACATTGAAACACGTTTTGAGAAGCTGCACATTTCAGACAAAATCCTGGAGATATCAGATTTACACACAGGAAGATCTGGTATTAACATGCAGAAACACCATTGCAAATGACATTTAGGGATAGCAGTTTACCTAACAAAATAAGAATGATTAAAAAAAATTCAACCAATACAAAACCAACTGGGCCATATATAACTATGAATCTCTTGGATAATGATCTGATTATAAAAGGAATTTACAACAACAATAATACAATAAATTAATACCAAAGGAAGGAAAAATAAAAGGTGCACTTTCAACAATGATTGACAGTCTACTACATCTGTGGCTATTTTATTCATTCCTCATTCTGATTTATTTCTCCATGTTTTCTTATGTGTCCAAAAAATATTGTCTTATAGACAATTTTGGAAGGCTGTTAATGCGATGCTACAAACCAACTGTAAAAAGTAGTTGTGACCACCATTCCCCAAGTCAGGGGAGTTATACAAAAATATGTGGGTTAATCTTTGACTTTGACTAACAAAACTATAAACACGACCTGAATGCAAACTGACGTGGATAATTACTAAGAGAATAATGATTGAGATTCTGTTTTTCAAACGTTTCTACCATGGAAGCAACTCGAACAGATTAAAATTGGGTGCATTTTTTTGTCATTGCTACGGAGACAGGATCACACGCAGACCAAAACTGAGTTTTAACACAACCAATTTGAAGACTTAAAGTCTTCAAATTGGTTCCCAAAGGTAATGTACACAATTTAACAACCGCACACATGAATCCATTGTCAAAGAATGCACTTGGATATTCAACAAACATGTTCAGTTGTGAGGAGATTTAACACTTATAGCTACCTTCTTTCCTGTGAAAGTTGTACCTGAAAAATATATAATTTTTACTCCATACAATAAATGCCATAGGCTGAGGTAAAAGTAAATGTCTCATGATCAGATATGAATAAAAGGATGGTACAGTAACAAGAATACAGCAGTGTTGCCAGACCATTATTGTCAGTCAAAACTCATTAAACACTCATCTGTGTGGATACTGATCACTCAAACACACTACAAATTAGGGCTGGGCGATATGGCAAAATAGTAAAATCTCGATTTAATTTCCTGCTTTGGATGATTTCGATTTAAAACAATTTTCATTAAAGTCATTGAAGACAGACGTTGCCCTTAAAAATATTTTTTGATCTTTCCGCTCAATATCCAAGTTTCAAAACGAGTTCTAATTTGTTTCCCCAAATACGTATTATAAAAGTCTTGTACAGACTGTGCTGATATTCTAAGTGTCAAATTCATGTGCTGCTGAAACTCCTTCATTTGATTTCACGATTTTCACATTTTTCACCAATTCGATTTTTTCAGAAGCCAATTAATTGCCTAATCTCGATTTATTGCCCAGCCCTACTACAAACGGAGATCATGATCAGAGTGGAAGCTGCAGGCTCTTCCTCTAAATGCAAATCTAGATGCAGTTGATTGTTGTGAAGTGTTGCATTCAAAACTCACAGAAATGTGAAAGAGATTCCCTTTAACCTAATGTAAGAGAAAATATCATAAACACACCAATAGTTCAGGAACAGATCAGTTGTCCCTGGTTTTAAATGTTATTTTTGATCCAAAGACAAGGAAACACTTATAAAGCTGATTTGAGGAATCAAAACATTGATGGAATGATAAAATATGTCTTTTGCTCCACAGGACAAGAAATGTCTGGCTTTTTTGCCAGTGCATGTTCTGTGCAAAGGGCACATAACGAGATGCAGAGTGAAAGATAATAACTAAAAATGATCTTAAAATGTAACAGCGTCAATTCCATATTTAATCTTGGGAGTGCAATCATCTCTGACTGTGTGAGTCCTTAACTTAAGAGACTCTCCTCTATTCACTAGAACTCAGCAAATTCCTTTGCACACTTTTCTGTTTGGGACACATGGATCTCCTCCTCTTCATAGTCATCAAAGTTACTTGTGTCTCCAGGTCCTCTGCACTTTGGCAAGAAAGGAGCCTCAATCTAAAACCACATCAGACTATCAGTGTCACAGCAACAGAAGGAAAGAGAGTAAGATATGGATCAGTGCATTAGTGGAGCGTTAGTACCTTTCTTTCATAGATGGCAATCCAGTCTGTTGACGAGAACCACTTGTGATTTTTAATGTCGTTTACCCCATTCTTCAGGTTACCAAATCTCTTCGTCAGGTCTACTTGGAGTAGATTTCTAAGGAGATCCTTCAAATCTGAACTGAAGTGAGAAGGGAATCGTACCTACAGAAATACATAGTCATTAAAATGCATTCAATAAGGATCATTCACTTAGATTAGAAAACAAATCTAAAACCATACGTTGCAAATAATGTAACAGGCAATAATTGAATACCCTAACCCTAACCCTAACCTCTCTCATAACTCATAGACTCATCAGTTCACCAGTTGTTGGCTCACCCCTCCCTCTACATGTCTGCCTCTCTCTCTCTCTTTCTGTCTATGGTGGTCCCCTCCACCTCCCCCACCCACACTCCCCTCTGACACGCCATATTGGACGAGGCGGGTCGGAGTGACAATGTCCCTTTAAAAAAGATCCGTAAGCTTTTCCCGCATGCACTGTTTCCATCCAATAATGTCTGTTGAAATATATGTCTGTTTGCTCTCTGCTGTTGAATAACTGTCATAAGGAGCACGGATATGTTGTCCGCAGCCGGCCTTGATGTTTTTTCATCAAACTGAATTTCTCCATCTGTGAGATAATAAAAGATTGATTGATTGAACCGTCTTAAGTATTTTCCAAAACAAAATGTGATAATTTTTAACAGCTTGTTCTTCACATTCCACACATCCTAAATATTGTCCTACAACAGGTTTATAACTGCGTTCACAACTTTCAGTGCCCAAACAGCAACTACTTAATCTGAAAGCCCTGGTGTCGCTGCAGGTTTCCATTCCAACCAAGCAGGAGCAAACCAGACTCAAGACTACAGGCTGAGACAGAATTCACTTTAGGAAATGGGTGGAGTCAGAGTTTCTCCAACTTAGTTGAAATGGAAACCCGCAGTTGCACCAGCTCCTTGAAGACCTGTTTGACACCCTAAATCAACAGCCACATGCACTCTATTACAATAACAACATCTGCACTGGGGAAAACAACACATTTTGCTTAACTTCATTTAAGATAGTACAGACTGTTAAATGTCAAATGTTTTGACCATAGACAAACATATGGACAGACGAGGCTAACCCAAAGCTCAATGAAGCCCTATACTCCTCTAGCTCACAGGAGTATAGTGTGTCACACTCACTATTTTGGGATTTTAAAAAACTGCGGTCAAACTATCTTATATTCAAATAGGCTTCTTTTGCATTTGAGAACGCACAAGGTTAGTACACTCATGAACAGTCTATGGTTTTGACTAAAATATTATATTATAACTAATATTCACCTTTCCAGATACAATCTTTTCGTATATTTGAATTGGTTGATCAGCGAAAAAAGGAGGGTAACCGGCAGCCATCTCATAAACCAGTACCCCCAGAGCCCACCAGTCCACAGCTTTGTTGTAGCCCTGAAAATAACAAAGGTAATACATTATGATCAACCATGCAATAGTTTCACAGTCAAGACAAGTAGGTGACAAGGCTGATGTCGGCATTCAACTTCATTGTTGTATGCAAATCTGACTTCTTAAAATTAATACATGCTCTACAATGGTTCATTTTCACCTTGCTGAGGATAATTTCTGGAGCCAGGTACTCAGGGGTCCCACACAACGTCCAGGTCCTGCCTTTAACCCTCTTCGCAAATCCAAAATCTGTCACCTGAAGAATAAAACGAGGCCTATGCTTAATACCCAAAACATTCATGCTATCAATTCAATATGTCTACCTGAATGTAGCCATGTTGATCTATGAGCAGATTTTCTGGCTTTAGGTCTCGGTAGATTAGGTCTAATGAGTGAAGGTACTCAAAAGTGAGTACAATCTGAGCTGCATAAAACCGTGCATGATTTTCACTAAAAAAGAAAGATAAAAAATAAACATAATTATTGAATAAAAACAAATAAATGACAACGCATGTGTACACAATACCTGAATCTCCCAGTGCGTCTAAGATGTGAGAACATCTCTCCGCCAGGCACATACTCCATCACCATATACAAGTTTGAGTTGTCCTGTCACAGCAATGAGAAAGTTTAACTCTCTTTGTAAGTCTAACTGTTCACTGCTGGTCATGTCATTTGCAGACACATTTTAGTGGTTTCACTGAGACCTATTCAGGATGTTTGTTAAATCATACAGACCAAGAACGTATACAGTATACATGTTATAGTCAGGTATAGTTTGTTCCTTAGGGGTCTGGCCAAACACTTACTTTGAAAGCGTACACCAGTCTCACCAGAAAGGGGAAGGACACAGCCTGCAGAATTCTCTTTTCATTTAAAGTGTGTTCTATCTGCTTTAGCTTCACCACCTGAAACATAAACATCATAACTTGGTAGAGGCACAAATTACTTCAGATAGACTGAACATAGACGGATGGAGTCAAGATTCATAGCATTAGCTATATAGATTTTCTTTCACAATTACTCAGCCTAAATTAGAGATTAGAGATTAAAAATGGGTTACCCAACTTGCATGTCGTTTATCAGAACGGAAATGGTCTTAAAGTAGACACTTGCTGTCCTCATCTTATTTTAAAAGTATTTTCAATCTTTGGCATACTTGAAGTCATACTTGCAGTCTTGGGGCTGAAAGATCTTTCTATTTCGGAAAAAGTTGATCATAGATTTTTTTCTGTGGTTTGAAAGTTAGATATCCCAGCTTTGTCTTTATATATGGACCAAGTAGACAAAACTGAACTAACTGACCTGGTTGGAATGTGGTTGTATTTTTAAAACCAACTATTTACTTAGGTCCGACTTGGTGTGAAAAAAATGTCAATTTCAAATCGGGCGATTAATTAAACATCAACATAGTGATCATTACTAGAAAACATGTGCAATTTTGTACATTTTTACAAATGAAATCTATAGATTCCTACCTATTCTTCTGCATGTAAAAAAAATGACAAAGTCTCTTAATGTAGTGCCACCTTAAGACGCACAAATGTCCACTTTAAGCATGATAAGAACCTTTCAACTTAAGCATGTGCACAAGAGGAAATGCTCCACTTCCTTGTTAGCAACATATGAGCGACATCAGAGAGTACATGGACCACATCTTTAACATACTTCTCTGGAACTTACTTTCTGTTTGTCCAAGATCTTCATAGCATAGAATTGGTTTGTGCCTTTGTGTTTGACGAGCATAACACGGCCAAATGAGCCGGTACCCAGCGTCTTGAAACGGTCAAAATCATCCAGGCCAGTTGTGCACTGAGAACAATAAAACAGTTAGTTAGAAATACATGTGCCTTCAGTCCTCACATTATTTCACACTAAGGCCAGTACTGAAAAAATATTTGATTATTTTATTCACGGTAAAGTGTACCTGAGGAGGACATTCCCACTTTCTTAGAAAATCCTCTTTGGCTTTGGCTAAGAACTCTTTCACTATGAAAAGACAAGAAACATGTAGTGAGAGTTAACTGGATGATTGTTGTTTGAAAATGTTACAGAGCAGTTCTCTCATTGAAAGGGACAAGGTCAGGCAATGGTCAGCTACAGGGGAAGCAAGCTGATAACAAACAGCAAAAGGTCAAAAGTACGGGAAAAAATAAATCTGTGGAGCAGTAAAGTGATGCAAAGAGCTTGGAAAGATTTTAAGGATACACAATATGTCAAGAATATTGAAATCAAAAGCTATTCTGCATCTCTTTAAGTGTATGTTCACATCCATATTTTGGCATTGTTATACTGTTTCAGGGCGAGAGGAGCTAGCTAACAAAATGCAGGAAACTTGTGAAATATGATGGTCACAGCAAACATGAGCTATCCAAAGTCACAGAGTCATAAATGAACTATTCATTTAAACTAATGGGAATATATTCTCTGTGATTTGGGATGGCTCATAGAGTGAGAGCATACCAAACGTCTCTACAGTTGACCAACGGTTTGCAGGAACATTGACCCAGATGGATGGAAATGACAAAAAGGAGAAAGAGAAGAACAATAAATTGACGGAGGACAATTAAAACAGAGTTAGCTTGGTAGTCTTAATTTGGTTTGAATCTGATTTTCCCTTTAAAAAGCAAAAGGCCTGTATGGTGAGGTATTTTGAACCCATATAAATCTGAAGTGAAGGCGCTTGAGATTATTCTTTTTTATCAAACAATGAAGAAAAACATGTTTTTTTGTTAAAACTGTAGATCATATTATAGATCACTTTCATGTACTGCTTTGTCTGTGTCATAAATTCCTCACTCAACTCTTGTAGAGTTGAGTGAGGAATGCTACTCACGCATGTAGCATGTAAGCTAAATGCTCTACATGTTTCTTTTTTCCCAAATACACATCATTACGACCTGATTAAATGCATTGGTCAGGGGTCTTCATATACAGTATGTAATACTGAAAGACACAACTAGAGTATGTTTGTAATATAGAAAATAGAACAAATACTGACACCTATGTATTTCAATAAAATGTATTCATTCTTATTGCATTGACATTTTTAGAGCAGATTTAGTGAATAAATCAAGAGACAAATCAAAGAGTGAACTTGATACATGCAAGCATAGCTAAAACAAAGAAACAAGATGCTTGTAAGACACATCCAATAATGCAGTTAAAATTGTGGGCTGCATTAGCTTTGAATTGACAAGCAGAACAGGTCGTTATGGCGTTCAGCACTGGAAGAGCATAGCCAAACATTTCACTTACTCAACTTATCCCAAAGTATGGTGTACTCTGAGACATGCGGCAGCTCACTCTCCTGTCCTCTCTGGTCCTGGTAACTTTTATTAAGGCAGCGGTGAAAAAAGCGGCTGGCGAAGGACTGATCTTTATGATGGGCCATTTTGGAAGGTTCAGGGACAAACTAACTATTCTCACACCAGAGACCAGAAACTGACACTAGCTTCCTGTAGTGAACCAAGTGCAGTGCAATGCATGGTTAACCACAAAGAAATAAGCTTCCTGTAAAAAGTCTGCATCAGAATGTGAGTGCTTGACTGTCTGTGTGAAAGATTAATACAAAGGCAAAATATGTTAATGAAAATACAAACATAGGCATCACTCTATTACACCATGCAAAGTCCCTGAAATTACAGTACCAACCGCGGTGGTGCTGTTAACAAGAAAACCGAAGCAATTGCCTATACAGTCATATGTCAAATACTGCTCCCTGATGGCAAAAATATTAATTAAAAATGTCAAACAAGCACTACTCCAGCTTATGCTTTCTTTTGACAAAAATAAAATAACAAAAAATATTTTTCACCTGTTTTCAGATGTTGTACTTGTGTAATGTGTGATCCAGAACTGAATTTTCCTCTTAGTAGGGGCTAATAACGGTTCTACGCTATACACAGAAACTAGTTGGTATCGAGAGAATATTGTGTGATATACCCCGTCAACTTTATTTAATTCTGATTTGATCATTTGAAATAAAGATGATTCTGCCTCCCTTTCCTCTAGTGACCTTCTTAAAACCTGTTGTAAGCAGGACACAGCAAAGCTTGTTCTGCAAATGTTTACATATGTCCTTAGGTTCTAAGCTGCCATTTCTAGTCTAAATACTGCACGACATATGCTCACAGATGACATGTGCACAAACGGAGAAATATACATATTTTAGTGTTAGAGAATGCAAGTTTTGTCAGACTTAGAAATAGGCACCCACATATTCATCAGTGAAATAAACTGATTTTTACTATGGTAATAGGAATTATTGACTAACATGTCATGTATTCTGCAGTACCAAACATGGCAATTCATCTTGTGACTTTAATCTGCGAAGAGAACAGTCTGTGTCGCTCACTGTGTGTGGTGTAATCTGACCTCACACTGTATTTACAGCAAGGTATATGGCTATAGTTAATGCAGAGGCATGCTGAGTGTCTGGAGTGCTCACCGCTTTCTTGTTCATTGCCTTTCTTGGCAGTGGCAGAGTTTCCCATCGTAGGAAGAGGAATGCACAGCTGGCCCAGAGAGGTGATGGTAGCGGCCGAGCTAACACGCTCTGTTAGCTAGCAAAAATCTTGTGTTAGCTTAGAGGCTAACATAAACATCAATGCATCTCACCAACAACAGAGCCTCCAATAGAAACAACCCAGAGGTTATTGTTTTTGTATGTACAATGTCATGGGTTGTTATTACGCCTCCTGTGGTACAAAAACATATAGACTTTTCTTCACCTCTGCTGCCTGCTGCTGCTGCTGCTCTGTGGTGCGTTCAGAAATTATCGGAACTCTCCAACTCGTCTTTCCACACTCAATTGAACTAATTTAAAGTCGTTTCGCCGTCTAAATTACTGAGTAGGACATAATATTTATTAACGCAAACAATTGTCAGCGTTAAAAGTAAGTAGGTACGGAAAAAATAATAAAACACCAAGCATTACAGTGACCATCACAAAAAAACTGCATTATACAAACAATATATTTACAAAATATTGTAAATGTTGTGACATCAAAGGAATGATATAAAACTGAAGATATTGTAACTATTTTTAAGATTTTTTTTAATAATTTAAAATATGTAAAGACTTTCATTTGGAACTCCATTATGACTCATTTTGATAATCATAATTACGGTTAAAGTTATACTTGAGTGAGAGGTGTGTTTTTTTTCTGTCTTATAATGCGTTAAATGCCAAAAGAAATTCAGAGGCAATCTATCAAAACTTGCCAGATCTGTTTTCTAGCACCATGGCCAGCGCCAGTTGCCAGGTAGCTGCTGTGTTTGAGTCAGTTGGTTATATGGATCAGTCCATTTGAAGGGAAATGTTTTCTCCATTTGGTGAAAATGGATTCATTTTGAAAACTAATCAGAGGAAGCCTGAAAGTGGGATGTGTAGTTCTTATTATCCAAACGGGGTATCAGAGAAAACGCAAACTTCATCGTAAATTTAGATTCCCCCGCCGTATGGGTCAAATGGTTTAGCCTACGGGACGAGCTCAAGCAATCATTGCACAGAGGATAACCTAACTATGATTCTGCGTTTGGTGTTATAAACCAGCAACAGCTACACTGAATACCGAGTTAAGCTGTATATATTTCAATCTCAAAGGTCTGCCCAGTCTCAGCAGCTCAGCTCGGAGGATGAGCACACAAGGGCCAGCCTGGGAGAGAGGTAACGTTAACGCTGAAGGCTGCTGCTATGGGCAGTTGCTACATTCGCTTTTTCATCCTTACTGTAGCTCCAAACGCTTCGCAATTTTCCTACATTATTATCATTATAGACCAGGAAATGTATTCATGTTTGGATTGTTACACATTGACGCTAGCTGTCATCCCATCTATCAGTACAATCGGCTGTTAGCCACAGACGAAGCTGTGGCTCTGTCTTTTATGACTGAGTAGTAACAATATGATTCTTGGCTGCACATCTCATCACCGCGTGTACAACCCTCCACCGTGGAAAACAATGCTAATGGTGGTAGTTTATTTACACGTTTAATTATTTTGAAGGCATTTTCTAAATGTGGTTTATCAATAATCCACAAATTACTCCACGAACAAGGGGTGGCCTACTATAACCTAACTGATTTGGGAGATACCATGTTGTTTCTGTTCAGACTGTTGGCATTCATTGAATCATTGGCATAAAACCCCAAGTGTACTTGGAATGATCAAAACCGGCTCAGAATGTAACTGATTTTCTCCAAAGTACTGACTTATCACACCTTAATCATTCCCTATTGCAACACGAGACATATGGTGGGTGTCTTTTTAATCCCACTAGCTGACCACAAGCTGACAGTACCCTAGAGATGACTGTTCCTCAGAGGCCAACAAGGTTGCATAACAGTCGCTGCTGCATCAACACATGATAGTTTATGACTAAATGAGGCTCTTAAGCATGTGATATGCATGATTGGCTTGGTAGATTGATGTTGAGTTGAACAATTGGTTGCTGTACCATATGCCATGCTAAGCCCTCAAAGTCTCTGAATTTTAATCTTTAGATTTGTAATCAGCCAACCAGTTACCTTTTGGGGGCAATTGTTATAAGCCACATAGATTCTTTCAGCTAGCTTTAGTTGTATAGCCTGGTTGTGTGTTCAACTATATTGAATTGTAGTTTTGCATGTGGTTTTGTGTAATGCAGTATTGTGGGCTGACTGCACCAACACCTACTCCTATCTGAGAGAAAGCTCATCGAAAGTTGGGTCACAGCAGGCGATTAGACCTAATTTTAGATGTGCAGAATAAACAGAGTATCCAGTTCTCTGAAATGATGAACCAAATCACATCAAATGTTATCATTAAAGTGCTTATTTGTGTCTTATTATGCTTGCATAGACAATTAAAACTCAAGCTCACTCTCTCACCTTTTGCCACATTTTTCTGTACATAAAAGAATAAAATACATCCCATACAGAAAAAACTGTCCACGAGCCAGATTTATGCAGTCACAACTTATTGCAGTCTGACCACCATGTTGTGAATTATAAGTATTCAGTAGTTTGTAACTTTTACAAAGTAACTTGAGTTGATTTAACTCAGCATTTCTGCCATTAAAATGATTTCCCATGGTTTTCCAGTGCAAATGCTTGTGGTAATCTCCATAATACCAACAGTAGCAGTGCAGGATGTGTGATTGTCAATGTTAAAATTAGATAAATATAGATATGCAACAATATTTACATCCATCTTTTTGTTTCTTTATACATTGCCAATTAATCTGGTGTGTGTGTGAATGGTTGGTGGTGGTCGGAGGGGCCGATGGCTACTGGTTTCCTTGGTTCTGTCAGTTTGCCCCAGGGCAGCTGTGGCTGCAGTAGTAGTTTATCACCACCATGTATATGGAGTGAATGAATAATTGACATGTGAAGCGTCTTTGAGTGTCCAAAAATGCGCTTTATAAAACAATGCATTATTGTGATTATTATTATGATTATTATTATGATTATGATGATGATGATGATGATGATTATCATCTCTTTGGAGAAATAAAGCAAGTAAATGTACTAAGCAGGATATGGTTGAACATCAGTGTGGATCTCAAGCAAATAAGGATGCAATTTAGTATTTTAAATGTAGGCCTTGTGTAAATCCAGATATATAAAAACATTTGGTGAATATAGCCCGTGTAGATTTTAAATTGAAGCCGTAGCACATTGTAATTAAGTGTACAAAGGAATCACTGTACATGCCATTGAACCACATGCACATGCATGGGCTGCTGCTGATGCAGATGAGTGGAACAAAGACCTATCTGTGGTTCAATGATGCCCAGTGCTGTGTGCGTGTGTGTGTGTGTGTGTGCGCGCGCGTGTGTGTGTGTGTGTGTGTGTAATGAGCTCGGCGCCTATGACCGATTATATAGTCCTGTAGCTCCACCTGCTGGAAATTATATGCGTCTATAAAGAGTAATACAATTATACTCTATGAGTCGATTTATTGTACTAATTTTGGAGTTTACATTGTGTTCAGTTCAGGGGCGACAGTAGCTCAGTTGGTAGAGCATTGGCCTTCAGGCCTGAAGGTTGTGGGTTCAATTCCCACCTCTACACCTTCTCCACCAACTCCCACTGATGACTGCTGTCGTTGTGTCCTTGGGCAAGACACTTAACCCCACTTTGCCCAAAAAGCCCCCACTGAAAGATCAAGGCTATGCTCACACTCAGAGAGCAGCCGTCCTCCTGTGGACTCACCACCTGCAGAGGGTCAGTGAGGGGCTGGTGCTATGAGACTTGGGTGGCATTTCTGACTGCCACCCCCCTGACCCAGAAATGGATTAAAGGGTAGAAAATGGATGGATGGATGGGAAGTGGGCCAAGTGCCTTTATTTAGATGCTGAAAATAAATTTCCAGAGAGCCGCATTTTCCCTTTGGGTTTTGATTCCATCCGGATCTTGGTCTTGCTGGATTTTCTTCTTATTCTTCATCATGGTCCACCTCAGGGACGGTGTGGTGACCCATGGTGCAGGGGCTTGTCAGATGTTTCGCTTGTTTCACTTCATCACACTAGCTTTACGCTGCTTTGTTTCTCTTTGCTCTTTGCTCCTTGTTGGGGAAGAATACTTTCAGCGTATATGTGTAATGTACAAGTGTGGGTGTAATAAATAGTAAAAGTTTATTAAACAATATAAGTCTTATAAGTCTATAAGTTTTTTTGACTAAGCTGAAATAAATGTGCTAAATCTGTTTTTTATATCCAGCAAGATAAAGGCACTATGTCATTATACCACCAGAGGCCACTGTTTGAGTTGAAGTGAATTTGTGTTTTTGTTTTTTTGCATTTTGTGAAGGTACACGTCCACGCTTTATTTCAGCAGTAGTATGCATATTTTTTAGAAACAATTCTTTGTTTTAATCAGTTTAAAAAACTTGTATTGCCAAATTTTAATTTACTGTCTGTGCATAATAAGCCACTCACAGCAATAGGTGGCAACATATGAGTGAGCGAGGTAAAAATATTTGCTATATGATAAATATAACAAACATCTCTCTGACTCAGTTATCTCATCAACCGAGCAGTGGAATCTTAATTTATGTGTTGATAACCGCAATCCATGAAATTAGATATTTCCATTTTTGGCAGAGGTCCAGTTGCAGCTATTCTATTATTAATTACATATTATTACACAAGTTGACAGCCAAAAAATGGTCAGGGGTTTCTCAACTGATTTAGACTAATTTTGGTGTTCTGAGTCCGAATATCACATGCATTTTGCTCTATCAGGTCAACTTTTTGAGATACAGCCATAGTGTTACGGATTATGTACGTCTACGTTATTATGAATTCTGCTTATCAAATTTGATGGAGTAAATAAAAACTGAATGACTTTGGATACGTTGACTTTTATTTCTTGAGGAAAAACGTCAAGGGTTTCTCAGCTGATGAGCCGCAGAAATTTGTTTTTTTACGCAAAATCGATTTAAAAAAATATTTCTGTAGCAAAAAATTCTGACCGGATTGAGCAAAACCAAGGTCATGTTCAGACTCACAGCATCAAAATGAGTCTAATTCAGCTGGAAAACCCTGGACTATTTTCAAAAAATATTTTTTTGTTACCCAGTGTTATTAATTTTGAGTAATAAAATAACATATATCATTATTTTCAATTCATCTACAAGTCTATTTACTTTTTAGTTTTTGCACAAAACATTCCTTAATGTTTCACATAGTTTTAAGCATTTATGAAAAAAAATATAATTGAATAATTCAAATGACTGGATTAATCCTTTCAATTTTAGTGAATTCACTTGCATTGAAAAAGATCCGTGACTCTTTACTTCTGAACCCTTCCCCAAGGGTCAAGGGTTCAGAAGAAAACAGTTCTCTTGACCAATATACATAACTGTACAATATAAAGATAGATATAGAGATAGAGCAATATTGATATTGAAGCTTTTACAGCTAGCTAAGAAACATAGCAGCGACTTACTGTATATTTTGTGTGCTCCCTGTGCGCTATTACTACTGTCCTGTATGTGATTTGCAACATTGAAATTTCCCCACAGCGGGACAAATAAAGGTTCTTTTAACTTAAGCGTGGACATGCCCTTAGAGTCATCTTTGAGTCACTTTCTTTTATTCATATTGTTTTTCTTTCTCCACAGGCAGTACTACCATCCCTGTGATCCTACTCTTGAGTTGAATACACTTGGACTTCACTCAAGGCTGTATGTCTCACTCCTCTCTCTTGCCCAAATCCACTGCTCCTTCCCCCCAGACGTCTCTGACCGGGGCCGCTGGTAGGCACCGGGGGGATGCTTAGATGATCCAGTGTGTGGATTGAAGAATATCACAAATACCCACCCAGACAGAGCTGACAGCGTGCAGGGGCCTCTGGGTGCGTTGAGCCCTTTGAGGCCGATCTGTGGGGCACACAGCTCGCCTCACTTCTACTCCCCTCAAGATCCTGAGATGCCCTCACCTTCCAACGATGGAGGTGGGATCCTTCACTTTTTTACACACTACTTAATTTATTTGTTAATATCAATATCATGTTCTCTACTGTTCAGACTGTTTTAGATCCATACATACTAATATCAGGAACTTCTGGCGCCAACATGTAACCCTGCCTCTTCTGTCTGAAAACTCCTGTCTCAGTCCTGTAAAAGTATGATGTCATTGTAACCCTATGACATTACACCCAGAGCAGTTTTCTGCATTTTGATACAAAATGATTGCCTCTAAATCAGTTTTATAATCTTTTGTAAAAAAAAAAAAAATCAAAATCAAGTCTTTCTCCGGGTGGTAGCATAGTGAGTTACTGGCAGGTAGCATTTTTTGCTGTGGCTTTTATGTTCTACTTGAGATATTCAATCACATTCTATAACATTAAATTACAAAATAAAAGTTATTTCTCACTTTCTTTTATTCTTAAAGCATTTTTTGTGTACATCATGTACACAGTTCTGCACTTTATTACATCTTCTATAACTGTGGCCTACTTGTGGGTCTATGATTTATCCAGCATTATAATACTAAACACCATGAGATGTGAAAAAAACAGTGATAAAATTGAAAACTGCATTCCTGTCTAGGTTTTAGGATAATAATTAACATTAACACTGCTGTAACGTGATAAGGTCAAAGAGACAGTATGTTCTGCATGCAATAAAGTATAATCTGTCATTGTGTTTCTCTTCCCTGAAGATCAAGGAGCATCCCCCGTGAACGTGCCATCTGTAGGCTCTTACCAGAAAAGTGGGAAGAGGAAGGTGCACGGGAAAAAGAAGAAAGGCTCCATAACTGCAAATATTGCTGGCACCAAATATGAGATTGGTATAAGACCACATACATACTACATATTATAATGTAACCCTTATCATAAACAAAGATACAAGGGATCTTTGTCATAGGGAAGAGTTCAGTGGTAGAGGGCAGATTATTTATCTGCTTTCTACCGCAATTTTAAACAATAGTCTATTTGGATTGCCACAATGTCTCAAGGACAAAACCCATTGTATTGAGGGCCTTAATGACGACTCCTTTCAACTTAGTATACAGTGTACATAGTCCAAAAACATAACATAGGCACAGCTTGGCCTTTCATATTATACTTACATAAATCTCTGCACTGACAGTTAAACTCAGCGGTGAGCCTAAACCTGCCTGGTAAGCAGTCCAGGCGCATGTTCAGTGCGTTGTGGTGGGTTGCAATCTCTCGGGTGAACTACAACCTCTGAAATTGTGGAGTCAGCAGCATGAAGGGGAAGTTGCAGGGGCTCAGTATCTTGCAGGTTGGATGGGGTCTTGCTGTGAGTTAGCTCCGGAAGCTGTGGCGAGACCCTCATAGTGGCCGTTTGGAAGCCCGCACAGAGGGCTAAATGAATGCTAAAGGCCAGGCAAATGGCTCATTTTTGATGTTATTGCTGACCATACCATTGTTTTGTCCTATGATCGATTGCATTGTAATGATTTATGTTAACTCTGTTGTTAGGAGTTTCAGCAATTAAGGACATACACAAAACTATTATACAACCTTCTATAAATGTATTTATTTTCCATTAAACACAGGCTATTCTGCTCCTTTGTCTAATTAAAATAGGATAAGAAATACTGACAATAAGGCAGTGTACGGCAATGTAATACAAAATCACTATTAAACAAGATTATTGGTGTTGCATCTGTTGAAGATGAATTAACTTTATAGCTGTACTATTGCATTATGCTGTAAAAATAGAACAATTCTCTTGTTTGAATTCCACTGTAAAAAAGAGCAAATGCCCTTCTCCCGTCGACAAAAGATTACCAAGAAATAATTAAGGCTGCTTTTTGTCAGATCATAATTTTGTTTTATTACCACTGAGTGTGAAAAATAGATAGTTGTAATTAGTGATCAAAAGGATTTGAATCTAAACAAATCTTTTGAACAGTAAATATAGAGCTTTATGTGAATTTACTGCAGAGATGATGAATGCATGCAGAGATCATGTATTTTTGATTTCCCTCAGTGCGTGCAGTCATTTGTGAGATGGACTTCATCAAGGCCCGGGACGAGGATGAAACTACTAATCTCATATGGAACGACTCCGCCGTGCAGCATGAGAAGATCGCTGAGCTCAGGAATTATCAGGTAAATACAGAGTTTCCATTCTGTTCAAATCTTTCATCCTGCTGCTAATTTATATGCACAGTAGTCTTTAAGGAATATGTGGAAAAATAGCAATTGAGCAAAACTTTACTATAGTAGGCCAATATTAAAACAATCTGTGATTCAGCATTTTTCATTGGTCATTTATTCTGAAAGTGAACTGAAAATAGTAGCCTTATTGCAAAAACATACTGGCATTTTAGATTATTGAGTCATCTCACTATTTTGAGCGAGGGGAACTTGTTGGACGGGTTTTATTTCAGTATGTTCTATTTTTTGTGGTTTGAAGCAAGTGGGAGTATGGCTTGTGCCATGCTTCATAGTACATTAATATTCTCTTTTGCAATGCCAGCTAACATGTGAAACTGTTTTGCTTACTCCTTATGGTAATAGTAATACAAAAATTGGTTTTGATTTTGCCTGTAGCATTGTAAAGTCTCTCTTTTGTGAGACTTGGCTGGTGAGTTTTAGTTCATGAGCCTAATTAACTCCCCTGTTAAGGCTCATTTGGTCAAAGAAAAATGCACATTTTCCCTTTAACCTCTGCTCCCATTCCAAACAATTCATTCAGCTGTCATTGCAGAAGCTTGTGATGCAGAACCAATTGCCTTCATCCCTAGCCACTAGAGATTTCTTTCTGGTTCTGCCCTTCCCAATCTTTAGAGGGGAAAAATAATGATTAACTAAATAGGATTTGGCAGAAGTTGTATGTAACTTTTAAGTTTTGAATTTCTAATAGGATGTGTTCATGTTATAGAATTTCAGTGAAGGGCATGTGTCAATGCAACAGATTTTTCTTTTTTAAATAAAATGTTGGATTGGATATTGTTACCACTTCCAGACAACTCGATATGTTCTGAAAAAGAAGATGTGACAGTTTATTCACAATAAACAGTATAATAAATTAACAAGGTGGGAGTTTGTTGAAAAAAAAAAAGAAGACAGGTGCTCATCATAGACCGAATTGAACATTGAAAACCGAAGAAGAGCCCCGATGCAGTGACTCTTTTTTGCTGGGCCCCGCTTTGGTACATAAGAATTTTTTGCGCCCACATACACATTTTGTTTTCAGAGTCCATTGCAGTCTATTACACACATTGTAATTCATATAAACCTAAGCCCTGCAGATTGTAATGTGTCAAACTTCAAAAAAAACTTTTCAAAAAAAAATACATAATGAAATTCTACATAAATGGGTTTTAAAACATGACCAACTCCCTGAGAGGAAAACAAAAACATAAGGTTTGTCGTGCAAAAATGCCAACATTAATCCTCACATCTTTTCAGTGGCTGACTGTGGAAACCACTTCCCTAATGTGTAATGAAACCCATGTGCAAAAATACTTTGCAAATCGTTGTGTTGGCTTCTTTCCCTTGATGTGTGAATTAGATATGAATTGAAGATCCTTAAGACACAAGCTATTTGAAATGGTGTGATCTCACATGAACACATCCTGCTGTGCATAAATGTTGAAACATCATAAACTCACTTCAGATAGCTTTCTTCACTAATATCATGCCCACGTGTCTCTCTGCAGAGAATTAATCATTTTCCGGGCATGGGTGAAATTTGCCGGAAAGATTGTCTAGCAAGAAACATGTCAAAGTAAGTTTTTCTGCAAAACACCAATAATATATATTTTTTAACAAACTATTGCATGTTGCTCTACCTTTGAGCATCTATCAATTAAAACTAAAAGACACACACACACGCACACACTCACACACATACACACACACACACACACACACACACACACACACACACACACACACACACACACACACACACACACACACACACACACACACACACATACACACAGGTGGTAGGGGGGAGGACTGGGATTTGTAGGGCCAGGGTTCGAAACTGACCGGGAGCACAATAACACCATCATCCAGTGTGGTGCTACTGCCTAACTCATAATCACAAAGTCACAAAAAAACAATGAGATGCCTCAGCTGGTTATGATGTAATGCAAACCTGCGCATGCGTATCTTACGGCACCTGAAGCAAGCCAAGTGTGATTGACAGGAGCAGCTGACTACTTAAACCAAACTTCACACCAAACTTTTACTCTTAAAACCCACATATCACAACATGGAACCATCAGCATCTCGCCTCAAATGGCAATAAAAGTGATCTGTGTCTTATTTCGTCCGTATTTAAACTTTTTAAACAATTCACAGACTATAAAAATCAATAACCAAAGCCAAGATTGAGTAGCCTATATCAGACAGTGCACATACTAGCTTTTTTGTTTGGATTGGAGTAATATAAGCTTTTTGCTCCTTCCCCTCCATTCATATATCTTAATCTTTTGACAGCAGTCCATTTTGCTCAACTCTGTAGGTTTTCGTATGGACACATCAAATCAATTAGTGACAGTAATAATTAATGAGTTTGTACATCTTTTATTTCCCACCTATAATACACATATTTCAGTTGTTTTGTATGGTCAAGATTCTTCCCACTGACTTGTTTGTCTCCACAGAATGATCAAGTGCCAGCCTCAAGAGTACAGCTTCATCCCCAAAACATGGATCTTTCCGGCAGAGTACACCCAATTCCAAAACTATGTCAAAGAACTACGGAGAATACGCAGACAGAAAACCTTCATTGTCAAACCTGCCAATGGTGCAATGGGTCATGGGTAGGTCAACACACTCACTATATGCTGTGAAAAAAGGGATTGGAAAAAGATCAGAAGGGACAAAAGGTGGGAGTTACGAGGGACGAGGGAATACAAAAGCAGGGCTGCGGGGGACTTTAGCCTCTAGAATTGTTATTGATTTATAGCTTTTCAAATATCCAAAAGTACAGTGAAGACACACTAATAAATAAGGGCTTGCATACAGATTTATTCATAAATATACTATATATTATCTGCCAAAATATAATAATAAAATATCCACCAAAAACTCTATGATAGAAAAAAACCCTTGTGCTTATCACTCACGCCAATAGGTGGAGGTATTGAAGTGCCAAAGGATCAGTATGCTTCACCTTTCCCACTAATTCTCTTTGAATTTGTCCTTTCTGCTTTAATGTGAGCATTGCTTATTACTCCACTAAGCCCTTATTATTATTAAGATATATAATGCAATTAGGGATGAATAATTGCAATACATTTAGAATATGAAAGATGATTAGTTCAGTCCGACTGAGATAAGATTATTTTCCTCTGACTTCTGCATTGTGTGACGCGGCAGGAAATTAAGTTATATCTACCCTCTGTAATTTCTTTTAGCGACGGCTGGCTAAATGAAGTTATTGTTTGTGTTTGAAGCGCTGCTTGAGCAACAAAAAGAGGCTCAAAAAGCTGAGATCCCCTTTGGTGCCAAAGGAAATAGGCAGGGAAGTGTGGGCTGTGATTATCATGGCACCAGGGCTCATCAATCATGTCGTCTTCTCCTCCTCGACTTACACTGCTCCGCCACCACCACGCTCACTTTGGACTTTTCCTCAGTTTGAATGTTCCTGAGAAAAACCCCTGATACAATGTGAAGCTAATATATGACATAATAAAATGAATAATACCTCTATTTATAATAATGTTGATAATACATCTAATATTTAACAAAATAAGTCCTGGAATATGTCACTTTGCATTTGTCATTTAAGGTTCATCCATCCATCCATTTTCTTCCCCTTAATCCATTTCTGGGTCGGGGGGTGGCAGTCAGAGCTGCACCCAATAAACAGAGCACCAGCCCCTCACTGATCCTCCTGCAGGAGGATGGCTGCTCTGTCACTGACATTAGCGCGGGGGCTTCAGTCAAAGTGGTCTCATGGTGGCTCGAATCCACAACCTTCAGGCCCAAAGGCCAATGCTCTACCAACTGGGCCTGTCGCCCCATTTGAAGGTAGAAATTGTTTGACCAAAAGTTGAGTGTTCAAAATCAACAGCAGAATCTGATTTGTCATTTTTTCAGCTGAATTTCAAACTGTTCTGCTTCTGCTCACGGTAATTCTGACTGCTACAGGTGACTATTTTGGGTCATTGGAACGTACAGGATATAGAAACATTCAGCATGCCACAGAGTTTCTCCATTTGTCTTTTTCTAACCCCCCACGACATGCTGGGCTTTGTCATTTACATATCTTTCATGTCAACACACTATAGGGTGTTTTGTGTCAGACCATAGCAGCTAGCCTGCAGGTTATTATGTGGGAGTCAGTTATTGAAGAAATGGTTTATAAACTTTCAAGCACAGTTGTATTTGAAAGTTTATACACCAGGCAGTTGATTTTTTGGGCCAAATTTTTTAGATTATTATGACGGAGCATATGACGGGCTCATCTGATTTCTTTTTTGCCAGATGCTATGAGTCAAAATTTTAGGGGAATAAAGTCGTAATATCAGATTAATCTAGTAAAATTACAAAAATTAATCTAGTAAAATTACGAGACTAATCTAGTAAAATTACGAGATACTATTAAAAGTATATGTGAATTATCTTTAAATATTATGAGATTAAACTCAAAATATTATGAGATTAAACTCAAAATATTATGAGATAAAAAAAAAAAAAAGATGTTTTCATTTACTCTTACATAATTGGTTTTGAATGTTATATAACAACAAAAAACTCAAAATGACTTTCATAGAAATCTTGGAAAATTAGAAAATTGTGCAAAAGCTAATTTATTTTAGTGATTCAACTTAAAATAGGAAACCAAGTTATAGACTCATCAAATGCAAAGCCGAGGCTTGGTTTACCGTCCATATTCTAAATATTCTAATTCTCTAAGATTATTTTAGGTTTCTACGAGCTGTGAGACAGTTATAATCATAATGATGATATATCTCACTTTCTGTGAAATGGATCATATATCCACATTGCTTCACGTTGTACAGAAGTAAATAATCGTTTGAACGATATTATATTTTTCACGTAGTTTCATCTACATATGCCACCAGTTCTCTATAGCAGGATGGTAGGGTGTAAATAGTTTCACACAACCACTGATAACAAATGGAAAAAAGTGTATGTGTTATAATGTCCAAAACATGGCGAAAATAGGATTTATACTGGCTTGTTTTCACTTCATATGTGTTACATTCAAAACATCATCTATCATGTTCATATAACCACTTCAATGCATCTGTCAAACTGTGCTAATGACAACCTCCTTCAAGAGAGAAGTAACCACATTTGTGTCTTCACAGGATCTCACTTATCCGTAACTGTGAGAAACTGCCTGCACAGGAGCACTTCATTGTGCAAGAGTATCTGGACAAGCCCTTCTTGATGGAGGGATACAAGTTTGACCTCCGCATTTACATTCTTGTTACGTCTTGTGATCCGCTTCGTATCTTCCTGTACAACGATGGCCTGGTGCGCATGGGGACAGAGAAGTACCATGCTCCAAGTGAAGCAAATCTGGTAAGATATTCATATTCACAGATACTGAAAGAAACACATTTTTGCTATCAATTTTGTATTTTATTTTTAACAAACATAAATAACACACACACACACACACACACACACACACACACACACACACACACACACACACACACACACACACACACACACACACACACACACACACACACACACACACACACACACACACACA
This sequence comes from Knipowitschia caucasica, assembly GCA_964034765.1. Classification (NCBI taxonomy): domain Eukaryota; kingdom Metazoa; phylum Chordata; class Actinopteri; order Gobiiformes; family Gobiidae; genus Knipowitschia; species Knipowitschia caucasica. Next base: position 45,535,899 of record OZ035824.1, on the reverse strand, counting down.
CACACACAGGTCCAGAGTGACAAAGAAAACAAAAAAATCCTTACAATTGTTGGACCACATGTTGAAGTAAGATATATTTTAAACATACAAAGCACCCTAAATCAACATTCTGCCAAATAATTGACCATTAAGATTAACTTAAAATGCAAACAGGGAGTTAACTGTTTGGGCTCAATGCTATGCTATTCTATGTTACTATGGTCACCCCCGTGTATGAAGCCTGAAATTGAACATACAGTTTAAACAGTGTGACACATCAGTAGTTTGTATTGGAATCTTTGCTAAGCGTGGTATGAGAGAACCTTTATCAGTAGTACTTTGGTAAATGCTTAAAGTTCATCTACCAGACGCAATATAATTGCCAATTTATCCCAAATCATAAATCCTTAAACCTATCCATCCCAGTGTTGTTCTTTCCAACCAGCCCCATAAATAGGATATTTGTATAATCAGAGCTGTAACATTCAACATAATGAGGAAGTCTTTTTCGGTCAAGTCTTTCTCTGCTTTGCCCATACTTTCATATAAGGTAATTTATGTTATTGCTAAGAAGGCCAGCAAGTGAAAAAATTGCACAGCATACCACTTCTGTGAGATGAGTTGAACAGGAAACTCATGAAAGACAATGGGTAGACGAGGGCGCATGAACTAAACTACTTGTATGATGTTGGCCGTTTTTGAATTCATGAGCACCTATTGGACAAAACAGTCTGTACACTTGATATTGTCTGCACTTTATTCTGACCGGGTTCGAACTCTTCTTTTAGAGTGGAGTTTGCATGTTCTTCCCATGTCTGCGTAGGTGTCCTCCAGGTGCTCCGGTTTCCCCTACCACTATAAACATGTCCAATAGGTCTGGCATGCGCCTCCTGTTAGGCGACCTCGCTCCCATCGCTGTGTGGAGTGAGAGACAAATGCCCAAAATTAACAATTGTAAAGCGCTTTATGACTCTGGTGTGAGAATGGCGCCATATAAATAAAGATTATTTATTATTATTACTTTATTTGCTCAATATTACAAGCCCGCTAATTAGATTACAGCAAAGCAAATATTTCAAAAAAATGCAAGCATGCAGCTTCTCTGTGATGACGAGAATGAGTAGACAGCTTTTTATTGTAATTCCAATTCCAGCTGAGCTTTTTCGTATATAAGGTGTCAGTCTGGATAGAGCACACATCTGTGTCAGGGTGACTGTATAAACAAACAACAACAAGCTTCATATGTGCTCACCACCATAGCTCTATCATTTCAGCTATAACACTTTTATTGTCATTTATTGTCATGTAGGTCCAATGTCTTAAAATAAAGAGGGGGGGGGGGGGGGGGTGTGTCTGCCACTTAAAAATATTAAAGTTTATTACAGACATGAGGTCCATATAAAAAAGAGTACAAAAAGTACATGCTGCCCACAGAGCAAAGAATATAGAGATGTCAATGATGGATGAAATGGAAAGAGCAATGATAGAATGGGTGGTTTAAAAAAAAAAGAAAAAGACCCATGCATTCTTTGCATAATATCAGCATGCACAGTGAATCACACATGGTTCCACTTCATATGCCGAAATCCTCACTCATAAACCTGGATACATACACCCCATACTGCAGACCCAGATTCCTTTAATATCAAGCTGCTCATATTTGCCTTGAGGTTGTGCACCTGCTGTAGTTCAGTGTGTTGATCTGATCGTGAGACGTGCATACACATCGCACTCAGAGCTTGTATCAGGCCTGATGCTTATCTGCGATATGAGAACAGAGCCTGACCCTCTGCTGTGCATTGTCTTACCGCATCTGTGACACGTGACGGAGTGAGGTGTGCACTGGAAATAAATGTTCCATCCCATTGTCAGATGGCTCAACTTATGTTAAGGCTGTACTATTCTATGCTAGGGCCAGACTGATGTTGATATGGTTGTCTGCTTGTTTGTTTGTTAAATTTAAATTTGATTCAAATCTATTTTTTTGTTTAGCCGTAAAAACAGCAGTCATCTCGTAAGACTTCACTAAGCTGTCAATTTGCCAATAACAGACCACAGGAAATGCATTATTAACGAACACATAAGAGCCATTGGTCCATAGGGAAGTGGGATGACCAATGACTGTAAATCTGCTGATTGTGGACAATCGTTGGACATGATGGCTGAGGGGCATTGACATTGGCGTATATTTGTGAAATCTACTTAGGCTGGTTTAATCTGCTAACTCATTAGTTGGGGCCTTAGCACTTGTGTTTGAGGTATTCCACCAATTCAACCAAATTAATTTAGACTATCTCATATTGGGCTCCTGTGGAATCACCACCAACAGGAGTATCAGTGAGGGGCTGGTGCTATGTGAATTGGGTGCAGCTCTGACTGCCAACCCCCTGACCCAGAAATGGATTGAGTAAAAGACAATTGATGGTTGGATATTTCATATTTCAGAAAAGCATACAGGAGATTTACCCATCAAAACTACTTAAACCCTATATGAATTTACTGACAAAGAAATTATCACAGTACCCATGAAACTCAATATATATCACTCATTATCAATATCAGTCAATATTATTTTTCTTTATTTTGCTTTTTTATTACCTTATTTGGTGTTGCATCTCTTAATAGTTATTGTTATTACTTCAAATCATTCAACCAAAGTAAAAGCTGGTAAAAGTTAGCCTATTTTTTCCCCTCCTTCCCAAGTTAGAATTTTCTTCTAAGCAAAATTACCATTGGTGTGAATTGATCACACAAATCCTGTACTTATTTTTTACTTCAAGCCTATTCCTGACTTTTTCCACCCATGTCCAAAGAGTTCTTAAGCACTTTTCACAATTTTCAAATCCCATAGCAATTTTGTGAGAGAAATTTTATGCTTTATAAATAAGGGAAAATTCAGTATGTGATCTCAAAGATAAAGAGCAGCTTTTTTTTTGTACATTCAAAATCGCTAGACAATTTCATATAAATTGGAACAACTTTAGATAGAATCCTAATAGACATTAACATCTAGCCTTTCAGAAAGGACAGCAAAAAAATAATGCTTATTTTCCATCTCATTTTCTTTCTTTTTAGAGCCAACTTTATATGCATCTGACCAACTACTCTGTAAACAAACACAATGAGAATTTTGAGCGTGACGAAACGGTGGACAAAGGCAGCAAGAGATCCATCAGCTGGTTCACAGAGTTTCTTCGAGCCAATGACTACGACGTGGCCAAGTTCTGGGGAGACATATCAGTGAGTACTCTGCCCACCCAGACAGATAGACAAACATGCACGCACTCACACACACACACAGACACACACACACGTTTTCAACAGATTATAGCCATAACCCAGGAATGAAAATAAAAGACACCTGTATTTCAAACAAGACTTGCATACATCCGTAGTCTATTCGGCCAGTACACACATTTCCTCAGAAGCCCGTTCATTCTTCGCAGAGACCAGTCGGGTTTGATATGATTTACTTTGACAGTAATTCAGCAAGCATTTGGGCTTTGTTTAAGTCTTGGAAGAGCTTGGCAAAAACATCATTCCTGGTCGGTGAGTTCTTGGTATCTGAGGCTATAGTCAGCTTTTTCAAAATCGCTGTCTGTTTGGACAATTTTCTTCCTCATCTTCACCTGGTTTACACATAGTTTCCGATGTTTGTCCTGGCCATTTCCCTGTCTCTTGTTTGATTTGTTTAGAGCCTCTTTATATATTCTAATTGGATTCAGATTCAGTTTTGTATTCCACTTGAATTGTAAGTTTTATGATGTAGAGTCAATGGTCGGAAGTCCCTCAGTCTCACACTGAGCTTTTTCAGTTGTTGTACTTTGACCTGCCTACGGCAAAGTTGTGCTTCCTTTTAGTTGTGTTTTTCATCATGTGATGTCAAGGGCTTGACTACTTATTTGACAGCTGAACTATTATTTTGAACTACCTTTAGTGCGCTGCAATTCCTCAAATGATGAAGGAATAACATCAGCGTTATGATAATATTTGTTTATTCAAAAACATTGCTAAGTTTAAGGTTTCGCTTATATCACATTATTTAATCTATTCTGAATCTCAATCATTTTAGGCATATTTATTTTGTTCCCTCCTTTTCATTATTTAGTATTATTGACATTCTGTATGGGTCAGATGATCAAAGACAGCCATGCTACAGACAGAAATGTATCAATTTGAATGAAAAAAGTAAAAATAAAAACAGATTTAGAGTTGACTCACTCATACTTGAGTAGTTTTGTTTAAATGCAGAAAATATGTATCACGATTATTAGTATTTTATGTTTTAGGTGTTTATGCTTTGGCCAAGAGACACAATTTTGTATTTTAACCCATCTATAAAAGTCCCCACATAGTATTTTGAGCTTTTTCAAAACTGGGGCCTCAGGATAATGGAGAGAAGGTGGCAGAGAGGACACACACAGACTGCAGCAATGATGGGACTGTGTTTGGGACTACAGTGGGAGCAGGTGTTTGTACTGGGCAGCCTTAGGGTCACACTGGGAAATGGATGGACTGGTGGTTGTGAGCACGACAGACAGGCAGATAGAAAAGAGGGGGGGAAAAACAGAAGCGGGGCCATTTGCCTTATCAGTCAGCGGCCAGACAACCATGGCTCTCCGTCTCCTGTACCCAGCGGTCAAACGGGACCGGGTAAACTGCAGGCCAGATGCACTTTCTGAGCCCAAACTGGTGTGGTGTTGTTGGGCATAGTCCTGTGCACATGTTGGAGTGTCTGTTCAAAATAGGGCTGTACGATTTTGGCAAACTATCTAATTGTGATATATCTAACAACATTTTGATTGCACGGATTTTTTTATACCCTGTAAGTTTTAAAAGTCTAAATTACACATTTTATGCACATTTCAGAAAATGTTTATAGAGTTCCAATCTATAGAACAACCATTTTTTTCCTCGTAGAACTAAAATATTTTTGCATAGTCCCTGTTTTGTTTGTATAGAACGACTACTAAAATTTTGATTCAATTGCAATTAATCATGGAGCCCTGTTCAAAATATATAAGGGCAATGTTTCCAAGGAGAGAAGCAGTGAAAATGATCATTGATCAATGATCATTTACTCTAATAATAATCAGGTTTATTGGACTTTAATTAAGCCATTTTCAGACAGTCACAGTTGGCACACTTAATAGGATCACGGTTAGTTGGATATGTGGTTAAATACAAATGTGTAAAACATGAATTCTGTTTTAAATGTGACTCTTCAGGAGCTTGTGGTGAAGACTCTGATTGTGGCTGAGCCCCATGTGCTGCACGCCTACCGCATGTGCCGCCCTGGACAGCCACCAGGGAGCGACAGTGTCTGCTTCGAGGTGCTGGGCTTTGACATCATCCTGGACCGGAAACTCAAACCGTGGCTTTTAGAGGTACACCTTTTTTTTGTACAATGTGGGTTACATTTATAGGAGTCCTAATGCAACAATTATCTATGTTTAGTCGTCAAATATTGGTGGAAAACAACTACAAACAGAATATTAAAAATATCACTACTTTTGCAGTTTATTAAATCTTTACATCATTTACATAGATACACTCACACAATGTATTTTGTAAAATTGTAATTTTGTTTGTTAATAGTAGTATTGTCTATTATTATGCAGGTAAACCACAAAACCTTACTTGGCAATGTACTAAATTCATAAATAAACACAAAGTTTTAAATTTGACTTCATTATCATTACAATGACTATGTTTTCGGAAGTAGTAGTAGTAGTAGTAGTAGTATTATGATTATTTCATTTCAGTCTTTTATTAATACAGAAGTGAAAATACACAGAAATGTATGCAACAATCTTCATATAAATGTAGATATAATTTAAATTCTTAGGATTCACACTCCTTCACTGTTATTCAGTATCTCTCAAATCACATTATTATCATTCAGAAAGAATCTGCAGTGCGAGAAACCTCTTGACTCTGCTTCTCCTTTGCTCCCTCTAAAACTGAAGTAATGTGCTATTAGACAAAGAATGAGGCTGTTTGACAGTGACAGAATAAAGCATAAACACTCGCACATTTCACTTACACAGCGCCTGCCTTTGTGCACAGAAGCACTCGCACATCACCCACGCGGCCGTCTAAACTATGTATTTATGCACCTCTGAAGGAAACGAGAGGCGCGCTCCTATGTAAAATCAAGGAAACATTCATACATGCTGACAATAGACGCTCACTCAGCCACATGCAGGAAGGATACAATTACAGGCTTGTGTGCACTCTTACAACCATCCATATGTGTCCGGGGGGAAAAATAACTCCTCCCATTATTTCTAAGATACCCAAGTGCTTTATAATATACAGAATATAGGTCAGGGTAGGTTGACTTCACAGGTACCCCTCCTCTCCCCAATCTGCCCCTCACTTGTCATTCTGTTCTCATTAGGTCCAGTCCAGGTTTTCCCTCTCACCTTCCTCATGTCAAGCAGTCAGTTAAAGCATGACCTAAATCCCTTAACCCGAAGTGGCTGCGCGCCTTTTCCCCTTTTTTCCTCTTTTCCCTCAAGTTGACTCAAGAATGGGGAAATGCCTCCCAGGGTAATTGTTTGTTTTTCCCAATCATGCCAACCCAAAATAAATCTGGTGTTTTTATCCCCCAGAAGTGCCTGATTTGATCCGGAATTGAGTGGTTTTTGAAAGTTGGGGTGTGTGTTTGGTGAGCTATCCTATAATATCAAACTGGTTTTAATTAGGGAATTTAAATATTTAGTACATACAGACCAAACCTACCACAGATTAGTTTCAGTTTTTGTTTTTTTGTTAATAAAGAGTATGTACAACTTTTATTAAAATGCTGTTAACGTACATATTTCTTCAGATTTTGCAACATATTTCACAAACATTATTATTTGGTTTCTTTTCACAGTTTTCTTTTTTCTTTCTGGTTTTACATGATGCTTGTGTAGTAAAACAGGTATTTCTACTTGAAGAATTTAATGGGACAGTAATAGTTTTTCATATACATCATGTCCCCAGATAGGTCAGCATGCATAAATTATATTTGACCAAAAGTGGAGGCATTGTTGATTGAAAGTACAATGGTCATAATAACATAACAATATTTATGTTTACAATTTTCCAGATCATCCAATCAGTGAGCAGAATGAGGCCCTCATTGGGTTGCCAGTTTGGTGAAATTTTGCCGTTCTTGACACTATCTAAAACATTTTTCCGTTTATAGCTGTATCTTATACAGCAGGAGTGCCGATAACATACTGTCCCCCTAAAAATACTTACTGGTATATACAGGCCAACCAACTTATTAATTAATTAGTTTATTTTTTTTCTACACAAATTAAAAAGTTATGTTGCACCACTGAGCTTGGGGAATCGCAAAACCCAGCATTAATGTATTTCAGGCTTGGATCATGGCACGTATACCCTTAGCATTATTCTTAATTTAAAAAAAAGCACCTGTTGATATTTTTCATGTATTTAAAAACTATTTGTCTGTTATGAAGTGACAAAAATGGCTTGTACGCTGTTACCTCTGAATGCTTATGCAGAAGACAATGTTTTGGGGATTTTGCAGTACTGTGCGCTTGTGTGCGTGTGAATGTACGAGACGTGGTAAACAGCCGTAAATGCAGTTGTTCCACTCCAGAGGTAATGATCCCCCCTGTGCTACTAGCAACACTCTATAACCCTCATCAATTAACAACCCACTCACATAGCCCTGCTTCTCTTTCACGCAACATTTACAGCCACTATCATTTATTTCCCAAAATCCAACTGATTAGTCAGGGGATAGTTACGAGCGCAGACCTCCGTTTCCCATCCGCAATGCACTGAAAACAACTTTTGATACCATTTTCGTTCTTTAACATTCATTGTATTCACTGGAGACAAACTACACAGCCAAGCAGCCACATACACTGGAAGATTAAACAATGTTATGTGAATGGAGATTGCTCACCCTAGTTTTGGGCTTTTACATTTTCTGCATTTTTCAGAATGTACAGCTTGTTATAAGAAAAGGATACAAGTAGAACTATCATTAAAGCTGACATAACATTTGTATTAATAAATCATATATAATTGTTTAACCCAACAGAAAGAGTCTTGTAAAGTCAGAACAGTACATGCTGTCTTGATCTTATTCAAAAACATATTTTGCAGACTTGTACAAAAGTACTTGCATTTTTTGACGCTTTGGGCTGAGAGCTGATTGGCCGTGTGAAGATGTTCCTTTTTCAGCTGAAAAAGCTGATTTGTCAGAGGCCTGTGGCATGTGAAAACTAGTGATGGACCCAAACTATTTTGGAACTGGTTGGATGGATATATAGTTAGATTTTTGTGTGATTTGAAAATGATGTGTCCCAGCTTTAATAGAATTGGTCAAATTGGCAAAGAAAGCTTAGTGTAATGTAGAAAATCTTCCCTAAAGCTCAGCAGGTTCAATTGAAATCAGTTTATTTATGAATTCAATTGACTCACAGAATAACAGAGGACATTAAAAATGTTGACAGATTAGAGAATCAAACTATTCAAACACAGGACATGCAGTACTAAGAAACATACAGGAGCCATTGGTCATGGGTTATATGTCATGTTTTCAGTAGTTAACACTGTAGGTTTCAAGTCAATTCAATTGGTTTCGTCCTATTTCACTTTCCCCCATTTTGTCAGCACTGGTCGTTCAAACGTCACAGGAGTTGAAGCAGGATCCTATATGCCAGGTTTGTGTTGCAGTTTTGGACGTCGCCTCTCAAGTTTCCATATTGGTGTCGCTGTGAATTATCCAATGCCATGCCTCGCTGGGCCTTTACCCAGACCACTGCTCCAGCACCGTCGCTCTGTTTTACTCTTTCAAATGTCAGAGTTGGTTGTTGGGTTCGCAAACGTCCCGGCAGGAAATGAATGTTCAACCTGTGTAAACTCGGACCAGTCGGATACCAGAAGGTTAGATAGTATCGTATAAAGGAAAGTGTCAAGTGGTATTAGTCCTATTTTTTGTGTGTACATTTTTCTCTGTCATTTTGAGCCTGTGCAGAAGCCGTATGAAGTCTGCAAACATTCATTTTCTCCAGAAACTATAGCTATAGTAGCGATCAGTCAGGAAAAAAAAACACAACACTGGGATCCATTTTGCTAGAATCATTATTCCAGTAAAATAATATGTTTGGAAAATAACAATAATCAATAAAGTTTGGGATGTTTAGAGTGCAAACCCTTTGACATTTTTTTGAGAAAATCTGAATAACTTTTTTTCTAGTTAATTAAATTATTGTTAACTATATATATATATATATATATATATATATATGTATATATATTTATACACACACACGCGCACACACACACACACACACACACACACACACACACACACACACACACACAACAGGCATATGTAGTTGTAAAGAATGTAAAAGATATTTGCAAAACTAAGTTAGAGACAGAAACCTCTCGATCATAGTCTATTAGTGTTCATCATACCATATTACAAGTATTATATAAATGATATAAGTTTGAAAAATAGTAAAATTGGCAGGTGGGATAGAAAGATATGTTTGTGCCTGTCGTTCCTGAAATTAGGATGTAGCTAAAACACCCCTGGCCTGTTTTTGATGAGGCAACAATGTTGTATTAGCTAAAAAAAAAAATAGATTTGGCATATTATGTGTCTTTTAAGCCTCCTAAAGGATCAATTACCATTTTCTTTTTGTAATGTAGTACTCAAATTATTCAAAATACAACACAATGACAATGCAAATACCTAAAAGCACCGGTGCACACCTGCTAAATAGCTTTCCTCTTGGGTGAAAGCAGAGAAGGCAAAAGCGACGCTTCCTAAACTCCTGCAGGTATCAAGCGGATCCATTGTACCTCCTCTAAAGCAAGGAAAGAGGAGTAGGTGCAAAGAGACAAGCTTTTGTGTGATCCCTATCTTAATTCATCTGGGTTTTCAACACAAGTTTTGGCTCCTATTGGCATTCAAAACATCAGAGCTACATTTGCAGCGCAGACACACACAGTGCCTCACTCACTGTAACTGGAGACTTTCACCTTCGTTAAAGTTGGTCAAAAGGCATCTGTGTCTTGTAAGCTTGTAGTGCTCTTCACTTCACATGCACACATTACATTTCTGAGATGTATTGCGACACATAAAGATTTTTTCAAACTTTGGACAATATTCAATTCACTCTAAATCAAAGCCATCCGTTGAATGTGATTTTACGAGTTTGTTATTGCATTTCCCTTTATTAGCAAGCAATGATTTGCAGTGTGCTGTGCATTTATATACAAAGTTCACCATTGTGGAAAAGACCAAGACATCACTATGAGCTGATCTCATTACCACATTAAAAGCTAGGGTATATACATCAATAAAAATAGTCTTGTACAATTTTGAGAACAAATCAGAGTGTGCTCTGATTGTCCTCATCTTATTAGAACACATGTTTTATTCCGCATACTTTTCCAAGAATATTTATGGTGTTTATAACTGTATGTACAGTATGTATTATATTAAATTCTTTGAGGGTCACTAATTGAAGCTTTGGGCCAAGAGCTGATCAAGGTCTTGTGCTGGCTGAATGAGGGTGGTCCTCTATTTTTCACTTTTCCGCTTGAATAAGCTGATCTAAAGACGCAACAGTAGCCAAAAATCCATGAGAAAACTAGTGATTCAAAGAACCAAACTATTTTTGAAAGAGAGGATTTTGTTAAATAGTTCAATTGTTTGTGTTTTGTAATAGGTACCCCAGCTTTAAAGTAAACATACTCATTTTAGGAGTCACTTGAGTTTTATTTTGTTTTTCTTAGAACTACAAGCTATGCAGCACCCCTCAGCTTGATAAATCACAAAGGCAAATGATGTGATTCATAATGCCTGAATTCATTAATGTTGTGTAAAATTGTATCTCAGGGTTGGATTATCTCCATCATGACACCTGTACCTCCCTTCTATACCAGCTTATATATACGCCTGCTTGACAAATAACATCAAACAGAGGTGAGGGGAGGTGGATGTTTGGTGGGTGATGGAGCAGGACAAATGAGAACATACATACAAAAACCCTCTCAATTCACTGAGTCTAACAAGCTGAAATTGAACACCACACAGAAATGTATTGTTTTCATGTGGTTTTCCCAGACTCAATTGGAGGCAGGCGACCCTATATGATGTTTTTTTTCTTCGCTGTCACCCTGCCATAAGAAACATATGTTGCAATATCCATTGGTAATTCTCAATGTGATTTCGACATTTTTGACATCCCCCTTCATATTTGAATACCCTGTTAATATTACATACTTTTACATACGGTTTAATAGTTTGATAAAACATATTGTATGCATGTGGATTAACATTTACAGAGCAAGTGATGGGGGAAAGGTATGATCAGAGATTATTAGGGCCTATGTCAAGTCAGAGTTAGAGGAATTGGAATAAAAAAAACGTCTGGACACTGGATATTGCAATATCTGTTATTGTTTTTGTAAATAGCTCTTCAAAATAAATTACAATTTATTTTATTGATTGTCCTTTAGGAGTCAAAGTGGCAGATTTTAATTATTTCTTTTGTTGAGTTTTTTCCCTCTGTTATTGCATTTTAGGGCTCTATTTTTTTTCTCTGTCTCACATCAAATTTAAAAGGTTCCGATTACAATGCAAATTGTCTTACATAGCACAATCTAATCTAAAAAGGGAAATTTGGTTATTTATCCAAAGATCAAATACATGTTTACAGAAATAGATAAAAAAGGCAAAAGCTAATAATAGTAAGCACAAACTAGATTAGATTAATAAAATTGCCTTATTCTCATTGTTATTGCACAATGATGAGAATAATGCTAAACATAATTATAAAAGTGCATGTCCAATTATCACTGTTGGGTTAAATAATGATCTGAATTTCGGCAGTTTTCTCCAATTGATTTGTATAGTTTGAACAGAGTTTCTGTGTGCAGTGCCTGGCAGCTAATGAGGCAGGCCTGCTCTCGTCTGGCGTAGGTCAACTGTGACACCGGTTTGTTAGTGTTTGTCTGGACATTTACAACAGACCACGGAGCTGATCTTTCACCCTGCTGTTTGCTGCTTTGTCACCCTCGTCTTCTTCACTTCAGTTCTGCTCTGTAATTGTGGCATGGCTGCAGGTTTTTATCACAACGCTTCTGTACATTTCCAACTCAATTGTGTTACTAAGAACAAGGTTTCAAACTCAAAACATTCATCTCTGTATCATTGGGAAAGTCACACAGTTGTAGCAAAATTAGAGGGGGCGTATTTCCTCCCGTGAACTCTAGGTGGCAGAAGAATTCTTTTTGGGCATGGTAAGAGGTTTATTAAAGAATAATTAGAATGATGTATGGCACTGTCTGTCTCTATCCACATCCATTTTCCCCCAACATGACTATTTCATGGAATAAGTATCAAATTAGGTGCGCACAGGCCTTGTATGTGGGGCAGTTGAAAACGCACCCCAACATTTAGTCATTTATCATCAGGAGAGTGTGGCAGCAGTGGAGGGAGCAGGCTTATGTTCATATATGTGATGTTTGGACTGGCATGCTTGTGTGTGTGTGTGTGCGTGTGTGTTTTCAGGCTTGTGAGCAGACTAAAAGTGCTCTTTTCCTTGCAAAAGGCTGTATTCCGACTTGAATCTTATTTGCATACCAGCACCATACTTCCCGCTTTCTCCATAAAGGTCATACCTTTGTTACTCCTCAATAAAGTATAAAACCATGTCTGCCTGCCGAGCTTTTTGCAGGTCAACTATCATAGCTTGTGCAGCTTATTGTTCTCTCGTGAGTGAGAAAAAAATATATCAAAACATTTAAACCAATACTTACTTAAATGTTACTGATTGGGACAGTATTGAAAGTAAACACATTATATATACAGTATATCATTACTGTTTGCGGCTTATTATGATTATTTTTTATTATTACCACCTTCTGTAGAATGTTGATAAAAATACTTGGTTTTGCAAGTGAGAGTAATATAGTTACAAAATGGTTGCAAATAGTCTGGCTACTTTTTCTTAAGACATGTCAATCGGCCTAATGCTAATTTGGTCTCCCTCTAACTCCCAGGACTTTTACTGGTGTTGCAGCTAGAGTTTCTGTGTGCCTGGGACCAGTAAAACCCCAGTCAAAGAACAAAACAGTGATTGATAAGAGGACTGCAACAAGAGTGCGACTTAACCGGGCGGCCAGCTGTCTGTCTTGGGTTGCCCCAGCCCCTCTTTCCCCCTCTCTCTCTTTGCCTCATTGTGGCAACAAACAGTCCAATTTGACAGCGCTTGAACTGTGCTGATACCCTTGTGTGCGGGGAAGAATTGGGGGAGCCTTGTCAGAGCAGTTGTTGTTTACACTCTACAAGGAATATTAAGAGCACCTCGTCTTTTCTGAAGCGATTAATCACCGGCTGCTCTGACGGGGACCGCAGACACACCAAATATGTCCATGGGTGAAGCAATTTGTTGGGGAAAGAAAGCAGCGGATTGGTGTTGATCTTTGCCAATCGAGCTCTGATGTTGGGACTAGGACAAAACTGAGAGGGCTCAACATGGAATTATGAGGACTTTTGATTAAACATTGCAATTGAAACTTAATTGGACAAAGACTTGTAATAACACACACAATACTTAATGTCCCTACTACTAATACTAGCCTATAGACTAAATAATAAGCCACACCGTGCCCTCATCCAAATAAAAGTTGCCTTTAAGTTAGAAATCATTGTGATTTGGGCTGACTCTGATTCCCTGATGCAAAGAGAATCCATAATGAATCATTTTTGTGTGAAAATCCCTATTGTTGCACTAGTGACCAAACATGTATGCACTTGAATAGATACTAATTTGTGAAATAAGATGTTCCTTCCTCCTTCAACTGTTTGGAAACTATGAACATGAGAATACATATTTGGTTGTGTTTGGGATCATGACACTCTCAAAAGAGAAAGAGAGCAAATATATATATTATAATTGCCCTAAAGCGAAGATATTATTAGTTACATTTGTTTAATTAATGTATAAATACTGTACATATATTTCATAAATTGGGTTGTTTTGGGCGTATTGAAATTGTAGGAGCTGTTGTAGTACCTTACATTTAGGGTAGAGTCACAACTGTGACGTGGAGTGTGAGAAGAAAGGCCAGCAGTGGCTGTCTTGACAGCTTCATGCTGCAAATCAAACCAAGAAATTAAGACAAGTAACGAGACAAGCGTCGCCTGGATCTCTCAAGCTTTTACCTATAGGCTCCCACTGCTCTCTGAAGCTACGTTCTATTCGGGCTGTCAAACCTAGAAAGTGTTCTAAATGAAAACAGACCTTTCGCCTCTGTGCCTTTGTAGCCCTCTCAGTAGGTATGGTTTAGGTTAAAGTCCCCTGTCTTGCACACAATGTTGCATTGTGAGCTTCTATGGTGTGAGCGAAAGACTGGGAAATGTGTGTGTTTTTTCTTCTTTCTGAACATTCATCTCACTCTAGCTTCTTCTGACAAATGATCACTGTGAACAAAAATGCACACATTGCTGAATGCACAAAGCAATGGTCGCATGCAATCACCTTATGTTATTGATGCTGCACTGGCGATTCCTAACTCTCTGCACATAACAAAAAGCTCCAAAATATTCTATACCAGATACCAGAGGTGGGACAAAGTCATTGTTTAGCAAGTCACAAGTCAGTCTCAATTCATTGCCCTCAAGTCCCGAGTCAAGTCACGAGTCAAGACAGGCAAGTCCCGAGTCGAGTCCAAGTCAAAGGCCAACAAATCTCAAGTCAGTCCCAAGTCCTACGGTTTGACTTTCGAGTCCTCTCGAGTCTTTTTGACCGCGATTTGTTTCTTGTTGGTCTCCACGTACTTTTGTAGGCAAACAAAATAATGTTAGGAATCATTTTGCTGGTGCATTCTCGTTGGTCTCTGACCCATGGACTAACAGTTTTATTTATTTATTTATTTGATAGGGACAATGCACATTAATGAACATCAGTATAAAACAAATGTAAATATGCCGGATTATAGCTACAAAGCTAGTTTTCATCCGTAGTCCCTAGGCAGGAAAATACATAACGAAATACAATACAATAAAATACAAAATAACACTATAATACAACTAGCACAGAGAATAGTTCAGAGTCTAGTGGTCACATGACTGATTTCTCTTAATCCATTGTTTGATTTGAGTTTTAAAGGTGACCAGTGTAGGACTCTCCCGTAAGTGCAGAGGGAGACTGTTCCAGATGTTCATGGCCCTCACAGAGAGAGAGTTTGTTCCATGTCGTTGGCTGCTGGTAAATCAAAACTATCTACGTGATCTAATTGGATGTTGTGCCAGATGCAGGCTCAGTTACACATGCACAGACCACACATAAAATCAGAGCAGTCCATGTCAACATACTTTTTATCTTTGGGGTTTTTAATGGGAAGTAGCAAGTGCAGCAGTGCAGCATATATGAATATGAGTATTGGGCTAGGACCTGTATCTATATAATCAGTTTAATGTCCGTAGTGGTTATTGTTCCAAAGGACTGAAGGGACCAATGGAGGGGAAGGACCCCGGCCTGTATGAACTGGACCAGCATTAGTAATATCTCATAATTACCAATATATCATTACATAATAAAATGTCTCATATAAATTAATTCAATCAGTCAAAGCACTGATTCTCATATCAATGCACCATAAACAATAGTGCAAATATTAATCTAGCTTAGTGCACATAATCAAAACAACTATCTAATGTATGCAAACTTTAGCAGGAGGAGCACAGCAAAAACATACTCATAATAATAGGCCTCGGCGCCCACACAGAAAAATATAAGAAAGAGCCAACAGAGCAGCGCAGGCTAGCGCTAGTTTGACTCACCAGTTCCTCTTTAAAACACGGCACACAGTGTGACAACTGCGTCGATTCAATTGTATGAGGCGCCTGTAGTGAAAGCATATCAATTACGGTTTGTAGAACAAAGTATGACGTTAGGTCGCGATAAATACCTGCAGCTCGCTCATTTCCAGCTCCCCTAGACAACACACCCACCGGTGAATGCAGTCCGCTTGTTTAGGGAAGTGTTACTGCGCGAACTGCGGGGAACTCACGTTCGAACTCTCTCGCGAGCGCTACAACTACCGCGAGGCTTTGTTTCTTCAGAGACGGCATAGATAGAAAGAGAGATGCGGAGAAAGGTAAAAATGGCCCGGGTTACGCAAGTCTTTGCAAGTCAATTGGCGCAAGTCCAAGTGAAAGTCAGAGTCATTGATGTTAAAGTCCAAGTCGAGTTGCAAGTCTTTTTACATTTGGTCAAGTCGAGTCTAAAGTCATCAAAATCATGACTCGAGTCTGACTCGAGTCCAAGTCACATGACTCGAGTCCACACCTCTGCCAGATACAGTATTGCACTTTATTGGATATTACTGTTTCACATTAATTACAGGTGATCTGTTTTCACGCTGATCTACCCTGTTCGCAAATGTCGACTGTGTCTTTTTGCATTGCATCTTTTTGGAATCTTCTTTTTCATTCCCATGAATGGCTTTCACACTGTGTTTTCACTACTTTTCTCTGCAATTTCTGATTGGATTACAGTAGGATGTGTAAATTACGTAAAAAGTTCCCATTGGACCTGGAGCGACTTCGTAAACACACTGGAAACACACGATTGGATGTGGTGCTGCATGAGTGTGCCCCAGCACTACTGTATCCAACTGGATACAGGATAGTGGAACAGGAATGTGTAAAACATACTCGGATACTTGCTTTGTCAGCGCTTAAAGGCTTACTGACACACACTTTACAGTACTTTATTGAATCGGTTATTTTCCATAAAAATTGCATGATATTCATGTTATGTTTTCAATGTCAACTCTGTTTTTTTATTTATATTAGCCACATACAACAATCAAAATATATCTTAGTCTATAGTTGCATATTTTGCTGAATCACTTATAAATGTTTCTCCTATTAATAAAAGTGTCTGCAAAATCAGCAACATTTATTTACATAATATACACCCTGATCCCCCAGGATTATACGTATTGAAAGCTAATCTGATAACACCTTAGTTCTATAGCATTAAATCCAGCAAGAAATCGTTCAGTGATTCGATCTATGCATTTTTATCAAAACAGTTTAAGAGCCAGCAACATGACAGAGCTTCAGAGAATAGTGTTCCCGTATGAAAGGCAAACAGGAGGTGGGATAATCTGAATAGAATTATCGGATTTATCGCAACCATCGAGGTTTATCAGTGTGCGGCGGCCTTCTGATGGGCATCTGCAGACTGGCATCATTGGGGAAATATTAGAATAACCTGTGCATTCACAATCCCTCAATGTTTACAGATCCCTTTGTTGTCTGCATTGCAATGTTGTTGTTGAGAGAAAGGTAACAAAGAGGCTAGATTTGATTTGTTGTGTCAGGTGTAATAATGGATATCTGAATGCCTTGCATCTAGTTTAAAGTGATAGTATGAAGGAAAACCCTTCCTGATTTTCTTTTCCCAATAGATGCTTTATGTACTTTGAGTCCTTTTGACTCTGCTTCTAAGGACTTGCATGGGCGTGCAGGTGTTTTCATGGCCTACATCTCAGGTGTGGGCTTAACTGGAATCAGAAAACATGACAGACTCATTTTCAGTTCTATGAAAGTTGTATCTTATTAATAACATAAAAGGCCTTTTGTGGCGTCTCAGGGTGTCTGAACAGGAGGAAATTGAGGTTTTCACAAGCCCCGCCCACAAGAAAATGTCAATGACAATGATCACAAACTTTGAGGGGGCTTATAGAGACACCTTCATAGGAAGACCTTTCTTCTTGGTAATCTGCACCGAACTACAACAATTACCTTCATTTTGCTTTGACTACAACTTGTTCATGCATTCACTCAAAAGTTTTGTACATTGATGTGTGCTTGAATGAGTATATTATAGACACAATCTACATGTGTAGCACAAAAAAGGCAGATGTACAATGCAAGAATGGCTTTTACAACAAATTATTATACAATCATTATACATTGGAATTTTAAACATTATACAAAGGCCCTCAAGTTATTGATGTCATGGTAACAATGGATTCAGTTTGTGTGTAAAACCAGCCCATCCTAGTTCAGGTTGAGCTGAGAACTAAAAGAGTTCCAAAGCTTTGCCCCCAGACAGTAAAAGGGACCAAACGTTCTCCTGACTGGCACTTTCACATTTCCAGTGGAAGGGACTATGAGATGCATGGCTGCATTTATACATTAATTTCAGGTATTAACATTATATACAATTCTCAAAAATAAGAACATGTTGTTTCTGCAACCCCAGTCTTTTGTAAAGCATTCTCACTGATTTGAGGCTTGTCCTGACTCCTATTACAACAACTTCTCGAACTAATTCTTCTTCTGCAGCTGATATTCATATATTTCTGTAATTCAACTTAAAATGTGAAACAAATGTATTGATGAAAAAAAAATTCTGAGATGTTTTATTTGAGGTTTTTATAAGCTCTGAGTCAATTATCAACACCACAAATAAAGGCTTGATACATCCAATGTTGCACTTTTTGAGTCTGTTATATATTTACGAGTTTCACTTGTATTCTCACGGAAATACCTACAGTAAATTGATGCTCTACTTGTTACAATTCCTTATTTTCTCTGCATGGCTGTCCTAAAATGAAAACTAACATATCACTTAATTGTCTTCTTGCATTCTCATCTGGGCAGATCAATCGCGCCCCGAGCTTTGGTACCGATCAGAGAATAGACTACAATGTGAAGAGGGGGGTCCTATTCAACGCTCTCCAGCTCCTTAACATCAGGTATATATTCCTTTGTGTGTGCGCCTACACTGACACACAAGCAAGAGCCCATTAGAGCTCAAGTTCAGGTGCAATAATGGCTCAGAGGGTTTTATTTTAAAGGCCTGTGAATGTTTAAAGATTCTAATCGATTCCATTATTTTCCGCTTTCTCAACCAGCTTCAATACTTCAGAATTAATTTGACACAACACAATCTGCCTTTTATCTTGTTTTAGTTTCTACCGCAGTGTTAGAAAAAAGTGAGGACAAAAAATAGAACACATGATTGGGTTATTTTCTGGGCCAAAACATTGTCCTTGTAAATGTGCGGCGGTGTTGCTGTGCTGAATACAAAGGTAGATGATGGCGGTGTTACAAAGCCCTGTCTCTTATCTCGCGCTTTGTGCTTTCTTCAATCAGAGGCTCTGTTTGAATAGCTCACTTTTTACCTGAAAGTTATGCAGTTTATGTTTGGAGAGTTTACATTGTTTTCTCTGCTGTGTACCGGGCTTTCTCTGATGTTGCTTTTACTTTGTTTCTCACACTGCTCGTGCGTCTAATGTATTTTTCATATATATGTTTTGTCCATGCATATGTTATGTCCCCTGGCAGCACTGGGCTTCTCCGATGATTGATCATCACATACCAGACCTCGGGAACTCTCCTTCTTTTTATTCTATTGCTCTTTGCACTTCTCTTACACGGTCTAAATATAGTCCCAACTTCACAAATCACACATGAATAACCATACAGAGAAATCTATTACGCCATGCCCCATTGATCTTCTCGATCATACAGCAGAGTTCCCTATATGCTTGAAGAAAAAGTCACTCTGTCGCCTTTGCAAACGATCTCCCACATAAATGATTAGTTTCCCAACTAATGTTTGCAGTTATTCTACAGAATAAAAGTCCAGATGTTATTATTTTACGGCAAACAATAGCTGTGGGTTTTCAAAGCCAGCATGGAGCTCTTTTCACTTTTTTATATGAATGAGGTCTTTGTTCTGTTCTCTCACTTCCCCTGTACAGAATTGGCTTTGTGTCCCTTTAGGAAGGCCACTGTAGTTTGTAGTGTTGAGAGTCGAGCTCACAAGTTCAACTGTATCAATGTGGCATCAATCCAGACGCAGTCGGGCATGGACATTGATAAAGCTTAGCCAAACTCAATATCCAATTTAAAGGACCAGCGACTGCCTAAAATGATTTGCCCTTTTCGTCCAAACTGCAATGGACCACATGTTCGAAAAAGTGTTCTTTCTCAAAGTAAAAGTTGGTTTGTAATGTGTCTCTGCATTTTACAGGAAATGAATACAAAAAATGAATACAAAATCAGTAGTCATGAAGTTTTTGCAACACACGGTAAAGATAATAGAAAGTTGTCTCTAACTTATCTTTATCATTATCTCTCTTTCTCACTCTCTACTTTTAGAGCAAGTGATAAAAAGCGAAATCTCGCTCAGCAAAAAGCAGAGGCCCAGAGGCGGCTCTACGGACACGGCTCTATGAAGAAATTGTCAGCGTCATCCTCTGACTGGGAGAAGCAGCGCCACACACTGGAGCGGAGGAGGGAGGAGCTGGTGAGAACAAACACTTATAATGTTGGCATAATGTGGATCTGGTGAGACTTCTAGATACACATTGACAGAATGGTAATGGCAAACTAGTCAGACATTGTGGTGATGGACAAAGAGCAGAGGAAAGCCCTAGGGGTTGACAGGTCATATAATGAACTATAGATATATTCCAGGGGCTCAGAAAAGCTGCCTAGGGCCTGGAAAATGAAGCTATCAGCTGGGCCTGTGGTCACCAGTCCACTTCGAACAGTAACCCCCATACTGGAAGAGAGGCTAAAGTCCTAGGAACAGCTAGTGCAGAACTCCCGTGCTCCCACATCTCTGGTAGAGGACCCAAGCTTGGAGGGCTATCACAAATCATCACCAGCGGAGGTTAAGGAAATGGTTCTAATATAGATACACATTTTACATTTTTATACACCCTTGAGAGTAAGGACATGTGGCAGCTCTCAGTGCTTTACCTCCCACCTTCTTTGATTAGCCTGTTGATCATCTCAGTGGTAATCAGCCAGAGTAAGAAACGACAGAGCGCAAGCACCAAATTTAAATCAACTACTTCCTCTTTTAATGGTATTACCAGCTGTGGCTCCGTAAAGCCTTTACTGCAAGAGTATATATGCCCATTTTTCCCTGTAAGATAAGTATCTCTAGGAACAAACAAAAATAAAAGGTGCACTATTCTTTGTAAATATGTTGTTTTCAGTTTGAAAATCCGTATGTTTTTAAGTTTTTCACCCAGTTCAATAATTATTGTTCTACTACTTTATTTTTTTGTTCTCACAGAAAGATAGGCTGGCACAAGTTCGCAAGCAAATATCCCGTGAGGAATATGAAAGGCTACATCTTGGGAACTACAGGTAAGGCTGCAGTGTTAAAGGTGCTCAGGGCTCTCGGTTTTCTGGGACTCCACTCAACAAAATGCATGCCAACTCTTTTTTGTTTTGTTGTTTTTTTTTTAGGTCATCTTCTGAGCTCTCAGGGGAATTTAAAGTGTGGATAGAACAAAACACAAATGCAAAAGCACCCCATATTACAAAAGTTCTGCAAAACTAAAGTTTGTAAGGACACAAATGAACATTTATATTCAAGTCTGACAACTGGGAAATACTGCATTTTATTTAATTAATTTTAGTGTATTCTATCGTTCTTTCTTGAAATGATTCTTTTAGTAAGTGGCCAACTTTCAATACTGTTGACCTGTCATTTCTTTCACCTCATACTTTACTTAACTCCCACCTGGACCTTGGAAGAAACTGAGTAAATTTTTTATGAAAGAGAGCCTGCTCAGAGCTTGACTCAGCAACACCATGTTCTGTTTCACTGCTTGTTCCTCATAAATCATTAGAATTTGACCCTATCCCGACTGTGCAACCCAACAAACACTCTTGGACTGGATGTGATTTTTTTTGTCCTATATATGTTATTGTGAACCCTTTCCGCACAAACCTACACATACTGTTTGCATCTCTCACTAAGCCTAAGTGCCTTCTTGTCTCATCACTTGTCTGAAATGCTTATAGTCAGAGTGATGCCAGCCCACGTGAAGTGTTGTCACCTCCTTCCTCCTTTGCCCCGCGTGCAGGCAGGCAGACAGTCATTCAGACAGGTTGAAGGCTGTCTAGTGCTGCTAATAAAGGCCTCTTAGAATTCCGCTGGTGTCCTGCCATTGCACACTAGAGCCTGATTAACACCTTCTATTACAGCAGTGGAAGTAATGAACATGGTTAACATAAGGCTATTAGAAAGAGCTTACAAGTGTTTCACCGGATTCAGGCTGCGCAAGGAGAGATACACGCTGATGGTTTTGTGATACTTCATGAAAGGATTTGCTCTAAACCTGCAGAGTAGAATGTGTACTCAAGTGATTTACTTTCAAATTATTGTCCATTATACAATACAATTTATTAAAACTGGGGTGTGTACATTTCAAACCACAAGGATAGATAAAATCCATATGAACAAGTTCCTTGCTTTCCGAATCAACTCTTAACCCACAGTATGGTGACTCGCAGGGCTCATTCGCATATACGTTTGTGAAATATAGTATGTGTTATAATAAGATAATAAGACAGAATTACTCTGTCTGTATAATGTATTCTGTTAATTATGGGGGGTTAGGTGCCCTAGTTTTAAATTACACTAATATTTCTACTTTATTCTCATTTTTCTAACATTTTATCATGCATACTTCCGAATGTGAAAATATGTGAACAATTTGGCATCAAATGCTTTTCCCGATCCAAAATATTGAATTAAATTGCCAATCAATGTCACCAACATTTTTCATTTCCATTCATCAGAGCATCATTTTATCCAAATGACAGTTCAACAGTACTACACCCAGCATTACAATGCATATGATCTTTAGATGAATAAGACTTACATATTTGCACCCATTCTGCTAAACAGTGCTTTATTTAATTGAAATGTGTGAATATTTATAATTCTGCAACGTTTGCTCCATTGTGGATCAGGTTTTTATCAAGTGTGTTTTGACAGATATTATGTGTGTCCAAAAATATACTTAGTGTTGTGCCCACAAGTTTAGAGAGTGTTTTTTAAGGCATTGAAAATTTTGAAAAAAACAGCAATTAAATTACATTTATTTTTGTATAGCCCTAAAACACAACAGCAGTCATCTTGGAGGACTTTCCAAAGTTGACAACAACAACAATGGATCAGAGAATCAAACTAATAAAAAGGAAATGCAATCATAACAAACCCAACCATTAATCCATGGTGTAGCGGGATTACTAATGTCCATACATTTTAATACATGTGCATACATGTCCTTAACTGTTAATACAAGAGTCTGGATCACCCGGTCTTTAAAATGTGAGAAACCTTGGGGTGGCCCATATTTTAAGCAGATCATTCTGCCAACAGAGGAAGAGAAGACGCAAGCAGGAGGTTCATCTCAGGACTTTGCAATTGGTTGAAAGTTGCATCAGTTAGGAAATGTATTGAATTTGGTCACATCATTGCGGATGATGAAGTAAATCTAGTACAAAGCTGTTTTTATTATTATAGCCAGTAATTTTTTGCTCTTGTGTTCCTCTGCATATCAATTTTATAAGGGCTAAACAACACAGGCACATTATCACAAAGATTTACTTTGCTATTTGGTAAACTACTTGTTTTGAATAAAATCGTTTTCTTTATTGGCCCAAAGGTATTTGTGCATATTTGTATATGACTTTTGAGAGGGTCTTTAGCCAAGACAAATGGTGAAACAAAAGCTGAGACGCCAGGTGGCATTCATGAATTTTGTAATCAGTTTGTCAAAAATGGACATTTAAAGAAAGAATGTTGAGTAACCATATTTCAAACTTTCATCAGAGTCAGACATTGTAATTTCAAAATGAACAGGGGTTCAAATCCAAAACGTAAAATATGATGCTTTGAAGGTCTTGGGTTCCAACCCACCACGAGACCTCCATTGACTCCCACTGATGTCTGCTGTTGTTGTGTCCTTGGGCAAGACACTTTACCCCTCTTTGTCTGAAGCCCCCGCTGAAATATCACTGACAGAGCAGCCATCCTCCTGCAGGAGGATCAGTGAGGAGCTGGTGCTCTGTGAATTGGGTGCGGCTCTGACTGCCACCCCCCTGACCCAGAAATGGACAAAGGGGAAGAAAATGGATGAATGGATGGATGGACACTTACTTTTGCTTATATGCTGTGTCCTGTCTAGCCTTTACTCTTACTATTTTGTTTTTCCCTGTGACCTCTGATACTGTGTGTTATCTGCAGAATTTCCTCTCACCATTTTTGTGTGCTGTTTATGTCCACAGACGTATTTACCCCCCAGATGACAAGCTGCTGCTGGAGAAGTATGAAAGCCTGCTCTCCGCTGCCTTTCAGACCTTCCTAGCAGGGCGCGCCGCCTCACTTCAAAAGGAAATGAATAATCCTCTGAAACAAATGAAGGCACGTATGTCAGTGGTCTGACTCACGACACACTTACACACACGTACACACAAGTACACACAAGTAATGCAAACAACACACAGACAACAACACGTTTCTATTATGATTCAGGCTACAGTGACATGGGAAGCTCCACAAATAAAGCACGAAGCAGTCCACAGTACATTTCATATTTGTCACAACACAATGTCATCTTTTTCTGGCTTGATTACTCCTGTCACTGCCCAACTAAGATTTTTATAAATTTTACATTTCACAAAAAAATAAACAATATTATCTTGTTTGAACATACACGTACACGTACACATTTTGTATTGTTATTTGTGGAAGGGTCAACAGTTCAATCCCAGCTGAACACAGTATGCTGTGTCCTTTGAACGAGATGGACACATAGAATTATAATCATTAAATAAAATCCAAGATTCTTGAGAATGAAAGCGCTCAGTCAGAAAAGTGACATTCTTAAACGGTTTTGGCCCTGTCCACTTTATGCAACTATGATGACAGGTTGCATGTCATGTGGTCAGTGCTGAACACTAAGGGCTAAGCAGTTTTAGCGGAGAGTGTGGGCTCAGTGCAAGATTATAATTAATTTGAAATGTTTAATTTTAGGTATTTTAAGGATTTAAACATTTTGAATAAAAGTAATGTTGTGAAAATAAGCAATAATTCATTTAAAAGCTTTAGGTGTTGTGTGCAGAACATGGGCTGTTTTATTATCATTCTCATTAATGTTCAATAAAGTTCAAAAAATTACTAACAATAGTGTAAACGTCTTCAACAGTCTTACTGGAGAAGGAACCAATTTATATCATATTCTGTTCGGCAGCACAGTGAGAGTAGCCTGTTGCTATGGTTACTCCTATGGTGTTTAGTTGTCCTTTTATGTTGATTCCATTATTTTGACAAAGCCCAAGGGACAACCACTGGATTATGTACTATATTGTTCATTGTTCAGCTTAACAATACACCACACTTGTTTGTGAGAGGTTAGAAGTCACTGTTTGCATATATACATTTGATAAACACTTGATTACTACAAGGAAAGTATCACTTAGCTGTACTTTGAAGAAAAATAAAGGAGCTCATTGTCATAAAATGTAGCTTTAAAGCAGAATTGTGAGAATGCAATCATAAGCGGGGACACAAAAATACTATTGTGAAAAGTTCCAAGTGGGATTGTGTTATTTGTCTTGGCTCTTGTCAGTGAGTGAATGTTCTCTGTGTTTTCAATGGGTATGTCAAAGTCACTTCATGAACAATAGATAATAATCACAATGATCACATATCTGTTTTTTGCATTCAAAAGACAAGATAAGATATTGTACAGCGAGAACGACATTGGGACTTGAGATTCATCTGAACAAAAAAAATCTCTAAACTGGTTTTTGGCAACGGAATTGTAGCAAAGAATGCACGCAATCTTTTTGACGGAAGGGTTGTAAAAAAGTAGACATTAAAGTTTTATGAGGGACGTCATTGCAGATTGTGTGACAAGAGACTTTCTGACTGTAGCTCACTTTTGTTATTGCCCATCCTTCTGTGGGAAGTGTGTGGGGAATTTTTAGGAGGTGTCAATCAAACAATGAGGCAGAGCTGAAGCACAGAGGCGAGAGGAGCTTTAATTTAGTCCACGCACGCTGATGTGGATCTGTCTCTGAGCGTAGAGAGACACGGTAATGTTCAAAGCATGTTCAAATGTGTGTTTATCTTACAAAGTAATCAAGAGCGATAACAAGGCTGTTCCAAGCCATTCTTATCACATCATCTTATCAAAGTGATCATTTCTGGCTCTGAACGTCATGTGTTTTTACTATCATAATTACCACGTGTGTTGATCGGCATTTAAAATGTGCAGGATTTATGTAGATAGTTTCTCCCATTTGATCCAGTCTCAGTCTCAGAACTAAGTGGCTGATCTATTTTATCATTGTTTTCATTTTACAATGTGTCTTAAAGGAGAAGTATTGTGCAAAATCTTTTAACATGGCACAACATCGTTTCCTCATCAACAACTGACCTAGGGTTTTTTAGATCCATGCTTGAATCACAAATTTCTGGCTCAAACATGTAACTCTGCCTCTTCTGTCTCAGTCATGTATTTGTAGGATGTTGTTGTAGAAATCTAACTGGGATTATAAATCAATTTAACTTAAGAATGAATCTAATGATGAATTAGGATATCTGGGACAAAGTTCAAAGCTAATCAATCTGTTCAAGCTAACTAATCTGTTGTTCTGTAGAGACGGCGAGGCCAATGACGGGATAGAGGCAGATACTAGCTTGATATCTGAGCAAGAGGAGCGTGGTCACTGGTCATACTGACCATTCTTCCTAATATCAGAGTAATATCAGAGTCGTATCAGAGTAAGACGTCAGAAGAGAGGGGGGTTTGAGCGGCAGTTACCACTTAATCTCGGACTCAGAGACGCCATAGATAGACTCTTCTGTTTGTTCCATCCTATAAGTATGGGAGAGAGTGAGCACTATTGAGCAGATCTACTCGAGACCTGCTCACGCGGTGACGGTTGTATTTCCTGTATATGTACATTTACTGAGATAATAAACCACACTTTGATTTGTATTAAAGCTCTGGGTTGTTTATTTTTTATTTAATTATTGTGTACTTCAATCCTTGGAAATTCCATCAGAATTTATTTTCATTTTTTTTACAATTTCTCAAATGGAATGAGGTTCTTCACAATCACATTGGTAAAAAACTCCAACAAATTATTTTCTATTAAAACATGAAAAGAGTAGCTGACTGTTAACGACATTTTCTTTCTTTACTGATTGATTACACATATGTTTATTTAAGAACATTTATGAAAGGCGTAAGTACATGGAAATTAGAGGTGTAATTTACATCATTATCATTTTGATCTTTCAATTAATAGATTCGTTGTTTAGATCTAGATTTAGTCAATATGGGAGTTTTTCTACTTTTTAAACAAAACAAAGATCAAGTCATGCCTTGGAGAACATGGGGATGACCTGTTAGACATGATCAAAAATGCTTTCTGTAGTTGTTTTAGAATTATCAGAGTCATTAAACCTCTTTAAGTTCACATTCAATTCACATTGTATAGCCCTAAACTTTGACTTATCAAACTAATTCATGAGTTGCATATGAGTGGAATTGTCTTGCTGAGGTTGAGAAGTGCCTTGCAATAGGAGGCCTGCAAGAGAGACAAAAAATGGCTGCTGCTGAAGAGGAGGTGGGAGATGAGGGTTAGAACATCGAGCACTGACAGCAATGGTATTTGGTAGATTGTGATTGGTCCAGAATGAGTGATAGCTTACTGTAAACACACAAAAACATAATCTCTCTATTCTCTGTTTTATTTGATATTAAGCTATATATCTGCCACATGTGTCACTGGAAGCAAACCCCATCTTTGATTCTTAGGACATGAAAAGGAAAATGTCATGTATTGTCAAAAAAATATAAAAAGATTTGTTGTAATTCCATGAGTGCCATGCTGATCCTCTGCAGTGTAGTTGTGTCTGGATTTGGTTTCCACAGATAAGACAGCAGCAGGTTACCGTGGTTTCCAGTGGATTTGCGTCACCTCCTCACCACTTCTGCTCTGTCGGTCACAATATTACCATATTTTGCTGGGGATTTCAAACAAATAAGTCATGAGCAGGAACATGGTCACCTCAACCTTCAGTGTGGTATTAATTAATTGTTAGTACAGTATATCTGAATTACTTTTCATGTAAGACAGGCTTCACACATCATTATACAGCTAGCACACAACATTACACCATTGTAAATGAGTGTTTTGACCATGGTGAAAGCAGATTAAACACCTCGAAGCTGTGCGGTTGTATCTTTTACACACAACGTTTCATGCAGTTCCAGTATCTGCATTATGCCTTGTGCGTTTTAACATAAGTAAGGATTAAACGTTGTATCGTTTAATCCTTACTTATGGAGTATCTTCATATAAGGCATTTCATATTATTATTGATCCGAAATTGAAGTTGTGAAGCACAGTTGTATACATGTTTTAGTAACTCTGCAATATACTGCTTCAGTTAGTTATAAATCTACACATTTTATACGTAGTACGTACATCAGTAGTACGTTAGAATTTATATATATATTCTGTTAACATTAGTGTCAACATAGATGAAGTGTGTACCTGACAAGGTATTGGAAGACAAAAATGCTTCTTCCTATAATTTATATTGCCTTATACAGTGGGGCGAAAATAAGAAATAAGAAAATAATCACATTAAGAATGTATTTGCAAATGATTGGAAAATAAGTACTTAGTAAAAACAAAAGTACATTTCAATTATAATATGAAGCATGTGGATTTTTTTTTTCTGTAAGGGACCAGAACGATTGATCCGTATAAAGGAAAGAATGAATGGGGCCATGGAGAAAATGCAATAAATTAGTTTATTGATGTTTTTGTTTGGCGCGAAGAACCTGGCTGTGACGCTTGGATTGGGAAGACCATTGCTTGAGCTACGCTTTATGATTCCCTGGGTACTGGTGGTGGCTAAAGAGGCCAGAGGAGGAGGCAGTGGATGCGAGAGCTTAGAGACACGTACCAAAGTTGGAGAGGAGTTACTGCTTTTAAACCTCCCGCTTGATTGGCATGAGTTGGCATCAATTGATAGGCTGAGGGTAACATCAACAGCTTTTTACCATCTGAAGAACATTGCCAGAGTTAGAACTGTAGTGTCCAATGCAGACCTGGAGATTCTTATTCATGCATTTGTCTCCAGTAGGTTAGACTACTGTAATGGCCTGCTCACAGGTCTCTCCAAACAGGCTGTAAAACAGCTGCAGTACATTCAAAATGCAGCAGCTCGAGTCCTGACAAGAACCAGGAAGTATGATCACATTAGTCCAGTCCTCAGGTCTCTGCACTGGCTTCCTGTGGCTCAGAGAACAGACTTTATAGCAGCTCTACTTGTACAAGTCTCTCCATGACCTCGCACCAAAGTACATTAGTGACATGTTGGTGCCATATGATCCGGCCCGGATTCTGAGGGGCACAGGGACTGGCCTCCTGCAGGTGCCCAGAGTGAGAACTAAACATGGGGAGGCTGCATTTCAGATTTATGCAGCTTAAATCTGGAACAGTTCAAATCCAGGAATCCAGGTTAAAGACTGTTCTGTTTGCCTGTGCATACAAGGATTTTATCTATTTTTAATGCGTTGTGGTTATTAGGCCCGAGCCCCGAACGGGGAAAGGGCCTATTGTTTTTGCTCGAGAGATTTCAAATTCTGCACTTTGAGCTTTAATTTGACCCCCGGAACATGCATGAAAAGTTGTGAAATTTTGCCCAAACATCAGAACTGGTGAAAAATTTGATATTTTACTGTTTATTTTTATGGGACTCAAAAAATGCCAGAACAGCGCCACCTACAACAGCCAAAATAATACCCCATGGGAGTTTTGGAGATCAAGTTTGTCGTAGAGCCATGAAATTCGGTACACATGTTCCTCAAGTCAAAAATGTTCTCATGGCCCCGCCCTCTGACAAAACGGGAAGCCCATAAATTTCACTGCAAAATGGAAAAATGATCCTCAATAATTTTTATACATGTCGGTTGGAAATCTTCTCCTCCTCGGCCGTTTCACCGATTTGCCTCAAAATCGCTCCACATTATCTCAACACATGTACCTTCAAAATGACCAAAGGGATTTTTGATCAGTGAAACATTGTTTGAGCAGGGGAGCGGCAAAATGTGAGTGTTTATTTGCCGTTTTTGACAACATTAATTTTTCCTTTTGCACAAACAAAGTCTGATTTGCACAAAACTTGAATCCAAGGTTCAACTCAAGGGTGTAGGTCAGGTGAAAGTGAAATATTTGAAATTGGCCCATTAGCGCCCCCTACAGATTGAGGCAAAGTTTTACATGGGGTGCCAAACAGCTCTAATCATCATATCCATTACAATTTGACTAACAATCTTCTATGGCTACAGCAACAAATCATCACACGGCGGCCCCACCTCCTTTGCGAGGTGCTGCGTGGTACGGTGTGGTGTGGCGTTGTGCGGGGCGTTGTGGAGCGGCGCGTTGCGGCTTGGTTGTGGGGCGGCGTGGTGCAGATCCGCTTGGCTGTGTAGCTCATCTGTATAGAGCGTGTAACGTCCAAGCTGGATTAGCAGATTGAATATTGCTCTTCTTGATCACTGTTTGAGCGGTCAGGGCAACTTACCTGCAGGTGTGAAACCAGCTCCCATTGGTATTTGCTGTCATGTGTCCTTGAGCAAGACACTCACCCTAACCTTAGTGTCTGCGCACACTGGTGTATGAATGTGGAATGTGTGTGTATAGTGCTGTTCCTTGAACGATTGTAAAGCATTAATATATATACATATATATGTATTTGGTGTCAATGCTGAGTGATAATACTGTCCTATTATTTTCCTTTTGTCAATACTTGTTGATACTACAGGAGGAAGACATCCTGGACCTGTTGGAGCAGTGTGAGCTGGACGATGAGAAGTTAATGGGCAAGTCCCCGAGGCAGCGCATCCCAAGGGTGAGTGTATGTAAATGTGTGCATGTGTGTGTGTGTGCGCAGAGCAGAAAGGAACTTTTGGCCACATGCCTCGAGGGAGAAGCAACAGTGTCACAGAGGCATTGCACCGGCAGGTAGGGAGGCAGATGCCTGGAGCTAACGCCCACTGAAAGCACTGAACGTGATTCAGAAAATAAAAAGGAGGGAGGTGTCTTAGGAAGTGAGCAAGATATAGGAAAGAATCAAAAGGCCCATAGAAAAGAGCCAACTCCCCAAGGGGACAGCTGTCAGCCTGGCTTCTCCCTCACACCATGCTATCTTTCTTTCTGTCTATCTGCCTCTCTTCTTCTGTTATGTTGTCACATACACCTCACACCCCCTCCCCTTTCCTCCGACAGCACATTACTCCCTCTTTCACCTCTCCACATCTACATCCATCCCTCACTCCAGGGCTAAATTGGCTGGAACACTCAAATAGTGTGTTAGGGACTCGACAGGGCAGTTCGCCGCTGCATTAGAGAGGTCTTTGCTAGAATGAAGACTTGTTCAAACGCAATCACTGTTGTCCAAATTAATTTGGGCTCATCCATTTTGATGTTGCTGTGTGTATGAAGAGAGACTATGAGAGCTGTTACGGATAGATTCACTCCTTTGGGTGCTGCGCTCATAAGCCATCTGCTAAAACTAAACCAATGAGTGCAAAAGAGGAGAGAGGAAAAAGACAGGGATAACATACAAGATTTAGAGGCAAGGAAGCAGCGCTTCACATTTATTTTGGGAGAAAATCTTTTATCACAGGGGACAACAATTTTGAGAGCAGAAAAGCATCGTGACTTCAATGTGACTTTCAATTTTCGAGTGAAAGCTTGTATTAAAGAACATTACATTATTGTTCTCATGTCACTGTATCAGTTTCATTCAGTGTTTTTTCCTTTGTTTCTTTGTCTCAATGTTTATCCATGATCTGTTTGTATCTTCCTTTATACATACTGTTTCCTTTTCTCTCTCAGTCTTCATTTCCGTTTGTCCTATTGACTGCCTCACTCTCCAATGTCTCCATGGCGCTCACAGTCAAATTCACCTTGTCCCAATCTCTTTTGATTCCCCCTCCAACGATCTCATGTTCCCATCTCTGCCTTTTATTCGTTTCTCTTGTATTTAATCTTCCTGGGTTGTTGTTGTCTCCCATCACTCCACCATTGCACACAACTACGGCAGCGGCTGTACAGAAGCCCCTGCTCGTTTTTTGCTGGTTTGAACATTATTAATTCAAGGTAATTGTTTACAATCTTTATTTTCAAAGTCAGAAATTTACTTTTTACTTTTATTTGCTAGAATTTCCTTTAAAACCTTATATCCTACAACAAGCAATTCAGGCCTATTACTCTTGACAGATTTGGTGTAACTGAGTCAGGTTTGTAAGTCACTTCGCTCGCTCACCTTCTACTGATTGACATCAGGGCTCTGTGATTGCCAAAACATTAACTTTGGTTGTACACGTATATTTGGAAGACCCTTTTCCATTGTACTCAAGCTTTAAAGTCTTGATGTCTTTCTAAACTTAATTTTTTGTAACTTAGCTAACCTATGAGAAGCTCTGAAGTCATGACATCTGAGCTTTCCTTGGGCTTGTTAAAATACATACTAATCTATGTGTATGTATACATTCTAAAAGAATACTTCTTTCACTTATTGGTGAAATTACTCTGTTATTCAACACTTAGAGGGGGCTCTAAGTGTTGAATAACAGAGTAATTTCACCATTGTGTCCCTTAAAATATGCAATATACAGGCAATGAAACAGGATACAAAAAATACTTGAAACACATAACATTAAATCACATTTTTGTTTTTGTGTCAGAAGACAA
Source organism: Knipowitschia caucasica (assembly GCA_964034765.1). NCBI lineage: Eukaryota > Metazoa > Chordata > Actinopteri > Gobiiformes > Gobiidae > Knipowitschia > Knipowitschia caucasica. The sequence goes on along the minus strand of OZ035824.1, from coordinate 45,503,294 downwards.
GAACTTTCCTAGAGGCAATAAAAATACTGAACGGTGACATTACTGTGAATTCAACCTTTACATATTCAGCTGGGCCATATTTGTTCAAGGTGTAAAGCCATCTCCTTGCCTATTAATAGTGACAGTCCATGTGTAATTGTGCATCTGTACATAATGAACTTGTAAGCAAATAGACACAAGAGAAAACAGTTTGCACACAGGCCTCAGTGCGACAGATGGTAATGAGGAAGAGGCTGAGGGAGGTTAGCAGCTCTATGTGTGGCTATTCTTCGACTTTTTCATTGGATATTTTTGGGAAATAATGCACAATAGCTGCAGTGTTGAGACTGGCAAAAAAATAACCACATACAGATTTTGTTTTAGAAACATTTGACTTTTATTGCAATATCAGTGTTTTTTTTTTAATTTCTTCTATTTTTTTCTAGTTGTTCTGAACCTGATTTTTTTCAGGTTTTGTATTAAACATCCTGATTGATTGATCCATTAGTTCTTACCGCTTTCCAAAGAGTTTCACTCTTTTATGTGCTTTTAAGATAACCTTTTTCCAAAATGATATGTTTTTCCCAATCAAATGTTTTGAATAAATCAGACTACTACAACATGCAGTCATCATCTTAGAATTTTTTTTGAAAACTTGCAAGAAAGAACCCTGTAAGTCACTGTTTGTCGCTTTGGGCTGAGAGTTGATTGAGTAAATGTGGCCCTCTTCTTCTCTGAAATTGTTACAAAGGCCAACAAACTGTTTTGAAAGCAAGGGACAAGTTACATAGAGTCTAATACTGCTGATACCATTTTTTTTATTTTAAATGCAAATACTGCACCTTTAATTAATCTTGACTGGCTTTTGATTTTTGAGTGAATTTGAGCAATGCCGTTTTAATTGTTTGATTTTACTTTTGTGACTTTTTTCCAATTTCTTTGAACTGTAGAAAAAATACATATTTGGTTTGATTCAGCATCTATTGAATTATGTTGTCAAGCTATCTGAAACCCAAGATATCTGATTGCCCAATTTCCCTCAACACAACATGTGTTTCCACCAGCCTTTGACCGCCATGCCAGAGTCCATCCAGTATCTACGGAGGCAGCGGCCGGATTACCTGGCTGACTTCACCAGTGCAAGCAGCGCTGACAACTCCTTCACTTCCTCTGACGAAGAGGAGGAGGATCGGAGGAAAACTGCAGGAAGGAGGGCAGCGGAGAAAAAGAAAGTGTCCTATGATCTCGGAGATGACAAGGAGAAACACATGGCTGAGCGAGCAGGTTTATTTTCACTTTTTAATATTCATTTGTTCTCAAATATTTCCATTAGTAATTATTCTAAAATCAGTAAAACATGGAAAAACTGAAATGCTGCTGGAAGTTTTGCCTTTTTTTCCTGGCTGTATTTACTGTATGTAGGTTTTTTTCAATTTATTTCGTAATGCAATATATCACAAATTAGTTTATTTACAGAACTGCAACCAAAAATGTGTAATTGACATCCGAGCCATGAGGAGTTGGTGTACATCACCTGTTTGACTGGCATACTAATGTGCAGTGATGATTTAATTATATTTATTACATATGAATAAATCAGATCAATCAGTATTAATTTATGTTCACATGATATAAAAATCAAGCCATAGAATATTTTTGTTTTTAACTCCCATTGCTTTGCTGAATGATCTCAAACAACAAATGTATATGGCCAATATATATATATATATATATATATATATATATATATATATATATATATATATATATATATATATATATATCTAGAAAAGTTTGTCATATTGCATTTCTGAATTGTATAAGGATCCATCCCCTTTGCCGATACACTTGCGCACCTAAAATATATTCATAGCAGCAGGCACACATTTCCATATAAATATACACACTTCCTTGTACAAATGCTTAGAGTGCAGCTTTGATCACTTCCCGCTGTGAACCCCCACACTTCTAAGCAGCAGGTTATAACAGAGCAGCTAAAAACGCAGCCTATCTTTATATTTCTTTTTTCCAAAATTATATCTCACATTTATTTATCGATTTGAAATTTTTTTACTCAGATATCCCATCCAAGGATAAGAACTTTTTTGATCTCAGAGTGCAGAAGTTATCTTATGGCTACTATCTAAGTGCAAAAGGAACAACTGTCCCCCTAGACAGACAGATAGATAGATAGATAGATAGATAGATAGATAGATAGATAGAATAAAAAAATATCAAGTAAGTAAGTAAGTTATCTTTATTTATATACCGCCTTTCACAGACCAGAGTCACAAAGCGGTTTACAATTGTTATTTTTTGGGCACTTGTCCTCTCACTCCACACAGAGATGGGAGCGGGGTCGCAGAACAGGAGGCGCATGCCAGACCTATTGTACATATTTTTAGTGGTAGGGGAAACCGGAGTACCCGGAGGAAACCTACGCAGACACGGGGAGAACATGCAAACTCCACTCAGAAAGGCCCTGGTCCGGCCGGGATTCGAACCCAGGACCTTCTTGCTGAGAGGCGAGAGTGCTATCCACTCAGCCACCGTGCCGCCGAAATATCCTCTTTCCTGGTCCTCTGTGTAATCTACTCTCAGTACACAGCTGTTCTGTGAGGGCCTCAGAGCTAGGGTCAGGGTATATAATGTTAATAAACAGCATCATTAAGGCCAAGGAGCAGATCAAAGAGGTCAGGGAGAAAAAGTTGTAAGCATGGTCAGGTCATGGTTTGGCAGATCTGCAAATCTACCAACACTCATCTGTCTTCCTAAACTCACAGCCTGGCCATGAATGAGTGGTAAATAGAAAGTCAATATTTGGAAAGTAGAAGAAGCAAAGCGATGACACATGACAGGTGATATGGTCAGAGTTGGACAATATTGGGCAAAATGCTGCTGGAGGTGATGTATGAATGTATGAATACTTGCAAACCCTAGTTTTATTATTATTAACAAAGTCATGTATCAAAGGACGACATAGAAACATGAATCAGGTCGTTTGTGAATGTGAAGCTCCAGTCTTAACATACATGTGAGTATCGTCTCCCGTTATGCTTAACCCAATAATGTATAGATACAGTACAGACGTACCTATAAACATATTTGCGACTCAAGGCCACACATTGTGAGGTTTTGTCCTTCCATGTGGACAAAAGCTTGAGCTCTTGAAAGAAGACTTAAAAAGAAAGTGTTGTGTATAGTCCATTTGAATCAAAGGGAAGGTGAAGTGAAGCAGCAGAGATATTGAGAGAAACAGGCACCTTTTTACAGCGGCTTTATTTCTGACCTTGGAACAGTAAATTTTTTATAATTACTGCATCAATGCATTCTGTTTGCAAGAAAATAAGAAAAATACACAAGAAATCCACAACTTTGAAATGTAACTGAGGTTTAGCCTTTCGACTCTAATACATCAATAGTACTGTTTCATGTTTGCTGGATTCAAAACAGATAATTCAACCATTTGATTTGTATTAAAGACACTACTAAATCATCTTTTTGTTTTGGGAGGGATAATTGTCGTTGCCTTTCTTTGGATGAGTTTTGTTCAGGAATAGGATGTTAATAGGTGTGGTGCTTCAGTTTGATTTGTATTAGATATTAGACCTCCAGTCGGCTCAAAGGGACATACAAGACTGTTAGACTAAGCGTTTTGAGACTGGATCCAGGGTGTCGTGGAATTTATAAGAGGGACTAAACTGGTCAATGAAATGTTAAATAAATTGTGATTATTTATTGATTTACAAAGTACATATCATACATTACTGCTACTCAGTGGCCCTTTTTTAATCAAAGCTCTGTATAAGGCACATTATCTTTGTGAGTCATGCGTACAGGCTAAATTAAGCTCTCTGCGATTGACCAATTTTAGTGTAAACATTTGGCAGGCTGAGATTCCGCTTCCTGTCTCGGTGTCAAATGCACCAAATGTACTCGGAAATTTGTTTTTACCACATCAATCATGTTGCCTGGGTGTGTAAAATTCAGTGACATTTCCCTATTAACATTTATCAATCATAAGATCCAGAGACAGCAGTGGTCACAAATACTCACCAGTGGCTCTGGTTCTGGTTCAGTCTTATAGAACTGTCCTGTGTGCAATGCATACATGGAAAAAAATTGTTAACTTTATTCTGAAATGAGCTTGTATGATGTACGTTCCATTTACAAGGAGCATACTTTTTTTAACAAGTGATGTCAAGAAGGTTGAGGTCCATAGAGCTGAGACTGTGCAGGTTCATGAGACAAAGCCAAATGAGAAATGTATGAGGGCACCAGACTGTGAGGGCTTTAAGATAAGATAAGATATTCCTTTATTCGTCTCACAGTGGAGAAATTTCATTGTCAAGTTGTAAACAAACGTAAGGATGTTTAAGTCAAACTGTGCAACATGAATTATTTACAAGAAGGTATTGAAGAGAGATGGTCATAATCTGGAACGCGACATGAAAAAAAATCCCAATAATTCTGTCCAGCATTATGCTTTTGCTGCCGGATTTGGTGATTGTGTCATTTTAGTTATAATCAGCAGGTGATGTTTATTACAATTAGCTGGTGATGACAATCTTTTTCGGAAACTCACAGCCATTGTAAAAGTTGTCAGTAGTGCCACATAATCTTGAAGTGACGTGAGGAAGCTTCATATGCTCCATTAGACATCTCGCTGAAGTGGGGTGAAACATTTCCACAGTGGAAATTCCATGCTGTGAGCTAGAGTTGGTTGTCCTTGGTATTGCAGCTGCTGCATGCGGTGACACAGGCTTCACAGGCTCTATTCTCTTTTGGGATCATGATAGAGCACTGACACTTGTTTATCCATTTCGGGGTTTCACACGGTTCGAAGGACAATGCTAAATGTTATGAAGAGTTGTTGATATCCACACATGAAGAAACAGGAGAGGCTATGTCAGTTGTTGTGCATTTATTATCCTTCCTCATGGTGAAAATTAAGATACAAATGCGTTGTGACATGAAGCATGGTTTTTACTATGACATTGACAAACTCATGAATTAAATAAATCATTAAATAAACAAACAGTGTTACTCAGCAAAAAAAAAAACATTCTAATCAAATGGTACAAAGCATGGACATGCTGACAGGGCAAGAATGAAGGGGGTCATAAAGGTTGATAAGAATGTGTGTTGCTGGGTGGAGTGCTTCCTTTTGGCATCCTGATGTCCGGAAGTACTTTCTAGTAATTTTTGACAGTATGATAAATATTAACACAAATCTTTTTGTTCTCTCATCAATTAAAATATCTTATAGGATTTAATCTTATTCCACTGTTTTTGGAATCCTTCTGCTGAAACCAGAGAAAATGTATGTCATAGACGTATAATCACACCTGCTCCACAATGTGTGACCGTTGTAGTCACAGTCTACAGCCCAAACACACACACACAAAAACACACGCACACACGTACAACACATTCTACATTATATCCTTTGCAATTACACTCAGTTTTGAACATTTATTGGGGGATTACCAACACCTTTATGCTTTTTGCGCACATGCCGCGATTAATAACACATGCAGACTGGGTCAGTGTGCCATTGTGTGACAGTAGAAGATGTAACACTTTATGCCCAAAGCATCTCTGAGAAAGGATGGAAGAGATTTGACAGTTACTCTGGGACTGAGATGCCATGACACAGATCAAGAAATTTGAATGTGACACAGCCAGTCAGTTATCTCTTCTTTGCTCTGTTTCCATAGGCCGAATACACTGGAAACCTTCAATCAAGTCTCTCAAATCAGCTCCCGCCCACCCCGCCTCACCGACTCTGACTGGACCAATCAGGCGCTCCATCTCCTGTCCCCGCTCTATCGCCTCACTTTCATCGCCGAATGAGGTGCGATCTTTGTCATGCAGGCCACCTCCCATAGTCCCCTTGGCCACGCCTCTGATCAGGCCCAGTTCAGCTACACTTCGATCACATTCGCTGAGTCGAACTGGCTCCGCCCATCGTGTACCCCATAGCAACAGCCTGGGGACCATCCACTCCAATATTGTAAGTTACACGAGATGTCATGCCTTTATTGTACTGTTCATTGTTTTCTCACTAAAATGGCAGCCTCAAAAGCTCTGTTTACGGTCTTTTCTACTCCTGTGGAATATTTTATCCGTTGGCTCCACAGAATATGTTAAATTCTCTATCCTTACTGTACAGGGACCTTCCAGCACACCACAATGATCTTTTATTGCATTGCCATATGTCCCTTCGCACCTGCCTCTTTCATTTTACAACCATGCTGTAAACTCTGAATACTGTGGAGGGAAAAGTGTCAGAGTAAAGTACTCCTCAGTGGTCACACTAGAATGTGATATTTGTTATTCTGCCTGTATAAACTGTTTGCAAACTCCGGCCCGAGGAAATGTGCCGCTATCATTTGCATATGTTTTGTTGTGTTTTATCACTGACCTACATCATTTTACTGTACGCTTCTAGGGCGATTCACTTTCAAACTTGAGGAGTAAGGAGCAGGAGCTGGAGCTGGTGAGGCAGACCTTGGCTGCCCTGACTGCAATGAGGATTCGATTTCCAGGCAAGACAGAGGAAGAAGCAGATGCTGTGCTCGATGATGTAGGTACTCATGGAAACAATATACAACTTCACACACTGTTTGCCTTTATTATACTGTTCATTCCAGTTATAAGAAAGTTGGAAAAACACAAATCTGTAGAAGTATTGTATGTGAAAGCTCTAAGGCCAGCATTGTGGGCTGGTCATAGACACTATGAATACTGTCTCTCAACGTTTTTCATGTAACCTGTTTACAAAGCACTTCATGGTCTTGCCCCGCCCCCACTCTCAAACGTAATTAAAGCTAGAGCAGTAACAGGTCTCCGCACCCGAGCGCCCTCTAGAGGAGATGTGGATATCCCACACAGAAAAACTACATTTGGACAAACTGTGCTGTCGGTCAGAGGAGTTCAGTCTTGGAACAACCTTCCTACAGACATAAGAGAATACCCGACATATAGCTCTTTTAAAAAAACAAAACTAAAACACCATTTTAAAGTAAATCAGTCCTGCACTCATTTTAACTAACTGTAATTTCTATCCATCCATCCATCCATTTTCTACCCTTTAATCCATTTCTGGGTCAGGGGGGTGGCAGTCAGAGATGCCACCCAAGTCTCATAGCACCAGCCCCTCACTGACCCTCTGCAGGTGGTGAGTCCACAGGAGGACAGCTGCTCTCTGAGTGTGAGCATAGCCTTGATCTTTCAGTGGGGGCTTTTGGGCAAAGTGGGGTTAAGTGTCTTGCCCAAGGACACAACGACAGCAGTCATCAGTGGGAGTCGGTGGAGAAGGTGCAGAGGTGGGAATTGAACCCACAACCTTCTGGCCTTAAGGCCAATGCTCTACCAACTGAGCTACTGTCGCCCTAACTGTAATTTCTATAGTTGTATATTGTCCTTTTGTATTATTATTGTTGTGTGACCTGCCTCGGGACTACGGATGTAAATTAGCAGTTTTGCTACAATCTACCTCATTTACAATTTGTGTACAACTTGTATATGATTGTTCATTAATAAATAAAATAAAATAAACCTCAGAACCTGTTGTATACTACAGTATACCGCTGCTGCTTTATTATCTCTGTAGTACTTGTCCATGTCTTAGAAGAACATATTTCTGGAGATATCATGTCTTTGGTTGTATATTCAGTTTTTATGAAGGTTATAACAAATGGGCTTGGATGGTTCTTTTAATAAAACAAAAAATAAAGAAAGCTAGTAGTTTTCTCTTATTAAAATAACCTTCTAAGCCTTAAACATAAGGAGACAACATTTACTTTTTACATTTGGTTATAACAAATTACTCGTTGTGCGACATTAAAACATGCAGTGTAAGTTTGTGTTGCTACAATGATGTTGAAAGGAATTTGTTTGGATCAGAAATACTTTTGACTGTTTGGAGAGCAGGAAGTGTAGAGTCCTCAGAGAGTGGAGAGGCTGCAGCTGATCTTGTGGGCAGAATGATGACCCTCTGAGCCACTTGTCTGACTGCTACTGTGCAGCTGCAAAACAAACTGTTGCAACATGTTATTATTCTCTCCATGAAGCGTTTGCATTGGAACACGCATTTCAGAGAGGGTCTTTTATACTTGTATTCAGTTACTAGCAACTCAAGCATTTTGTTTTATGAGCAACACAGTTCTATTCTCTATTCACTTCCTTGTTTGCATTCTTAGAATATCTGATATTTCATACCGTGCTTATAAGATATTTATACCACATGAACAGTTTCACATGTTGTCCATTTCCTACCACAAACAAGAAGATATTCCATTGGACTGCATTAGAAGACATTAGAGAAGTGATTTTTTTTTTTATTAAAAAAGTGTGACCTACAGTACAAAAGAATCCTGCCCCTTTTCCTGAGTGCAACCAATTGCCTTCAGAAGTTTCCTGACCTAATTTTGAAGTAGAGTCCATGTGAGTGTGATCTAATCTCAGTATATTTACAGCTGTTATAGAACATTGGTCAAAAAACAGCATAATGAAATCCAAGGAAGCCACCAGATTGGCCTAAGAAGGATTCTCCATAATTTTAACATCTCAGTACAACTGCAAACCTTCCCAGCAATCAGCTCAAACTAGGCTGAAGGACAGCACTGATCAGAGATGCAGTGAAAAAGCCGAGTACTTCAAAAATTGTCTGTCACTTTGTGTTGTGTGTTCCCATAAAAAGCCGATAAAATATCTTGTATCAATATGTTCGTGGTTATAATTAGGGATGCACATAAGTGGTACGCAGGTACGCATGCGTGACAAATATCAGAAATGCGTACTTTAATACTTAAATGCGAGTTAGAAAGCGCTTTTGCGTACTTCACATGGACCAGTCCTTCTCAAATAGTGGGGCGCGGTGCAATAACATCCTCCGTTCTGACCCCGGGATAAACTGTGGCAACTCTGATGGGGCTTTCACACCGCCAACACTGAAACGCTGAAGCTGGTCATTTGTTGTGACCAAATCAAACAGAACAAACCAAAACAGTCTTGTTTATTTTATTTTACTTACTTAAGAAAGAGCCCTGTGAGTCATGATTTGACTTTTTGGGCAGAGAGTGGATTTATTTTCTATAATTTTTTCCACATAGTTAGTGCTACTCAATTGCCAAACTCTTTTTGACTTATTGTATTGAGAAAGATGTGTTAGTCCCACATTATTATTGGTTGTTTTATTACCTTTCCTGTGTGGAAGTTGTATATTTTTTTATTATTCTTCTGAAGGATTATAATAATGTTTCTATCTGCTAGAGGCCGAGATATCAATCATTCTGTAGACGTTGAATTTCAGCATTAAAAAGAAGCAAGTAAAAAATCTTGATTAAGAACCGCGCGACAAATGAGTACCAAACACCATGTCCTGGTACTCATCTGAGTACCTCACTGAAAAAGTTATGTGCACTCCTGGTTATAATAAGACTACATTTGGAAAGGTCATGAAGGTTTGAAGACTTTTACACAAGATCTCTCTTGTGCTTGTGTCCATTTGTAACTGTTCAGCTGTAGTTTCATTACCTGCTCTCAGCTAAGCCCAAAACAAGACAAAGGAACAGCTGTTTTAGTAGCTTGGATGATACAGAGGAACATCTGTGTTTCAAACATCACCCATTCAGTTTATGACTCAAAATGACATTATCGCTGAAACAGTTAGCTATTCATTTGAATTAAGTTAAGGTTTACAAAGACTCCACACCTAAGGCACACTTCTTTTATAGTTACCACTTTCCACATCCAGATTATTTCAGTCAGTGTCCAGCTCATACTAACTTTAAAGCTGATTTGGTTGCCTGCGCAAATTAAAACAGATGCTACAAACTTGAGATACTCTGACCACATTCAAAATACTTAGGTGCACATCCAAATGTCAATTGAAACCCTAACACAGTCCTTTTCAATTCATTCAATGTACTCGCAAATGTTAACTATAAAACGTGGGGGCAAAGGCAGGTGGCAGAAATACGTTTAAATCAGGAAAGACTTAAACAGAGGACGTATTCCACATATTTTTTGTAGTTTATTGTTTATTACCGTGGGCTAATTTCCATCCGTCGTCCCACTGTCGCACTCATAACTACACACTCATTGACCCTGAACTATTGTAAATAAGGGGGAAACCCACACCCAGACAGAAATATTGCATAACATACAGTATGCAGGATGGGATTAAAATTGAGATTATGAAAATGAAATCCCCTGGGGTCTAATCCATGAACTGTATATAGATGGACAATGCTAACCTGGTAGCCTAATGAAGCCCAATAGGGAAGTGCTCATGTTTGTTCTCCAACTCGCTTTGACTCCTATTGACTTTCATTCAAAAATAAACCTCTCGAGCTCAGTAACCGTTTGCTTCACACTCATAATTATGGGCTTAAAATTCCATGGTTCAGGGCTCCTAGAGTTTTTATTTAAGCCCGAGCCCAGACATTCCTAGCTGAAACTGCCGTAGGGATTGCAAACACTGCTAAAGTGATATTACTCCTGCTGTAGTCCATAGTGAAACAAATGGGGTCATATGGAGTGGGTGAGTGGACATCATTGAGTCACCCATAATGCAACGGTTGCGTTTGTGTGCTTGATATTCAAAAACTGATCATATTTACTCCTGCTGTTGTACTCAGTGAAATGAGTTGGGTCCTATTGAGGGGGCACCCTCAATAGTACCCAACTCACCCTCATCACCCTCATCACCAATCACCTCGAGTCTCCCCAAAACTGCACAAAATTTGAAACGGTCGGTCAATGCTGAAAGTGAAAAAAAAAGAAATGAGTGAGCCAAAATTCTACATGGGGAGCATAAACATTCATCTTTTTCAAAATGGTTGAAGTTGGGCACTAAATTATGTTTTGGCATTTAACTAATTGAGTCTGTGTGGGGTTCCTCTGAGCACTGTGTTTTCCAGCTCCAGTAGTCCTAACCAAGCTGATCAGATTCAGATTCAGATTCATTTATTCGCCATTTGCAGTAACACTACATTGGAATACATTTGTAAAAGTTCCCAGTGTGCACAGGACAAGTACAGACACAAAACAACATTAAAAGACAAAAATAAAACAAATTAAATAAAAACAGTAAACAAATGTCACCGTGAAGTTGACCAACTTAAAACAGATCTATACGAGTGCAAAAACATTAAAGTGCTCTATTCAAACTGTTAACAGCTCGTGGAAAAAAAACTATTAGCATAACGAGATGTCCTGCATCTCAGAGAACAGTATCTTCTGCCAGAGGGAAGAAGCTGGAACAAGGCTTTTCCTGGGTGGCCAGAAGAGTCATTGATAATTCTCAGGGCACTGTTAAAAAGTCTGGATTGATAAAGAGCCTCCAGGACAGGAAGTTCACAGCCTACAGTCCTCTTAGCAGAGCGGAGCACCTTGTTTAGAGCTCTCTTTTCTTTATCTGTGATGTTACCGAACCACACAGACACAGAACCAACAAGTAAACTCTCAATGGTGCAGCGATAAAAGTTCAGCAGAATCTTAGAGTTAGTGGTAAATTCTCTAAGTTTCCGCAGGAAGTAGAGACGCTGACGAGCTTTCTTTACGACCCGGTCAGTGTTTTTAACCCATTTCAGGTCGTTAGACAGAGTTAGACCCAGAAACTTACACTCCTCTACAATCTGCACTTGGGAGTTATCGATTGCGACAGGCAAATGAGAACTATTGCGACTGAAATCAAAGACCAGTTCACATGTTTTGGATGCGTTTAACTGGAGGTTGTTAGCCTTACTCCACTGAACCACGTTTTGGATCTCGGCTCTATAAGACGATTCATCGTTATTACTGATGAGTCTGATGATGGTGGTGTCATCAGCATATTTGATGATCAGGTTAGAGTCTGAGGAAGACACACAATCATGAGTGTACAGTGTAAAAAGTAAAGGACTCAAAATACATCCCTGAGGAGATCCAGTGCTCACAGAAACAACATCTGAAAAACAATCATTGATTTTCACTTTCTGAGATCTGTCAGTTAAAAAGCTATAGATCCATTTACACATGGCAACACTTAAGCCGAGAGACATGAGCTTTTCAATCAGTATACCTGGGACAAGACAATTAAAAGCAGAGCTATAATCAATGAACAGCATTCTTGCAACAGATTTCCTATTGTCCAAGTGACTGTAGACAGAGTTCAGAGCAAAGGAGATGGCATCCTCCACACTCCTGTTCTGTCTGTAAGCAAACTGGAGCGGGTCAACACTCACAGGGATCTGGCTCTTAATGAAGTCCAGCACAAGCCGCTCAAAAGTTTTCATAAGAACAGACGTGAGGGCCACAGGACGATAGTCATTAAGGCATGTCACAGGAGTTTTCTTAGGAACTGGGATAATGGTCGACTCTTTGAAGCAGTTCGGCACAGTACAGTTCCTTAGCGACAGGTTAAAAATGTCTGTTAAAACAGGGGCAAGTTGCTCAGAGCACAGTTTCAGGACACGAGGAGGGATGCCGTCCGGGCCAGGGGCTTTCCGGACAATGGTACTGGACAAGACCCGCTGGACTGCCTCCTGAGTCACGGTGAACGCACCTTGATTGAGGCAATCAGGAAAGACAGTAGGACAGGCATCGGCAGATTCGAAGCGGCAGTAGAACGAGTTCAGCTCATTAGGCAGAGCTGGGCCAACAGATCCGATATTCCCAGCACTAGGTTTCCAGGACGTGATGGCTTTAATACCGTTCCACATGCGCCGAGGGTCATCTTCCTTAAAATAACCCTTTAACCTGTCCCCGTAACTGCGCTTTGCAGATTTAATAGAACGTTTCAATGCATAACAGGATAGCTTATAGGCAACTGTATCGTTAGATTGAAACGCCAGAGCACGCTCATGAAGTTTTTGTTTCACTTCCGCGTTCATCCAAGGGTTTTGACTGAGATGTACTTTAATGACCTTCTGTGGGACACAGCAGTCAATACAGAAGCGTATGTATCCAGTCACAGCGTCACAGAATTCATTAACATCCTCTGATTGAAACACAGACCAGTCAGTGGCATCAAAACACCCTTGTAGCTTCATGCTAGCCTCCTCGGACCAACACTGCACAGTGCGTGAGGTTGGTTTATGTTCCCTGCTCCTCTGAGTGTATGAGGGAAGAAGGAGAACAGAGGAGTGGTCGGACTTTCCAAATGGAGGTCTGAGACTGGACCTGTAAGCTCCCTTCACATTGCTGTAGCAGTGATCCAGGATCTGTGCTCCTCTTGGTAGCTCGAGTCACATGTTGGTAGAAATTTGGGAGTACAGTCTTTAAATTACATTTGTTAAAATCCCCAGCGACAATAATCACTGCATTAGGATGAGCAGTCTCGTATTTATGAAGGATCTCGCTCAGATCCTGTAGTGCTACAGTATAGTCCGCTCGTGGGTGGATGTAAACAGCGCATAAAAATATCACAGAAAACTCCCGCGGAAGATAAAAAGGGCGACAGCTCAAGACCAGGCATTCCAGATTGGCAGTACATGTATGGTTCACGATGCGAGTATCCGTGCACCAGCGCTGATTAATTAAAAAGCACACACCTCCACCTCTGGATTTCCCCGTGGTCTCCTTATCTCTGTCCGCGCGGTGAACGGTGAATCCCGGGGGCTGAACAGCAGAGTCCGGGACGTTCGTGTGGAGCCACGTCTCGCTGAGACAGAACACAGCGCAGTCTCGGGCCTCTCGCTGGCTCTGGACCCGACACAGGAGCTCGTCTGTCTTATTGGGCAGAGACTGTACATTCGCCAGGTAGATGGAGGGCAGAGCGGTCCTGCAGGAGCGGCATCTCACGAGCAGACCGCCTCGTTTTCCCCGGTGTCTGCGCCTCCTACGTCGGCTCCCGGTACCCAGCTCCACACCGCGGAGAGCACGGTGGAAACGCCCAGTCCCCCCGCTCTGTTCGCGGCCATTGCCGCGGCCCGCCTGCCATGTTTGACGGGCCTCACGAGTGGGGCACTCAATGAAGTCCGAGCACCTCAGTTCGGGTAAGACCTGCGATACTCCACAAGCTCGGTCCCGAATGTAGAGAAGTGTCTCTCGGTCGTACCTCACGGTGGCAAGTGTATCACAGACGAATAACAACAGCTGGAGATGGGTTCCCAGGCGCTGCTCTGCAGTGACCACTAAAGACAATAGGACAATAAAGAGCATGATCATCACCAGTAATGAATGGTCCATAATTTGTATTTATTTAAAGTGATAGTCTGGAACTCTAAATGAATTACACATTTTAAGAATTGTATTAAATTGACCTCCTGGGCTTAAATGTTGATACAAAATCAGTCATTTTATGAGTTGTTCTATTTTATGATTTAATGTTCCATTAATGGCAATGGTTACTTCAGGATTTTCCGCGACCGCATTTTAGCGCATTAAAACAGTATTTTTGTCATGAAAACTTTAACAGAGGTATATGTATAATTTATTCTCCGATTAACATTTAAATGTGTTGATTGATTGTTAAACATGTTTATTGAGCGTGGCTAGCTCCGATAGCTTCTCTCACACAGACAGAAGTAATAAGTGACAGGCGCTGAAAGCCCGTTGTGACGAACGGAGTACAAACTACTGTCCAGAGTAATCTTAGTATTTTACACACCTGAATTACAAGCACAGAGTGCGTTGCCAAAGGGCAGCGGTCATTATATGGTTTGAGAGGTCCTTTATCAAGAAATGATGATCGGTAGAACGTTTTGAAATTACATTCAAATCATCGAGCGTTCTACTGCTTCTGTGATGAACTGTATAACAAATTATGAAATAGATTATAATATTTGATCATCTCTCCTCTGGCGCGTGCACGGAAAAGTAGGCGCAACTTGAAGACCAATCAGAAAGGAAGGAGGAGGGAGCTTGGGTTGTTTTTTTCAAATCATGTACCTCTCTCTCTTTTTCCTGACAAAGTCCAGACTATCACTTTAAAAGGTACACGGTGTAGTTTTTACTCCCATCTTGCATTGTAATCATATATTGTAATTGATGGTATTACGCCAGCTTTGCAGGACAATATGTCGTCTTTGACAGTGGTCCCCAACTCCCGCTCAAACTCCTTTTGGTCCCTTATCAACCATTGTATTCCAAGATGGCGCATTGACATGGAGAGTCCTCCAGCTCTCATGGACATTTGTAAGTCAAATTCTAAGCCTATGAAAACAATTCAAAAACATGGTGGAGGTAAATATTCTTAAAAAGGTCACATTTGTTATTGGTTATGTTTTTACCTTTAAAATTTAATGTAATCAATTCACTTTAGTCCTAGTTCTAACTCTTACCGTAGTGAACTGTATCCTAACCTGATTCTAACCCTAACCCAATTAAACACTGATCCTGGGCAAACGACGTTGACATTGATCTTGGAGAATTAATATCTTGGCAATATCAAGTCATCCAATTTAAATATACCTTACCTTACCTTACCTGAAACCATACAATACTTCAAACCAAATTGTTTAAATTGTGCTGCAAGCCACTCTGGATGTGTCAAAGGCCATGACAGCACACTGTACCGTTAATCTGACCAGAAACATTTGGCATTTGGCATTCGTTTGCTCATGTGTTTTCAGTATATTTCCAAATAAAATTAAGATTAAGAGATCCTTTATTCGTCCCACATTGGGGGAATTTCAGTGTTGCATCACAAGTTATAGGACAGTAGGAAAGAGGAGCACACGGCACAAGTTAAATGAACGATAGCTATACTAATTAAAATAAAACAAAATTTCTAACTCTAGCATCAATAATAAGTATAACATCTCTATCTTGAAAAATAATAATACAAGAGGTGTAAAAGTTTAACATTTGGCAATAAGAGGCAAGTATAAAGTGCTGTGTATTCTAGTGTAAATGTAGTTATACCTTGGGTCTCCCCGAGGTTTCTCACTTTTTCCCACTGGGTTTTCTTATGAGTTTTTCCTTGCTGATGCAGGAGGGTCTGTTGGGCAGTTAGTATCCAACTAGAAAAACTGTGGTGATGATCCAGGACACTTTAACATTCTACAACATGTATGGACATTTTTCAACGTGCGTTCTATATTCTTTATGTGTTTTAACTGTTGATTCTCTGATCTGTGTTGATGATTTCAATGGTTTTGTTAAGTCCTCTGAGATGACTGCTGTTGTGATTTAGGGCTATACAAGAACAAGTTGTATTGTAAATTGTATTGTATTTTATGTTAGCATCTGTACATGTTAGCAGCAGTGTGTTTACATCTGTACATTAGCAGCAGTATGTTTAAATCTGTACATTAGCAGCAGTATGTCTACATCTGGATATTAGCAGTAGTATGTTTACATCTGTACATTAGCAGCAGTATGTTTACATCTGTACATTAGCAGCAGTATGTTTACATCTGTATATTAGCAGCAGTATGTTTACATCTGTCCATTAGCAGCAGTATGTTTACATCTGCAAATTAGCAGCAGTATGTTTACATCTGTACATCAGCAGCAGTATGTTTACATCTGTACATTAGCAGCAGTATGTTTACATCTGTATATTAGCAGCAGTATGTTTACATCTGTCCATTAGCAGCAGTATGTTTACATCTGCAAATTAGCAGCAGTATGTTTACATCTGTACATCAGCAGCAGTATGTTTACATCTGTACATTAGCAGCAGTATGTTTACATCTGTACATTAGCAGCAGTATGTTTACATCTGTACATTAGCAGCATGAGGCTTTAGGACACAAGGACACATGTCACTGTCAGTAAAGTGACAGTAACATGTGGTTATTGCACATTCTGATGTAAGTTAAGGATATTGCAACGATGCATGACATGTGAGATCAAGTTGGCAGTATCCTAGAGAACACTAGACCACTAGATTAAAGGCACCAAATATGCAAAACAATTTCTTCACTTAAAATGTTAACATAAAAATGCCTGTGCTGTAAATAAATAAACATGATAATACAAAAAGAAACAGCCAAGCAATTTTAGGAGATGCATTGCCTGCTCGTTAAAGTGATCATAAATTAGCATGTAATTCTATTACCTTCACTTTCTTTTGTTTCCGGTTTCTTTCCAGATGTTAAAGCTCCCGCCACAATATGTCATGTTGAAAATGAGAGCTTTTCTATATGTGTGAAATCCAAAAGCCATTACCTCAACAGACACAGCCAGAAATGTTTCAGATTCCTGGTCTGGGCTGAAGTGTGAAAGAAACTCTGCCAGAAAGGGTGTTCAAGTGTGGAAATGAGATCTCCAGCATATCTACCCTTTGCCTCACTGACACATTCTTCTAATTTTAAAATAATAATACATCTGTGACTAGGCTACATTGTGACGCTCCATAGCATGCTGATGACAGCTCACTATAGGCTTGCATTCTGATTATATCCAACCAACAACCATAGAAAAGTTTTCTCTCTGTTTTTCTTCTGCAAATGTATTCTTAGCGCTTTTGATTCTTGGCTTTTGATTGAAATGTTCCTTTATATTCTACAGATTCTTGACAACTGGAAATACCACAAACCTAAGGTGGCCTCCTATTGGTTAGTGAAGTTGGACTCAACCAAACAACGAAAGGCAAGTGATATATATATAGACACTCATGAACATTTTACATTCATAAGGCAGATATGATGGAAAGAGATAAATAAATCCACTGGATACATCGGATTTTGAATCTTTATTTTTAACTTCTCTCAGTTCTGAAGAAGAGTGGGCATGTCCACAAAGACAAAATGGGGACAGGTTCCAAAATGTACATAAAGATGGAGCTGTAATTGCAAATGCATGCGTCCATACAGACAAAGTCAACTCACAGTGGGTTTAAGTTTTTAATTCCTGAGACATAGCCCTCATCAGTTTGCCAGGGTGAGGGTTATTACTAACTAGGTAGTAGATAGATAGTCATTTTTGTAATCATTAATTGACAAATTATAGTCAGTTCCTGCATTTTTCTAATTATAAATCCCTCTGGAATATAAATTGCACAAGCCGAAAATGAATTATAAAGAAGAAATAAAACGTATATAAGTCGCACTAGGGTATACGCCGCATAATTTTGGGGATATTTATTTGATAAAACACCAAGAAGACATGTCATCTTGAAAAGCAATTTAAAATAAAAATAAAATAGAGAACAACAGGAAATGTTTATGTAAAATTAACGCATAAAGAACGAACTGAAAACGTGCCTAGTATGTTAGCGTAACATATTACGTAAATAACTTTATAGAGCATGCTACAAGTGAATGAGCCATTGCAAACAAGGATTTCTTCAATGTTATGAAGTCCAAATTTAAGGAAAGCGATAAACAAGGCTTAATTTGGTGCCCATTATTATTGTTATAGTTTTATATCTTTATAGTGTAACGTCTAGTATTGCTTGCACTTGTATATAGTAATGATGAGAACATAGGTTTTAAATTAAAATACAGCTTGTGGGTTTTGATGACCAAAATACATTTGCTAATACAAATAGAACACTGGCTGATCAAAAACGTCCCGCTGGAAAGCCTGTGGGTGGTCAAATGATACATGCATACGTGCATACATACATCACTCTTCTTAACATTATTTGATATTTTACGGTAAATAAATTGTGAAATGTATTAATTTCCCCCATTAGTCGCTCCAGAATATACGTCGGTTATAATTAAAAAAATATGGTAAATTAAATATTCACATATATTTATAATATAATTATTATATAATTATATTATATAATAATATAATAATATAATTATAGTATAATTATTATATGGAGCGACAGTGGCTCGGTCGGTAGAGCATTGGTTTTCGTACCTAATGGTCGTAGGTTCATTCCCCCCGCTTTGACTGAAGCCCCCTCTGAAAGACCAAGGTTATGTTTTTGATGACATCATCCTGTGGACCAACCACCTGCAGGAGGATCAGCGAGGGACTGGTGCTTTGAGACTTGGGTGGCAGCCCCCTGACCCAGAAATGAAATAATAAAGGGGTAGAAAATGACAAATGACATATTATCGTTTCAATATTGTTTCATATTGTATCGCAAAAATAAAATGTGTACATATTTATTGTCCCAAAAATACTATTTTGTATTCGTATTTGAGTTTGTCTCCACTGAAATGTTATTTTTTCCTCATTTTGGAGTCACTTTTTTTACATAAATAATTCCCATTTCAAAAATCTGAGATGTACTGGAAAAGTGGGCATCATTAGCATCTCAGACAGTGGTGCACCAAATAGGTTGTAAACAAAATGGAACACAACATAAAAACACAGCATCTGCTAGGCGTATTATCCGATCCCTCAACTGTTGCTCCGTGCACAAGCAGGCTCACCCACGATGTAGCTTATTCTCATCTTATTTAGAGTGGAGCTGCCTAATGAGCAGCAGGCGGAGGTCAGGGATGCCACACTGCCATCTGATTACCACACCAAAACATATGTGTGCGTGTTTACTTCTCCATCAGAATAACATACTTTGCTGTCTGGAAAACCTCTGCATCCACTTTGCTTTACACACGCGCGATTGGCATGTCAGTAATGAGCAGCAAAAATGTGGCGTCCAACAAGCGACAACAGAGCACTTTGAGGTGGGGAGAATAGAGAGAAAGAGGAGGTGTGTTTGGGGTTGAGAGAAGACAGGTGCAGGTGTCCTCAGATCGCCAGGAGCCTCTGACACCTCCTCTCAAACACCGTCACAGAGCAGCAATTAGTGCTCTCGTATGTCTGCACTGTCGGCACACGCACAAACCCACTGTCAGGATGTGCACTCTCACTTTCTTGTGTGTTAGCACTGATGAAAGTACATTTGCTTTTATGATTGTGAACTTTATGAAGGATTTTTTATGAAAAAAAAAGGCTAATTTAACAGCAGGAACAAATGCCACATTATGCATATATTAGTCATTGTGTGAACATGCTTTTTACTACTACATATTTTCTTGTCCAGGTACTAGACATAGTCCGTACAAATGTCCGTTCCGCTCTGCAGCGAATCTGGAGAGAGCCAGAGGTTGAGAACCTTCACTTGTACAGGATGTTCACTCGCATATTTAACCGGCTGCTCTGGAGCCACGGCCAGGGCCTGTGGAACTGCTTCTCCCACACAGGGTAGGTCACGCACAAGCTCAAGCAGAAACTTTATATAAATTCATATTGTATACATTTTATTTTATACAGAAAACACACATATTAGTTTTGACAAGGGAAACTTAAATCAGAGAAGGTACAGCCGGTAATAGGTGTATTTTAGGTTTGTTGTTGTGATGTTGTGGTAGCACAAACCTTTTCACACTTTTTTTTGTAACTGAATTACATCATTTTTATGATGTACATGTATGATGTACATCAGCTTTTATTTGAACGTGTGCAACAAAACATTAAACACAAAGTCATAGGAGAGATGCTATGGCCAAGTATAGCAAATTTACACCTGCAGACCCTGAGCAGGTTGTGGTGAAAAATATATATCCAGATTTTGATGTTTCAAAGCATTTCTATAAATATTAAAACAGACACTAAAATATTCTGAAGTCATCAATCTGCTCACACTGTCTCACATTCTCATCACTCATTGTTATTGTAGGGCTGCAACTAACACATATTTTTTTAATTTAATTTTTCAGCAATCATTCTTTCAATTAATACATTTTTAGTTTGAGTTTTTTTAAGTATGTGATTAATCTTATTTATAAACTTGTTTTGAACAAGGATATGTGATTCGATATACATTTTAATATGCAATTGATATTCTAAGAGATAATACTCTAAGACCAAACTGCATGAAAGACATACAGTATATGCATTTCTCGCAGAGATGCCCACACTAGCTTCAGCTCGTCCAGAGGGACCCCAAGGCATTCTCAGGGCAGCTGAGAGACAGTCCCTCCAGCGTGTCCTAGGTCTTCCCCGGGGCCTCCTCCCGGTGGGACGTGCCCGGAACACCTCCCCATTTATAAATAGAAAATAATTTGAAATACTTCATTTATGTCACAGCAAAAAACGTTCTTTTTTACTTACTTTCTCAGATTCAGTCATGTAGCAAGACAAGTCAAGATGCATGTCATTGCTCTTGGCAGGTTACTTTCATGCTAAAACTGTCTCAGACATGTAGGAAACAGCAGTAATGCTTGGCAGACAGCTGACTACAAGTGTCTTTTAATCTATTCTATCTTTAAGTGAGATCCTGAAAGTAACCTATCCTATGTATTAAGTTGCTTCAGCAAAGTTATAGTGAGTTCGTGTATCCCTCAGCAAGAGAAGGATTATGTGTAACCAAAGTAGCTGACTGCTGATCTCCATTTAATACACCTGCACTCCTACAATGACATGCAGCATATGACACGCAATAAATGATTGACACATACATACACTCTAAATTTCTATTCTTATCATTATTATTATTATAGACTGTATAATAATAATACAGTCTATAATAATAGACTGTATTGAGCTATCAGGTTACAATGCTAACCTGCTAGCTCAATGAAGCCCAATG
This sequence comes from Knipowitschia caucasica, assembly GCA_964034765.1. Lineage (NCBI taxonomy): Eukaryota > Metazoa > Chordata > Actinopteri > Gobiiformes > Gobiidae > Knipowitschia > Knipowitschia caucasica. Next base: position 45,481,876 of record OZ035824.1, on the reverse strand, counting down.
AACACAGTTTTGCTACAACTCAATCTGATGCCTTCATTCAGACAGGAACTTCCTTAGCAACTGTCTTTGCAACATATTTGGCCCATGGATGTATTCTTTTATGTAGCATAGTCTTCCTCTGTCACGGCATGAAGCTATCCTTGTCGGAATAAAAGTGCATAAGGGAAATGACCCCATCTAGCTTTTTCTACATTCAGGAAACACAGCCAATCCACTCCTAATATATGGTCTAAGATTATTATCAGGCAGTCAAAAATGTATGTTCTGTATGACAATCCTAACGCATTGCAAGACAATGCTATATTAGTCAGGGTATTATGCCCAATTTTACCCTCGTATGCTTGGCTGTTTTGTTAAAGACATCTAAACGGCAGGCTAACCAAACATGAAGGAAACCAGTGGGGGTCCTGATGTCCCACAGCGAGGGTGAAGCACTTCAAAAATACACTTTTAATCCAGGGGTCTGGCCCCAATGCTTCTGTGTGTCTTGTTTGATATTTTGTCTAAAGTACTTAACTGCAATCAAACAACCCAGCGGCTATTGTGGCTCATTCATTCATCATTCTTTGACAAATTACATGGGGTAAGAGGATAAGAACGCACAATTTCTACCCTTTGAATGTCCACACTTTCTGCTATTGATGTATTGAAAGGGTGTAGACATCAAACATACCCCCCTAAGGTTGGGTGTCTGGGTACAAGCTGCTCTTTCACAGTCAGGGGCAGGCTCTAGGTTGTAAAGGAGCGTTAACTGTGCTTATCTTATTACCCAATGTGTCTGTCTTTCTTCCTGTGTGTTGCTGTGTGGCACTCTGAGGATATACAGTAGGGTCAATTTGTCCTGCATACTAGTAAAAATCCCGGATCTACTATTTCTTGTTTTCTTCAGATGGCAGCACTGCACTTGTCTTTTAATGTGCATTGTTTTTGTATATGTGGGCGATACAGGTGAAACTGGGATGATTAGAATATCGTTCAGAAATCTATTTACTCCTGTAAGTCAACTTACAATGAGAAACTACTTTTTTCAGACTCATTACATACATAAGGAGATAAAGCAAACCTTTTTTGTTATTATAATTATATCAAACAAAGGCTTGGTGTATGTCACTTTGCATGTCTATAAGCGGCACAGAGGTTACCACTAATAATAATAATGCATTAGTTTTATTTAGCGCTTTTCAGGACACTCAAAGATGCTTCACATGTCATTATTCATTCACTCCATACACAGTGGTGATACACTACTACTGTAGCCACAGCTGCCCTGGGGCACACTGACAGAAGCCAGGCAACCAGTATGTGCCATGGACCCCTCCGAGCACCACCAGCCATTCACACACACACCAGACTTATTCTGGGCAATGTGGGTGAATTGTCTTGCCTTCGGACACAACAGCAGTTTGGCACTTAAAAGCCGCAGCCGCCCCACTGTGGCACCTGGTGTTCCCAGAGGTCTCCCATCACAATAATAACCACATCCTCCCCTGCATACAGTATCTGCAGAGGACTGACTGGATCTAGCTTTTGTATGCAAGTATGGCCACAAGTTTGAATGTTTTGGCACTTAATGCCATATGCTCTACCTTATGCTGTAGAGCATATGACATTAAGGTGATATAACATATCACCTCAATGTCTTATGCATATTTTCTCCACGTTAAAAAGATTTTTTTTTTCTTAACGTGGGAAGCGTCTTGTCTCAGAACACATCAACATTTTAAAGCCACAGTCCCACAGTGGGACATAACATAACATAACTATAATGTGACTAATTTGTGTAATCATTTTTATCTCAGGTCGTCGTGGGAGAGCGTCTTCAGCCGGAGCAGTGAGGTGGTGTCTCCCCTGGAGCTGCAGTGCTGCCGCCGGCTGGTCCAGCTGTGCAGAGACTGTCTGCTGGTCGTTTACAAGTTTGTGTCCGAGTCCAGAGGCTCTTTGACTGGATTGAGCCCTGAATGGGATGACACAAGGTGAGTGTACAAGTGCACTCATAGAAAAGTGACATCAATTATATACATCAAATACATTGAAGCGTCTTTGAGGAGACATACTGTAACTGCTTTTGGCATCGTTTAAATAACCAATGCTTATTTATAAACAGGATTATAATGATAGCTACACGGATTAGAATTACACATTTAAAGATTAATTAATTAATTCAAGCTTTTGGCACAACTCATTGACACCTTATTCTTGCATATTGAAACCTTGAAGCTATCTCTCATAACTGCAGTAAAACAAACAAATACAAATCAGCCTTGTTCTATTTCAGAGCATTTCCCTGAAGGAGAGAGGATCCAGGGCTCACAATCGAGTGAACTTTTTAAAGCACATATGCTGTGGGCTGGCAGGCAGGAGCAGGCGGGCTGAGGCAAGGGAACGTGCCGTTAACAGGAAATAATGGCCCACAGATTAGCGCTCAGGTTAGCCCTGGCCCCCCGAGGCCTGCTTAATTCAATTAGAGCCCAGATGAGGCTGTGCTGCCAATGACCTTATGAGGGAGAGAGAGCTCCTTTTTCCTCAGGCCTCGTGTTACATGATTCATAACTCACACGCATTTTTGAACAGGCTATCACTTTGTATCTACTGTAGAACAACCTCCACATTAAATGGAGGGTGAGTAGGATAGGACAGGCTGGTGTATAGAATATACAGTAGTTCGTACATATATTTAACACATGAATATGTGAAATAATGTCATGGTTAATATAATAGAGTGAAGATTGTTTCTTCAAAATTATTTGTTAATTGTTCAATGGTTAATTCAATTTTATTAGTATTTATTTATTTACAAAAGTCAAGTTTTCTTAGTTATAATGCTGCTGATTATGGCAAATTATTATCTTAGATGTTTATTGAATTGAATGGCATGTTCATTACAAACCGGCACAACACGTACCTGCAGAAAATCACAGGCAAAACAATGATAAAAATGAAATACATTGTTTGCAAATGCATTGGAGGAAGAAAACGCCTATGTTATTCCTATCCCTTCTCATACATTCATACATAATGGTGGTATATTCACTTATATTCACTTTAAGCGGTAATAAGTCATCAGATAAATCTAACATCGCTCATGTATATATTTTTGTATGCCTGTATGTGTATTTTTACATAGGCATACTGCTCTCTAGATGCTGTATTTCCTGTGTCTAAATATGTGTGTATAACGTGTGTAAAAAGCTTGCCATTAGCCGCTGGAGCAGCCTCTGCCCATGACTCCGCTGCTGCTGCTTCTTCCTCCTCTTCGCCTCTCGACGCAGGTCTCTGCTTGGTTTAGTTCTGCTAAACCCACTGTCCTTTTCACTGCTTTTCTGCTTGTTGCCCATGTATCACTCTGTAACAAAAACTTGTCACAGAATTATTTGATTTGGTCGCCACATCAACAGTCTCATACAGTCTGCACTCCCTTTTTTAGTGTCAATCAAAAAAACTTTTCAACTTTTTAATTTTTACAATCTTATATGTAACCCTTTAAGTGCCAAAGATGAGGATTTTCTATGAATACAAGACACTTTTTATTTCCCAGCCCTACTTTCTATATAGCACCCTGGCTTCCCACACACCTTTTCTTTCATTTTATTTTATGTTTATGCATTATTGACTTCACAAGTCCCCTATATCTTATAAAGGTTGAGGCCTCTGGTTTTTTCTGTTTCCCATCAAATGTATGAAAAAACTCTAGTGCTTAAATGATTAAGAATAGTTTTGTTATGGTAAAACAAAAGACCTTTATAACCATTAATAATGCCTTGTAGTAGAATTGATGGAAGAAAGACGGCCAATCCGTGTCATCTGACCCTCCCACCACCAATTATTCACTTTTCCACTAGATTCAGTCTAAGCAGGCTGTGTGAAATGTCTTGCCTAAGGACACAATAATACTTGAGCCACTGCTAACCTACTGTGACTGGGTGTATTTTTATCTCCCATCCAACCTCTAACCAGTCTCAACACTACTTAGCTTTAGAAATATGCAGAGATGGAGCATTGTCAATGTGGTATGACCATCATGTCTGCTTTACCTGCAACCATTTACCCAGTGTGCTTTGCATTGCCACTCACTGCCAAACGGCCCTTCATGCTGTTCTCTTTCTTATCAAGAGCATCTTGCCTGTGAGTGAGTGCATGGTGAGTGTGTTCATCTTTAGAGAAAGCTGCACACTCTCTTCATCATTGAACATTCACAACCTGGAAATGAAAGTGTGTCTGAGAGGTTAACGTCAGACTTTGCATGCCTACTGTATGTCATGTGGCTGATACACAAAACCTCTCATCTTCTTCATCACAATGTACACAAGTAACTCATGCATTTCACCTTATTTTGAAATGTAGGGATTAATGATCAAGTATGTTGTATGTTTTTGAATGTGGCAATAATCAGTAACATTCTGATGCTTGTTGGGTGCTCTGAACATACTGTAGGAGAATTACGTCAGTTTTTTCCATTGGATAAATTCCAATCAACAAAGATGTTGTATTTATATTTTGAATGGAACTGGCAAGTGGCATTAACAGATGCAAACGTAAAAGGCAATAGGGTTTTCCTCGGAGGGTTTTCTTCCCACGTTTAACTAATGGATTTTTTCCACAGTACAGGTGCACTTTTATTGATCCCCGTAGGCAATCCATCCTCTGCATTTGACCCATCCTGATGCCACTAAGGCTTACGTCAGGAGTGGTCACCGTAGTAACAGCACCCAGGAACCCATCTCCAGATGTCGATGCTTGGCTTGGTCAGGACTGGAGCTGGAGGATTTAACCTAGTGCGCATGTTTTTAGTGGTAGGGGAAACCGGAGTACCTGGTGGAAACCTACGCAAGCACTGGGAGAACATGCAAACTCCACTCAGAAAGACTGCTGAGAGGCGAGAGTGCTACCCACTCAGCCATCGTGCCGTGTTTGTAAAGAACCAACACATAAAAACACACACGTCCTGGTCCAAATCAACTAAATACAACTTAATCTGTACAACGCAAATGAGACAAAACAAGAAAACTAAAATAAATGACCACTTCAGTTAGCTCATAGTGCTTTATGACAACAGCAGTACACTGAAGTCTGGCCTAAAGATATGGGTATTTTGAGTGTATACACAGAGTTTTTCGATGTACTGTCCCTTCCCCTTTCCGAGCGCTCTGATCAGATGTGTCAACAGCTTCTTCCCAAAGTCCCCTGTTCTGTGTGGGCAGATGAGATGTAGCCTAATAGCCTCACTAATGACTTTCCCGTTTAGCTTGGAATTACTGTCGCAGGCCAAAGACAATTTTCCCATGATGACAAAAGTTTCAAATTCTATTAGCTATTCTCAGTTTGGAGTAATGTGGCCGTAATTAGGGTTAATCGAGGCGGTGAACCAAAAGTGGGCTCAACAGATCACCTTCAAAATACCTTCAATCTCTGCAGCTCTTGATTTCGTCAGCTATTGTTGCGGTCTCGCGGCTTTTGTTCTTGTTTTATTTCCCTGTCTTCTAAATGGCTTTGGCAGACGCATCTCGGTGAGTGCTTCTGACTGATGTTGAGAGGCCAGATTGCAGGTTTGCATGCTTTCGTCCTGAGCGAAGAGCATATCTCTCTTGTCTCCCTGTGAAGTGATGGATTGAAGCAAAGCAGAAAGGCATGAACTGTCCTACCCCCCTTTGGCCTCTCATGCATGCCTGGCTGTTGCTAAGATCTTCTCCATGATCAAAAGCTCAGATGAACCTGGACGATGCAGAATGAGAGGCCAATTAATCGTAGCCTGCAGAGACATCGGGAGCTCGGACATGCCTCCCTCGCTCGCGCTCTCCTCGCACCCGTTGCCACCGATTCTTTGTGCACACACTGAATATTCTCAAAGTGCATAAGAGAGTAGCGCTGGGGAACATACCCGCTCCACTCCCGATGAACGATCAATATTTGATTTTCAACCTACATTTTTATCACCTTTTATTCTCCTTAGTTTGCGCTTAAATGAGATGTATGTGAGAGCAGGGTCGTATTCATGTGGATCTTATCTTATTTATTTGATCAATCACAAGACAGTCAAAATGTACGTTAGACAGGACAGTACAACACATACAAAGGCAGATATGAAAGTCCAGGCAGGACCGGGAACATCAAAGAAACGAAATGGAAAAGGTGAAGAAAAAATATGTATTTAATAAAGTTTTAAAAAGACGGATCATAGAAATTGGGTAAAACAGACGCTTCTGAGAAAGGCTGTGCAACTTATTGAAACTTGAGGGCTAGTCAGACAATGGGGATTTTTATTTATATTTTTTCAAAAGACTTACCGACAGGGATTCCGTGATAGTATTGGTGTTTGTAAAGAAATCAATATTAGACATTCTGTTTTTTTTTTTTAAAGACGAAATAAATAAATCCCAAAATCACGTTCAAATCAGTTTGATGTAAATACATACATAATACATACATGCATGCAGGGCAGGGTTTGTTGTCAATGTCAACTTTTTTTGTATAGCACATTTACAGCAACAACAAGTGCTTCACAGGCACAAAAGACTAAAATAAAATGACAAATAATACAGCATAAAATACACATAGTGTTTGTGCGTTATTGTCACCTCCTCAAGTATTTAACTTCAAAACTAGATTCTAATTTCAGCAAGTATCAATATCAAAATAATTACATAAAAAAGAGACAGTTAATTTATGGAGAATTTATTTAGAAGACATTATATTATACCTATAACATATACCTTATGGCCTGAGTATACAAAAAATATAAATAATTAAATATATATTACATTATTGATTCATTGATAATTGATTACTTTAATATCAAAATTGGTTATGAGTTTGTATTTTTTCTGATATAAAAATTGAGTTTGAAAGCATTGTGACAACATGGCGGTCTTCAAACAGGAAGTGTGGACATTATTGTGGGTCGTATTTCCTGCCCAATATATACCATTCTACAATTATGCAAAACAAAATTGAAAGTTAAACGTTTCCATTTATATGTTGTTGCTGCCAAAACTCACCCCCAAAACACATCTCTAACCAATGACAAGTGTTCCAGAAAGTAAATCTTTATTCTGATTCCGTTTCTGGGGACAGTCCTGGGATACACACCCCAAAGACACCTGCCAAGCTATTTCAAGGACACCCCACTTTGGACTAAATGAAGTTAATTTGAGTACCTCCTCTCTCTCGCTGATCTGATTGTTGAAGCGGACACCCCCCTTAGCGACATACTCATTTTTTACCCTCCCCTTCCTTTTTTTGCTCGACTTTGGAGGAATCTGCTTGGCTAATTTGTCCGAGAGCTATTTCAAAAGGAAAGAGAGCTGTCAGGGAAAAAAAGTGTTCTATATCTGCGCAGCTTAAAAGAGGATATTATTCCTGCTCTTTGTAATCCTCAGCCCCACTGGCTCTTCTTTTGATTAGATTGTCACATCTCAATGCCTCCATCGGGACTATTCTTTTGACCATTTCCGCTCATTTAACAGCGTGTGTAGTTTTCTATTCGCTAAAGGTCCTTAGTGTGGATAAGGCAAGGAGGTGAACGTGTTTTTATGTTGATACATCCTGTCCGAAAAGAAGACCACTTGTCAATAGCAACACTTTAAGTAGCAATATGTAAGATTTTCATCAGAAAGTCTGTGAGCCAGGTTGCCAGAACTCACTACGTCAAGCTAAAGTATCATGTGGCAGCGGGACTATAAAAGTTATTCTCAATTCATTAACGACAAAACAAGGAAGATAACCAGGATTTCTTTCTTTCTGAAAAAGGTGTTGGTTATAGATTTGTTGTTGACAAAACTCTTTATTCAGATATTATGGTTCCAGCTGGATTTGTCTGCATATCTGGCAACCTGAGTTAGGAAGAGTGCAGTCCCACTTTTGGCCAGATTTTTACATACTGCTCTTTTAACATACAGTACATTGTATAAATTGAGGGCAGGTGCCAATACATCTCTACATCTCTTACAAAGATTGAGGCATGTTAAAAGGTCATTTGATAGTGGTTAGATTCACAAACCTGCCATATGTTGTTGTTGTGTATGAACGTCTTTTTTTACAGGCCAAAATCATGCATATGGTTTTTTAATATAAAAAACAAAAAATAAATTAGACCATAGATAGATTACAGAGATATTGAGGTTTTACTTTTGACTGTTACCTAGTTTTACCAGGAAAGATGGTTCCACGGCCCTCCTGTTTAACTATAGGAATGGTGTGATGTCACATGAACATAACCTATTCACTTTCAGCAGTTTAGAGAATCAAACAATTAGAACACATGTAAGTACAATAATAAAACACACAAGAGTCACTGTTCTAAATCATGTTAACCAATGGCCATGCATGTCCTGAATCATCAACTGTCCTCACACCCAGAGAGATAAAAACGAGAAAAACCTCAGGGAGAACCACATTGAGAGACTCTAGATCCAGGACTGAAGAGGACACCCAGGCAGGGCCCGGTGCAGTACACAGATTGGATTGAGGGTTAATAAATTAAGCAAAAGATGGGACAAAATGTGAAATAATGTAATAATAACGTCAATAATGTTGACGTGCAAAGTAGCATAGAGGAGAGGCGGGTGCTCAAGTTACTTTTTTTCCTACAAGGTGTCCCCATAGCTTGAATGAAGTATCACCAGGGCCGGTTTAGGCTTGATCTATCTCATCTGACATTGCTCTGATAATATTTTTTTCAGTTATTAAGGTAAAAATAGCCACAGTGGGCGAGCCGCTCCCACACTCTCTCAACCTGCCGCTGGTCTCATTCTCAGGTACTGGAACGCTGTTAGCAGGAGCTGCCTCACTGCTCTGTCTCGGTGGAAGGTGTCATAGGAAAGTCTTAGAAAGGTACTGACGCCGGTGCCTCGGAATGATACAGTAGGTGAGGATCCTTTGTTCATGATACTAAAAGCTTTAAGGCCAAAGTTCAGAATTGTGTTTTTTTCTCCCGTAGTAAAGATATTTCTGCTTGACAAAAATAGATGTTGCATATTTCAATATCAAGTACTCAAGGTTGTGTGTTGGAAAGAACCTGGCACTCTGTATTACAAGGAGTCTTTGGGGGATGTGAAAAGCCTCACCGGGAAAAACAAATACACACATACAGATGAAAACACAAAATACATGTTTGTATCATCCAACTTTAGCTGTGGTTATATCTGGAGGACCTAACTTTTTTACTCATAAATAATACATGTTTGTTAAATGTGAATACATTGGACTAAAATATGTTGTCTGTATATGTTTATTATATTAGACAACATGTTATCTTTTGCTTACTCTAAGAAAGAGCCCTCTGAGTCACTATTGGACACTTTGGTGTGAGGGTGGTTCACTTTTCTGTCTGAAAGAAAAGCTAAAGATGATGACAGAGGCCAAAATTACATGTGGAAACTACTGATAGAACCAAACTGTTTTGCGAGTGTGGACCTAGTTAAGTACTAGGTAGGTAAAGAGAAACACTCCTTATTTTAATATAATGCAGTACTGGTCTACTAGTTTTGCAACTGCTGTTAGGAATCCAGTTGAAATACAAAAAGAAGTCCATCTGGAGCTCATTTTCTGCTGCTTTTAAAGTTGGATTTAAAGTCTGAATCATCCCTTGGTTAATATGTGCAAACAAACTAAATGGTAGAACTGAGTGATATTTGGCTGAACGCAGCCATGGCCTGACCTCTATAGAATGACCTTTGCATATCTAATCCTCTCATTATTTCTGCCCTCCTCTGTAATCCCCGCACCCTCCCCGGCTCTTGTCCATCTGCCCAGGTATCTGCTGCCAGTCACCTCCCTGTTCAAGTGGCCTTCGTCCAGCTTTGGCCGCATGTCGTCATCGGCCACTGCCCCGCGCTCTCGCAGCCTCCTCGCTGCCAGGATGGGGCATTACTAAGATCTCCGTTGGCTACGCTCTTGCTCCTTTGACACCAACTTTTCACCTCAAACTCTGTTAATGTTGATGCATTCACAAACGACAGTAAGCGTGAGTATACGTCAACATGGGGCCAACTTCAAAAGAACTTGTGACTTTTCGCCAAACCTTTTACAGAAGAACAATGGAAAAGCTATGAGCCAGATAACGTTGACTTGCTTTTTTTTTTTTGGTTGATGCCTGCCCTTCTAAAACCAGCATAATACTGTTGTCCTCACCTCGTCGCTCTGGTTACTTCAACATTTCTGGGCTCGGCTATTAAATCTTGATGACTTTTAGGTGTGTGGTCCTACTTCTTGTCTTGGTACTGTAAAAGTGGAAAAATAACATAATACAAAGCAAAGCAAGGATGTTACTATTTATTTTTAAGGTGTTTTCACGCGGAACGGACGTGGACTCTTTAACGTTTTACTATTTTGCCAAATGATGAGAAAAAGCTTATTTTTGCCAGCTTGCATCCATGTTATGTTTATATTTATTTCCAGAGTTTATGTTTATGTTGGACACTTCTCGCCTCAAAGAAGATGCTCTTTACAGACTCTTTACAGTCACATCTTTTTGCCGCCATGTTTAGAATGTTGATGTAGAATGACAAATTGAGTGCCACTTAGCCACTTAGCGGAGAGTGTTTGAGAGCGCTCTGGTCCTAAACATGTTTGTCTCCGGCGGATAACTGGGTGCACACCACTGTCATGTCTGCATGTCTAGAATAATGCAGTTTACTTGAAGTTTTGTGTTGTCATTAATATTGGTGTCTTTGTCATGTGCTATACCCTGTTCTTTTCCTCTCTTCACTTGGAGTATGGATGCTGGGCTCTGTCTTAGGCTTTTGTGTGGCACTTTGAATGATTCGGCTCATCAGCTCAAATGCATTGTACTGTAACCACGATAATTTGCCTGAGATGCAGCTGCACCCTTCCCCACGACTGTGCCAGTATGCTCAGATGTGCCAGTAATAAGCACGTCCACATCTTGTGATGAACAGAACATTTCGTAAACTTGGACCTCATCAGCTGTTATGGAAGGGCTAAGCTGCCTTGTAAATAAATGAATGAATACATGTCCAGATTAGCAAAAGTAATAATAAGACATGATTACGAATGGTGAGATTAAAAGTAAATATATTATTATTCAACATCTATTCTGTATCTATCTTTATTAGATAGATACATAGATATATAGATAGATACATAGATACATGGATAGATACTTTATTGATCACCGTAGGAGAAATTCAAGTGTCAGCAGCAGAAGACTCATCCAGGTTTGTTGTACAGTCTGACAGCCGAAGGAACAAATGATCTCTGGAAATGGCCCGTTTGGCAGCGCAGTGATATAATCTGTTGCTAGGATTACTCCTCTGAGCGGCCATACTGTCACGCAGAGGGTGTCTGGAGTTACCCAGGAAATTATTACTATTATTATTATTTTCTGTTTGCATTAATATATATATCTCCAATTTCATTGTTTCCACTTAGGTCCCACTCTGACCCTTACATTGCATTTGGTGGAGAAATCAAGAACAGAATATTGCAATAGGGCAAAAACAAAATAAAAGTGAACATACATAAAACTAAAATGTTTTAATTAACATTCACACATTTATAATAATTTTAACCTGATTCGTAGTCGTATCTTATTCATTATTTGCCAATGTGGATGTTTATTTATTTATCCATTAATTTATTATTATGGCAGCGTTAGTCCTACATAAGCCGTAGAAGCAGTATTAGTAATAGGATGTCATGCAGTATGGTTCTGTTTACCATTGAGGTAATTACAGCTTATTGTAAACTAGTACATTAGGTAATAATTCAAATTCTTAAATAAGTATGGATGAACATATGTTTCTTATTTTAATGCCAAATATTGATTTGCTTAATTTAATGATTGTTATTTAAGATAGTAGCTTTTGGTTAATTGTCATTTGGTTGACAGCAATAAAATGTTAAAACAAATGTGTATTTTTCTTTACTAAACTAAACTAATAAGCTGGGGTTCCTACAATTCAAAACAGAAAAAATATATATATGATTGACTGTGTTTCCATTGTGTTTCCTGTCCTCTGTCTCATCTTTATAACAGATTTTTCAGACAGAAAAGTGAAAAGAAAAAGAGCTCCCTCACTCAGTCGAAAGCATCATACAATGTCCTACAAAAAGCAAAAAGAAAGTGTTCTAATAAGAAGACAGCATGTTGCATTTGACTTTTATAAAACTCTTTTAGTTGGGACAAACATAATGTTTTATTCATGACATAAAAATGATAGGCACCCGAGCTTTAAAAATATGTATAATGTTTAATGAAGGCACACGTTAAAAGGTATAAACAAACATTCAAACTTGTCGGTGTAACATTATCAACGATTTTATCAAGTCAAGTATACCCAGTGAAACAAACGCAAAGAGTCAAGTGGAACTAATTATAAACATTGGATTTACTAAGTGCGGTGGACTGGTGCTGAATGCAAAAACATCCTGTCTACCTGATATCCATTACTGCCACTCTGTGTCTTTGGGGTCAGGATCTGAGCGCGATCACATTTCTCCGCAGAGCCCCTGGACAGGCTATACCTCGACCTGTCACTCTCTTCTGGAATAAGTGTGTACGCCCGGCAGCCTGTTCTTGTCCACTCCTGACCCTTAGATCTGTGTGGACATTTGGTGTTAGCTTATACGGCGCTACTCGCTGTTTTTTGAGAGTAACCTCCAGCTATAATCTACAGCTGTGACATTGACACTGCCCCAGCGCAGGCCCGACAGCCGAGTTCAGGGACTATAGCTCCAAAACGTCCCACGCAACAATCTTCTCAGCCTGATTATTAACCACATTCATTTTGCATATGACATGTCAATGCCAGAGACGTTTTCAACTTGAACTCTTATTCATATTATAACATTTTACTCTCATAAGTAGTTGCAGACTCAAGGTGTATTGTAATAAACTATTTTTTGGTTTATTAACCAAGTTTTTACCCTATGACCCTGTTCACAAAAAATGTTTTGGCATGTATTAGTATCAGGCAGAGTGTCAGGATGAAAAAATTCTACTGTTAAATTCTAATTTCGAAAAATAGTTCCTAACAGACTGAAAATGTGCCATATTTGGAATTCTTGAAACACCTATGAGGTTTTTAAAAGGTGAATTTTACTTTTGGAAACCAAAGCCCTGCCCTCTAGCTTTACTCAATAGTGATGTTACAAGCCAATGTTTTTCATCAGTGTGTTAGTTGACTTTGGGATGTTTGGTGTAGGGCTGAAACAACTAATCGATTAATCGACGACTAATCGATTATTGAAATAGTCGACAACTATTTTAGTAATCGATTAATCGTTTTCTGGTTCACATGGACTCAAACAGAGCAAAAATGACATGAAAATGTAGTATTTTTGATTCAAACCGACTTTGTTTTTATAATTTCATGAATATCTGTCTGTCTCATCCAATCAGATAGCAGAATTAGCACAAAGAGCCTGTTACAAACATTTACTTTAAGTTTACGCCATCAATACGTCCTCGAGTGTAGCCACTTTAGCTTTTTGGGATTAAAAGATAAAAAATTTCTACACAATTCACAGCCAAGCGATGACTCGATTAATCGTAAAAATAATCGATAGATTAATCGATTACAAAATAATCGTTAGTTGCAGCTCTAGTTTGGTGTGCCTTTAAAAATGATCCAATATCAAGCAATCACAATTTAACTATAAAGCACTTTTGATACACAAAAGGCAACGCAAAGTGCCAAAGTTTGGTTAAAAACAATCCCTCATGCACTTGACATGTCAACCTGGCCACCCAACACACACACACACACACACACACACACACACACACACACACACACTCTCCCTCTCACACACACAGAGTCACATCAGGGTAACATAGGTAAAACTATGAAAAGATAAAGGGCAGTGTGAGGATATCCATCTGAAGAAGTGTCATGCCCCAGGAGCAGAGAGCCGCCTGCAGCCACAGTGGACGATACAGGACCAAGAGGAGACATCAAGCTCCAGACCTCCACCAGGTCCACAGCATGGATCTACTGCTCCCAGTGCAGAGGGCTCCTCCAAAGGAAACACTGGGGATACTAAAACCATACAATACACAGTAAAACATAGATATTTTAGTTATGACTTTGGCACTAAAACTAAATAATAGGTATGTCTCTTAGATAAATAACATTCAATAATACATTCTAATCAAAAGCTGGTCTATCAAGGTGTCTCGAGCCTGCTCCTAAAACCATGAACATTCTCAAACTGATGTGGAAAGAAAATATTGTCAAAAGACGAGAAAGACTTATGTGCTTGTTTGATTTTCTTTATCACATAATTTGATGAGAATGCAGAGTTTCATGAGCCATGCGCCATTGCTCAAAATGGTTGGGAAGCACTGTACAAGATCAAAAGTATCGTTTTTGTTGATCAGTGCCACAGTGTCAGCTGTTTTTTTATTCTTTTATTTCCAGTGTATGTGTATTTTATATTACATTGTATCGTGCTCTTTTTCTGTGGGTGCACACAGAGTACCTTTTTTGCGAATGTATTCCAATGTAGTTTTTATACTGCACATGGCTAATAAATGAATCTGAATCTGAATCTGAAGAGGCGCCCAGTGTAATGTAATACATCCGTGAGTGTACGCCTCGTTACTTAAGGCACAAAGACTTATGTCGTGTGTTGTTTGGTATGAAAGTCTGATGTAAGTAAACTTCAGTGAGAAGCAGAGCCACAGTAGGCTGAGGCTAAACACTGGAGAGAAGAAATGAGTGAAACATTGATTTTTTTGAAGGAACATGCCCAAAACTGACGGCATACATCTTGCCCAAAAAGATGAAAACAGAATGTTGTGTTCTGATTTGATGTTTAACCACATTATTTCTGTTTGGACAGACATAACACATTGACAGTACAGTAACAAACAGTGGTCATCTTAGTCTTTTCCGAACAATTTTGGAAATTTCATGACTGTTTGAAGAAACGGTGGTTAAAGTTCTAACTCATCATTCTAACAACATGCTCAAGGCAGGACATTTTCACTGCTTGTTTTGGTTATCTCAAGGTTGAAGCTATTGGCACCGTGGCAAAATCTGATCAGAGGTCTCCATTCCTCCTGCTGTATAATATCACTTTCATTTTGTAACATATTTGTTCGTGCTCGACTACCATCAACAATAAAACATCAACACATCTGAATTAAAGTCACGATCCCAGACGATTGCCATTTTCTTCACAATGAAAGAATGAAAGTTTATTTGAACATGGGATAAAAAAAAATACAAATAAAATAAAACAACAACAAATTCAAGACATCAACAAAAAGAAAACAATATAAAGGTTAGCAATGTTGAAAAGGAGTTGGAAGAAGCCAAAGCTTGGTACATCCCACTCTTTCTCCCAACAACATTTCATCTGATCTGTGTCTTTGTATCTATCAGCTTTTTTTCCCTTTCTTTAATGCATGTTCTGTACTTTATGTTCACTAATAACTGACCTACTGCAGGCACCACTGTGTTTTGACCTTTTCCACTCTTCACAGCGCCCTCCCATACTCGCTTACCAACCTGCCATCATTTCCGTTTATATCTATACATTTATAGGCTGTTTTCATTTCTTTCTTTTTTATTTCTTTTTTAAACCAAGACCCACATGACCCATTTTTGGATGCCCTAAGCTGGCCTCTCTGGGAGCTGTGTGAGTAGTGGATGGTTCAGGAGAGATAAGGACGCAGACACAAATGCTCCAGTTCAAATACACATGCCCTGGCTTCAAAAACGGACCATAATCCACTATTTGAAATGGCAGCGAGAGAGAGACAGAGGCGTGTGATTTGTTCTGTATTTACGATGGCCTGAATGAGGTGTCCAAAGGCACTGATGGCCTCCTTTCCCTGTCTGTGGGAGCTTTAAAATTGGGCCCTGTAGTGATGTGTGGGCTTTCAAATGACAAAAGTGACCTTTCTTATCAGACAAATATTGGTTCTTTACCTCAGTGTGCGGAAGGATGTGTGTGGGGAGATTTTTTATGTCCTCAGCCCATTCTGTGGATAATGAATGTTATGGCACTGCAAAACTCAAGCTTCAAATGCAAAAAGCAGAGGACACTTAGACAGTAAACTCTACATATCTAGAGTGACAAAGTGAGTGTCATTGATGATTTAGAATATTTATTTTGAGTTAACAGCATGGAATATGACGATATTGTCAAACATATTGTAAAGAATGTATGAAAAAAACATTGAAAAATAAAAATAAATCCTGATTGATAATTTGTTGCTACTTGACTGATCAATTTTAGATTTTTAGACTGACTCAACAATCATAGCAGTGGTATCATTTTAACTGGTAGGATTGTTGAAAAATAATAATTATACTACTACCAATAATACATATAATAATAATGGTATGGTATGGTATGTACTGGTATGGTATGGTATGTACTTTATTTGAACAGGGACAGTGTACAATTAAACATGAGCACAAGGGAGAGATGCATGTACCAGGTTATAGCAAAGATGCTGGTTTCCACCTGTAGTCCCTGGGCAGGCTGATGTTATATTCATTTAAACTGATTCTAATGTAGATACAGTAGCTTTACTATGGGACATTGTGAAATAATATATAATAATAGTTTATGTGTAAAGTACTATTTAAAATGTGTTTACAAAGTGCTGCACAGATAGCATAAAATTATACAGTTTAAAAGAACAAAGGCAGGAGAATAAAGCAGACAGAGGGCACACAAGAAGAAAGACAAAGCAAAGAAAATGTAGAAAAATAAAATACAAGATAGATAGATACTTTATTGATCCCCATGGAGCAGGACAGGTCAAAAGGTGGAGTAGCCGCTTGATTCGGACCATCAACATATTTGTAACTGTTCAGAAAAAAAGACAGATTTAGACTTTGACTAGACTCCCCACTGCTGTCAGACTGTACAACAAGTCACTTTGGCGGCACGGTGGCTGAGTGGATAGCACTCTCGCCTCTCAGCAAGAAGGTCCTGGGTTCGAATCCCGGTCGGACCAGGGCCTTTATGAGTGGAGTTTGCATGTTCTCCCCGTGTCTGCGTAGGTTTCCTCCGGGTACTCCGGTTTCCCCTACCACTAAAAATATGTCCAATAGTTCTGGCATGTGCTTCCTGTACTGGCGACCCCGCTCCCATCTCTGTGTGGAGTGAGAGACAAATGCCCAAAATTAACAATTGTAAACCGCTTTGAGACTCAGATCTGCAGTGAAAAGGCGGTATATAAATAAAAACTTACTTACTTACTTTAAGTCACTGCATTATGACTGAAAAAACCTGCACTACTATTGACACTTCTTCTTATTGCCACTTTCTAATTGCCACTTTTTATAGTGTCCTGCATCAACATGTTTGCACATTTCTTACTTTTTGCACAATCTTGAGTGCTTCTATCCATGCCAAATGTGACATGTACAATTCTCCTATGTGAGATTAATGACGTATATCTTATCTTATCTTCAGGCCCGTCCTAAGGGCTGTGCGACCTGTGCCGTCGCACAGGGCCTCGCACCACACAGGGGCCTCGCAATCTTCCTTCCTTTTATTTTATTTTATAAATACACTAGTTCAAGGGTCCCCAAAGGGCAGACTGCACTCCAAATTTGGAACCCTAAACCCCTTTCTCTGGACCTCTTTGATTTCGTTTGATCAAAAGAACATTTTTACAAGTAAAGTCAAATTTTCACCAAAAGCGATTTGTAAACAGGCAGGCGCGCGGGCAGCTATGTATGCAACGGGTCCTCCGAAAAAACTGTCAGATAACTTTAGCAGTGTCTGAGTGAGATACAAAGAAAGTAACGGGAATGATCGCAGTGTAGGAGAGATGGATACTCGCGGAGGAGGAGCAGTGAGACAGGTGTGAGCAGAGGAGCAGACCCCTTTGTGTGAGCAGAGGAGGAGGAGGAGGATCAGCGGTGTGACAGGTGTGTGAGCGCTGCTATTGCCAATGTTTAGTCCGAATATCCACATCAAAAACATATTTTTAAAAGCATTAGCAAACACACTGTATGTCTAGCTTTAGCTAGCTGGAGTGTTTTTGTTGTGGTCAGAGTGTGTGGAGGAGGAGGTGAAGAGTATTTTGTTGTTGTCAGTGTGGAGGAGGAGGAGCGTATGTTGTCAGAGTGTGTGGAGGCATGGCAAAAACGTTATTTGATGAGAAAAAAATAATATTGACTCCGCCTCATAGCCATTTTGGCGCATTTTGCCAAAATCTAACTATTAGAAGAAAAAGACTCCTTTTGGTTCAATCTTTTGAGTTGCTCTACCATTTTGCCACAGGACGAAAGAGACATGTCAGCTAAAAAGACCGCGACCAATATTGCACGTAGAGTGTGTGTGCGTGTGTACGTGCGCGCGCCAAACGCTGCATAGGAGCGAAGACACTCGGTTACACGCGTGCTGATCTCGTCAAGCACCGCGCGAGGTGGTGCTGAATTCATGTCAAAGATTATAACAGGAAAAACTTTCCTCAGATCTGGGAAAAAAGTGTCAGGGCAGGGCCTCGCGTTTCGAGTTCGCACAGGGCCTCGCACCCCCCTTGGGACGGGCCTGCTTATCTTCTGACCCTGTGTCTTGATGACCCAGATGTAGCTAAGGCGCTGCTCTAACCTCAGCGCTGCTCATGTCTTGACAGTGATTTGTGTTTGTATGTTTTCTTTCTTCTCCCAGGGACATGTTCGCTGACACTCTTTGCAATGCTTTCTGTGTTCTGCCTCGTTTACAGCATCTTTGCTCTCAGCGGGGGTCCTGCCTAAAAACCAACAAACAAACACTAGCTGGATGCGTGCCTCTGCCCCTGCCGGCTAATAAAACACTTTGGCTTAATACATTTTAATGACAACTAAACACGCCATTACAACATTTGTAGTTTGCTAATTTGTTCATTAAGCAAATGTTTGATGTGACAAGGTGGAGGAGTTGGGGAGTGATGCCGGGTCGAGATGTTTGTCCCAACTTTTTTCACAAATATAACCTGCTGTTGTGATTAATTACCTTTTAACTGGAGCACGATGTAATCAATCAATCTGTGACGCCTGTGGAGCCCAATCAGACTCTCGGAGGAGCGTCTAGTTATCAATGCAGCGAAGATGTGGAAGCGGAACATGCAAAATCCAACACAAATGTATTATGTATTCTTTTTCAAATGACCTCCGTTAGTAAGAATGAATTGTGTGCTGTAAGCCTTTAAAAGTATAATAATTATTAAGATAAGATAATAGAAAACATATTGGTCCCATTTGGCATAAATAGTATCACTATAAGCATTGGCCTTAAGGCCAGAAGGTTGTGGGTTCAATTCCCACCTCTGCACCTTCTCCACCGACTCCCACTGATGACTGCTGTCGTTGTGTCCTTGGGCAAGACACTTAACCCCACTTTGCCCAAAAGCCCCCACTGAAAGATCAAGGCTCTGCTCACACTCAGAGAGCAGCCGTCCTCCTGTGGACTCACCACCTGCAGAGGGTCAGTGAGGGGCTGGTGCTATGAGACTTGGGTGGCATCTCTGATTGCCACCCCCCTGACCCAGAAATGGATTAAAGGGTAGAAAATGGATGGATGGATGGATGGAGTATCACTATATATTGGCATATTAGGGCAGGGAATCGATAATATCCCATAATTAATTGCAAATCTGGGAAAAATAGATTGCTAAAATTTACAAATAATGGTGTTAAATTAATTGTATTATTTTTACATTTAATACATTTAGTTGTTTATAATCTAATGTCTAAATGATAGGTAATATTATACAAATTATGATTAGAGCATTCATATAAAAATGCATATTATTGGCCTATAACGAGTAATGCTTTAATTAAAATAACAATGATAATAGTAACTCACAGGGATCTGTGATGTAGTTAGATGCAGTGTTGTTGAATACTTACAATATTTTGGAGATAATAAGTAAAATAACATTTCCTATGTGAATTTGTTCAACTCCTTCGCTTCTGATGCTAAGTCAAGGTAATGTGTTTTTTTTATTTTTGTCATCGCTTACCACAAAAGATGGCATGAGTTAGAAAACCGAAGGCTCTAACAAAAACCCACTTCATATAGTCTCATGGCCAACACTTTGGTCTTGAATGAACAAAGTAAACTATTCGACTCTGTGAACTGTTCAAACACAAGCGCAAAATCATGTTGTTATGGATAGAATTCAATGTCAGGCAAACAGCAGTGTAATAAAGCAGACATAATATCCCCAGCGTTATTCAAAGTGAACTATTGCGATGAAAAGCCCTTAATAACTGTGTAACTCCTTTTATGGACACTTTTACTGGGATCTAATGCAAAAGACATACAGGTAAATAAATACATGAAATATTGACCATATTCAATATGGCACTACTTGTGCTCGAGAAAGCATGATTCCATCAGACCCCAGAAGCTAAGCAGGACATGGCCTAATTAATACTGTGATGGGAGACCTCTGGGAAAAACAGGTGCAACAGTGGGGCGACTGTAAAGTGCCAAACTGTTGTTGTGTCCTTTGGCAAGACTCCCACCTTGCCTAGTATGAGTCTGGTGTGTGTGAATGGTTGGTGGTTGGAGGCACTGATGGCACATACTGGTTGCTTTGCTTCAGTCTGACCATAAAGCCAAAGCAGGGCGTGAATAGATAATGCCACAGTCTTTGAGTGTCCAAAAATCACTGTTTAAAACTGATGCAATATTATCATGATCAATATTGCCATTAATGTACATTTTCTTTGCTGATAAGACAAACATTGATTCGGCCGGACTGAATTCGAAATTTTCATAACATTGTTTTAATTGTTGTGGGCGGCACGGTGGCTGAGTGGATAGCACTCTCGCCTCTCAGCAAGAAGGTCCTGGGTTCGAATCCTGGCCGGACCAGGGCCTTTCTGAGTGGAGTTTGCATGTTCTCCCTGTGTCTGCGTAGGTTTCCTCCGGGTACTCCGGTTTCCCCTACCACTAAAAATATGTACAATAGGTCTGGCATGCGCCTTCTGTTCGGCGACCCCGCTCCCATCTCTGTGTGGAGTGAGAGGACAAGTGCCCAAAAAATAACAATTGTAAACCGCTTTGTGACTCTGGTCTGTGAAAGGCGGTATATAAATAAAGATTACTTACTTAAGATAAATATCAAGATTTTGAATCTATGAGCCAGGTGCAAGTATCACCACAGAAGTAAGACAGAAGTAAGATAAGTAAGTGTTGTTTTGGACAAATTCTAACTGTGTCTTTAACTTTGGCTTTACAAGTTTCTGGTTTTGTTGTGGGCCAGTCTTGTTGTGGATTGATTGTGGAGAGATTTAGCAATTAAAACCTTGATCACTCTGTATTCTGCTTACTGCTGTGTACATCCAAACTATGGAATTACATTAGAGCTGCCTTTATGTACAGCAGCTCCATGGTCTCCTTTTTCTCTCTCTCAAGTACATATTTCTTTTTTCTTTATGCACTATACTCTATATGTATTGTATATTTCCTTTTACCCATGGACCGTAGCATATTGTGTCCTTAATAAAGCTTGATTTAACCCACTCTCACCACAAATGTAATCACGTTCTATACCAGGCTATCTACCACTACACCTGCCTGCTAAATCAAACCTCATTGTGCAGATTCCTCCCCAACTGTTAACCTTGGTTTCGCAGCAGCCACAGAAGCCGGGTGCTCTTTGTCACAGCCATGGGGGGGTTGGAGACGAGCACAGTTCTGCATATGGCCATCACTCAGCACCCCTGGGCTCCCCCTGAGTGCGTCGGGAGTGTGTGTAACAAATGGATCTTGTGCAGTGAAGGTATTAATGTTAGCTGGAAGAAGTACAGCGGGTAGTCACTTCTCCTTCCCATCTGGCCCCTAACAAGAGAGGTGGTCTGGCTGGATTAGCACTTCTGATGGCGCTGGAGAGAGGAGGACATTGCCAGCGCCTGTCATTCTCAACACTCGTCTTTTTAGCCATCACTCCATCCGTTGGCTTATACGTATTCTTGGCTGTGATCACATACCCTCTTGCTCTCTCCATTTCTGTCTCTGGTCCTCTCTCTCTGTAAAAAAATGAGAATAAATGAGGTGTGGGAAGTGTGGGCAATGTGTCTGTGTCTGTGTGTACCTGGCTACAGTGCAGAGATCTGTGCTTCCTCCAGTGCACCCAAAAGACTCTCCTGGGCCACTTCATCCTCCTACCGCCCCAGGGGAAGAATTGAGCGTAGCGGTCCAGGATATTATCAATATGGCCCCTTCAGGCAGCTTAAGAGACAGGAGATAAGGACTCTCTCTGCCTATTAGTCCACTGCTGAGTGTTGGTGTTAGCAGGAAAAGGAGATTTGAGCTGCTTCCCTCTGCTCTCCCTCTCTCAAAGACACCTCTTTATACCGAATGCCTTCAGCTGGACATTTGTTGCTGATGTTCCAGGAGCAGCTTTCTGGTTGTTATTCTTGATCCATCCCTGCAAAGAACTCACACTTTATTATGATGTCATGCGATGCCGGATAACAGAGAACTGAGAAAGATCATCATGTTTTGACCCAATGTTCCAGCTGGAGAATGGTTGGGAAATATCAGGAGCCCCATTAACTCTTTTTTTTATACACAGTCATAGGCTTTTTCTTCTGCCTGTTTCTTTGCCAGCGTCCAGCGAACGCCTACACTGCCACCATGCCATCTAATTACACATGCCCTTATAGCTTTTTAAGTGCCTTCTTCCGACGGGTTTTAAAATTATAATCATTATTTAAATGGCTTTGCATCTGCATTTTAAAGATCACTATCTATGCAGGGAAAGAAAAAAGTCCAGCACACTGAAAAATGAAGAGTGGTCATAAATCTACTGCATGTCTCCTCCGTATTCTCCTAATCTAAAACAATGTGATGGTGATGTAAATGGATGACCATACATATTCTAACAGGCAGTAATGTATGAAATATACATGCATCCGACCTGGATGGTAACAGATTTATCACCTCGGCTGTGATATCGTCTTAACACAGTGAGCTTGTGCTGTTTGCAAGCTGATATTTTCATAAGTCTAATAGTTGTCCTCATGTAACAAGAGGATGGGGTTTGATGGAGATGAGTATGTGTACATGAGGGTTGTTGTGGTGTACATACAAAATTAGTTTAGGTTTATGGAACTATATAACTTGTTGAATATCACACAAACACAGGAAGGACACATGCAGAAACATTTACATCCAAGGAATCGCTCTGAGCACCACTACAACTCAAGATCGACCCAAAATGAACTTGTAATGAACATATATTGTATGTAAGATAAGATAAGATTGCTTTATTTATCTCACAGAGGAGAAATTTACATGTCACATTTGGCATGGATAGAGACACTCAGATTGTGAAAAGGGAGGAAATGTGCAAACATGTTACATGCAGGATATATGTACAAAATCTAATACTGATGTAACAACACAGTGAAAACCTAACACAAAAAACATGCAAATTGAAGAGAGGTGAAATCATAATAATCCTTTGCACAGCTAAACAGAGCAGTTTGAGCCTAGACTTAAACCAGGGGTGTCAAACCGGTCCTCAAAGGGCCAAGCAGGAAGACACCGGACACATACATTTCCTCCAGTGAGTCTACTCAAAACCGAAGACTCAAGGAAACAGATAGAGTCTGGTGTGCTCCTGCTTGGTTGGAACTAAAATCTGCTGGCAGCAAGAGATCCTTTAGACGTCCCACAGTGGAGAAATTTCAATGTTGGATCACCGGACACAGAACAGTAGGAATGAGGACAAAACAGCACAAGAGAAATGAACAATAACAAATTACAAGTCGCTCAGAACAAAGCTGCCAGAATTGTATTGAGCTGCCCGTACAGAACAAATGTCACAACAATGCACAACAGTTTAGCCTGGCTCACTGTAAAAAGCAGAACACAGTATTATTTATTAACGTTTATCAGGAATGTTTTAGTGTCACACAATCCTGAAACAATATATAATAAATTGAAACTGTTTTCAAATTCCCATGATCATGCCACACGGCAAAGTAGTGATTTAAGGTGTGTGCTTCCTGCTTGCAGAACAAATAAAATGCAGAAAACTGTAGTCTATCGAGCCATGGTTGCATGGAACTTGTTGCCCTCCTTTCTGATCAAAGAGAGTGAGAGAATTCATTTTCAAAAGAAATTAAAGCTATATCTTTTCACACATGAACATTAATTATACATCAAATATAATATTTTATATTTGAGTTGGACTGAAACCACTGGAGAAAGTTCATTTGTTACTATTATTATTATTATTATTTTTTATTTTTTCATAGTTGTAAATGATTTCTCACTGAGCTGTCATATCGTCGTATGTGTGTGTGTGTGAGTGTGTGTGTGATTTATGTATAAAAATATGTAAAAGCATGTAATGATTTTGAGGAGACCCCAGGAAGATTAGCCATTGCATCTCAGTGGCTAATGGGGATCTTAATAAACTAAACTAAACTAAACTCTACACTAAATAACAAATACAAATCCCTAACTCTTGCATGAAGAAGAAACAAGTATAAAATCTCTATCTTTAACATAACAAGTACAAAAACTCTGACTTTAGCATAAAAAGTAAAGCATAGAACAAAGTGAGAGCAACAGTGACACATGTGGGTCTGTATTGCACATTCTGACATTATCAAAGTTAGTATTGCACATGTGAGTAAGCAACCAGTTTGACACTCCTGCCTTAAACAAAGTGTTGAGTTCTGTCTCACATTTTCAGACATTTTCAGTGTTTTCAGACAGCTGATACATCTGATTTTATGGCCGCTCATCATGACAAACACATTCTTTCACACATGTGTTTCCATTATTACACAACGAAACAAGGCAATGAATGAGCACAAGATATTAGGTTTCTGAAATGGTCTTGAGTTGAGCGTGCTACAAACCACTAATCGCCCACACACATCCCAGATTTACACCCGCTAAGTGGTATGAGTGGAAGTATGACGTCTGCTTTACATAACACCTTTCCTCACCTGCACATTGAAAGATACTTGGCCATCGCTGGCAAACGGAAAAGCCAAAAGGAAAGACATTTTTTTCTTCTTCTGCATACTGTACATTTTAAACTTTCCATATGCTTCTGCCAACTAATGAAACGCACAATCAGTTTGAATCGGACCGTGACTGCTGATGATGCCCAGAGACGCTTCTCAGCTTCCAAATTCTGCTCGGAGGAAATTGTACAAAACCTCAATGAGAAACCACACCAGCCTTTTCCAGTGGCTCCCAGATCATTTAACCAGGCGTGTGTGTGTGTGACCTCATCCCATTCAAAAAACAGGAGGCCATGAAAAACACAGGGACCACTTTAAGCTACATCTGCTCCCTGGCTTTCCCAACCATCCCCGTTATATAGCCCCCTGGTTACATTTGGTTCCTGCCATTATCCTTGCCATAAGCTAGCCACAGGTCACTGGTGTTAATGTGTGCTATGATCCTAGTGATGTCTTGGTTAACTTAGGGGATGTAAAAGCCTGTATGCGATCCTTTTCACACTAAGGGCCGCACCTTTTTTTTTGTGTGTGGTGTTTTTGGCCGCTCAGAGGAGTCTAGAGGTAGTAGTAGTAGTACAGTCTGTGGTGGAAAAAAAACAAAACAAGCACTGTTAATTACATGTCTCTGAAAGTTGGTTTAAGACATGGCAGCGTGAATTGTCTCTCTCGCTTTCCAAAATACTCACTCCTCATGCTTTGTAAAAACTGTAGGATTAGTTTACAGTGTAGATTTATTAAGCCTATTGAGAGTTTAACGCCTGCTTCTTGGAATGCAGCGGGTGTAACACTAGACACAACAGTGATGCAGTTTGGATTTTCTGCCAGTGGCTTGGGGCCTATAGGGTCCCATTGTATCAGCATACATAGATTCCCTCCAGCCAAAGTTGTGCATCAGATAGTTCAGCTATGGCAAACGAGCACACGGAGCTTTATAAAAAAATGACCAAAAAAGAGTTTGCTTGTTTCACATTAATATAAATCCATTCATTCATCCATATTCTTCCCCTTGATCCATTTCTGGGTTGGGGGGTCGTAGTCAGAGCTGCACCCAAGTCACAGAGCACCAGCCCCTCACTGATCCTCCTGCAGGTGGTGAGTCCACAGGAGCTGAGATCTTTCAGCGGGGGCTTCAGGCAAAGTTGGGTTAAGTGTCTTGCCCAAGGACACAATGACAGCAGTGGGAGTCGATGGTGGGCTCGAACCCACGACCTTCAGGCTCAAAGGCCAATGCTCCTACCAACTGAACCACTGTCGCCCCCCACCTCAACAGATAAAAAATAACTACAAATCCACACATGACAGATGCGTCCTCACGCTCAAATCCAACAGGAAGTGACTCATCCAAATTATAGAGATACAAATCTTGTTTTTCCTTTCTCATTAAGCAGTTTAAGTCTAATCCTTCTGTGGCCCTTTGTGTTTGACACCAACAGAACAATTTCATCGTGGGCGAGTGTCCTCATTATGAAAACTATAAAGTTACAAAACACACTTTTGGTTTGTGTGTTACAGTAGCAGCTCCACCAGAATCTATGGCTGCAGCCGCTGTAG
Organism: Knipowitschia caucasica; assembly: GCA_964034765.1. Taxonomy (NCBI): domain Eukaryota; kingdom Metazoa; phylum Chordata; class Actinopteri; order Gobiiformes; family Gobiidae; genus Knipowitschia; species Knipowitschia caucasica. The sequence continues at coordinate 45,455,411 of OZ035824.1, read as the reverse complement.
ATTTCCAATTGTACATTTATTGTAATGCAGAATGTAATTAACGATTATTTTGATGATGGATTATTTGGCTGATTATTAGTTCAATCAATCGATTAGTTGTTTGATCGCAAAAGGTCAGTGAATATTGGATTTTTAAATTGATTCGAGAAAAACAAAAAAGGGTACAACTCTAGAAAAAAATGCTCTTGAATGACAGCTCTGTTGGGAGTGATAACACTTCTTCAGCATGATCTGTAATGTTAAAGAAAATGATTAATTACTTATGAGAATTAGTTGAGTCTTATTAACATACAATTTTATCTGTCGGGGGTCTCACTGCAGCAGGCCCCCATGACCTCAGACGTCCACAGCCTCGTGATTGTAAGGATGTGTCAGGAGGCTGGGCATTTGGGCCCAAATGTCCCAAACACACTTTTATACATAGGAGGACATTTAATACATATATGTAGCTAAAGAGATAAAAAAAAAAGCAATACTACAACCTCACTACTTCACAGTGAATTAACTGCTAATTATTGTATAATTTATTGTAAATTTGTTCCTTCTTTTGTTGTTGTTTTTTTAAGCTTTCTTCCCTTATTTATATGGCCTAAATCAACATCTCTACTAACTGACACCAAGTGGGTTATGGTTAGGGCCAGGTTGTTAACTTATCTTGTATACGTTTAAATGTATAAACTATGCTTTGATTTTAAAACATCTCTTTGTTCATATTTCATTGCTATTGTTTGCACAAATTCCTTTTTACTGTAATTCCACTTCACATCACTTTTTGGGCTAAACATCACAAATTCTGCTGTTCTTTTTCTCAATGCAGGTAATCTGTACTGTGCTTGTGTCAGTGGCATAAAATAAGTTTTATTTTTAGGACTCAATACGTCCTGTAATTGTGACAGACTTTTCATTAAAATGCGTCCCAAAGTGTTCCTCACTTCAAATCCTTAGTGTAGAGACTGTTTGATGCCATTATGCATTTAAGATCTGTTTTAGTGTACTCACGCCCCACACTATATTCAAATCAGCGTGTTATTGTCAGTGTGATACTTTCGCATAACATTTCTTAAGTAAATGTTATTTCGCTCACATTATATCTTAAAAGCCAACCCTTTAGTGATTACATTTAAATCCACAGGAAGATGCAGCCCACTCAATGCACTTTATGTTCTTTTTAGTCATAGTCTAAAGTTGCCGTTGCAGCTGCACCAAAAACTCTTTTCAAGTTGAGGTGCAACATCAAAGTGGTTTGGGGTAAATGGATGGGAAAAAACACACAAACTTTTCTTTCAATGGCAAGTCTTCCCGTAATTAGCTTAGGTACTCAACGATGCAAATTGTTGTAGAGTATATGCTTCTTTTCTCGTGCGTTTGGATAATTAGCAGAACATTCGCACACTCACTGAAACAGGAAATAATTGCCTTCTCCACAGCACGTATGTGAATAGGACAGACTCCTATTTGAACTTAGTCTCTTGCCTACGCCACGCAACATTGAGGCTAAATGACAGCGGCGTAGTGAAGTGTGGCGTGTGCTTAACAGGTCGTCCAGGTTTAATGTCTGAAGTCACGTCTGCTCAGTACTAAATAAACATCCCTCAATAGCATCACATTTTCTATTTCCTAAGTATCCTAAATTCATTTCAAAGACAACAAATATTCTGTAAAATGTACACTACCGTTCAAAAGTTTGGGGTCACCCAAGTGTTTTCCATGAAAAGTCACACTTATTCACCACCATACGTTATGAAATGAATAGAAAATAGAGTCAAGACATTGACAAGGTTAGAAATAATGATTTGTATTTGAAATAAGATTTGTTTTACATCCAACTTTGCTTTCGTCAAAGAATCCTCCATTTGCAACAATAACAACATTGCACCAAAAACCAGACATTTGCAGCTAGAATAGTCATTTACCACATAAGCAATGTATAGAGTGTATTTATTTACAGTTAAGACTAGTTTAAAGTTATCTACAGCTTTTCCTTAAAAAATAAGGACATTTCAATGTGACCCCAAACTTTTGAACGGTAGTGTATGTAAGATGCTAAAGTACACATCTGTAAATACTCTTGATCCAAGTGCAATTATAGCTCCAGAGTTTATTCTATCTTATTCTATTTTTCATCGTATTTTAATTATAATGTCTATTATCTTAAATAATACTAAATAATACTCTAAATAATAATACTAATATTTGATGTGTGCAATCTGGTGCTCTTATTTCCTTCTTTCTCTGCTGTAATGTGCACAACGATGACGCTGAAGTTTCTCCACTGCGAGACGAATAATTATAAATCATAAAAAAATGTTGTGATGATATATGATATCATATAACAACATGTGGCAGTCTGTAGAGATTACGTCAAGAATACACATTATGTATTATTTCAGTCCATACACATGTAGACTTTATACTTTACCATTTGATGTTCTAGAATGTGAAAGAAGGTATAGAAGAGTAGAAAATATATGGTAACCGATCAATCAAGCTCAAACAATACTCTCTGCCTGTTCATCCCTGTGCCACCACCAGAGAGAGAAGTTGAATTTGTTTTGTTATTTTCTCTATTTGAACATTACAAGAACAGATTCTTACAAACATAATTTCACCTGAGTGATTGCAAAACTAATTTATGGGCAAAAGTGTTTTACAAAGAAGAAAACGGATGTGAGAGTGTTGTGGTGCTGTTAACATTGAATCATATAATTACAAAACTGAGGCAGGAATTTTAAACAGAGCTTGTTCCAGAAGTTTCTGATATTGATGTACAACAAAAAAGTAAATTTCAAATAATGTTCCTTTTTTAACACATTCTGGGTTTGCCTTCCGGGTCTGTTTGGACCTTCTGTGTGGAGTTTGCATGTATTTACAGTATCTATTTTTACTCTGGTCACTCTGGTTTCATCAAACCCAAAACATTCCCCGTTAAGTGCTCCTGTGAGGTGGTCCTGATGTCGCCTGGCTCGAGATCTGGAGATGAGTCACGCTCAGCAGCGGTTCACAGATTCCACCGCAGTAGCACTGGATGATGAAGTAGTCCCCGCAGAAAATGTCTCTTGTCAAGGATTAGTGCACCCATTATGCCATCGTGTTCCTTTTGACGAAACCGCAGGATTCACAATACAGTTATAATTTTGAATCTTTTTTTTGTAAAGAAAAAAAAAACATGTGTTCTCCTCGTCGCTTTCTTCCAGGTGATCCAGTTTCCCTTCCATTAAAATGATGTACATCTCTTGACCCAGGACTTCCCTGAAAAAGAGAATTGAAATCTCAGTGTGACTTTCTTGGTTATACAAATCAATAATTATTTTCAAAAACAAACACAAACTAGAAAACACATGAACATATGCAGACAGGTTTAGGGCTGAATGGAAACACAATAAATATATAACGTTCAATAGATACTGTTTTGTCCATTTTGTTGGTCCAAATTTGGATAGAGCTCTTTCTGGCGCCATAGAGAGCTCCAAATAGCCGATGTCTATATTTGTCATGCCACATTGTCGACGAGAAAGCGAGTGTCTCCGCCTTGTAGCTACCATCTTATATCCACTGTAATAATACACAATATCTGCGCTAAAATTCTGTCTTGTCCTCATACTTAACCTTTTGCTATGAGTATTCACCGCATTGTTAACTTACAACAGTCTATAATGAAAATTGAAATAATGTCATAGTTGCATGAATATTTACACACGTGAATGAAGTACTGATTGTGGTGGCAGGCAAGTGGTTTGGCAGGAGCTGGTATCAGAACAAATATTGCCTTGGGCCTGTAGTGGGAGCCTCCATCAGCTGAAGGGGCACACATCCAGAACCACTTTCTCATTGGAAGATAAATGAGTGGATTAATATGCTATTTCTGCTCCTGTCATCAAGGAATTCGTGCTGTTTGCTCTCGGCTCTCAGTGTTATGACAGACCTGCTTCTGACATGTGAACAAAGTGGTCGTGCTTCTACCAACTTCCACCTATGTATAGTTTAGTTTATTTGTGAGAGTCAGAAACGTCTATAATACTTCTGAAATTCTGTAAGACTACGTTTGTATGGGGATATTCTTCACATGATCTTTAAGATGGGGACGACAGGAATTTGACTAAACCTCCATGTGGAAAGGCAGGAGCTCTAACTTTCCTCCCATCATTCAAAGTAATTTATTGTATCAGTCACGGATAATGAGTCCAAATCCAAAATCACTCATTAGTTCCACTTATTAAGAATGCAAGAAGAGTGTGCGTCAAACAATTGGCGCTCCCTCGCTGCCAGATCGACAGACAGATGGGAAGCAAAACATTTTGGAAGGAATTATCTCCCAAATATACAAGTAATAAGCATGAGTAGTAACCAGGGGAGGATGCCAAGACGGCTGAAACTCCCATCTAACGCGACATGTTGAAAATGCAATCAGAACGAAGTCCCTAAAGCTTATCAGCACATTGAAAGGAAAGAAAGAGAGAGAGAGAAAACTTGAAACGACCTAACAGGAGCGCAGCCAGGCTAAATGCTAATCGTTGCCATGACGACAGACAGGCTAGATGTTTCTATATTTTACCGAGAGGTGACAGGATAGTGATTTTCCCAGCTGGAGGCATGTGTGCGCGTCTCTATGTTCGTGTTGACATCCCGGATCATCTACTGAGAATGCCATTGACCTTGTATCCTGTCAATCACGATGAACGTGGGCGGGGTTTTGAGAGCAGATCCTGTCCTTTTAAAACTAGCCGAAGTTTTAAAATATTGCAATTGTTAAGATGTCAGACTGTGAGGTTATGTAAAAATAGAACATCAAATATGTTGCTAAGTGACATAAAATGGTGATAGAAGTACTTTCTGTGATTTGCTTTGAATGAACAGAGATGAACAAAGAAAGGCGTTAATAAAGAACAAACAACTGATTAGACTGGGTCAGAGAGGTGGTTCTAATCCCAGAAATAATAATCTGTAAATATAAATGCTTCTGACTTTTGAGTTTAAAGTAACAGAACCGGCAAAGGTCTCTCTCCATCAAACATTTTCCCATTTATATCTTATGTCAATGTATTTATTTATAATTTTGCACAACACAATAACGTTCAAAATCAATTCAAGCAGATCAGATTTTTGTGGAATTTTACATATTGCAGAAAATGGCTCATATAGTCCACTCCAGAGCACATTCAGAAGGAATATGGAATAAAGGGTTTCTACCAAGGTAAATGTAGGAGCTGGCACAGATCTGTCTATTCAATATAAAAATATATTTTAAAATTGTAGGTCAAACCGACCCCAATCCCCATGCTGACACAGACCAATTCATGGCACCATCAAAATGAACATCTTTTACTTGGAAATGGCTTATTCAATCAAAAATCCCCCATTTTTGTCTTTGTGCATGTAGTAAAAGCCCCCCAGAGACTCAAGTGAAATCCTTGCTTTAAACTATAGCGGTGTCCTGTTGGAGCGCGAGAGGGCGATGCGGCCCTTGCCTGTGGCTCCACATCAGATGTGTCTGTGCTGATTGCGAGGCAGTGCAGGCAGACATTTGCATGTTTAAGTGTGTGTCGCTGCAGTTGGATGTGCTCTCTGAGAACAACGTGCCCTCTCAGAGCATCTCAATGTGGATGAGCCCGAGGGGCCCGTTGGGGTTGGTAAAAATAGCCCCAAGGCTGATTAGGAGCGAGGCAGAGGGAGGATTTTAAAACCCTGCTCATTACCACACCTGTAAGGCCTCTGTAAGTAGCCCTTCTGCAGAGCCCAGCTGCTCACATAAACTCCTCACACACTCTCCAGGGGCGGGACATCACAACAAAACTACACACACATACACAATGGCCTCAATACATCCCCAAACACTAAAAGTTAAACACAAAGTGGCACACGCAAGGATTTCTGATTATGGCCTCTTTTTCACTATGGAGGTTTGCAATTTCAATGGAAAAGATTTGTTCGGATTTTAGGTTGTAGCAGCCATGTAGAAGAATCGTTCAATTCACATTTGTAACAGTGACACTACAGCCATGCTTGATTAAAGTTGTCCTCTGCATAATGCTCACTGTTATTGAACCAGCAATCTGTGGGGTGCGAAGGCTACATCCGTCTGTCAGAGCAAAGCTTTGAGCTGGGCTTTGAGCTGAGCGTTTGGCCCGACCCCACTTGACTCCCATCAGCCCTCCTGCTGGGACAGTACAACAAACTAGACCCCCAAAGACAGGCGCTTTGGAGACGCTGTACAGAGTCGTGTCCTGGGGCATCTCAGCAGAAAGTACTTCAGACACTGACATCATGCCATGTCATGTGGAGGAAACTAGCTCAAGACTTTAAACATGGACAGTGAGTAAAATGAATTTGATCAGAAAGTGAATCACTCACTCCACACTAAACTGTACCATTGCTCGATCTAACTTCAAGCGACAATAAAAAAAATGTATGAATTAAAAATGTTTGTACCTAAACATTTTTTAATACTGTGTAACCTATATATATATACTTGCCCATGCAGGAGGGTCTGTTGGGCAGTTAGTGTCCAACTAGAAGGACTGTGGTGATGATCCAGGACACTTTAACATTCTCCAACATGTATGGACATTTATAAACATGTGTTCTATATTCTTTATGTGTTTTCACTGTTGATTCTCTGATCTGTGTTGGTGATTTCAATAGTTTTGTTAAGTCCTCTGAGATGACTATTGTTGCGATTTAGGGCTATAAAGAATACATTGAGTTATTGTATTGTATTGTATACATAGTATAATCTCAGAAGGGCAGCTAAAACTATTTTAAGAAAAATGGATGCCTTTCAATTTTTTTTAATTGAATGTCATGTTGGAGGCTTTCTGAATGGAATAATAAAGAGGACAGAGAAGACTATTTAATGGTTAATGGTTGGAGATATAACTATAATCAATATGTAATTAAATATGTTACATTATGCAAAAAAAATATTACTCAACTTCGGACAAACTGGGCGTTTTGGACGTAACAATCGTGTCCACTTTTGTTACGTCCAAAACGGCTGTCTTGGAGCGCTGTTAACAATACAGACGTGAATGAATCTGTGTTTAATAGAGCCCCCTTCACTGGACAAACAAGCTGAGGACAAAACAAGAGTGGGTCTATGAACATTCAGCGGAAACGGCCGTGGACATTTCGGGACTTTTTTGTGTCACTAACCAAAATGTAACACATTGATACAGTTTAGTGTAGAGTTAACAGCTGAGACCATCAGTGATTCTCATGTGTATCTTTACCTGCTTTGGTGCGAAACCTTCTCGGGTTGGCATGGGTACAAATGTGTTTGTATCCCCCAGACTGCTGCTTCACTTGCAGATATCAATCATAATTCATAACCTTCCATATTCCTCACAGGCCCATACATGTTCTATATTGTTATTTTCAATCACTTCCATTCATTCTCCCAAGGTCACCTGTGCTGTCCGCAATTACTTGTATTTATATGCTTTCACTGAATCAAACTAAAACCTGCCTCTCCATAATCACTGTCATCTTGTGATCGCTTATCGCTGACCCGCCGCACCACCCGTTGACAGACACACAGCACAGCACCATCTTGCATAAAAAGTCAGACAAGATATTCCCTCAATCCTTTAATTTTAGCCATGGGTCCTGTCCTGGCTGCAGATGAATGTTTTTTTTTTTCACATGACCCGTATGTTCCTCTGGTGTAAAAGCGTTTTGAAGCCCAGCCCTGGGATTGGTGCAGTGCGCGGCATCTGGACCAGAGCACGCCACTCCAAATGCATCCAGTCAGGGGTCAAGGACACATGCTCGGATCAAAAGCGCAGTTGACACATATCACTAGTTAAAGACGGAATACTTGGCAGGGAGGAGATGCGTGAGGAATAATGTAATGGGAGGGAGTTAGAAGAGGGTCGGTGTTACTGTAGGGCAACAGATGGTGTATTTACACATTGCATTCTTGATTTGGAATTTATCAGTGTTGAGTCAGGAAAATCCCATCCAAATAAGCTATTCCATACAACAGGAGTCTCCAGCTTCCAGTTATTTTAAAAACTTGTGCTTGTACTGTGTATCTGTGCTCCAGTTTCTCTTGACGTATGTGAAAATTAAACAATAATCAAATAATCTTCTATTCCATTAAGTAATTACTCATACTCATCACTTGTTACACACCTACAATGTTGATCTATGGCTCGCTTTGTGCTATTGTGCAACTTAGACAATGTCAAAGGTAATTTTATGGGGAACTTAACCCCTAACCGTCACTGTCATAATAATCAACTCTGTTCAGTTAAAACCCCCCCTTGTCAAAACTGCTCCCTCATTGGAATGTTTAAAGTCCCGTCTTAAGATGCATTTTTACTCTCTGGCTTTTAACACCACGTGAGTCGTGTGGTCCTCCTTTTTTATTGTTTTTTGTTTTTTTTTTTTCAGATAACTAGTAATTTATTCTTTTTTTTAATCACATTTTTATTTTGAACTGGTATTTTATTGTTTTTATTCTATTTTTTTTTTTTTATAATAATTCTGGCAAACTTGCATCATTTAAATGTGTTGATTTTATTTCTGTGCAGCACTTTGGAAACTGTTTTTTATAAAATGTGCCATATAGAAAAAGAGGATTGGATTGGATAGCAGAAAAGGTGAAGCTCACTGGACTGGATTGAATCAAAACTGGTCTGTTATAGAAATCTGACCTGTATAATCTGAATTAACATTAAATAGTTATAAATTAATCCTCAACGCTTGATTCAAGTACAGCAAATACATCTGTTGTTCTGTTGACAGTAAGGTCAGCCGATGGATGGAAACCTATTTCAACATGTTTTTGGCAATATCTGTGTCCAAGGATTCTCCCGGTCAGAGCAGATTATTACATCCGTTACATATTACAAGAGAAGCCTGGAGCTACACATATCAATACTGACTTAATTTCCCTCCAAGGTCTCTAGGGTCATTTTGGGGAACTTTCCTCGCCTGGTTTTCTTTGTGTATAATTGCTCATAAAAGAGTCATTTTTTGATGCAGAGTCAAGCAGTATACTTTGCTTTTTTCAGTACAACCTGGGGTTTTAGAATATCTATATTTTGGAGCTGTCATATCAATTATATAAAAAATTTGGAGTCATGAAGACAAAGAAAAAATCAAAACGGAAAATGAATTTCACAAAAATGTATTTAAAAAACACAATGAAATGCTATAAACAACTGTTTACACTGCATAGAAATGTATTTTATGGTCTTGGGGATAATGGGGAAAAATTTTGAATCCGTAACTATTATACTTTTTACAAAATTCCTCTATAAAAGCCAAAAACGCTGTACTCCTGATGCCCTTCCTCAAGCAGTTTGTCTATGAGGCTGTGGTTGCTTCTGTATCACAGCTGTAAAATACGTAAAACAAAAGAAACTAAGACAACAACAAAAAAAACCATGTAATTTATATATACAAATACATTTGTATATATAAATTATTATATTATTGATGTATTTGTAAATACATCAATAATGCGAACTCCTCTGGTTCCTCTGAGCGCTGCTGCCTATGCAGCAACAAGTAAACACAAAGGAGTGAGCCATCTCACTCTCTGACAATCTTTGTCTGAGTCCCCGTGTGTAAACAACTTTACATGCGGCTGTGCCTGGCTCACGGGGCACCGCTTGAAGATCCGTTTGGGGGACTGACTTTCAAACACACGTAGTTTATACCCCGTATGTAGCAGAGACAAACCGAGGGCAGTTTCGGAAAGGCTGGAATGTGTACTTCACGGAGATAAAAAAGTAAGTCGCTAGCGTTCACCGTTCGCGAGTAAATTGATCATTTGTAAAACATGTGCGCCACCATCGTCGGCGATGGCATCGTCTTTTAAGGGTTGTATCTAGTTTGCTGGTCTATTTAGTAATTTCCTGATTCAGGGCAGACGGCTTCAGAGCGTTGCTGGGTGGTCTGGATGGCGTGGCTCTGTTTTTCATTCTATATGTGCACATTTACTGATGTATAAATTCACACTTTGATTGTATTACTGCTCTTGGTTGTTTTAATTAGGCCCAAGCCCCGAACGGGGAAAGGGCCTATTGTTTTTGCTCGAGAGATGTCAAATTCTGCAATTTGAGCCTTAATTTCACCCCCTGAACATGCATGAAAAGTTGTAAAATTTTGCCCAAACATCAGACCTGGTGAAAAATTTGAAAATGTTGTGTTTATTTTTATGGGACTCAAAAAATGCCAGAACAGCGCCACCTACAACGGCCAATGGGAGTTTCATAGGTCAAGTTTGTCGTAGAGCCATGAAATTCGGTACACATGTTCCTCAAGTCAAGATACGACCAAAATGTTATCATGGCTCCGCCCTCTGACAAACAGGAAGCCCATAAATGTCACTGCAAAATGGAAAAATGATCCGCAATAATTTTCATACATGTCGGTTGGAAATCTTCTCCTCCTCGGCCGTTTCACCGATTTGCTTCAAAATCGCTCCACATCATCTCAACACATGTACCTTCAAAATGACCAAAGGGATTTTTGATCAGTGAAACATTGTTTGAGCAGGGGAGCGGCAAAATGTGAGTGTTTATTTGCCGTTTTTGACAACATTAATTTTTCCTTTTGCACAAACAAAGTCTGATTTGCACAAAACTTGAATCCAATGTTCAACTCAAGGGTGTAGGTCAGGTGAAAGTGAAATATTTGAAATTGGCCCATTAGCGCCCCCTACAGATTGAGGCAAAGTTTTACATGGGGTGCCAAACAGCTCTAATCATCATATTATATTACGTTCGTCTATGGCTACAGCAACAAATCACCACGGGGAGGCCGTGGCTTGATGTATGGCGGCTTGTTGCGGGGCGGCTTGATGCGGGGCGGCTTAGTGCGGGTCGGCTTGGTGCGGGGCGGCTTGGTGCGGAGCGGCTTGATGCGGAGCGGCTTGATGCGGAGCGGCTTGATGCGGAGCGGCTTGATGCGGAGCGGCTTGATGCGGAGCGGCTTGATGCGGAGCGGCTTGATGCGGGGCGGCTTGATGCGGGGCGGCTTGTTGCGGGGCGGCTTGGTGCGGAGCGGTTTGATGCGGGGCGGCTTGGTGCGGGGCGGCTTGGTGCGGGGCGGCTTGGTGCTGGGCGGCTTGGTGCGGGATGGTGCGCGCGGTGCGGCGAGGGCCGTTTGACGCCGCTTGCGGCTTTAATTGTTTTTGCTCTTGGCCTGTGCAGAAATTCCACAACAGACCGAGCATAAGGCAAGGACAACAGGTATTTTGGACCAAAAGTAAGGATGGATTATAGACAGACTATTTTTACTATTGTATTTTTTTTTTCAATCATTATAAACTATGATTGTTCTTTATTGCTTCATTAGGTCCAATATTTAAAACCCATTAAATATTTGTGTTCCAGAGCATGATTTTGACGGTGTCTGCAGCTGTTGGAATGTCTTGGAATGTCTTTTCATGTATAAACCAATGTTACAATCTTGGTCAAAGACTCGCATCAACATCAGTAGAGCGTCTTGTCACGGTGACCACAGCTTCTCCTATGGTAATGAAGGATTGGTCAAATTATCCTATTGGGGCAATAAATTGTAATTCAGGATTTTCCAATAGACTATAAGAGAACAAGGCCCTTATTGTGTGTCTTTAGTGATTTGTCCGACCCAGTTAAGCCCAAGGATCCATATGTGCACAATAATGATACCTGAAAATCTGTTTTGAATGACATGATACTACTTTAGGAGAGGGAAACGCTCTTAAGCTATTATGTCATTTATTTATGCAGTTTTTTCAATGGAGCGTGAAGAGATTGCCCTTTAGCCCACTCAAACACCTCCGCAGTGACACCAATAACCATTTACGAGCATGACGCATTTCCAAAACTACTCACACAGGTTTCATTGCTGATCTGGGGACATTTTTTGTTATATTGCACATCCTATGTCAAACAGGGTGAGAAAAATAGTGTATTATGTGCTTGTTGTGTTTTCACATAAAACCCTGGAGTGGAAGTCTTTGTTTCCCTGGCTATAGGCGAGTAAATTAGCTGTGTGCATTTTGTGAGATTGGGCTGTGTTTTGGTGGTGCTGTTATTATTCTATATTGATACTACACAAGATTTTCAGATGAACAAGTAAAAAATAAGTGTGAGGTTTGATTCATAATCTAATTGAATTTTGGTCTTTGAAAAAGCAAAAATGTCTTTGCCCCTCAGTTATTTTTTTGATTTTTCATGAAGTATACTTGTTCTCTTTAATAGTGTTTTACCTGTTATAACCAAGCTAAATGATGTATCCTTTTTTATTTATTATTGCTAACATTGAAATACCATTTTATTCTATTTTATAAGAAATTTTATAAGACATAGAGCCGACAGAGAGCCGCTTTTATGTACATCTTTCCACAATCCTAACACGTTCTTTTGAAACTGGTTCAGGAGCTGTTTGTGAGTTGGTTCACGCTGTGTGTTTTCTTTTTATAGTTGTGGGTCTTACAGGGACAATAGCAGTAACACAAAGAGTTGATCAGCGCGAGTGGAGCCGCATTCATTTGCATACTAAATCTGAACTTTGATCAAGGACATGCAGCGCGCGCACAGGAAGCACGGGTCATTACAAATCCCCACCAGAGCCGCACCTCTGAGGCTTTCACACTGCATAGACTGTGGCCTTACATCACTCTGAAGAGCACTTCAAACTAAAAGCAATATAAGTTAAAAGTATCATTATAGCATTACCAAATAATTGTGATTAAGTGTGACCAGCGACAGAAGTAATCAAGAGTTGCAGTCAAAATGTGTGCTTTAGTGATATTTATCGCAGAGCAAGTTTAAAAGTAAAGATCTGAACCAAGTTTTCAGCGTATAAACTCTCACACAGGGTAAGATTAGGAGATTCTTCTTTTCAGTGTTGTCTTTGGGCCTGGAGGCTGTGGTATCGATCCATAGACTGTAATAACGGACAGAGTCACGCCTATCTCCGCCGTTCATAGGAGTTGGCCATGAAAAGTGCTTTCATGGAGCAATCCAAGATGGCCGCGAGTGGTCCCGCCCACAAGAAAAGTGTCAGTGAGGGGCTGGTGCTCTGTGGATTGGGTGCAGCTCTGACTGCCACCCTCCCACCCAGAAATGGATTAAGGGGAAGAAAATGGATGGATGGATGTACACTACAGCGCCGCTCTCAGCAGCGGGTCCAGTGCGTCTGTAGTGGCTCCACCAGAGCGGTGCTGAAGGAATACCATCTTAAACTACGAGACTCGTCAATAAACACTGCACTTTGAGCGGAGAATTGAGAAGACAGAAGATAAACATGTCTGGCCCTGAAGAAACAGCAGTCTGTTTGTGCCCAGAGCAAGAGGTTAGTGCTGCTACTGTAAAGACAAGCTAACAACATTAGCATTAGCCTCGCAGCCACACAGTGAGAGAGTTGTTAAAACTCTCATACAGGCTCGTCACTGCTGAAACCACTCGCTGTCACCAACATGTTGCCATTGATGAGAGACTGATTTTACTGATGTCGCATATTCATTTGTGATGTTACTGAAACTATCACAGAGGAGTTTTGAGCGCTGCTGCTACTGCTGGTGCTGGTTCTGCTGCTGCTGGTTCTGCTGTTGTTGCCGGTGTGAGGAGGTAATGTTTTTTGGACATTTGACTGTATTTTACAGACAATGTGCTGCAGTCGTTAAGAATGGATCACGTTATGGAAGTTGTTTTGTTCATTTCAACTAAATCATGGTCAGTTTGAGGCTTTCCCTGTGACAATAACATAACCATGGACCTGACCACACTGAAGATGGTTAATGTGACAATAACATAACCATGGACCTGACCACACTGAAGATGGTTAATGTGATAATAACATAACCATGGACCTTACCACACTGAAGATGGTTAATGTGACAATAACATAACCATGGACCTGACCACACTGAAGATGGTTAATGTGACAATAACATAACCATGGACCTGACCACACTGAAGATGGTTAATGTGACAATAACATAACCATGGACCTTACCACACTGAAGATGGTTAATGTGATAATAACATAACCATGGACCTGACCACACTGAAGATGGTTAATGTGATAATAACATAACCATGGACCTGACCACACTGAAGATGGTTAATGTGATAATAACATAACCATGGACCTGACCACACTGAAGATGGTTAATGTGATAATAACATAACCATGGACCTGACCACACTGAAGATGGTTAATGTGATAATAACATAACCATGGACCTGACCACACTGAAGATGGTTAATGTGATAATAACATAACCATGGACCTGACCACACTGAAGATGGTTAATGTGATAATAACATAACCATGGACCTGACCACACTGAAGATGGTTAATGTGACAATAACATAACCATGGACCTGACCACACTGAAGATGGTTAATGTGATAATAACATAACCATGGACCTGACCACACTGAAGATGGTTAATGTGATAATAACATAACCATGGACCTGACCACACTGAAGATGGTTAATGTGATAATAACATAACCATGGACCTGACCACACTGAAGATGGTTAATGTGATAATAACATAACCATGGACCTGACCACACTGAAGATGGTTAATGTGATAATAACATAACCATGGACCTGACCACACTGAAGATGGTTAATGTGATAATAACATAACCATGGACCTGACCACACTGAAGATGGTTAATGTGATAATAACATAACCATGGACCTGACCACACTGAAGATGGTTAATGTGATAATAACATAACCATGGACCTTACCACACTGAAGGTGGTTAATGTGATAATAACATAACCATGGACCTGACCACACTGAAGATGGTTAATGTGATAATAACATAACCATGGACCTTACCACACTGAAGATGGTTAAGCTGAGGTGCTGTGTCTATTTACGTACTTTACCTTTGTGAGCAAGTTTTCTCTGTAATGAGCCTTAAAACAAAGCTGCATACAAATATTTATATACATATTGTGAAATACCATTTTCAATTTAATATTGTAAATACAATACTTTATTTGCACTGTGAAAAACTCACTGTTACATTTAAGTTTGTAACAGAAAACTGAGTATTAAAGCATAGTGTTTTAAAGGAAGTGTGTTTAATAAATTAATAAATGTGTTTATGTGCACAAAAAGTTGGACTTTGTACTGTTTTTGGGTATTTTTGTAGAGCATCTTCTTGTCCGGCCCATTTGAGATCCAATTAGGTTGTATGTGGCCCCGGACCAAAATGAGTTTGACACCCCTGCTCTTTAGTCACTTACAAGTTTCAATTTGGTCACCTTCTGTAAAAAGCAACATAAAAGAATGGTTATTCTTAATGATCCTGTCCAAAACCATTCCTTGTACTCCACATAGTGTCTGCAGAACTATGTGCAGTTCATCCTTTTATGAAGAACACAGATGCAGTTTGTCCAACACTGGCTCCCCCCCGAAGCCAAAGTCAGACTGGCTGGGGACGAGGGAGGCAGAGCTCAGCAGCCAACAGTCCTAACAACATTATTGGGCTGAGAGAGGCAATAAAGGCAGGTCTGGGGAGATTAGATGCTCTGCACAGTTGTATTGGAGCATTGCTGGCTGCTTTTGTGCGCAGATCTCTTTGTCCGCCTCTTGTACGACAACATGATAGATGATTTAGTCTTGGGGCGCCGCGTGAACCCCGCCACCTGAGAGAGCGCTGATGCGTTTACGTGTCGCTGCTTATTGCTGGAGTAGGCCGTAAGACCACAGGACAAACGGTTAGACTGTTCACTGTAATGTGCCATTGTGAATAGAAGCTTCAGAAAATTGACTTTTCGTCTGTTTTCCCCAGTGGGGACGGGTCCTGGCTCAAAAGGGTCTGTGAGCATAGCTGACATGCTTGTAATCTGTCTCCTTGCCAGTGGCGGCGTACCCGGAAACAGAATAATTCAATGAATTCTTATGGTGCCCTCTTTCCTCTCGAATGCGGCTTTACAGGATGGTACAAAAGTTGGCTCTTGGCGCAACGCTACGTTCCAGATGTGCGGCAATGCTGAGTTGGGCTTGTGCCGGCTAATGTATGCGCTCTATGGTTTTTCCACATGCCACAAGCAGTTGCCTGTGGGCTCCACCCCTTGCTCCTCCCTGCAGGTTGGGGAACTGGTGGGATTGACAAAGGTCTAAACGGCACAGGGGTTTATCATCGAGTACAGTTACAACTATAACTATCTAAGTTATAGTTGTTTTTTTCTTTACATTATTGATGTATTTCAAAAGAATTGCAGTTAGTGAACCACCGTCTAGCCCATACACCGGAAAAGTAGGATGGAAGGGTCAGGATGCAAGGAGTAATACCCCTTTTATGGTGATTGCCAATCGCCGTAAAACCACAATAATAAGAACTGTGTATTTTGCCGTCTCAAAATGGCTTTTGGAATGTGCAATCAAAGTCATTCCTGATTTACATGTGTTTAATCTGATGTCCAGTAATGCAACCAAACCAATAGTAAGTCTGTGGAAAGGCATCACTGGACACTTTTTTGACAAATTCAAATTTCTGTGACGACCTTTGAGATGACAGCTATTAGAAGTTATTGCACAGCTTTGGTTTATGGAATTGAAAATAGTTTCAAGAAACCTAAACATATGGATTTACATTTGAGGCTGATTGAGCTGCAGCTAAGATAAGATAGACTTAATTGATCTCACACAGGAGAGATTTACATGTCACATTTGGCTTAAATAGAATCAATCTGATTGTGCAAAAGACAGAAGTGTGCATCATGTTAAAGGTTAAAAATATGGTCTGAGCAGGATATAATTATGTACAATAAAAAACGTGGCAGTAAAAGAAAGAGAGGCAATAGCAGTGCAGGTTTTTTCAGTCCTAGCGCATTTGTGACTTATTGTACAGTCTGACAGCGGTGGGGAAAAAGGCCCTGCGGTAGCACTCCTTCTTGCCTCAGTCTTCTTTGAAGTCACAATAATAATAATTGTTGATATTCTCATTCACTGAATTATTACAATGATACAAGGCATGGCATGTGTATATTGGCAGAGCTGAAGATGGCCGGTTGACACAGTGAACTTGTGTTTATTAGGTGAGTATGATGTATTGGGTCTATCTCTCACATACTTGTGTGCTGCTCCAGTTGCTGTTTGGAGAAGTGAGATTAATGATTTTCCAACATGATGAATGTGTGTGACGGCTGACGACAGGCCATGAGAGACATGTCACAGGTGGACCCCTTCCTTATTCCCCTGACCCCTCCACTGCAGCTCATGCTCGGCTAAGTGCACCAGCCCCATGACCAGCCACTGTGGCGTTCCCCTTGGCTAAAGTTATTAACCAATGCGTGACCTTAGCCCTCTCTAATAAACAGCGTCAGCCTCCACTGTGATGTCTGGGCTCTCGTTAGTCAGTGGCTCAATCCTCGAGACTTTGCTGCTTGTTTGGCGCTTTGGGGTCTCTGAAACAGTTAAGCTGTCACACATCAGAGTAGACAAGTCGCAGCAGCCTTAAGCGAGAGGCAAAACCAGTTGGCCTGATTGTGGGGGAGAAAAAGAGAAATCAAAGTGGGGCCAAAGCAGCTGCAGATGGGGTTAGGGTTTCAGAACAGACATGACGAGCACCAGGCCAGACTCTGGTCATTTGTGGCAGACCGACTGTCAAAAGCCTGTAGCCATTATGCTGCAGTTTTGACAAGACATCACCTTTCACTAGAACTTTGGCTGTCAATGTGTTTCTTCATAGAACTCAGATGGACCATTGCACGGCCATTAATATGGCCGATCTTTTTATGTTTAGAAGCATTCACAAGTGTTTACCTTCAGCATTTGATCTGTTCTTTCAGAACTTGTATTGTCTGGTTTCTTCTACTAATTGTCTGAATCTCAAGAATAGCAAATGTCTTTATTTGTGGCTAAAAAGGACAATTAGTGCCATTATACTCATGCACTTGATGAAAGGGAATTATCATTCATCTACATTGCAACACTGTGAAATGATTTATGGATACCCTTACCTTGCCTCCTATAAACGCCTGTATCACAATCATTACAATGTCAACTTGTCCTTCACAAACAATGGATTGTGAGCTCCAATATATATCGTCTGTAAACTCTCAATGGACAGATTTATTGCAGTTGTTTTTCTGTAATGATTACAAATATTCACACACACGCACACGCGTACACGCAGACACACATTGAATTAAATAAATACATGGACATTTGAATGTTTCTAAGTTTTCGAGTGTCACCTGGATATCATAAATCTGGTGTATGATCGATTGAAATAAATCTCCACTAGATTTAGAGTAAGTGGTGGCACTTCTGTTCGCCTCGCCAGTGTCCTACTTTACTTGATGCCACTATCACTGTCTATAAGCTTTGCATATGGGGGAAGAAATATATATAATATATAAAACACACACACCTTTCGCCTTCCGCGGGCAGTTATCCCTCTCAAAGCTAAGCTCGGGTCCTCTACCAGAGGCCTGGAAGCTTGAGGGTTCTGTGCAGTATCTTTTGTGTTCCTTGCACTGCACATTTCTGGACAAAGACTTCCGATTGTAACCACTCCTCCAGGTTTGGGGTCACAGCCCCGAGTGCACCGATCACCACGGGCACTACTGTCACCTTTACCCTCCAGGCCCTCTCCAGCTCCTCTCTGAGCCCTCGCTATTTCTCAAGCTTTTCATGTTCTTTTTTCCTGATGTTACCATCACTTGGTATTGCCACGGCTTTCCTCTGCTCAGCCATTATATCAGCCACTTGGTTTATATATATATATATATATATATATATATATATATATATATATATATATATATATATATATATATAGCGGGGATCCGCTGGGATCCGCTGTAACCACTCATCTAGCTTCAGTGACCCCGAAGCTAGATGAGTGGTTACAGCGGATCCCCGGAACAACCTCGGACATCTCGGTCCAGAAATGTGCAGTGCTAGGAACAGCAAAGATACTGCGCAGAACCCTCAAGCTCCCTGGCCTCTGGTAGAGGACCCGAGCTTAGAGAGGGATAACCGCCCGCGGAGGGCCAAAGGTGAGTGGACAATTTTTATATATATATATATATATATATATATATATATATATATATAATTAATTATCTGTGATTGTACATTTTTTTATTGTTATTGTGAAAGGCCTGCTCAGACATTTGAGATGCAATGCCATGATCATTATTAAGATTGTGTTTACAATAATGTACTAGAACTTGGGCATGGTTCCAGTGTTTTCAGCATATTTCCCTCTTTCGGAAATGTGTTGAGACAGCTGCAGCGCATGCTTCAGTTTAAAAAAGGACAACATTTCCTGATTAAAATATTAATACGCATGTTTTACCAGAAGGACATTTGCAGTGCTTGTTCATGACATTTAGGATTTAGGATGAAGCAGATATTAACTCAAAAACTTTTCGACAAAAAAAAACAGAGGGAAGGGAAGTTTGGAGATCTCTTTGAGCAGTTTCTGTGTGTGTGTGTGTGTGGTACTTTGACAGGAAAAGAGATGTGTGAAGACAGCAGAGGGGAGGCGAGAGGGAGGACTGAGAGATCATGCAAAAGTGTGAAATGTTCCTCTCAACGATGGCCCAAAACTCTCTGCAGTCAGGATGAGAGACAGCCTGACCCGTAACCTCTGATACCAGTCCTTCGCTCTGTCCCACCGCTGCTCCGCCTCAAACCCCAAGCAGCACTCAGCTCTTCTGAAGGAATCGCTTTCAGGTACTCCACAACCTTTATCATGTCGTACAAGGTTGGATTAAGTTTAGGATCTGCATATTTCTTTCCCTACATGCAAAGCTTATAGACAGTGAGTAATAAAGCAGGGATTTATGCTAAAAATGTATGGGACTCATAGTGGTATCAAGTAAAGTAGGACACTGGCGAACAGAAATGCCACTACATAATCTGAATCTAGTGGCGATCTATTTCAATCATTTGTATTCATTTATACTATACAGGTGAAACTCGGAAACATTTGAAAGTCCATTTATAACGTTAATTAAACTTACAATGTGAAATTAATAAATGTGAGAGATATCAGAGAAAGTGAGATATTTCAACATTTGTAATATTGCCTGCTTTTACACTTTGTGGACTTACTCCTGCCCTATATGTCTATACAGTAAGTTTTATAAAAAGATAGATAGAGATATATTTCGATATATTGATATTGAAGCATTTACTGCTAGCTAACATAGCAGCTACTTATATTGTATAGTTTGTGCGCTACGAGGGTGCACTTACTACTGTCCTGTACTGTATGTGCGCTGCAACATTGACATTTCCCCACTGTGGGACGAGTAAAGGATCTTTTATCTAATCTATCGTAAAAAAAAAAAAAAAAAAAAAAAAAAACACTGTATGAGCCATACTCATCAAAATTATAACAATCTAGGCTTGACATTGGTCACTTTGCATGTAATCTCTATCATATATTAGTTTAAATTTAAGTTGAACTACAGAAAGAAATGCACTTTTTATGGACACAATGGAAGTTTAGCATCTAGAGTATAGTCTCCCATCACAGTACTGATCAGACCATGTCCTGCTTCGCTTTAGAGACTTCAAATGCAAGACAAAACATACGATTCTGTATACACTTCAAAACGCAGATTTTCAATTTCATAATGAACTCTAACGTCTCTGTCCAAATGAATTTCTATATGTAGTTGTTGCTTGATTATGAGAATGTAAGTTTCAATTTCCAAACCTCACCTTTTCATAACTTTTTCTGGATGTGGTCATAGGTTCAGGAGTTCTTTGCATTGTATTGAGACTTTTCTGAAATGCTTTTATTGTTTAGATAATCTTGGACACCAGGAAAAAAAAAAATCAACACAATTGTAAAGACTAAATACAAATCTGATGCTGTCAATATTTGTGAATGGAATCGACTATTATCAATGGGACTGTCTTATTACAATAACACTTGAGCTAGAATTGATCTAGGATTGACTGCTCTCTTTGCTTCATTGGATCCTAAGGCAGTAAATACAACACTGTGTTTTGGGGGAAGAAAAGGAGAGCAAAAACATATTTGCTGTGAATGCACTTTGGGTTTCTCGCACTTTTTCCATACGCTTTTTCACTAAACTATTTTGAACATTGTACACTGGAGCACAACAAAGAAATACAGCCGCTCTTGGTACCATTTTGATTTTGCTCTGTGTGGTGATCCAAAAAGATAATATACCACAACATAGATATACATTTGTGCTTGTTCTCCTCTTTGTGTTTTTCTGAATCTCTGAGTCTTTCCAAACACACACACACACACACACACCCAAACACACACCCAAACGCATACACTCTCTCACACACTCACACAACACCATTCATAACTACTTTTGTTCGTGTCCCGTGGACCCATTGAGAGAGCCTCTCCGGAGCACCCCTTGCTGCCTCTCTTAGCTCATGGAACCTGGCTGTCACCCGTTGGCTTGACAAGTATCCTTGACAAAACAAATCCCAATCTATATGCAGCATGGCGGCTAGAGACCTTGTCAAATGCTAATACCAGGGACACTTTAGAGGTTGTTGCCCTCTCTGTCTATTTTTACCAACAGCCCCATGGTCGGTGAGCGTGGGTAGTACCGGCAGTGACCAGATGGGGGCGGTGTCTGCACTTACTTCATCAATCATCTCTCTTGTTATTCATTAAAGCGCCTCAGAATAATAAGTCCCCAAGAAACAGCCAACATGTGATCAAGTTCTAGTTAATAATGTATACGCTCTCCTCCCTCTTCTCTGCTCCTCTTTCCTGGACGTTCAGACCAGCTTCTCTCGGCTCAACACTTTTCTCTCGCTTACACTGAATAAACACACATTTACATATTTACTCCTAAAGCCACAAGAACATGCACGTTTTTCTTAAGAGAAAAAAATATGTGTGATGTAGAATAGGATGCATGAATTACACCCATTTTTTGTGTTTTAGATTCAGCAAAAGAACTATAGCTCTGCTCATAATTCTTCTTAATGCATTAAAATGCATTAAGAAGTGGGAGAGTTTTAAAATGTGGATAGTGTTATGTGTATACTGTTATACAAAGGTCTCCATTGTTTTTTTAGAAACTTGTTTTAAAGCCTTTGTTATTTTTTTTTAAATATAATATCTATGTTACATTTTATTTTTTACCGAACATGGTTCTGATACGCCAATTTTATGTATCGAAACTAGTACTTGCTTTTTGGATCCAATACTTATAATACACATCATTTGTTTTTTATTATTTGAAATTTGTTTTGGAACAAGCCATGGTATCCCGTATTAACCTCTCTCATCAATGCATGCCAGTAATTACTAATAATGAACAGTTATTATGAGCGCCACTCAAAATGGGCCGGATGTTTGAAAGCGCTGTATTATTGATAGATATTTTATTGATCCTGAAGGAAATTATAATTTTGCTGCTGAAACATTTACTCCACTCTTTGAGTTGTGTCTCAATAATATTAACAGAATATTATAATTATTAAATTATTAGCATATTATGTGAGCATTTTTTACATATTCCACTGTGACAAAAGGATATCATTAACAAATCTAAACCATGTTTACACTTAACTGCATCACATTTGTGATATTATTATTTGTTTGTTTATTTTTAAGCCTTTATGTCTGGGACCCTACGTTAACTGTATGTGTGTGTGTGAGTGTGTGTGTGTTTGTGTGTGTGTGTGTGTGTGTGCCTGGGTGTTTTTTTGGGTTAATGCTAATGCCTAATTTTTTATAAATTTGTTTTCTGTTGTTGTAGTAATACTGTACACGTGTGTGTTTGTGTGTGTGTGTGTGCGCGTGTGTGTGTGTGTGCATTAAATCCTTAAAATATTCAGAAAGTAGTGTATTTTATGCAATGGGGCCTCATTATGCCATACAAATGCGGCCTATATTTTAATCTCTGTACAAAAAATAATACTGAGCCCAAAATGGTTAAAAGATTTGCTCTACTTATGTTTTTATTCACTTATAAACAAACAGGCATGTCTAATGGAAGATATACAGTAACCTTACTCCTCGCAGAACACACACGTCTTGAAACACAAGCTGAACGCGTTTATACCATTAGGACATTGAAAGTTCCCCTCAGCGTTGTTTGGCTGTAAACACATCCTGCATCTGTTTAATCAGGGTTTGTGGCCTGCATTTGGACTCCGAGCTGCATATTGTCCTTACATTTGTGCTGATCTCACTCTCCACGTCATCCACCACAAGCGGGCCTTTTGGGACCACGCAAATGGGAACAACATGGCCGTCATTGTTCAGCATTGGTGGCTCAATTATTGAAGCAGCAGCAATCGATATAGCTTAGATAAAGAGCTGAGTAATGTGAACCGCTTGTGACACTGTCCAAGCAAAAAGAGGATATAAAACTGTGCGGTAAAAACAGAGATGGAAACAGAAAAGAACGGGGAAAAAAAAAAATCTAAATCGATTCAATTCAATTTGGACAAGCCTGGCTCATTTCAAGGTGGCTTTTTTCACTTGTGCCAGAGAAAAAAGCATTCTCAATTCCATTCTACTTCTCTTTATCCTGTTCAGAAAATGACTCGGGTTCAATTATGTGGAGAAATTGTCCGTATTTTCAAGCTATTCTTTTGAGCGTTCCCGTCTTTCTCTCCAGATGCAAATGTGGCTGTGTCTTCCCCCCTATAAATAGCCAGTTGCCAGAGGGATTCTTCCAGGACGCTTCTGCACTTTCTGTACTGTACCAAAATAAGCAGGTGGGGGGAAGAGCGTCTTTGGCTTGCGCTGCTCTCCCTCCGCCGTCAGCATAGAGATAACTGCACTTTCAACTCATTCGTCAGCATGGATTTAGAGCTGTCGCGGGATTGGCCAAAGGTTTTGTGTTGCCAGACCCGGATTGGCTGCTGTGTCTTGTCCCACATTGGTTGGAACTGGTCTCACGGTGTAAAGTGGAGTTTAATGAATCTCACAGATGTCCATAGTGTTGACAATTCACAATTAGGCAGTAAATGATGATGTGTGTTCAAGTGTTATAAATACAGCGGTGTAATGTGTTATTAGCACCTTAACGATTCGCTAAAGTGGCTTTAAATTGCAATTGCTTTTTTTTTTTTTGCTGGTGGGACATGCCCAGTACTTTAATCATATCTGCTGGTCTCTGTATTAGGCTCCATGTCCAGGAGGCTCTGACAGTACATGCTACTAGGAAGTACATACGTGCACGGGGTCCCCAGGCTCTGTTTTTGGCTCCCAATATTTTAGAATTGGGAGCAAAATCTCAAGTCAAAAACGCTATTGTTGATCTATTTCTTTTCTTAATGCAAAACATGCAAATGAACAATGTGCTGGTTATGAAAATTTAACAAGAAATAACAATTTAAAATGGGCAATTAAAGACATTCGTAATTCCCAAAAAGCTGCATTATATCAAATTAGAATAAATGTAATCTTTTATATGGCTCCTTTCCCTAGATACTAGATTCACCAAGTGCGTCACAGTTATAACAGAAAACAATACACAATTGCATACACAACTAAACTCTGTGACTATCACGGAAGCGCCATTTAAAATTTCAAGATAGAGTTTTTATACTTATTATAGATGCTAGAGTTAGAGATTTAGTTTTATTTTAATTAGGACAGCTACTGTTCAGGTAACGTGTGCTGTGTGCTCCTCATTCCTACTGTTCTGTAACTTGTGATGCAACACTGAAATTTCCCCACTGTGGGACAAATAAAGGTAATAAAAATCTCTTAATCTTAAAATTTGAGCAAAAGCCTGAACAAATTCAATACTTGCAAATGTTACAAAAAGCACAAAAACTGCATGATTTAGGACACACACCAAATCAGCTGCATTCAAAATAATAATAATTCACCCCCCCCCCCACACACACAAACACACACACACACACACACACAGTGAAACTCTTCCTGCAGCCGGCGTTCCCCCATCGCCCGTATCTCAGATTTCACAAATGCAGTGTATTTGTGATCTCTCCCATTGTGTCCAGCTCCACGCAGAGAACTATCAAGCAGGTACAGCGATGGCCACGGCGCTCTGTCCTCATTACGGCCGCCGCATTGTTCCAGAGCTGATTGTGAGGCCTGCGCAAAGTGATCCTGATGAAGTCTTTATTTTCCATTCCAGCACTAATCAATTTCATATTCTCTGTCTCCTCTCTCCCGCGCACGGCTCTTCCTAAAAGCCTGACAGAGAGCCAGGCGTGAGACAAACACCCATGGAAATCATTTCAATAAAGAACTGCCTTCCTATATTCCCACTGCAAACACAGGGATAGCACGATTCACAGCAATTTAATTAGCTAAAAGGAATAGGCTGATGGAAACGTCTGCGTCTCCATTCTCCCAAGTTATTTGTGAAAATAGATGCGTGTTGTATTGGTATGTTAGTGTTTTGTGATCACGCCGAATGATTGGTGCAACTCTGTGCAAGAGTTTAAAGCAGGTTAATAACAAAGGCTGAAAAACAAAGAGAGCAAAGGTGTTCAGATGAAGAAGAGAGAACCTGAAAGTGCACACTCTGAAGATTCTGACGATGATTTTGGCCCAGGAGTCAAGTTTGTGAATAAATGGGCTTTCGGTGTAGCCATGGCAAAAAAAAAAAAAAAATTAAAGAGAATTTATTTTACCCAAAAATCAAAACTCACTTTCTCCAATGATAAAGCACCCCACGCCCTATTCGTGATGTACCAGTTCTATATTTGTTTTAGTTTGCACAAACTTGACCATCAAAGTACAATGCAATACTGTGTAGATCCGTTTATGTATTTATTTGAATTAGGACGGTTAAACATTAAAGTAATATTGACTCATAACATGCAAGGTGACATACACAAAGCCTGTGTTTGTCATAATTATGGTTTACAGTCCATTTACAAAATATTGTCAATATTACATCAAATAAAGGCTTTCTATATCTAACTTTGCATGTAAATAGTCTGTCATATTAGTGAAGTGGAATTATAGAGGTAAATGGAACAATACTCTAGAACAATATTCTAGTTTTATGAGTTTCTCGTGTATGAATCAGAAAGTCAGCCAACACCTCCAGCATAAATATGTTGGAAAGCACAATAGCTGAATGGCATCTATTGTCCTAAAGCCTGAACAAACAACATATTTACAATCTATGAACTCACATTTTACACGACTAAAAATTCAAAGTAAGAGTCCAAGAAAAAGCAAGAGCATGACTTTTAATTTCAACCATATTTTAAGGTGTATTTGTTCAGTTTAAACCTTAAAAAACCTTGTAAACCGAACCCCCAAATAAATAAATCCAGGCCTCTTACTGCTTAATGTGCTCGTTCAGCAAACCTGAATTGCATTCTTTGCGACTGATATAACGGCTGATGAAAATGCATGAGCACTTGTGGACGCTGCAGTGGCTCTCGCCGTAACTCACTGTACTCTCCAAATGCATAAGGTATGGTTGTCTCTGCAGGCAGCCCTTCCCCCAAAAGCCGCCCGTAATCCAGTGCTGTTTTCAGAGCCACATGACGGGGCAATGGGGTGCACACCAGAGGGTGCATGGGTTTTAGTGGAGCAGCTAAGCTAAGCTATGCTAAAATATTGGGAGGCAGCAGAGCAAGGACTGAGCTTCAAGTTTCACTCCGCTAGATGCTGCGTTGGACTGGTGACAGAGATATAGATGGCACTTGCATCAAATTGGACATACAATGCAAATGTGCTGCCACTTAAGGAACAAAAGGCAGAGTGACAGACAAATTGTGAGACTTTGAAAAAACATGTGAAAAAAAAAATTCTTTCTTATTTCTGTTTTTTTTAAATTGACTTTTGTTTAAAGGTAAAGTAAAAAACAATCTTGAAAAAAAAAAAGCCTTGCACATTCATCATGCTGATGTCCAAAGTATTATATATTCGAAGACATTTAAACCATTATAGGCCCACAGACCATTCTTTTCCCTTTCTCTCTCTGTACATCTTTTAACAGAACATTTATTGACCTACGATGCAGTTTGGCGATGTCATTGATGATTGTGATCAATGTTCTTATTTGCCATTCTTTGAATACATTTTATTTTTCAGCATTTTTTGCAATCTATGCCAGAGTTAACAATATTTCAAAAAGCCAGTTGGAGACAGTAACACTCAATCGTGTTTGTTTACATTTTTTATTTCAAGATTTTTCTCTAAAAGGCAGAGGAAATAAACTCCCCTATCTCTACCCATAAAACCAGTGTTATTATTTTTACAAAAGCCCCTCCCAGTTGCAGGGCAAACAAAAGCAGGCCTCTTGTCATGTCTAAAGTGAGCCTAAATGAAGCAGACTGGCCGTGTGTCCTGAGAGCCCATATGCAGGCCTGGCCTCTGATGCTCCATTAGCCCAGTGCGCTGCTCCAGCCCGCTGCCTCACGGGACACTAACGGCTCCTCTGTTTCCAACCTCTCTGAAAAACACCTTGCCAGATCAGAATTCCAACTGTTATTGTCCACATCCATCCAAAACTGAGCCCTCCTCTTTGACTTCCGCCGCATATTTGAAAGTGATGAAAATGCGATTGCAAACTCCAAAGGATATTTCTGCCGCGGGGAGGGCCATATCTATATCTCTCCTGGTATGTTTAGCTTTTTCACCGGCAGGATTATTAGCAAGAATTCGACATTTTGCGTGGCAGTAATCCCGGTGATTAAGACCTGCTGACAGTCGAAGGTAAAGTTTATTGTTGCTTGGGGAGTCGGGATGAGCGGCCATATTAAAAAGTGGCTGTGCATGCTGGGCTGGCCGTGAAAGAGGACACATGAGAGGCCAGGATCAAAGAGCTGCCCGCCGAGGCTCTCACATACAGGCAAAGTGCAGCTCCGTGATCTGCCACATACAGTACGCCCAATTCTTCAGCCAGGCAAACAGGAAGGAGCCATTTATAGTCATTTCGGGCCTGAATGACGGTCTAATTTGTCCTTATGAAATGCATTGTTCATTATGAGCCAATGCAATACGTGTACACATACAGGGGCAACTCAAAAAATTGGAGAAAAGTAAATTTCTTTCAGTAATTCAGGATCCTAACCCAAACTTAAGATGTGATGAAATGTCTAATTACATGTCAAGCCTTTGTTTGTTATAATGTAGTTGAATATGGCTTACAGTTCATTTTCATATTCTAATTTGTAATAGTTTTATTTGGAGTTTTTACAAACTTTGAGCCGTAATGAGTAACATTATAATGAATAGAGGGTTTATGAATCTCACTTGTATCAGTGAATCACAGAAGATTTTTCTGCTCTCTCAGTCACTCAAACAAATATCGTACAAAACCTATATTGTTAGACAGGTTTGTGTTTGTGTAAAAGTTAACTCCTGAAAAGTAGCACCAACCTAAACTTTCTGGCATTTTATAACTTGAGCTGAATGTAAAAATAGTGATGAGAAAGGATAATTGTTGCTTGTACCTATAAACCTAAAATGGTCCTCTTTAGTACATATCTACATACCCACATTCATATAGATCCCAATTGCTGCACCATTTTTAGGAAATGCCCCATCCAGTTTTTGGCTCTTCCTCCATTGTCCAATCGAAAGCTTCGGTTGGAAGATGAAAATGCCACATTTCCTGCAGGCAGCCCGAGGCATGTCATTAGGAGCGGAATTTGATGCCCCGTACAAGCGTTTGCAACTATCAAGTGCAGCCAAAGTGAAACCTCATCAGTTTTAGCCCAAATTTCCCATGTCCTTGACTTAAGTGTTTATATATGAGGAGGGGGCAGGGGGCAGAGGACCTATAGAAACAGGCCTTTCTGTGTCACCGTCCTTCACTGGACCCACTCTAGCGGCTGGATGCAGTAGTGGTGCATCGGCTTCTGCCAAACAAGGCTCGGCTTAGCCCCTTCTCCCGGGACACAAGATTAATGGCTGATACAACACTTTGGGAGTTTTCACAAAATCACATTTCCTACAAGCCATCAATCCAAAAGTCTGAGTTTTATAGTTCTCCAGATTACATGCGCAGATAACATATTCTTTAGAAAAATGATGCTGTGTTGTTGATGTTTCAACTCTTACTTTGATTGTTGCCATGTTTAAAATGATTCACTGAGATTTATTATGAACTAATTCGATTTCAAGCATATTCTATTGCTCTCTAATTGCTTTACTTGGAACAAAAACTCAAAATAAATCAAAAACATTAAAAAAGGAGAAACAATATCTTTGAATAATGAGTGAAATTAAAGGCATCCACACCCTCCGATCAACAATTTACTAATAAACAAACAAGTACAGAAATAACTCCGCCTACAACTAAAGTCAAACTACTCTCTAAAGCTTGCCTTTCAAGCTGTAATTGCTGTAATTATACTTTCTTGTAATACACCTTGTAATTTTATTTGCAGTGAGTAAAAATGCCAGTTAGAAACCGTGGGGTGAAGTGGAAAAGAAGCAGATCAACAAAACAAAGCCATTCCATAAATACATCCACATGTTTGTGGCTACACATATTTCTAATCAAAGATAAACATGTGGGTCTTTTGTCCCAGAAACTCACTTCTCACAAACTAACCTTTGTAGAGAAGGAAACTCTTCTGGTTTTCAGAATCAGAATCAGAATCATTTTTATTGCCAACGTAAGTAACGGGAGGTCACAGACTTGGAAATTGCTTTGGCTCAGTGCAACAGTCAAAAAGAGATAATAAAAATAAGAATAAAAAACACTTCTAAAGAATAAATTTAAATTTAAAATAGAGTTACAGTTACTATTTACAATATACAAGTGCACATGGTGCACACAATGTAAGGTGACAGCAGTACAGTGAAGTAAAGTGACGTATGATGGGCAGTAAAGTGACTTTATAAAGGGCGGGGGGACAGGTTAAGAAGTGTTCAAGAGTCCAACAGCAGAGGGGAAGAAACTGTTCTTGTGGCGGGAGGTTCTAGTCCTGATGGACCGCAGCCTCCTGCCTGAGGGGAGTGGTTGGAATAGTCCATGTGCAGGGTGAGAGGGGTCGGCTGTGATACGACCAGCCCGGCCTCGAGCTCGGGCGACGTACAGGTCCTGCAGCGATGGAAGGCTGCGGCCGATCACTTCCTCTGCAGAGCGCACAATGCGCTGTAGTCTCTGTTTGTCCCTGACTGTGGCTCCAGCGAACCACACGGTGATGGAGGAGGTGAGGATGGACTCGATGATGGCCGTGTAGAACTGCACCAACATCTGTGCAGGCAGCTTGGCTTTCCTGAGCTGCCGCAGGAAGTACATCCTCTGCTGGGCCTTCTTGATGAGGGAGCTGATGGTCGGCTCCCACTTGAGGTCCTGGGTGATGGTGGTGCCCAGGAAACGGAAGGACTCCACAGAGGTGATGGGGGAGTCCATCACGGAGGGTGGGGGCGGGGGGACAGTGCTCTTCCTGAAGTCCACAATCATCTCCACTGTCTTCTGGGCGTTCAGCTCCAGGTTGTTACCACTGCACCAGGACACCAGCCGGTCCACCTCCCTCCTGTAGGCGGACTCATCGTTGTTGGAGATGAGTCCAATGAGGGTGGTGTCGTCCGCGAACTTGATCAGCTTCACGGAGTCGTGGCTGGAGGTGCAGTGGTTGGTGTACAGGGAGAAGAGCAGGGGAGAAAGAACACAGCCCTGTGGGGCTCCTGTATTTATAATCCAAGGGTCCGAGACATTCTTCCCCAGACGCACTCGCTGCTTCCTGTCCGTCAGGAAGTCAGTGATCCACCTGCAGGTGGAATCGGGCACGTTGAGCTGGGAGAGCTTGTCCTGGAGCAGGGATGGCAGGATTGTGTTGAAGGCAGAGCTGAAGTCCACGAACAGGACCCTGGCGTAGGTCCCCGGGGAGTCCAGGTGCTGTAGGATGTGGTGGAGGGCCAGGTTAATGGCGTCGTCTACAGATCTGTTGGCTCTGTAGGCGAACTGCAGGGGGTCCAGGAGGGGGGAGGTGAGGGACTTGAGATGGGAGAGAACCAGGCGTTCAAATGACTTCATGACGACAGACGTAAGTGCTACAGGTCTGTAGTCATTGAGTCCTGTGATCCTGGGCTTCTTCGGGACGGGGACAATGATGGAGGATTTGAAGCAGGCCGGGACATGGCAGGACTGCAGAGAGGAGTTGAAAATGTCCGTGAACACAGGAGTAAGCTCACTGGCGCAGTGTCTCAGAGTGGCCGGAGACACGTGGTCCGGGCCAGGAGCTTTGCGGGGGTGCAGCCTCAGGAAGAGTTGTTTAATCTCTTTAGCGGCTATTGTTAGGCTGGGGGCAGGGCTGATGGGTGGGTCGTTAGAGTAGTTAGAGTAGTGGGGGGTGGGGGAGGGAGAGGTGTCAGGGGCAGCATCAAAGCGACTGAAAAATAAGTTCAGATCGTCAGCTAGCTTGTGGTCATCAGCACAGGGGGGGGCTTTGGGTTTGTAGTTGGTGATCTCCCGTAGGCCCCTCCAGACAGAAGCAGTATCGTTGTTACCAAACTGCTCCTGTAGTCGTTCTCTGTGCCGGGACTTGGCTGCTTTCAGTTCTTTCCTGAACTGATATTTAGCTGCTTTGTAGCCGCTGCGGTCCCCCTCCCTGAAAGCAGACTCCTTTGCTTTCCTGAGCTGCCGGAGTTTAGCAGTGAACCAGGGTTTGTCGTTGTTATAGATGACCCTGGTCCTTGTTGGAATGATGCTATCCTCACAGAAGTGGATGTATGACGTCACAGTGTCCGTATATTCATCCAAGCTGTCTGTGGCAGCTCTGAAAAGGTCCCAGTCTGTAGATTCCATGCATGCGCGCAGCTCTTCCACAGCTTCATCAGACCACACTTTGGAGCTCCTCACTGCAGGTTTCGAGAGCTTTAGTCTCTGTCTGTAAGCAGGAACCAGATGTATCATGGAGTGATCTGAGAAGCCGAGGGCTGGCTTGGGAACAGCGCGAAAAGCTCCGCGCACGGTGGTGTAACAGTGATCCAGAGTGTTCTCCTCTCTGGTCGGGCATTTGATAAACTGTCTGTATTTGGGTAATTCCTGGCTCAAGTTTCCCTTATTAAAATCCCCCAGGATAATAATCAGAGAGTCCGGGTATAAGCGTTCCATACACAGTACTTGCTCTGCGAGTGCGCGCTGAGCCTCGCGCGCGTCCGCGCATGGCGGTATGTAAACAGAGGCAAGAATGAATGAAACAATTTCCCGCGGGGAGTAATATGGTTTACAATGAATGAAAAGATATTCCAGAGCAGGAGAGCAGTGCTTGGAGATCACTGTCACATCGTTACACCAGTTTGTATTGACGTAGAAACAGAGCCCTCCGCCTCTGCTCTTCCCTGAGAGCGCACAATGGCGATCCGCGCGGAACAGCCCAAAGCCCTGCAGCTCCAGAGCGCAGTCCGGGATCCGCTCATTTAGCCAGGTCTCAGTGAAGCAGAGGACACAGGATGTGGCGAAGTCCTTGTTTCTTCTCATGAGCAGGCTGAGTTCGTCCATCTTATTGGTATCAGTTCTGCTGTTATACTGTATGTATGTTTACAGTATTGGTATTGATGAATAATTTTGTAATATTAAAATTCTGTAGCAGGGATAAAGAAGATGTTCAGCATTGACAAACTAAAGCACAAATGAATAATTGTCACTTTTTGATTGTACATGAAATTGCACACAATATAATATCTATATCTTTTCCCTTTTTGAACATGTTTGCACATTTCCTGTCTTTTTGCACACCCTGAGTGATCCTATTTCTGCCAAATGTATTATGTACATTACACTGAGATCAACAAAGTTTTATCTTATCTTAATACACTTCTGGAGGGAAGTATTGGAAATACAATTATTAATAATGAAATCCCATAAAACAAGTATTTTGTTTTGGGGTAAATGTCACCTCCGTAGTCACTGCTGTTGTCAGTGTCCTTCTCACCTCATTACAGATCGTACGGGCCACTTTGTGTAGCGGCAAATGGAGCAGAGCGCCAACAGCTCTCTCATACGGGAACACTCAGACACAGAGAGCTTCTCACAGATGGACATACAATGTGCAGCAAGCCTACACACAAGTTGATGAAATAGCTCAGCAAAAAATGCTGTTGATTCATGTCTGTCATAAAGTGACCTTTATAATAGCACTGTGGCTTGGTGGCATGGCTGAACGCAATTAACTTGATGATACAATTATAATTGAAAGTAAGTTTGAAATTCTGAAAAAATATGACATGCTTGGTTCATGTAGTGTTACAAGAGCTTATATTTGACTGTAGATTGACAGTCATCTAACTAGTCCACATGCAAGGTGTATGCTTAATGAAAATTATGCCAATAATTTGTTTTTTATCATTTTAATGATCACGACTTACTGTCCATTTATAATATTTTCTAATTATCTGATTGTCTTATGGTGGGATGAGTGGCATGAGTCTCTAATAGAGTCACATTGTCAGTTGCGTGCACTTTTTACTTTTATAACTTGTTTGCAGCTGATACTGACTTTTGAACAATATTCTAATTTTCTTTAATTTGATCTGTTATATACTCATAACCTCATTATGTGACATTGCCATTTTTAACGTCAAAACCTTTACAAGCAGCAGCAACACATGTCCAAAGGTAAACTCTGCCATTCCACCTCTAACTCTCATTTTCCTTCACATAATTTCCTGTACAATGCGCTCCACGGTCCTGCTGTGAGACAAAGAAGCTATGTGTTGTGACATGGCATGCACACTGTAGCGGGCGGCCTGGGATTTCCACACTGCAACCTCCAGGGCACTCTGCACAGGTAATTAAAACTCATTTGGATTCTTTGGACGTCTGCGCTGACAGCACTGTTAGGGGCAAGACTTTGGGAAACAAAATTGGGCAGGGACATTTTTATGGATGTGCCTGAGCCAAACTGTGTGGGAAAAACTCAGGAGAGACAAATGGGAGTATGGATGAGGGCGAGGTGGGGGTGCAGAGTTTAGACAGCAAGTACAAGAGAGTTGACCTATATTGAGTAAAGTAAAATGTTGCTGTAGTTAAAATGTCTGTTTAAAGCTGAAAGGAGAACAAGAGGGAGCCTATACGGAAGAACAGAAGTTGTGTGGATTAAGTGTTGGGTTGCAAATCCCCGCTCCTGAAAAGTGCGTGCCAGATAACCTTGGGCATGTCACGCTGCCATCTGTTCCCTCTGTCTGCCTGTCGACATACCTCCAAGTCCAGTTAAAACATGACATTCCAGTTCCTGACGCAGCAAGGGGCAGCCATCATCGCTCTCGCCTAGATGGAGGCGCAGACGTGGGTCAGGATAGAGGAGGCGCATAGATACAGAAGGATCAGAAGGGAATGGGACTGACCTTTTCTCCAACATCTTTATGAGCTGATATTGTTATCAATGTATGACTCCCTGGATGGCCACTAGAGCTACAATAACACCATTGAAACGACAGTCCATCATCATAGGACAAAGAGGGCCGCTAACACTGACATCCTATGGGGCATTGGGTTGCAGCTGATTGCACTCATAAATGAGCGCTCCTCTCATAAAATCATGTGGTAACTGCTTAGCAGTGCACAGGGTGATGGCTTTTGTTATCAACAGCTCAAGTGCTCCGTTTGCTGCGGCATCCACAGCCCTGTGTGTTTTCAAATGTGAAGTTAATCATGCATTCACACAAATGTCTTATTGCAACAGGGAGGACGGAAGACCTAAGCACAGAAGCACTTGCAAAGGATTATTTTTTATATTTATTTTACTTTCTAACAGAAAATCCTCGCTTTTTTCTCATTTCTGTATCATCCAAATTATAATTGGTATTTGGATCTTGGATTTGGATCTTTCTCATGACACATTTATTTGTCAATGCCAAAACTAAAAACTACTCTACTGTCAAAATTTCATTGATTCCTGCATTTTACATTTACAGCACTAGCCCAAATATGCTTGGACCCCAATATCCCCCAAATACTGTACATCTGGATTTACTATATAGTGCATTATACAGCTGTTGATGGTATTCCAAACATTTCTGATGGCTTCTGTTGAGTCTTCTGTTAACATCGTGAAACCATGCTGCTTAATGACCACACAACTAGATGTAAAGCAGTTTAACAGATTTACTTTTTGGCAGAGAGTTCCAAAGTGAAATGGAAATGGAGAAGGAGAGAGAAGCTCGCTATTTGGGTCAAGGAAAAACCTCAGACGAAAAGTAAAATAATCCTTTCCCTACTGCGAGTTTCTTAAATCATTATTGAGCCCCTTTTCCGGAGCAACATTTTACTTCCACTTCTTCTTAATGTATTCACTTTCAGTTCCTAAGCAAAGCACTCTGTTCGCTCCCTGCTGCCAAGTGAGGATCTTTGACGTGCTGACGCAAATGAAACATCTTAATAGAAAAAAAAAAATTGCGGGGGTTGAGCCAATAATGATCCCTATGAGAAACTTCCCCTTCAATTAATGATGGAATTATTTTCAAATTTGGAAATAAAAATAGCATTTTTTTTTTGCACTCTTCAACTCTTATAACCCCATGCCCCTGCAACAACAGCTTACTCTGCTCCACTGTGCTGACACCTCGGGGATTAGGGAAAGTAATTCTACAAAGAGTGCTATGGTCCTCCCTGTCCTACAATGACTGATACAGAAGGGAAGTGGGACCCTGACCCAGCTCCAGACTTGGGGGAAATTGTGCCGACCTCTTTGCACTTATGGGAGGAAGCCAGCGCTGGCACATTTTCACTTTCACTGGCAGCGGTGACCTCCCTGGACCTCTAAGCCGGTCTACACCCTTCGGCCATTCACCCGCACACATGTACTGCGCCCGGCATGGATCGAGTTTCCGCACTCTTGTCGTAGCTGCCTCTGTTTTGCATCCTCTTCTTTTGGAATGTCCGTCATTAGCACCAGCAGTCAGCTCACAGGTCTACATTCAGATACCCTGCAAACCAGATGTGTATGTGTTTGTAGGGTAGCAAGCGGCATTGGGCCATGTGTGAGCCTGGGCCCCCAGGGTGCAACTGGTGCACAGGTCACCCAAGAAAAGCAGAGCTGTAGGGATGATGGCACACACTCCTCCACCTCCAGGGAGAACACTTCTTTTGACTAATGTGATCCGCCCACCAGTACAAGACTGTGGTGTGGTGTATTTTTGGTATACAAATGATATGACAAGCCATATTAATCTTTCAGTGATTGGTTAAGTTTTAGAAGTCACCTGCTAAGCAGATAAAAATAATCACTGCGGGTGGTCACAGTTCAGGTAATCAGCACAGCAGGAATCTTCCAAAGGTTATGGTCAAACCAGCATTTCAACTTCTGCAAAGAATAAAGAAAAATAATTATATAGTTATGATATGATAATATATATGATAAGGGGTGCTAATCACACAACCCCAAGGGGTATGATGGTCTATGATCTGAATTTGATAGATTACTAATATACCAAAAAAAATTTAAATAAAAAATGTAAGTGTGTTGAGATTATATATTTGCAACTATACCCCTAAGCAGTCAAAACCAAGTGCCTGCATGTGTGGTGCTGACTGGGGATTAGGACCGGAGAACATGAATGACTCAAACCTGCACAAATCATTCTAAAAAACAGATCTGAAGTTATTCAAATACATTGTTGCATAATATTGTTTTAAATAGGAAGTTAATAGGAAATCCTCTGACATTAAACTATCAGGAACCTAAATCCAATCCAAGTGAATCATATCATATAAATCAGACAAAAACACCACTCATCAATATTAAATTTGTAATCAATCAATCAATCAATTTGTATGACCTTATGGTTTTTTCTGTGATAAATATCAATCATACAAACGAGCAGATGTCATTGAGCACATCATAGGACATCCCTGTCACGAGTTCTAATTCATCCCTGTCTTTAATTCACTTTTCCCACTCAAATCTACAGCAAAAGACACAAAACTCTGCCAACTAATCTGTGCCACCCACTGACAGCCTCACAGCTGCCAACACCAACACAAAATGAATGCATTGAGTACATTTCCGAGTCGTTCATTTTCCCAGAGCCAGAGAAGTTCTCACACTGGGCAGGACTGGGCCATTTTGAAGTGGCGGTCCATTTTGGCAGTGATGTCATCCAGCCTAAGTGTGAGGCATGGGTCTATTTCTTCACGGGGACAATGCCATTTCTTTTGTTTCTGAAAGTAAAACATGGGGCCAGAAATCGCACTGGCAGTCAATCGCAAAGTCCACCCCGAGGTTCAGCTCCCGCCAAGGACTCAGGCCAATCTTTGTTCTTCCATAGTTTTCATTCAAGCTTGCACTGTCAAAAATGCAGAGTGCACTGAGTTTACATCAAGCCCCGGCGATCCAAGATGGCGCCGTATTCAACTGAATGGTTGTGCTCAGTGGCGCTTTGTGCTGGCACGGTCGCTGACATATTGGCGGAACTCGCCTGTATTTGGGCATCGTCTGGTCCTCCCGGTTCTGCGCAGTGGATGATCTCCCATGATGCGTTGCGCCAAACACGCGTGTGTGGGTCTCACACCGGGTCTCACGCACGTGCACAGAGGGGCTCGGCCGCGCTCTGACCAATCAGAGCAGTTCATCAGAGCGGGAGTTAGAGCGAGAGCCAGACGAGCAGAGTTTGTGGCAGTAAAGTGTGGATTTAAAGAAAACCAAAGCATTTAAGAAGAAAAAAGTTCAGGATCAGAATCAGAATCAGAATCATTTTTATTGCCACGTAAGTAACAGGAGGTCACAGACTAGGAAATTGCTTTGGCTCAGTGCAACAGTCAAAAAGAGATAATAAAAATAAGAATAAAAAACACTTCTAAAGAATACATTTAAATTTAAAATAGAGTCACAGTTACTATAGAGTTACTCAAAATAGAGTTACAGTTACTATTTACAATATACAAGTGATGACAAGGGACACTAAAATCCCCACAAACTCCGACTTTTATTAAAGCTGTAGGTTCTCTGTCAGCTGAGGTCGAGCTGTTTTAATTTACATTGAGTTCTATGGGGAAAATTTTTGGATAGCACACGTGAATTTAGTCTTGTTTAGTCTGCAGTTTGGATTGGATGTTTACACTTACCAAGGCATTTCTTTTAGAACACTCTCAAACAATAATGACAATCTTGATAACAAAAAAATATATATAAAGAACCGTATATGTATATGAGAAGTATATGGGAAGGAGGAACACCTGCACCACAGTCATAGCACGGCCTTGGGTGGTAGCAGCAGTAGTAATTTTTCAGTCACTGGAGAAACTTCTTGGCCGACACAGAAGTTGCCTACGCTCTCTGTATTCCAATTTCCCCCACGTCCACACAGATTATACATACAGTACATGTGGAGAAATGTTTTATTAGTATGGTGGCCCTCACAGAGCTCAATGGCAGGATATTGCAGAGTTACAGAGACAGCCAAGCAATTCTGGAGCAGCTGGGTATGTCGACGTTGTAATTTTAATTCTAATTCCTCTTTCTTTTCCCAGTCACTGTCATTCACTATTGTTCTATGAAAACACGTTTTAGTGGAAATGCTCTGAAAAAACTGGTGAAAAAAATAATGACAACAAATGCAATGTCCACGTATAATTTGACACAAGACTGAAACCGTTTGTGACATTTCGTACTGAATGCATTTTCACTTTTTATGCATTGGAAATATATTCACTATACAAATTTAAAACAAATATTATAAAGTATAGATGAACAGGTACGCTGCAAAAAATGATAACAAATGACTCAATTATTGCTTGAATCAAGTGGTTTTATCTTAATTTGAGCACATTCTGACATTACAATTCCGTCTTAAAATCAGAATCAGAATCATTTTTATTGCCACGTAAGTAACAGGAAGTCCCAGACTTGGAAATTGCTTTGGATCAGTGCAACAGTCAGAGAGAGATAATAAAAATAAAGAATAAAAAACACTTCTAAGGAATACATTTAAAGTTAAATTAGAGTTAAATTACTATAGACAATATACAAGTGCACATGGTGCACACAATGTAAGGTGACAGCAGTACAGTGAAGTGACGTAAAAACAAGATTTGCCAATGGGACAAAGCCATTTAGACTTATTTCAAGAACTGTTTATTTTCTTATTCCAAGGGAGACATTTCTCGTTTCTTTTTAAAAGTAGATAATTTTGCTTGTCCTTCTAGCAAATCTTGTTTTAAGGCAGTCACAATGTTCCCAAATGAAGACACATAACATTTGAGCAATTTTTGACTCTCATCACTTGTTTGCAGTGTAGAGTTTTACTTCACAAGCAGCATATGCATATTCTCTAGATGACTCCAATCAAGCAAAGATCTTCCGAAACAGTTGAGGTTTGTTTGACCAAATCCGTCCTAGAGTTGTTTCTATTCTGAAGGGCAAGTGCATCATCTTTGTTCTGTAACTGGCATCAGTGAAAATCATGTGCTCTTTTCAAATCTTCTAATTCACATCAGAGCGGCTGGCTCCATCACCACATCTGTGGAGTAAAAGGCCTCCCTGTTATCCACCATC
This sequence comes from Knipowitschia caucasica, assembly GCA_964034765.1. Classification (NCBI taxonomy): domain Eukaryota; kingdom Metazoa; phylum Chordata; class Actinopteri; order Gobiiformes; family Gobiidae; genus Knipowitschia; species Knipowitschia caucasica. The sequence continues at coordinate 45,416,069 of OZ035824.1, read as the reverse complement.
TAAATGGCCATTAGCTGGACTAACCTAATTAGCGGAACAAGATCTAAAGCTGCCTTCCATTGTCCTCCCATCACAGGAAACAGTAGAGGTTTGCAGCATTCTGATCAAATGTATGGTGATTAATGACCAGGCCTTGCCATGCTGACAGGCTGTAAGGGCCTCACATTCAGCCCATATATTTGTGTAACTGACACTTGAATGAGTAAATTGGCCGATATAGCTCCATCACCGACCAGACGAGTTCAACACAAATTTCTCATTCGCTCAAAGGAACCACGCTGTCAGGCCCACATTCAAATCACTGACAAGCAACATCTGTGTATGTGAAATAATGACCTGGGCTAAAAACATCAAATAAATAAATAATACAACTCAAAGGTCATTTTCATTTCATAGATAGGCTGTCGGGTGTGCACCTGACGCCCGCAAACAATGTAAAAGAGCATGCAGACTGAAATATCCAAATTGCAAGTAGTGCTCATGTGACATCACCACACCCCAAAGAGCCATAGTTTATACAATTGTTGAGGGAACCTGAAAAATCTTCCTGGTAATGACGGTGTGTGTTGAAAGTAGTGGTAGTTTCTCTGTAATTCCTGGGCTAATCCACATCCACGTTTTTTCATGTCAACAATGGTCTAATTATTTTCTCCTAAAGCTGCCTAGAAGTAGTGCCGAAATTCCAAAAACATCACACAGGCACCATGTCGGCCAGTAGAAAGGACTTTAGATAGAAGAATAATTTGTTTGTGAATCTAATGCGGCACGGTGGCTGAGTGGATAGCACTCTCGCCTCTCAGCAAGAAGGTCCTGGGTTCAAATCCCGGTTGGACCAGGGCCTTTCTGAGTGGAGTTTGCATGTTCTCCCCGTGTCTGCGTAGGTTTCCTCCGGGTGCTCCGGTTTCCCCTACCACTAAAAATATGTACAATAGGTCTGGCATGTGCCTCCTGTACTGGCCCCCCCACTCCCAAAAAATAACAATTGTAAACCGCTTTGAGACTCCGATGTGCAGTGAAAAGGCGGTATATAAATAAAGATTACTACTACTACTACTAATCTCAATCAAATAATGGTCTGGGATTTTTTTTTTTCTCCTAATAAGAACTTGAACGCAACCTATTGATGAAAAAGTCTCACAAGTATCACATTTTCTTTTGTCTGATAATGCAATTAGAAAAAAACATTCAGTTATGATATAGAGCTTGTAACAAAATGTGAAACAGAGCGGGAGAGAAGCCGTCTCTCTGTGAGCTGGGTTTAAATTACTCCCAATTGGAGAAAAAAAAAAGTTTGAGGCACTTATCAAGTCATAAATCTCCGGCAGCGGAAATAAAGAAAGTTAGAAAGAAATAACAAACATGAAACGTCATGCTGGTCTAAATGTGCGGCGTCTTCCCCCAGCACGGCAGGAGTCCTGAGAATAATATCTTCGGCCTCACTCATCACCACCTGGAGAAGCGTTACGCCGGCTCATAATACTCTACTTCTTTTTTTAATTAGTAAGTCTCGCAGAATAATTAAAGGTAGCACAAAAAAATCTGCATAACTATAATACAACTGTGAATCAGCACGGTAACACGGTTAGACAAGTGTTCCATGTTGGAACTTTAGGTTCTTGCTGAGGTGCTTTGACATTTCTGAGTGGAATCAAATTTGTATCTATTGCAGCTGCTAACAGTATATTCACATTGGGTTTGTTTGAAATACTTTGGAAACACATTTTTTTCAATAATTGATGTTGACAGTTTTGGATGAAATCTATGTCCGATGGAGGTCACATGGGCCTCAACGCCTATAGTTTTTGACGACTCAAAACATGTTTTTCTTTGGAACAGGTAAGCATGTAAATTTGGGTGCACAGGTACTGTATGAGAGCTACATATATACAGAGCCTGTGGAATTCACAAAAAGATCATGTTGCGTTGGTCAGTGATGAACCACAGAGCTAAGCGCCTTTCACGAGCATAAACAAGGACATACATCATCACACAACGTGCCTAAGACGACAAGTGCTGAAGCTGAGGGCAAGTAGAGCTGGTTGCTTCTAAAGGACATTAGATTAAATGCAGCTTAAGCAGAACTTCAACCAGGTAGACTACCCACGTACGTCAACACACCAGGTTGGCCCCCTCATTCCTCGGCCAATGACATCAGCTTCGTCGACTCCCCTACCCGCCGGGCCAATCACGCCAGCGCTTAAAAGCAGGACATTGCACACCAAACATGAGCCTTTAAACCCGCAACAACCCTCCCCCCCACCTCTGCCTCGGGACTTTATGGCACGCTCATCACATCCATTATGCCCTGTTGCCACCACCAGTGTCCAGGCCCCGGGGATCAAATCTGCAACTCAAGCATCAACCCTCACAGAGCAAGGCCACAGCCGGGGCCTGTGCACCAAACTAATAAACCACAAACAAACTTGCAATCGATATGTTGTTTAACGCATATTGTCTCTCCAGATTGAAATAACTCTTCCACCCCTCCCTGGTTGTAAAGAATATATAAGTAACTCCTAACACAATGCAGGCTCAGAGAGGTTGTCTGCGATGCCTGAGCCTGATGTCTGGGTCCACCGTATTCAACACATAGACTTCCTTCTACTCAGTATCCAGCCTGGTATTGCTTGCATCTCACACCCACCACTTAGGAGCAGTTTGGTTTTCATACAGGACCATGACTTCAGAACCTGTTGGAACTTCATTTTCATGTTAAAGATGGGGTACCAGCTTTTTTGTGTGCATACATTATTCTAGAAGTAAAATTTTTTGGATCACTACTTGAAGGTTTGGGCTGTGTGAGAGTGGTCACCAATTTTCCTGTCTGAAAATGTATTCTTTTGAGAGCCAGGAACCAGTTACATGGATTTGTGTAATATCGTTCAGTGTATTATCTGTGAAAGTTAGGTTCCCCAGCTTTAAGGTTCTACATTTATTATGACAAGACCTCTTACATCTGAAATGATATCACTTCGTCTCTATTTTAGTCTGAGTTGTAAGTACATAGTAATTGTTATTGTAAATGCCCATTAGCCTCCATGCCAACTTTGGAAAATGAAAGCTTACCTCTTGCTCAGTTGCTGAAAGAAAAAGCTGCTCTGAAAGTGGAGACTAATAACACAAGAGCAGGGGTTAAAGCCTCTGCCCTCAAACAACAGCTGCTACAAATCCAGCCTCCTTAGAAGTATTTTACAATTGCCTTGTGCATCTGTATGAGCCTGAATTTACCTACAGCAGGTTAGGGCAGAGGTTCCCAACTGTTTTTGCCCAAGGTAACCTCTCGCCCGTAAATAAGAAAATAAATAAACATGTAATTGTCCCATTCACGTTTTGCTCCAAACATTGATTAGAGGACGAACTTTATGGAAAGTTTTATTTTTCAGCTCATCTTTTCTGTCTGATTTTGTATTTCTTTACAGTTTTAGAGGTTTCTGAACAAAATAAGTTCATGCTTGGACTGAACCCAAATGGGATCCAATTTTACACTATTCTTGGGTTTCATTAAACTGGCCAGTAGGAGGCAGAGGTGGGACAACTCAGTTTTGCTCCAATTGAAAACCATGTAAATCGTGTCTGTTTTGGAGTCAAAAGGCTCTCATCCTGTGTGGTTTACGGTTGTTGTAATGGTGCATTCAGACCGCAAACGCTCAAACGCTTAAGCCCCGCTCACCAGACGCACATTCTCTAGTTTTCAGACGCAGAGGACTTCACACCAGAACGTCCTGACGCGAGCCGGAAGTGCCGGAAGTAGCCGGCCGGCTCTGATGCTAACAGAGTTTAGCTAGCGGCTTCTTGTGTACAGATCTTATCCAATATGTAGCTTTGCAGCGTGTCTTTGAACAGAGACTTTCCACAGGCTTTATATAACAGTAGTATGTGTTCACGGAGGTGCGCCATACGTGTTTTCATATTATTAAACGGTATTTCCGCATCGGTGAACACACTCGAAGCAGTTGCATAAGGTCACGGGAGCATGACAACGCATATTTTCACAAGCACAGAGTCCCCCATTGTCAACCCTGGTTTGAGTTCTGGTGAAGCCTGGTGTGGGTCCTGTTTTGGCTGTTTATGAGTATTTTCAGTCTGCTCGCTCAGTCCGCTAATGTCCCCGTGACCACTTTGCGGCTCTCTGATTGGTTGTCGCACGAACGTCCTAAAAATGAAAATATTTCTCAAAAGGGCATTTTTGGTGAAAAAAAAACAGAAGAAATTGCTGCGTGTCATTCGGGTGGCCTGCAGGGGCGCTTATTTGGGAAAGCCTTGATCCACCTCGCCTGCCTCATTCCAGTGATTATTTTCAAAGTGTCCTCCTTTATATGAGACCACAGTTGGAACACGGAAGAAACTCTTGTCTTTCGCTCTATTTGTGCGGTTGCTACAAGCGTAGACCGCACAAAAAGATGGCATTTTGACAGCGCTTCTTCTTCTACTATATTTCCGTGTATAAACCCGGCAGACTGCACCGCCAGGATACGTCACGTTTGTTTTTCGCGCCACTGCCCTGACGTCATATGAAACCCAAGTATAACACTCCCAGGGCAGTCAATTTTATGGGTTTGAGTTTTGGAACTGTTAGTCAACATTGTATCTTTTCATCTTTTGCATTTTTTGTAACAATATAGTTTTATTTCTGTCAGTTTTTTTTGTGAAATCTTATTTTATTTTTGAAATGTGAGGAATAATAACTTTAACTGCCAGAGCAGTTATTTTCTACCAGAGAAGAGCAAGTTACCATGGCAACACACTGTTTACTGTTAGCAGTTAGCGTTCAGTTGTCTTTCAACAAACTAGTTTGCCCTATTACAAGCATTTATCAGTTTCATAACTTATCAAAGAAAGTTAGGTAAGAAGCCTGATAGATTACTTGGTAATAAATACAGCTAAAACGTTTCCATTGTTTTGAATGGGATCAGTCAAAATGACGTCTCGGGCATTTCTAGTAGTTCCAGAATTCTGGAAGTCTGAGTGAAAAGTCCGTCAGTTTGTAACAGGAGAAAGTTACTACTACTTGCCTCATTCAATGCTCCTACAACCAACTATGCAGTTGTTTTCCTTATTCATGTTTGCAACTTAATACACATTTCTAGTACCTCCTGCAATACCCTTTTGTATCCTACCCCCGTTTGCGAAACATTGTGTTAGGGCTTTTCTACATCAAGTGGGGGATCAGGGCATTGTGGGTATAAGGTGATGGAGAACAGATGGAAGCATTGGTGAGTTGTGATTAGCAGTAGTGTAGAGACCAGGGCCACTGTGGTGTGTCTGCTGCAGCTTGGCCTGCAGGCAGCCACCATCTCTGGCCAAACTCTCCCAGCATGCCTGCCTGCGTCGCTCTCCAAACCATTTCTCAACATTGTCGCTCTGGCATAAACAAGATGTCCTGCCGGCGCCCAAGTATCCCTGAAGGAATTACACGGCTCGTCTCATCACCGCACACTTTACCGAGACGCAAATCGGGAAATTAAGTGTATGACAACGCCGTAAAATGAGTATTAGTGCAATCTGATTTTCCTGGAGATGGCGTTTCAATAATGTTCTTTCTAGTCCTTATTCGAGGTCCATAATAGTATTGAATTATATTGTGCTTCATCAAAAAAGAGATGAATTGTCAAGTGTAATCGCAGTAAACTATAACTGCCTTTAAAGGTTTGCACCAAAGCTCAGCATATTTTATCATCTAAGTCATTTTAGAGAGAAATTGTTAAAGCTGGGGCACCTAACTAATGCAATTGTACAAGTATTATTTTTTGCATCCTTGTGCAAAGAAGTACATGCATGTAAAAACTAGCAGAAAACTGTTTAAGGGCTATTTGATTTTCTTAAAGTTTCACTTTTATGGTTTGTGAGTTCGGTGCCCTAGCTTTAAGAGGCGCAAAACACATTGCATCCATTTTTTTATTTATTTTGTATCTATTTCAAACTATGGAGAGCAATAACAAAGGAAATTCACGAATCATATTTCTGTCTAAAAGTGTATTTTTATACCCGGTATTCTTAGTATTTAAATTTGTCTTTTAAAACAAGAAAAATCTGATATTCCCTCTACAAATTCCGTCATCCATATTAATACTTTTAGGACGGATAGGGTTAAGTTCAAGTAAGGCCTAACCGAAGGGAAATTAAAAACAATTTTACAAGATGTAGATAATCTGCAGGACATCAAAACTTATGCTTCTTGGTTACTAGGACTCAATACATTACTAAAAATTGTTATGCATAACAATTGTACACTAAATATGCACTATCCATGGACGTACAAGTATAGGATCATGTATTTTGTCAATTTTCTAATTGAGAAAAGAATACTGTCAAGAGTATGTTTAAAAGTAAAATTTTACATGAATATTATCTATGAATTTGACAAAGTACTGCAAAAGAGAGTATTGTTGGATGTCTTGTTAAAACACAAATATATAGAGATTATATGAAAACTTTATTTTATTTTCTGTTTCTATTTGATGAGAGGGTGATTGCCTAACTCGCTGTGTCATTATCAACGCAAAATAATGTTTGATGAAAAGAAAAAAATAATAAAAAAGCTAGATCTGACAGCAGCGATCAGACTGTCCATTACTATTACCGTATCATTACTATTACTGTGTGTTTAGAGCTAATTTTCTAACTGTAGCAATCCTTTTCGATTCAACCATCAATCAACACAAAACAATTTATTGTGCCCGAGCCTCAGCCGGCTGAATTAGGGTAACTCAAGCCGCTCAAGATTGCAATCACGCTGAAAATAATGAAACCCCCACAAAGAGGTTCATACTATTCCAGTCAGCTTAACATTTCCAACTATTCATTTCTATTGCTCTTCGTCCAGTGCAATACGAGAAAATAGCAGAGGAGAGAAATGCCTAGAGCTAAAACCGGTGACAGAAACTACAGGAGAGACGTAGGGGACTTGCGGACAGACTAATCACCGGTGGGGATATTGTTCTCAGCTTATTTATACAACCAGTGAGATAAACAAACATCTTCCTGTGTGTGTAAGTGTGTGTGTGTGTTTGTTTGTGTGTCCTCGTGGGTACAGAAGCATTGGTGACCCGATGCCCGTCAGAGTGCATGGAGCAGCAGGCCATCAAAATAAGGAGTAAGTCGCGCCAAGCCGATGCTGGCAGAGGCCGACACAGTTACGGCAGATAAACCGAGAGAGTGGCAGTGATAAGACCAGTGGATATTCACAAAGATGTTTATTTCTGGGGCTGGGGGAACTCGGGCTCAGTAACTTCCAGTGGATTTGTGACCAAGTGAGTGAAACGATAGTATGACATGACGGGGTGTAAAAAGTATGAGGTTAATCAAAAATTGTTCATGTCGCAATATAATCGTACAATCTGAACTGCAGGAATCATTTTGGAATAAAAACCAAAAAATCCTCAAAATATTAAACAAAAAAATGTGTATGCATGACGTATACAACTGTACAACTGTACACTTATACACACACAAGGAGAATGTTGTTTTTTATTGCACATTCTGGCCATTCCAATGCAAAAAGTATAAATAAATAAAATATATAATCCATACATACATACACAAATACATGAATTAATTAATTAATAAATAGATAATTAAATATTAAATGAATGATTTTATGGATGGATTTTTATACTGCGCAGTACTTTTTTCAAAACAATAATGAATTGCTTGCTAGCTGTAGCATTGGAGAAAAATAGATAGTGTATTGTCAAAAGCAGCAGCATAAAAAAATAAAAATACACCACAGGAAATGATAAAATATGCTTATAATTACTCTAAACTAAAGTGCTATTCTGATTCTCCTGCTCACTGGGGTATACTCTCAAAAACTGGCGAACATCACATGAATTTTCCACGTTACTCCCCGGTTCTCTCTAGGGCCTAGGCTGTGACAATAACTCCGTGTCGGACACAGAGGCGGCTGCACTCCCAGCATAAGAAATGTTGTAAATTTCACACTCTGCTGACTGCCAAAAAACCCTGGGCCCAGATTCGGTGATTCGGCCTCTCGAGTCTCGTTCCAATCTAGTCCCAGCTGCCAGCCACCAGCCTAGGTTCCTGCAATATCCCTGCTTTTTGGACCCCAATCCTGAAAAACATTGTGAACTTGTACCAACTCTGGGTCGTTTCAAATAGACTTGGATCATGTGGATCAGAGCAATCAGTATTACAAAATTCAACAGGGCCAAAAGGAAGCTATTTTAGAGCCAAAAACGATTAGCAAACTTTGGTAATGGCAGAGTTTATCAAAGAATACAGGTGGAGGATATCATTCATAGTGTGGTAATGCCAAACCATTTCAGTATTGGTTACGGTTAAGATTAGAACTGCATGGAATAAATGCGCACTACTTTTACAGCGATAGGGTGTAGTGGACTAAGGGGTATATAAAAATCGTCTGTGTAATGTCACTGTTTTTAGTTCTGTCTTCCTGTGAATCCCAAATCTGTTTAGGATGAAGGGGTGCAAATAGTTTCTGCACACATGCAAACCCTGGATAAATGTACCTCTTAGTGTTATCAATCAGTATTTTAGCTGCTTGTACCCTAACCTTTTGCAAAACAGAAACAAAATATGATGTTTTTTTACTATAAATTCAACATGTGTTTTTGTGTCTTTTTTTTTTTAAGTTTCAAGGCTCCATATTGTGTCTGGCTCATCATCTCTGTCTGGTACCTGAAGGGTTAACATGTGGAAGAATTGTTTACTATATACATTATTCTTCCATATTTAGCATACACTCTCTCTCCCTAACATTTAATTCTGTCTGACTTGCATTTACATGATGTAGGTTGCTGACAGTTTCTAGGGATTGCCATGTGTTTTGAAGCAGCCCAAGGGGCCAGAGGAAAAGTATTGATGGGAATAAGAGGTCCTGAGTCAAGCAATTTATAGGTCTCGCTCTCTGGTGTGGTACACAGAAGTTAAGTGAATCAAAACAAGGCCAGTGCACTGCGGCTGCACAGCTGGGGAATGTGAGCAAAGTCTATCAATGCTTATAAACACTGTATGCGTTCGTCATCAAGTGCATATTATGGTACACAGTAAATAAATGCTCTAAAACAAAGGAAAATTGTTCGGGGATCAGAGCAAAGTATGAGCAAATTAATAAACAGGGAAATAGCCCTGGAGAGAGGTGTTCTGAGGAAAAATATGATTTGTAATTAGTTTTGTTGTACAGGTGGTGTGTGATTAAAATGTTTAGTTTTGTAGCAGAGCCAGAGACTTGGTTGCACTGTATCAATATTTTAAAGCACTTATGAATTTTTGTTTCAGAGTGAACTGTTTTAGCTGTCTATCACCCCTGGTTAAGTATAAGACCAAGCAGGTACAATTGTAAATACAGGCACATTATCTGTAGGTTGCTTTTAATTCAATATACAGTATGTAATGTTAGAGCTGGGGTACCTAACTTTTAAATCCCAAACACATAACGCCCTAGTTCATAATCTTTGTATACTAGACTTGAGACAAACAACACAAAGTTAGGTACTCAAGCCAAAACATTGGACATGATAAACAGGTCCAGATGGGTCCACTTCAGATCAGTTTGAATGGTCTAACGCAATGCTACCTCCTCCACACTGTGGGACAGCTCGCGTCTGGTGTCTGTGTTCACCTGCAGAACAACAGTGTCTTGTTAGCGCGGCCAGCTTTAGGACTTTAATCATGACTTGGATTTGTTTTCGCTGCATTCCTGTAATTAACTGATTGATAATTTCTGGGTTGGTTTCCCTTAATTACGGGTCTGATTGCAAATGAACACACAGATCCAATGAATTGGAGTGACCCACACAAAGTGGGACACTTCCTCCAGATTTCAACCCTGTCTTTATCTGCTGCTTTCACTGTACCTGAAGGAATGTACTGTACTGAGTCAGGTCCATGACAATATTGATGGTTTACCCAGGCTACAAAGGTGTGTGTTGACACACACACACACACACGCACGCATGCAAACACACACGCACACACACACACGTACACTCACACGCACGCACATAATGTTTGTGTGTGTGTGTATATATATATATATATATATATGGGCGTATATGAATCTATGTATATAGATTTTCTCAGTATAGATATTTTATATGTTGGATATGAATGATATGAAATTCACTACATGTAGTACATGTGTTATGTAGTGTGCTCACAGTGGAGTTCAGGTCTGCTGCAGTCCCAATCAGAGCACTTACTGCTGAGGGAGAGCGGAACCAGCTCATTATACTGGGATCAAGGGCATAAGACCAGCAACCTTTGAGCAACTCATGACCTACTTCCTACCGTCACATCAACAGGGAATTTGGGGAAAGATCCCACTCATATTAAAAATCAAATCATTTGTGTACAGTGAAGTTAATTGTATTTCTACTTCTATCATGATTATTTAATCCGTGGATGAAATAGAAATTGAAATACAGTATGCGCACTTATGTGTTTAGCACACACATAAAATGTAATTTAAGGTGTATGCTAAATATTAAAGTGTGTGATTGTTTGCTTTACAATGTTGTTCGTAAGTCAAGCACCAAATGCTTCTTCCTATTTCAACATGTTTTGGAACTAATTTTGGAAAATATTTGCACAAATTAGGAAAAGGGAACACATTCCGGGATTGTGCACAGAGCAACATATGTCTGCAATTCCACTTTAATTTCAGATGAAGTCATAATATGATTTGTTTACTGTATCATCAACATCATAGCATGTGTTGGCAGCGTGTCCACAATGGTTTAATGGTCACATAATCTGTTTACATGAGAAAGTGTTTTCTTCTGCCGGAGAAAAGGGGAAACTTTACAAATGACTCATTGTTTATGCAAATACACATGAGAACAGAGCTGCAGAGGAAGTCTCTGTCTCAAAAACACAGTTTCACCAAATTATAGGAAATTAGCCTTAAACTGAGAGCACCTGTAGTTTAGCATGCATTACATTGACCTTTTCTGGACATAAAACAAAAGACCAACACAAGCATGATAGCATGTTATTTTGAGCACTAATAACTGTGTTCTCATTAACTGAAAAATGTAATCTTTTAATTTATTTTAAATAATTTTGTGTACCAAACATATAGTCAATTGTGTGTACTGTTTTAGTTTTCTTTAACATTAACACAAAAACAATATCACTTTGAATTAATCCTGAGTGCAAGTGTTTCCAAGTCTTACAAACAGGCTAACCTGCAGGTCAGCTGCAGACAGCTATATCTGAGTCAGACAGTGCACCTTTGCTCGTCATGTCAGAGGAGATAATCAGGGCCTCAGTCCAAACACGGAGCTGAGCTAGAACAAGCGCGAGGCCGGGAGCGTCAGTGTCAGCAGCAGAAGAATACAGCTGGACTGAGTGAATGCCCATGTGGCTAAATCCAGAGCAGTGTGCTATCAGACAATAGGGGCTGCGCTAATCCTCCTTCATGGGCTCTCACCGCTGTCAGCACCGGGGCTAAAGCACGCTGAGACGCTGCGGAGGCCATGACACCTGCACAAAGAAGCTCCCACATCCCGGCTGTGGGACGGATCGCTCTGCACTGCTGTGCATGGAATCTGCTTTAGGCTCAGAGACATGAGCTTGGTGTTAAACAATACTCTCCCTGGGTGCTGAGACCCCATCAAGAGACTGGGCTTGGCCACCCATCAGACCCTGAAGAGGAGCAGCGGTGGCGGGCTGCATGCGGTCGGTACGACCATCCCTCCAGTGCAGTGGACAGCCCCTCTGTCCTCTGCTCTGCTCTGCTGGATCTGACAGCTGTTACTATCAAGGTTATTCACTTGGCGCATCCTTGCACACTCATACAATGACCCTAAGCCCCGCTTGTCTCACCAACTCGCCCTGGCGCTCTGTGACCGGCCGACAAGGTGGAGAAAACAAGCTGACATTGTCACTCGTCTGCCGCTTTCATTTCACGCTACATATGTGCCCCAAAACGGCTCTCTTTGCCACTGAAATAACTGGGGTACAGCCTCACATGTGTTTTTTTTCCCTTTTTTTCTTTTTTTCTGTATTTTTTTTTTTTTTTTACAACTATGCAGCACGTTGCCAGAAAATAGGTCAAACAGTACGGATGTGATTCAACTGGAAATGGCTGCTGTGGGTGGGTTTGGGATGAACCATCTTGCAAGAGCAGCGAGTGAACATAGGTGGCGCAATGACTATGTGCTTACACAGACTTTCAACTCTGACTTTCTTTGAGACACACAGCAAATGATCCACATTTTGTGCCAGAGATTTGTGCGTCATTCAGGATTACTCTTACTCACACACATTGTAAGTCTGAGGACATATGAGGTACCAGAGGAAAACAATTACACTATTGGTGAATCAGTTTTTTAGATGCTCAGTTGCCTAGTTGTTTATCAGATGCCGGGAACAGTGTTTAGTGATGATGAGATATAGGGTGTTAATTGGAAAATAATTAGAGTAATAACAAACAAATACTCATTAAAATTCATTTTTTTTAATTTAATTTGGCTCAGTATACAATAGGGATATCAGAATATCATCTTGTTATATTGACACATTTAATTACAAAGAAAAGTCACTGTTGGTGTGCGACCTAAATATCAGCTCATAATGAGCATGTAATGACGTGTTTTCCATGCAATATACATTATTGTTCACGATACAGATGGTGGGTTCTATATTACACACACAATTAGTGCATCCCAACATTGCATTGTGTAATGTTCATTTCGAGGCCATCTCCCCCCATTTTTATGTGGGTTTACTGAGGAAATGCATGCCACATAACTAAGATAAGGAAGACAGTAATATCCCCATTTTCATATTTTTCAACGGGAGAACTATTAATATTCTCTGCATTTACCCCCCTCATTATTCTGTCTTTGATTAAGACCATTTTGTTTTAAGGCACAAACACAATCATGACTGAAACCCCCAGAGGACTATTGCACACATACGTTACCACACACATAAAATACTTGTCAGGTGGCCAGGGCACTCACACATTGTTCTCAGCTGCCTCCATACCTAACGGCAAAGCAGTGGTGCTGGTTTACCTTGCCCTAGGACATCCGTGGGACAGCCTATCAACCCCTGCTGCCTGGGACATGTCGCCCTGTTTATCTCCTAATTGACTCTCATAGGGAAGCCCAAGATTGACAGTGTTGCTCCTCCACTTTTTTAGCTAAGCAAAAACCCTGAACGCCATTACCAGTTAATAAAACATCATGCCAGACTTACTTTATTGATAAGCACCACTTTCCCGCTTGGTGTGCTTAAAAGCTCTATTGCATCGTGTCATTCTAGGGGGACAACTTTCTTGGCCACTTTTTGCCCATCTGAAAGTCGCAAGTGGCTACAATTTGGAACTTTTCCCCTGACTAGTACTGTTTGGTATTCCCCTGCAGTTGTGATTAGATGTATCCGTGCTCATTTTGTTGGACGAAAGCGGCATAATTAGGCAGAGGCTGTAGACAGTTGACAGAAGTGTTGAAATAACATATATTGTAGGGCGTATTTATTATGCATTGACGTCCACGAGACAAGCCCTGAGTTGCCATAACAACTCTAAACAGAAATGACGGGATTGATTGAGACTAATTGACAGCATGTGAATGTCGGGGGTGTTAGAAAATGAGGGTGATGTGGTTAATTTTGCACCTCCTGCCACGCACTTGTCATCACCTGACAGGAAGCAACTTTCCCCTATGCAGTGCACACGGAACTCTATATGCATATGTGAGCAGAGACGGCCGGCTCGAGCTTGTCCTGTCTGCGGTGCATATGGAGAGGGTCACCATGTGCTGCAAGGTGCTGTTGGAAGACTTTGGCACTTCTCAACATAGACACAGAAAGGTCTGTAGGTGGAAACTGTTTTTTTATAATGTTTGTGAAACATATACCTGGTAATGTAATCATAGAAGTAATCAGATATATATTATTATGGAGAGCAGTAGTTCATATTGGAAATATTACACTATTCATTGTGAATTTAAACATAAATGTAATAAAAGTAAGTATATAAATATCTTTTAGAATCATTACTTTGTTGCATGTTTCTGATAAGAGACTAACGATGTAAGAACAGGACAGTGAGTGTGCATGGAGAGCAGAGGAGCCAGGAGGCACAACACATAATACCTTTAACAGTTGGGAAAAAAACACATACAACCTTGCTAACATACACGCCTTCTTATTCTTATTGCCAATAGTTAACAAAATCTCAACAAAGTTTGACAACTAAACTCACAATGATTACCTGGGCTGAGACACTGGGTTGGTCCCCCCACACTTTCTTTATATTAACGTGCTCATGTGTGCTTCTATAGGCCCATCTCAACACAGGATAACTACCCACCACTGTGAGACATGATGTCCATAGAGCCGATCTCTTTGTTAATCCTCTATAGCGCCGTTTGTTTGAGCTGTGTCCGACTTCAAATACGCTCAGTGCAGTAGACTCACCTGGGGAGAAGAAAGGCTGTCTGCTGCCTGCTGGATGGCAGCTCTGCTCCCGTTCAAACCGAGGCTTTAATCCTGATCTTATGGAGAAATCCTCTTCAACTGGCCCAAGTACTCCAACTCATTATGGGCTAATGATCTGTCCACTTACCACAAACTGTCAACTTTGATTAGTGCAAAGTTTTGTCAATTCTTGAAATACACTAGAATGACTTTTGTGGTTGCAAGTACATGCATAAGATGGTTCCAAAGTTCCAAAAAGTGATCATGAAAGTCAGAGGTGGAAGAAGATCTTAAGTAAGATCATCACACTATACTCAAAGTACTAGGCACCACATTATGCCACAAATTTGCGTTCCAGTTTTAAAACTGAAAGTACTTACTTGAGTACAAAAAATGCTCGGCCACTGAGAAATAGTAACTATCATTCAAACCAGTTTCCCTAGAGCCACCTACTCCATGTTGTAGTAAGCTGTTCTGGTGACACCAAGAATCCCCCAAATGTTTTTGTTTCATGATGATGGCGTCCCTCCAACTGAGGCCTGAGTGGCCGTTGGAAAAGGGGGAGTAATCTTATTTCTCTTTTAAATCTGCTAATTAACTTGACAGCATGACAAATCGACACGATCTGCAGCGTCCTGCCACAAAGCTGCCATTTTGCACAGTCTGAGGTAGGATCCCACTTATCACTCTGAAATGCACACTAAATTAGTCTGACCTTGGATTATATGAAACGTAATCATATAAATATACATATACAAAAGAAACCACTAAGTGTAGATCAGACATATAAACAGTATAGGTTTGTTTTTGTCTGTGATTGTCTTCTTGCCTGTCCTTTGGTGCCCAAAAGGTGCCCTATTTTGGTCTAATAGCTCAGAGAGTATAGTCTCAGAAGCCCCTGCTGCACATCACTGTCTCAGCTCATATCTGTCTGCTCTCCCTGCACTCTGCTTCCATCATTCCTACCATTAATCTGGCCTCCCATCCTGCTATCATGAATTATCTTGAATACCTGATTTAGCTGGGAGCGTTACACTTCATTACACCCAGGCATGTGCACTTATATACGAACACAAATATATTATGGGGGATTTATCCAATTTAAAAGCAATCACCGGCCAGTGGCATATTAGAAACACATTGAAAAAAAGTAGAATAAAACACATTACAGCTGGCTAGTGCACTCACATAATGCTACCAAAGACACATAAGGACATATAAGGACGTATTTTGGCAAAAGTCAAGTCACAAAAAAAAAAACAACCAAAGCAGGAGCAGGAGTATAATGCTGCATGACCAACTTTTGCTTAATTAGCTTTGCTTCAATGTTTTCATACTTACCCATTATACATGCTTTAGAGGCCCATTTGAGAGTAATCATGCTATTAACATACATTCGTCTTTGCCATTCTAAATAAACTGGTTCAATTTGGAGCAGAGTGACTGATGATTTGGCATTACCCCAGTACTTTTCTCAGTCCGAACAAAAATAATAATACACCAGAAATTGTTGTTTTTTTGGTGACTATTTTTATTTGTGACAGTGTCAGTTCAATCAATCAATCAAAGTTTATTTATAAAGCGCTTTTTCATACAACAGATGCAACACAAAGTGCTTTACAGTTTGGCTAAAAAACAATCCTGCCCATGCCCTCCCCCCGACCGCCCAACAGACCCTCCCCAGACCACAAGCAAACACCCCCCCCCCCACACACACACGCGCACACACACACGCACCGATAAAACAATAACACGACGATAAGAGACTTGGCAGGGTTCAGATGCAACCGGCTGAAGAAACGCCATCCAAGGAGCCGTCAGCGCCAGGAGCAGAGAGCCGCCCATAGCCAAAGGGGACGACACAGGACCCAGAGGAGACCCAAAACCGAGGCCCCGGGCCCCCACCAGGTCCAAGAGTCCGACCCCCACAGCCACAGCCAACCACCGCTCCCAGCGCAGAAGGCTCCTCCAGAGGAAACACTGGGGATACTTAAAAACAATACAATAAGTAAAACACTAAAATGTGAGCCTGAGAGGAACTATCACACAAAACATGAATAAAAGCAATAGCAATATAATAAATAATAAAGGATAAATAGAATATATAAAAATGGACTAATAAATACTAATCAAAAGCTAATCTAAAAAGGTGTGTCTTGAGCCTGGCTTTAAAAATATGAATGTTCTCTGCGACCCTGAGCTCCTCCGGCAGACTGTTCCAGAGACGGGGGCCGTAGTGCTGGAAAGATGCCTCGCCGTGAGTGTGTGTCCTGACTTTGGGGATGGTTAGGAGTCTGCTGCCGGAGGAGCGCAGGGGCCGGGAAGGTTCATAGGATAAAAGCAGTTCTGAAAGATAAGAAGGCCCAAGACCATTAAGACATTTGAAAACCATTAAAAGAACCTTAAAATCAATCCTGAAACACACGGGGAGCCAATGCAGCGATTTTAAAACCGGTGTAATGTGGTCCCGCCCCCTGGTCTTAGTCAGGACACGTGCGGCCGAGTTTTGAAGTAATTGTAAACCTGAAATGTTCTTTTTGGGAAGACCAGAGAGCAGGGCATTACAGTAGTCAATGCGACTGGTGATAAAAGCATGCATCAGCGTCTCCGTGTTGGCCCGAGAGAGAATGGGGCGGACTCTGGCGATGTTCTTCAAATGATAAAAACCTATTTTTGTTATATTCTTAATGTGAGGAATAAAAGTCAGCTCAGAGTCAAAGATTACGCCCAGGTTTTTCACTTGTGATGATGGATTAAAAGAGTGTGATTGGAGTTTTGGTAAAAGTTTCTCTCTCTGGGCCTCAGGACCGATGACTAAAACCTCAGTTTTGTCCTGGTTGAGCTGGAGAAAGTTTTCTGCCATCCAGGATTTCAGGTCTAAAATGCAGTTAAAAAGAGCATCCATTGGCCTGGTGTCGTCAGGAGACATGGAGATGTACAGCTGTGTATCATCTGCATAACTGTGGAAGTTAATTCCATGCCTCCTGATGACACCGCCAAGAGGGAGCATGTACAGGTTAAAAAGTTGTCCTTTAACCTCCTTTTGGGGCTCCTAAGGCTGACGTATCGGGGTACTTTTTGGTAATGTATTCCAATGTGGTGTTTTTACTGCAAATGGCAAATAAACTTAATCTGAATCTGACTTGTGGGAAATGAGTTTGATAAACAAAGACACTCATAAATCAAATCCAGTTTTTTTTTCCAGATCAAGTGAGTTTGAGAAATCAACCTGTGGCTTTATAACAAGACTTGATTATTGTAACTCTTTGTGCATATGGGTCACATAGTCCTCACTATTTGGGCCAGAAAGCTCCAACACATCTCTTCTGTGTTTGCTGATCTTCCTTGGCTCCCAGTTCATTGTAGAATCCATTGAAATGTTTGATGATTGTGACTCTCGCTCAAAGAAAAGAGAGAAACAGTTCTCCCACGTACTCCACATTAGAACAACACAATCTTTAGGGCACTTTCAAACATTTTTTTTGTCAGCATTAGCAAGTTGGCCCTCTGTCTATAATTATGCACTACTCTTGTAAACTACTGCACCAACACGCTTTTCATCAAAAAACAGACAAAAAAATTATTGTGAACAAAACAAGGATTCAGGTACCCTAGCCAAATATAAAACACAATGCATGAAGTTTCTCTCGATATTGGAAAAAAGGGATAAATGATTATAACAAGACATTTCTACCAGAGCAAAAAGCGAGAAAATAAATGGCTGCGATAATAATGTTCCAGGCAAAGCAAAGCAGGGATGCTCCAGTTACAGATATTTACACAGTTAGAAATAATAACAATGCTAATTTCAATAGAAACACAATAATGTCCCAATCTGATTATGCGGCCAGTGCGTGTGTCATGTGTGGAGCGAACAGAAAATTACATTTGAAATTTGAGAAGTTGCCAGTGCCTCTGATGTATTATTGGCGGGGTGGGGGTGGTGTGGTGGGGCACAGGTTGGGGGTTGAGGGGTTGAATTTAATTTACCCGCCCCAAAAAAAATCTAAAATGTATATTGGCCTGAGATAAGGTGGAGACTTTTTTTTTTTCTAAAGTAATTATGAAGCTTTATTCATCTGTGCCATTAGTCAAACTGACAGCTGGTCCCTGCTGGCAAGACGGCTTCACCTATCTGCCATAATGAATGTTTACAACACACAGGTAACACAGTAAATATTGGACTCATCAATTATGGAGGGCCGAGCCAACTGGCAATCAAATCCCATGATTATTGCTGCCTTTGGGGCGGCTTGCATTGAGGGAATGTATGACGACAGCATTAATACAAAGACAAAAATACACAATATGAATCTCAAAGACTGGAGCTGTCAGGGCAGAGGAGGTGCTTGTTAACATAAGGGAGAGATTGTTGACAGATGCAGCAGGAAAACAATGAAAAGACAAAGTTAATGACTGCGTGTGGATTCTGTGGTGTCCTGGCGCATAGTGGTCCAAAAAAAGACAAAATCAGAGACTTGAAGCTTGGATACTTTCAAACACATTTAACGATATAATCCATGCCACTTGTTCCTGGCTCTCAAACTGAAAAGAAAGAGCTGTTTGACGATAATATCCAGATTTCCTGCAAACTCCGTTATTAAGTATACATTTTTTTATAAATTTGTATAAATTAGTATTAAATGTAGCAACCATGAGAGCTTTTAAGCTTATAAAACCTTAATCATTACATCTGAAAACAGTTTGATGGATGGTGAAACACAAGGATGAATTTTAGCTTTACAGTAGTTGAGCTTTTTCAAACACCTGTTTTTGATTATAAAGCTGTAGAATCATCTATATAAGGTATTTTTCATTATACAAATATTTATAAAATATGGAATAAGCCTCACTAGTAACCTTTTGTGGAGGAGAATATACCTGAGTTGTCTATCACGGAAGTAATTTTACTGCTTCCAATCAGAAAACGGGGCGGGTCTAACGGGGCGGTACTTGCATTCGAAAAGTGTGTCTTAATCTTTTTATCTCCAAAATTTGAAAAGCAGCTGACCTTCACAGAGGTCCAGACAGAATCAGTTTTACAAAATACGTCTCCTTTGAATCATGGCGTAAAACTGTGTATTTACTGAATGTATCATAGCATCATCTATGTTTTTTATTTACAAAAAACATGTCAGAAGGCCTCAGATGGTGAACATATATTTGGAATCGATTTAATAATAGTACATTTTGTATGAGATACTTCTAAATTATACACACAAAAAACAAACGTATGCATGTGCTGATCCCCAAATGTGCTCCATGCCATACTCTCTTTACAAAAACAGGCGTAAATATTTATTACTCCTGTTATTATACAGCGCTCAGGCAATGACATTCAGAATAAATGGCAAACAAGGGGCTTTGGGTCCTGTGCCTACACCGCTGTACAACTTAATCAACGTGCCAAAGAAAAATTGCACGCTCCCTCCTCACTGGGTGCACTGTATGTTTTTCTTTGCTTCATAATAGTCTTGAGACTTCATTTGTGCGATGCTCAACAGAACTGCACATCCAGGCACGGTGGCTTGGATTTACCAACTTTTTGCTGATGTCGGCTTCCATCTAGTTTTGACACCTTTCTCCAGCATTTCCGCGGTTTGGACAGCAGGACAGAGCGGAGAGACCATAAACTGACACCATCCCAATTTTCCCACAAACTCCCTCATTACGGCAAAAGAGAGTGCTGATCTGGCTTTGAAAGCAGCCATTTGTAACTTTTTTGCTTGGTCAATTAAAATGTTTCTACGTGGGACAAAGCTGCAGGTGCTTATGCATATCGATAAATGTTGTTTTTGTATTTTGTTTGGTTTGGGGTTTTTTTTCTCCCTAAGCGTAATGCATAACTGCATTGTCAGAGTGTTTGGGCCCCAAAGAAAGACCCAATGGAAGAGAAGCAGGTGATGTTTCTCCACAGAGCTGAAAGAAATCTCTGCTCCATACAAAAGAATGGCAGCATGTAATTACACAAAATGGAACTCCTGTTTCTATTGTTATTTGTGTAACTTTAAGGAATATTGTGTTATATTTGTGGTAGGCTTTGGTAGAGCATTGGCCTTTAAGCCTGAAAGTTGTGAGTTCAATCCCACCATAAGACCTACTTCACGACTTTGTTAAGACACTTAACCCCACTTTGCCTGAAGCCCCCGCTGAAATATCAAGGGCTCCTCTGGACTCACCACCTGCAGGAGGATCAGTGAGGGGCTGCTGCTCTGTGAACTCGGTGTAGCTCTGACTGCCACCCCCCCGACACAGAAATGGATTAAGGGAAAGAAAATGGATGGATTTTATTTGGGACATTCCCACGGAGCAAAAAGTGTGACCTGGCCTGCTGTTGAAACTATCTATCTTTTAGGGAACTAGTTCCTTTTTCAGAATCATTTTATTTATTTAAGTAACAGGAGGTCAGACTTGGAAATTGCTTTGGCTCATGGTGTGTTACTGTGTGATAGCCAGTTGCTCACATCAGGTGAAGAATAGTATAAGAATGCAATTCACACAAGGACAATACTTTGCATCTTAACTTGTAACAAGAGATAAGCTCTACTCACCATCAACGTTTCTAGTTGTAAAGAATATCTTTGAAATCCCTCAAAGAATGTTTTTCATAGACTGTATGAGAGGGATGGACAAAGGGCAAGCCTGAAGCTTAATATAGAAGTGCCCATTTGCAAAATGTTGCTACTGTCATGTTACTGTCATTGATTCCAATTCACTCTCATTGAATTGTAAATGGCCCCCCCTTAACTACTTGTGTCAGTTTTTTGGGAAAAACATGTGGATTTAATGGTATTATTTTTCTGTAATCAAGATATGACCCATAAGAACACCCTTTAGGAGCCTTACAGAGGTTCTTTCCCCTACTGGGAAATGAGAAATGACCAGCGACTCACTATGTCCATTCCCTACGCCCTAAGGAGCTTGAGTACAATCCTCTCCTCTAAAATTTGAGAGTGAGTTAACATTCTGAATGCAGAATCTTTGATAACTAAATTTTTGGTAGTGATGACTGCATATAAAGTACGCTCTACCACAGCTGTTCTGTCAAAATAAAGCTGTCCACCCACAAGCCCTCTTCTTCACAACACTCCATCCCACTTGATCAGCTCAAATAGTATATGCCCAGCCCAGTGGCCAAAACGGAGGTAGTCTGACAGTAAACTCCGCAGAATCCCGACATATCCTCAAGCATTCAACTATAGACACTGATGATATAACGCCAACCCAACTTTCTTCATAATAGAATAATGAAATCAGTTTTTCTTCAGATTTACATCTTGCATTTACATAATCCACACTTTACTGCAATTAGACCAGTATACTGTACTGGAGGATGTAGTCATTAGGAACAGCAGTGTATGTATATAGTGTAACTCCTCTTCCTCTCGCTGGGACCAATCTATGTTTTTTATGTTCAACACCTGTTACCTGCACCCCACAGACTGTTCGGTCCACAGGCTGCAGGTCGAGGAGGCTAAATTACACCAGCGCCTCAGGTTAACCCAAAATAAGAACAGCCCAAAAGATTAGTATCAAAAGTTTAAGAGCAAAAAAGTTTTTCTGTTTCACAAACAGGATTGATTATTACACCACATTGGAATAAAAAGCTATGTGTAGTTTCTCGCACACACAAAGGCCATTGTATAACATAATCACTTCCCTGTTGCCTACAACTCTGTGAATCTTCGGATTGCAGAAAACTACATACAGTACTATCATAAAGGTCTATGAGAATAAAGTTTACTGTAAAAGTGTGCGTAAGAAGGTGAGGGAGGGTTTGTAAGATACCGATACATGTGATTGATTATATTAGAGGATGTTTCATAGAAAGTTAATGGTAACTATGAAAGTGAATATAAATGCATTTAAAACTTGCTTTAGGAATAGCTTGTCCATACTTTTTTCTATGTTTCAATCATTTTCATTTGAAAAGACTACAGGCAAAGAGATGCACTTCATGACACAAGTTTTTCTTAATAAGTGTCAACATGGGGAGGTTGCTTCCTGCCTAAATGTATTACACTGCAGCTCTTGGCGTCGGTGCAAGAAATAGGTGTTGTGGTTTATAAAACTGACAGAGCCAAAGGTTGAAGATTGCAGTCCACTCACTCCCACACACACCTGGACACTGCACTGTGAGTGATTGACACCAGCAGGTGCTGGATTTAACTGAAGATTTAACTCACTGAAAGTGTTCCGACTGCAGGCCAGGACAACGTGTTTGAAAGTGCGACGCAAAAGTCATCTCCAATGCAACACTCAGGTGAGATAAACGGTATATAATGTCCCTGTCGATAGGGATTTTTTTTTTTCCGTTAGCATTAGACCTAATACACTTGAAGACCACTCTTTTTCGCTACGAGAAAGATAGAGTTTAGCTGCTTTTAGATAGATACTTGTAAACCATCTGACACAGACCCGGTAATCCATCTCTGTTCACTTCCATTCCTAAAACCAAACCTCTATCTGGACCCGTCTGTCCCATAATATTTGCTATACATAAGATTAGATGCTCTTCTGTTAAAACAGTACATAACTATTGTCAATCAATCAACTTTATTTGTATGGCGCCTTTCCAACACAAGGCCACTCAAAGCGCCTCACAACCCACATAATATCACACAAATCAGAGACATCAATAAATACATTAAAAACAGAATAAAATCACAAGTAATGGAAAAAAAAAAAAAAAAAACTTAAAATATTAAAAGCAGCTCTCTTGCATGTCTCTTGAATTGTCTACTATTTGTTTTTGTTCGTGTTCCTGAAAAATGGACTAGGTCAGAATACCTTGGTATTTGTGATGGAAACAGGGTTAGGGGTAAGGCAGGCAGCATAGTATAATTTATCACCTCAAATGTTTCTTTCTTTAGTTTACTTGACAGATTACATGTGGACAGATTAAAGTCAAACACACAATAAACTTGAGGAGCATGCCCACCGCTATCCACACATCGGACTCTTTAGCAGAGGCCTAAACTTGATCTGGCAAGTGGAGACCAGTCCACTGTGTTGAGAGACATCACTCCCTTGTGATGTACAACTACAGCGAGACGTCAAAGTACCCACAACGCTGTCAAAACTTTTCCTTAGGCGAGACAGGGTCACGGGACTCCAACATCTGCAAGAAAGAAGGTCACTGAACCACCTTTGTGAACGCTGTGGACGATAGCATCTGGAGATTTCAATTTTGACAGACTCATTAGAAAGTAGAAACGCTCCTCTGTAAATTGCAACTTTTATATCCTCTCACCTCTCAGTGTCTGTAACAGAAGTCATGTCAAGTGTCAGTCAATTGAAGGAGGCGGAGAAGCGATTTGAAAGTTGACCTGGGAAAAGGAAAAGGCTCTAAACCATACGACACACACTTTGTTTCTGATCCTGATTTGCAGTGACAGTTGAGTATAAGTAACACAGCCGGCAGCGAGGACACTGTGATGAGATCCAGACCTCATGGGTGCCTTCGAGTAGAATAACTCTATCATTCATTAAAGCCTTTAGGGACTTTTATTCTTGAATTAATTAGTCTTCAACACCCTCTGGGAATACTCTAATTTCCTAAAAGGTCTTGAATATGACACTGATCTCTCTTGGCCGCGAAAGTTTGAAATGTTGCATGTTTTTCCTGTGCCTTGATGAGGCGTCTTTCAGTAATGCAACAATTGACATTTGCTGAATTGATAAGTTGAACTCCCAAGTTGGCTTATCAATTTCCACGATAAGCAAATTTATCATGGAAGTTGTTCAAATAGTCTTCAGTTAAGCTTCAGAAGATGTTTAGAAAACATATCCAATCTACACTTTTTCAGATAACCACTGTTATTCTTGGTGTGCAAGGACAATTGTAATGGGGGAAAATCTACTAAACATGTTTTTTAAAGTTTGATTTCTTTATTTTTACTATTACTACTATATTTGTATTTGATTTTTTGTTATTTAACGAGCACCACACACATTTCGCCAAAATCCTCATAACTTTTTGAGTTTTGTTGCACACAGACAGACGGACAAACATTGGCGATCACTTCACCTTCTGGTTGAGAAGTCAAAATGCACTCAAATAAGATAAGTTTGTTGTTAAATGTTTTACTTTTCAAATTTTGTAAAGTACATTTTGTCATCTAAATAATTGCCTTGTTTGCCAATTGCAGCCATTAAATGTGCGATTTGATTGTGTTTCATTGTGTACTGCGCTAATCCACAACAATGAGCTCAAGATGATTCATATTTGCCAAGCTTTGTTCATAGCCTTATTTAACCTGTAAACACTCCCAGACGGAAAATTGCTCATAAATTATGACCTTTTCTGAAAACTCAGCATCAGTTCTGCTGCAGGGTAGTACACCTTGTTTAATCTGCTTTGTGACAACATCACATTGCCTCCAGCATAGTGGGAGGTTTCGGGTTTTGCTCTTCTTTTGTCTGAGCTGCAGGAAGCCAGGCAGTGACAGACTATCTGCATCCGAATCTCACTGAACACAAGCAGAGGAAGTGACAGCTGGTAAAAAGGACGTTATTCAATTTGTAACCAATCGGCACGGCACTTGGATGTCATCGTTGAACAGTGCCCTGAAATACACTACATCCTTTATCAGTATGCAGTGCGAGCTTACAAACCAACGCAGCTCTGAAAAGTTGAGACAGTGTGTGAAATGAAAGCAGTCGTTTGTAATAGGAATGAGATTATGTATATATTATGCATATTTTATTGGAAAATGAAGTATATGGCTCTGATTTCATATTGTCTACTGTTCAAATCTTGTGGGCGACTTGTATAATTTAGGAATTGTTGAATCCAGGTATCTCTAATCAACATCCATTTTAATCCATACATGTTTTTGTTTATTGCATACTATTGTTATTGACTTAATGTTATCATTATTGCCTGAGGTTCAAGAGCAGGACCATGTCTTTGAAGTGACTCTTTGCAAAGTTGTCACTGGCTCCTGTGACAAGGAAGCAGAGGTTAGAACCTTTCTGTATGGCTTAGGGTTGTTCGAATAAGATGTTTTGATGAACATTGATATTTTCTAAGTTAAATAAAGTAAGTTGTAAGTTAAAATATGTAATATGGTTTAGAGCATTATTTTAGCTTCACAACTTTCCTACAGGTCACATAACCAGGCGACAGGCCCCATTCACACTTCTTGATGCAAAAACTGGACTGGCTCATGCATAGGGCAGGTGAAGAAGTAGCAGAGCCGGGCTTCCCAAACTTTTCAAACCGGGACCCCAAATTATTGTGAAACTGACTTGTGACCCCTACTGAAGAATAGCATTGAAAGTAGTGGTTTTTTAATTAATAATTTGAATCAGCAAAATAAGAAAAATGATGCATATGATCATTTTAAAGCATCATGGTGGCTCAGTGGATGGCACTTTGGCTTCACAGCAACCAGGTCCTGTGTTTCACCTCCAGGGCCTTTCTGTGTGGAGTTTACATGTTCTTCCCGTGACTGTGTAGGTTTCTTTCGAGTTCTCCTTTTTCACCACTAACGTGTACAACATGCAATGGTTAAAGTGTATTTGTGAGAGCAACCGCAGGACTACAGATAAAAATTTACAGCTCCTGTTCATTAATGCACGCTGTCCCATCCAAATTAACAAATAAATAACACAAAAAAATTCTAAAAAGGGGTGACGAAAACATTTCTTTTTGTCATTGGTAGATACGATCATTTTACTTCTGGATGCTGAAAGTAAGCAAGTAATGTTTATTTATACAGCACATTTTACAGTACGTCCTTTTAAAAACCAGCACGCCCAACATGGCTATCAGCTTTCCTTCAGCCGCTGTCCATTATTACTAATAATAATAATAATACTGTTAAAAAATCTCTCCTTTTTATTTTTGTATATCTTTTATTATTTTTTCTTTGAAGTGTGTTATGCATTATTAAAGCTGGTGCACTTGCAGAGCTACAACCATCTGGAGATTGGGTCAAAATTGTTACAGAAAATACCTGCGTATCCAACAAAAGTGGCACATATAAAAATGAAGCTTCAAGTAGTTCAAGGAGATAAAAACAGAATGTCATTTATGTTAAAGTTTTCTTTGCTGTACAACCACTTGGGCCGATCGCCTGCTGAAAGCTCAGTGGACTCGGGATGGACCGTCACGTACGACCTTTTAAAAACCAGCACGCCCAACATGGCTATCAGCTTTCCTTCAGCCGCTGTCCATCAATGTCATTCTGGATCAACAATGCAGAACCCTTCTCTCCGTTTCTGCTCGCTCCCCCGCTGCACGCCGCCGAGCCCCCGTCTTCCACCTCAGCGGGTTTGACTGTGTATTTGATTTTAGAAAAAGAAAAGAAAAGAATGGAATGTACAAAAAAAATGTACAGAACTATTGTCAAGGGCATGTGCGTGAACTCAGGTGTGCAGTGTATACAAGTTATTTATTTTTTTAGTGATACAAACATGGATCAATAGTTCAGGTGCAACCAAAAACGGCTCGCTGTTAAAAAAAGATGGGAATTAAGGGTTGGAAATGTGAAAGTGCTTTTTATTGACTTCACGAAACAATTGTATTCAGAATGCCGTATTATAAATGCTTGGAATACTTTTATTGTTAATTGTTTGGTAATATGTTGTGTTTGTTTACTTTTTTAAATGGAAACAGATAAAACACATCCCCATGCAACACCAATATTTTTGATTATGTGTTTGTGAAAATTAGTAGTTTGATTTGTTGTTATTTAACCCTATAATGGTTTCCTCAAACATTTACTATATCACCTTTTGAGTCACTGTATCAAGCTTGGAACTGAAATATACCTCATTGGGGCATTTCATTTGGTTTTGGAACAAGTTTAAGATTGAGATTAAGAGATCCTTTATTTGTCCCAAATAATAGGGAAAATTCAATGTTGCATCACTAGTTACATAACTGCAGGAATGAGTAGCAAACAAGACAAATGAACAATAACTTTACTAAATAAATTAAAATAAATTTAAAATCTCTAACCCTCATAAAAAGAACAAGCATCAAATTTCTATCTTTAGCCTGAGTACAAAAACTAACTTTTTCTTGTCCCAAGTCAAAGCATGCTGTTTTCATCTTATTACCTAATTATTATAATTAATTGGCGACAGTAGCTCAGCTGTATAGAGCATTGGCCTTTGAGCCAGGGGGTCGTGAGTTCGAGCCTGACTTTCACCATCGACTCCCACTGTCTGCTGTCGTTGTGTCCTTGGCAAGACACTTCACCCCCATTGCCTAGAATGAGTCTGGTGTGTGTGTGAATGGTTGGTGGTGGTCGGAGGGGCCAATGGCACAGACTGGTTGCCTCGCTTCTGTCAGTGTGCCCCAGGGCAGCTGTGGCTACAGTAGTAGTTTATCACCACCGTGTCTGGAGAGAATGAATGATGACATGTAAAGCGTCTTTGAGTGTCCAAAACAGCGCTTTATAAAACCGATGCATTATTGTTATTATTATTAATTATCTTTTACATACTAAGAGCATGTTGGCCTAGTGAGGGCTGGTTCCTTCTATTGCACTGATCTAAATATGCGACAGAGACCAAAACTACATCCATGTGAAAACTAGTGACAAAACCAAACTGTTTTTAGAGCAAGTAAGAGAGGTTGTTTCCTTCACTTTTTTTTTTTTTTTTTTTTTTAGGTTGTTTTACTCCTGTACTCTTTTGTTTTATTTCTGTACTTCTCTGGTGCACACTGGGGACTTCTGCAAATGTATTCCAATGTGGTTTTACTGCAAATGGCAATTACAATGAATCTCAATCTGAGAGCAAAACTATGAAAGCATGTAGTTCATAAAATTGTACTTTTACAAATACTCATACAGTACGTACTGTACCCCTGCTTTAATTGATTTTATCCATTCTGTTTTGGAAAAAGCTCTGTTTAGTCTTGACTTGGTTTAAAGCTTTCTTTGCCTTTTCTTTGACTCACTCAAGGGTCAATCACTCAAGGGTCAAGCATTTTGTCACTGCATAAACTGTTTCTATGACAAGAAGATTTGGACTTCACACTTAAGGTGGGACAAAAAGAGCACTTCTGTCGTCTTGGTAACCCAAAAGTCATTTTGCTTTTTGTGATACCATGGGAGCTCTGACAGCCATATCACAGCTGAAATAGGCAACAGGGAATAAAGAGGCCATCTCTGTGACCTCGCGCACCGCAGTCTCCTTTTGGCAAGAACACCTTTCGGTTTCACTTACATCACAACTCACATAAAATATGGGCTCCATCACGAGCGAGGACGACAGGCCAATATGTTGGACGCCATTCTCACTGGAGAGAAGCTCCAGAGCCACTGTGACCCATAACAATAGACTGTAAAAACATCGGGTCTACAGGGAGGAGATTTTGGAAGACAGCTGACTCTCATATTACACTTCTACATTAAATTTCAGCTTGAGTGTCAGATGAGCTCGCAACCCTCCTTCAACACTGTCAGAGAGTGCACCGCTCAGAAATAGGCAGAAAGAAAACTTTGATGACTTATACAACACAACTTGGATGAAAGGTTGATCAGAACCAGAAGTTGTAGAGATTGTACCGTACTGGTCTGGTCAAAGGTGTGTTGGATTTGAAATTCTTTAGATACTGTTAGAGCTGTTACAAAAATGAAAACATCTAAAAATAACCTCATCTTTGGTAGGTTGCAATTAATAACAGATGAAGTATCAGAAAGACAGGGGCAGTGTGAGTGAAGACCTCTACCTCTACTGACTCATGTGATAGGATTAAATATTGTACACTGTTAAATACCTTTGGCGATGGAAATGTCAATCAAGGTTGGACAACACATGGGAAAACCTCAAAGCTGATGTTTCTCCCAGATTACCCATCTTAGATACTGTAATAATGTACTGGGTAATGTTCTTTTGCTTATCATAATTTAAAGCTGGCGCAACAAACCCTGATCTTTGAAACCACAAAAAATCCCAGTTCTCAAAACTCCTTCCTCACTCAGCCAATCAGCTCTCAGTATGCAAAATATGTTTTCTAAGATTGTGGTTTATTTTATTCACAATGCAATTGCGTAAACCATACTCTTTCTGTTGGGACAAAGACAGTGTATTTATGAACCAATAAAATTTTAACAAGTACTACACACTTTTTGGACAGGGTATTATTTTACCCGTTCTGTCCTTTTCAGAGCGTAACATTTTTTGTCAGTATAAATTATACAAAATGTAATATCTCAGCTCCTGTGGACTCAGCACTTGCAGGAGGATCAGTGAGCGACTGGTGCTCTGTGAACTGGGTGCAGCTCTGACTGCCACCCCCCCGACCCAGAAATGGATTAAGGGGAAGAAAATGGATGGATGGATAGTTTCTTCCATTTGGTAGATCACCTTTTGAATGAATATACAGTATTTACTTGAAGCTTGGAACTGACATATACCTCTTTGGGGCGTCTCACTTGGTTTTAGGCACTTTTACATCAAACTGTATCTTAACCATTTGGTAAAGGGCTATATTAAAAAATAACAGGAGTTAAAACGTAAAAAAATATATATATATAAATATGTTTTTGTTATCAATGCTACATCTAAAAATCCAAAAAGGAAAAAAATACCCGGAGATATCTGTTTCTGCAAATGAACTCTTCACTTCTCTTACCACACCAGAGTGTCATATGTAAGTGAAAAATTGCTTGTCCTTTAAACTTGTGGTGAAAATGAGATGACTGTTTAAGCATTTTAAACAATGGCTGTCCATCTGCGGAATATCACTCATTAACACATTTGTTTCACAGATACAAGAGGAATGTGTGGACGGATCCTGAAGCCCACAATAGAGAGTGTGACTTTGAGAAATGCACCAAATATTGTCCAAGTGTCCACGCACAAAATGCACCCAGTCTAATATGTCTTACAATGCAACTGATTAGTCAAAGAGTGAACCCTTTGAGCTCAAACTTATCATTTCACTGACTGCATTTGTATTACTGGTTTAATGTGAATGTATGAATAAAGAGGCCCTTAAAATAAAACATTGGAAGGCCAATCCTTGCAGACATTGACCTTGATCCAACAGAGAGCTCTCACCCCCCAGACCTAAAAGGTCTTCATTGCTCTGCATAAAGAAAGCATGGCTTACAGCACAAATAAAGCCAGGGCCTGAACCAGAGATCAAGCAGCAGAATCAGATGAGGTCTGAGCAGATTTACAGACTGTGCAGCACATAAAGGTTCACGCTGGGTGTACTGTGCTGAATGCGAGGGTTTGGCTCATATTTTGAGTGGATAACTTAGAGCTGCCTACACTATGATGAAGGATGGTGCACGTTGTACTCTCGGTATCCCACCTGCATGCTTCCACATCTCTGCTCTTAAAGCCTCCTTAAGTCCACCACTGGGCCTAAACTGGGTGTGAAGCCTTCTGTCTAGACTTCTTCTCACAATTATCAAAGGAAAACAATTATTGTTATACTTCCTGAGATGGAGAAGTCATTCAAGGTCTTCATATACACCACAGAGGTTTCTCTACACCATTAAAAGCATAGAAATAGGATTGATGTTGTTTAGTTTAATTTTCATTATTTTGTTGGGAAAATACACTATTTCCCACAGTGACAAATGAAGGATCTCTTAATCTTAACAGATGGCCATGTTTAAAGACCAAAATGGTTAATTTTGCCAATGACACTAGTAACAAATGAAATCTTGCTAGACTTAACATAAGTCCATTTGATGAATGGTGACAACATAATCCAGATACACACGTATAATTTACTATTATATTCAGTGTATATACATTTATTTTATTATTTATGTATTAGTGTCTAATATACAATATTCCATCCATCCATTTTCTTCCCCTTAATCCATTTCTGGGTTGCAGGGGGTGTCAGTCAGAGCTGCACCCAGTTCACAGAGCACCAGCCCCTCACTGATCCTCCTGCAGGGTGTGAGTCCACAGGAGCCGAGATCATACAATATTTAGCAGTGATAAACTGTTACATTGGATATGAATTAGAATGTATCTTTAACTCTACAAAAGCAGGTTGTATAGATCTTTATTAATCATGTCACAATTTTTTTTTCATAAACTTGAATCCACTGTTAAATAGGCTAATTAGTTTGATAATTACTCTAAAGTATGCACCTGTGAACGTGTTGCCATGGTAACGATCATCTGTTGGATTCCCTCGTCTTTTATCCCCTTGCTTGAATGGTGCTACAAAGCACTGGTTATTTAGTGTGGCATCTGTGCAAACAAAAACGGTTGTATCCAGTCAGTTCCAATCTAAACTTTTTTACATAACACAGACTAGAGAGAGTTGGAGTGCTCAGAGACATTTGGATGTGTGCAATTGAATAAATATGTCAGAAATGGAGGTCTGGTGTCCACTGCCAGACTATCAAGCCATCTCCAGAACGACTTACTGGATTTTGGATGGAGATGATCAACTGTCTTTGTAGACCAAAACATAGAAAATGTTCTAAATATTTGGTTTTGTTTATAGTTTTTATTCATGTATTGTATCCGATGTTAAAGATGTCCCAGTTCTAGAGTAGTTGATACAGAAGCTAAGAAAAACCTTAAAACAATCTTTTATATAGACGTATTCCTATACAAAGTCAATGTCACTCATTCAAGTCATATTAGTCGCTGAAATTGTTTGGTTGCTTGAGGGTTAAAAGTATGCACGCTATAAAACAATTTAAGGCTGGGGTTCCGAAACAAAACCTCACAAAAATAAACTATACAATCCATGTAACTAGTTCCTCGCTCTGAAAACAGTTTGTTTCTCTCACAAAATGTCAAATGCCTTTTGATAAGCTTTTTCACTGAGTAGACTACAGCCCTCTCAGCATGTCATATTCATGGGACAAACATGTATTTATGAAACCAAAAAAGTTAACTATTGTATTAAAATTCCAAACTGTCCAAAGACCTACATTCTGTTTGTGGTTGGAAGGACGTGTCTGGCCTCATGCACATTTATAAGACATACTTTCTCTTTTATGCTATAGCCGCATACCTTTCTGACCTACAGCTTACTTACTGAACAAGGAAGTCTTTAGGGAAATACACAGGGATATGGAAATTAATCTTGTATGGCGGGCAGAAAAACATTTGACAAATTACTTCTGCCCTGACGCGGCTCCACAAAACGTAAGCCATTATGTTGCTGTAATGAACCTTAAAATTTGAGTGCCTAGCTCATATTTGTCTAAAAGAAATTCTTTGGGGAAAATAAGTCCATTTGATTTGGGAAGAAATAACAATGTCAACATGTTTTTGATGCAATTTTGATAGTGTATCCAGTTTGATCATTGTATTTTTGCAGCACAATTGACTATAATTTCAACTCTCTTGTGTTATAAAACTTTCTAGTTCCCATAACTTCTAAAAGCAACATTTGAAAAAAGGAAAATATGCTAAGTCTAAGAAAAAACATGAAAAATCTTCCCATCAACTCGCACTTTCACTTGGTCTTTTGAGTGCATGTGTTGCCATTTCACACACTGATTACGCAGTTTAACAGCCTTGGCTTACACTTGTGTTTTATAAGCCTAAACAGTCCCAGTGGCCTGATAAATCACTGCTATATTGAGTCAAATTGCACCAATGCATCGCTGCCGTTCCCATGTTCAAACTCTTGAAGCAGACCTGACCCCCTGCCAATACAAATACGTCTCATTTCCTGGACGGGTCACTCACATTATCCTTCTCAAAGTGTGTTTAAACAAGTATTCAGTCATAAGCGTTCTAGTTCGAGAGCACTTTTTGAGCATGAGGTTTACAGACCTGGTATTATTGTTACGGCAGACATTTTCGCAGGAGGTTTGACTTGATCTTAAATGATAAAAGGTGATAAGAGCAGTGTGTCTCGGGTTGTGCTTTGTGTAAAAATGTAGCAACATAAAAAGCCAGGCTCAGGTATACATGGATAGATTGAACTCTTAATGTTTGTGGATTTGTTTCACACGGAAATTAAAAAAACAATATTTGCCATTAATCTAAAAAACAAAAAACATATGTTTGTGCAGATAAAGGCTGATTTAGAGATGATTTAGATCTTTTTCTTAAATATGCTCAATACTAAACACTAAAATATCATTGACGGTGCATCTGTGAC
Source organism: Knipowitschia caucasica (assembly GCA_964034765.1). NCBI lineage: Eukaryota > Metazoa > Chordata > Actinopteri > Gobiiformes > Gobiidae > Knipowitschia > Knipowitschia caucasica. The sequence goes on along the minus strand of OZ035824.1, from coordinate 45,382,591 downwards.
TTGAACCCACAGGTATTATGCAGTATTTGTGCTAATGTTTGCCCTTATGTTTGGTTTACTTGTTTCAGAATGTGAAATAATATCGTAAAGGTATTTAGGGAGATGGTTGTACCCATTGAAAATACACTACATCACTATCAATAGTTTTGAGTCCAGCAGGACCTGCCTCGTGGATAGCTTGGTCTGTTTTTTCTAGTCAGCAAGTAGCAAATGCCGGTTCTCTGTGATTTTGCAGGGAATGGAAGATTAGGAAATGCGAGAATTTTTTTTTTAATAAGTAATGAGAATCAGCACCTCCAAATCCGAGGCCATGGTGCTCGACCGGAAAAAGGTGCCTTGCCCTCTTCAGGTGGGTGGAGAGGTCCTTCCTCTGGTGGAGGAGTTCAAGTATCTCAAGGTCTTGTTCACGAGTGAGGGAAGGATGGAGCGTGAGATTGACAGGCGGATCGGTGCAGCGTGCGCAGTGATGCGGTCGCTGTATCGGACCGTTGTGGTGAAGAGGGAGCTGAGCCGAAAGGCAAAGCTCTCGATTTACCGGTCAATCTTCGTTCCCTCCCTCACCTATGGTCATGAGCTTTGGGTAATGACCGAAAGAACGAGATCGCGGATACAAGCGGTCGAAATGAGCTTCCTCCGCTGAGTGGCTGGGCGCTCCCTTAGAGATAGGGTGAGGAGCTCAGTCACACGGGAGGAGCTCAGAGTAGAGCCGCTGCTACTCCACGTCGAGAGGAACCAGTTGAGGTGGCTCGGGCATCTATTCCGGATGCCTCCTGGACGCCTCGCTGGGGAGGTGTTCCGGGCAAGACCCGGGGAAGACCCAGGACACGCTGGAGGGACTATGTCTCTCAGCTGGCCTGGGAACGCCTTGGGGTCCCCCCGGACGAGCTGGAGGAAGTGTGTGTGGATAGGGAAGTCTGGGCGTCCCTGCTTAGACTGCTGCCCCCGCGAGCCGGCAACGGATAAAGCGGAAGAAAACGGACGGACGGACGGAAGTAATAGAGAATATGTGACAGTACATAACCGAGTGGAGTTGGTGCTTCTGGAAACATCATTCTAAACACTTTAAAGTAGAGCATTTATGGATATACACATAACTAATTAAATAATAACTCCTTTTCCTGGTAGAAGTGGGAAAATTACAAACTGGTAAACTTACATTTAAATTCGACATGACGTGGTTTTACTGAAGACATCCAAATGAAAAGCACGTCATTTGTTTGCAGAGATTCCAAATCAAATTCAGAGGCAATGTTTTGATGTGTACTTGATTTTTTTTTGACAAGGGTACAATGCTGTAACATCATAAAGGTGTGGAGTATATGCAGAAAAAGGCCATGGGAAGAGTCTCTAGCTGTCCAGTATAAAGTAGAGATAAGCAGATTATAGGATGTAATGTACAGTATACTTACTTACTACTTAGGCCTCTTGCAAAAGACAGAGGGAGGCGTCTTGTCCTTTTGCGTTGAGCCGACCTGATAAAACAGTTTCTACCAGAGCTGGAGATCTTGTGCCAGCTTCTCTGCAACTCCATATTGTTGGGGGTTGCCTGCAATGATGTCGAGCCATCAGGTCTTGTGGCCTCCTCCAACATACAGGCCTTGAGTCGATCTGGAGAATGGCTCAATGCATGATATCGTCTGGGGGAAGGTGGAGGACATAGCCAAACTAACGGATGCAACACTGTGCAGCAGGGAAGATTCTCCGGGCCAGCACATAACGGCTCAAAGGGCTTTGTTGGAAATCCCCTGGATAGTAGTTGTCCATTCATCAAATGGACTTGATAAAAAAATACAATGTTTATTAGAATCCTCCCGCCCTTACAATGTCCTTCCTGACCCAAACACAAGTGCTAGAAACTGGGTGGAGTGAGCTGAATGAAGCAGCCGATGAAGTCATGTTTGAATGTCACAGAAACAGGCCACACAGCGTTTGCACACATTCATATTGTAGCTCTTGCAGCTATAATAGAGCATTGTAATGAGGTTAGCCCGGCTCTGCGGAGGTATTTTGCTGTCCCCTCCTCTGGATATCATCTGAAATGTATTAGCGGCTAAACCCTCAGAGGTCACCAGTCTTTTACACTGTACCTCTAGGCCAGCTTCGATATTAACTCCATTGCTGGCAGCAGACTCAAGACTCGTGCAGAAATGGAGAATCCCCTTAAGTCCATAATTCTCCTCTGGATTTCAATGGCATAAATTCGCTCTGAGGGAAATAAGTGGATAATGTGCTGGAAATGTATGTAAAATCTGAATAAAGGATTTGTAATTAAATAACTCTGGGCTGGCATCTTCTGTAGCCGTCACCAGAAAAGCAAGAAACTATAATGGGCCGTAGCTAATGGTGTGATAAGATAAACAGACCATTATATTGTGTATACAACAAAGAAGATGTCCGAGTCACTTTGAGTGCAGAATATGAAGAATGTAATAATTCAATGAGCTTCGACTACAGCGTCTTCATTAGGGCTGTAACAGGCCCTTATATTGTTATGGCATATCATCAATGTACACGTATTCATGAGTTAAAGGTGCAGTAAGCGATTTTGTTAGCTTAGCCGTAGTACCAACTCGACCTCGCCTCTCCACCGAACCAAACATCCAGCATTTTCTTTTCTTTGTCACAACAGGGAGAGTGGGTGGCAAACGTGAAATTGGCATTCTCTGTTCAGTCATTTTAGGTTTTAGAAAATCCGATAACTCAATTGAGCGCACTCACGAGAAACAGGAAGAGGGTGAAGGGGGTAAACACATCCCATTGGTTTGTTGGGGATGAACAAATCCCATTGGTTTATTATTATCGGTCCGCTCCAAAATATTTTTTATTAATTTTTGGAGATTATTGGCATTTGGTCAATTCCATTACTATTGGAAAACACATGATAACTTAACTACTTTTGGGGTGACGTTTTCCAACAATATTTAAAAACATTCGTCTGGAAAAAATCACTGACTGCATCTTTAATGTGTTGTGAGTTTGTGTTCAGCTATTCATTTTATTGCTGAACACCGAGCAGCAGGTTCACATACAAAGTCAATGGTGCCAAAAATAATGGCGGCATGTGATAAGACAAGAGATAAACGTTGGATAAACTTTTTGGCCGGACTGGCATGCAGCAACCAATCAGAGAGCAGCGCAGTGGTGCTGGGGACACAAGCTGCTCAAACCAGGAGGAGAAATACACTTAAACAGCCATAACCAGAGCTAAACCAAGATGAAACCACAACTGGAGGATGCAGCGATTGTGGACATATGCCTCCACCCTGAGATCGCATTCCACCATGACTGGATTAAACAAGTGCTGTTAACACGATTGAGCCGAGGAGGAAAATCCGTGCTCATTCTGGTGCAGCTTCGTGAGCAATTGTTGGTACTGGAGATTTGACCTGAAACTGGAGCTGGTGACAGAGAGATGTTTCTACCAGACGACGGGGTACAAACCTTTGTGAATTTGATGCTTGACTTCACCTATAGTGAATTAAAAGACACACCTTTTAAAAAGTTAATGATATTAATGATATTACAACTTAAGATACACATAAATGTGTGCATGGGCCAAAGGAAAAGCAGAATAACATGCAAACTGCAAACCCAGTATAAATCTCCCAGAATCAAGACCAATTTGAATGATATGTAATTAAGGCCTAAACAAATTCCGCCCAACGGATACGATTAATGGGGAACTTATTACAGGCTATGGCACCCATGGGGGTAATACGCTCATACTAATCTCATGCTGTCAGCCCAGGGGCTTCACTGCTTTTGAGACGCCTTCATATTAAGGGCACTTGCAGATAGGAGGTATGGAGTCCAGGGAGTTAAAATTAGAGGTATGATGAATTACCAGCCTTGTTGCTTGTAAAGTATAAATAAATGGCAATTAGGAAGCACACAGCAAAAGGCAAAGGTTTATGTAAATAAGTACACTGTAGGAGTCTATCTATGAACAACTACACAACCACACTATAGCAGTGTATAAAATGTGTTGCTTTTGAGCACAACAACGGACACACAACTCCATCCCATTACATTCCTTTAAAGCTGATGGGTATCTAACTTTGAAACCATAATTCTATGTATTCAGTATAAAGCTCTAATTCTTAACTGCAGTCACCTTGGAGGGCTTTACAGCATTGTCAATTTCCCGATAACAGATTCAAGAATCAAACAACAAGAAGACAGGAGATGTAATACAAACAAACAATTATCAGATTGGGGGCGACAGTGACTCAGTTGGTAGAGCATTGGTGTTTGAGCCTGAAGGACGTGGGTTCGAGCCCACCACAAGACTTTCTCCATCGACTCCCATTGATGTCTGCTGTCGTTGTGTCCTTGGCAAGAACACTTAACCTCTGGGAACACCAGCCACAGTGGGGCGTTTGCAGCTGTAAAGTGCCAAACTGTCGTTGTGTCCTTAGGCAAGACACTGTACCCCCATTGCCTAGAATGAGTCTGGTGTGTGTGTGAATGGTTGGTGGTGGTCAGAGGGGCCAATGGCACAGACCTCGTTGCCTCGCTGCTGTCAGTGTGCCCCAGGGCAACAGTGGCTACAGTAGTAGTTTATCACCACCGTGTATGGAGTGAATGAATAATGACATGTAAAGCGTCTTTGAGTGTCCAAAAAAGCGTTATATAAAACCGATGCATTAGTATTAACTTATATCCATATTTTCATTATTATCAGTTTGTACATGCATGTAATGTTTTTGGCCACTGTTAAATCTTTATTTCAACTACGACAGCCCTCCCTCAGCCAATCAGCTCACAGTCGATTGTGTACGATGTTTTCTATTAAGATAAATACATGATGTGACTTCTCCTCTTGGGGCAAATGGTGAAAACACATCTAACTAATGGAACTAATGTATAATAAACTCATGCAAAGTGAAATATATCAAGTCTTTAATTCACTCACACCTTGAAAAAACCCCCGAAAGAAAGCAGATAATTATAATATTTGGAACAAAATCACCAAAACCATATTATACAAAGGCTTGGCATGTTTCATGTAATAGGTCTATAACATGTTTCTTCTTCACATTTCAAGTTGAAATGCAGAACAATATCCTAATCTTCACCTGTATATTCATGAAAATAAGGTACTCCAGCTTTAACGGCACTGACTGAAAATGCTTGAAGCAAAAATACAATTGTGTTTTTGCATTTCTCCAGTCAAGTTGCTTCAATTTAGTTCTGAGGTTGAGACCGTAAGAAGAAAACATTATTGCCATGAATTCCAGGAATCACTGCCAAACATCCAGTTTTATGGTTCTTGGATTGTCCACACGGGATCAGTGGGTCATTCAAACGTGTAGACAGACAGAATCAGACCGTCCGCATAATGATTTTGTCTCATCGGCGTATGACAAATCACCACTTTTGGTATCGTGGTTGCATTAATTGCTTGCGCACAACCAGCTCCATTACCCTTGCCTGGGTGGAGTTAAAAGCGTGCCAATAAAAAAAGCTCCTCAAATCTTTAAGTCTGCAGACAAACTGGAGACAGCAGCATTGACGAAAAAGTTAATGTCAAGAGTGGGTGGATGATTGATGATGGCCTACCTGGAAGCTGCGAGTGCATCACAACACTTCGACCACAGCCGAGCAGACTGTGCAAAGGCCGCGCTATAGTTCATGTGGTGGGAGGCAGTTGTGTTTGTCAAAGAGAGAGTTCTGTCTCTCATTTGATTCAACTTTATACAACGATTATTATAAAGTATGATAGGCCCACTTCAAAATAAAGTCTTGAGAACAGAATCACGACGACTGATTGTGGTGCAATTAAAATAGCTATTAGTCTTAATTTTCAAGTTATGCTCACAACATGTACACATTTAATTGTTGTTATTTGTTTTATTCTAGTTTTTTATAGTATAGAAAAATACACTCAACTAATCTATAATCAGACACTTCAGTGCCACTTTATTGTACATAATACAGTATCCTGCATTTAACATTTAACAACAAAGCCTATCTTGTCTTATTGACCAATAATTATTCGATATAATAATTTCATTTCAAGCAGATTATCCAATCTGAGAGAAAAATGAGTCCTGTTTAGGTTGCCAGGTTGTTAGATGAAATATAGCTGGTCTTGGCTGCATATTATTGAAAAAAAAGATTGGATTATTTTCAACCTTATAATCCAAGTACAGAGCAGAATGAGTCTCTTTTGTGTTGCCAGTTTGTCAGATGAAGAACATGTATATCTATGTCTATGATGTATATCCTGATCTATCTTCTTTTTTGTTTTTTTTGTTTTTTTACAACACAATTCACAAACAGAAAAAAAGCACCCTTCATTTGTTTGATTTTGAACAGACAGAGTTTGTACTGGTTAAAGCTAAACTCCAGTAGGTGGATTGCATTAGTAAATCGTAGAAGCTACATCACTAGCAGGAGGGTTCTGACAACAAAACATTGGTTGTAATAACTTTATTACATTAATTACTAGGGGTGTGACGATATATCGCGATACTTTCTCCCGCGATTCGATTATCGATATGCATTTGCCAAGTATCCATATCGATTTTGAAAAAAAAAAAAAATGTTTTTTTTTTAAATTTGTTTTTAACTTTTTTTTTTATTATTGGTTGTTACGACCCAGCTCAGCTAGGGTGAGGGAGGTAACGAAATAAAACCAAGATGTTAAATGGAAAAGCAAGTATTTAATAAAAGGCAAGTAAATGATAAGGAAACAAATCAAAAGGACACCACAGGACATAAGGGGGTAACTCAACGTTACCAAAATAAACCTACACTAAACACTTAACACTAAGCCACCTAGAACTTAACACTAAACCTACTGCTGTCTCAACAAAAGCAAAGTGTCACAAAAACAAAACCTCGAAGTGACAAATAAAAAGAGACAAACCAACTAAAAGCTATAAGGACCATAAGGACTGTCTAAAAGTCAGTGCCACCACTGTGACACTGACAGACACTTTCATAAGGACAGTTTGGCATACCAGCCACACACAGGCTGGCAGCTCCGAACAGGTGTGGAGTGTGGCCTTAAGTGGAGACTGACTCCAGGTGGGGGAGCTGGACCGGCCAGGTGCACCGCCGCTCCTCCAATCAGCACCCGAGTCACAACCTCCGGGAGGCGGGAGGGCCAGTGATTGTCCAATGACAGGCCAGGGATCTTCAGACAGGAGAGGTTTCCACACACACACACAAAATACAAAAACAGGGAGCAATATGTAGGCTCAGGGCCGTAACATTGGTATCAATAATCTCCATCTCCATTCTATTTATCATGAAATAAAGAGTTTTTTCATTTTATTTATTTCATAGATTGACATATTGTATATTTCTGACCAGTATATCAATAATCGTCATATCGTGATAAAATCGTTATCGTAATATTGTTATCGTGATATTATCGTTATCGTGAGCTTTGTATCGTGTATCGTATCGTATCGTGAGGTACCCTTAGGTTCCCACCCCTACTGTACATCAACTTACAATATGAAACACAGCCCATTCATCTATCTTCTTCCCCTTAATCCATGTCTGGGTCGGGAGGTGGCAGTCAGAGATGCCACCCAATTCACAGAGCACCAGCCTCTCACCGATCCTCCTGCAGGTGGTGAGTACACAGCCCTTTTAAGTTTATCGCCCCCTTAGGAAAAAGATATTTTGCCATTATAAAACGTCCTCTACTGTTGGGACTGCATCATTCAGATTGATGCAGCTGAAATCTGGACGAGGTAAAAATGTGGGACAGGCCTCTACTCTGGCCTCTAGTGTTCCAATCAGTTTTGTTCAGCAGTGCATACAACTGAAGGATTGTATCATCGCTCGCAATAATCCACTGTGGTTATTTATGATTTGAATGCCTTTTATGATGGTTTTTTAAGTTGTTTCGTTAAGCACTTTGGGTTACCACGTGTATGCACTCTGCTATACAAATATATGTACCCTTTCGTTGCCTTGTTAGCAGTGAAAAACATGTAGAAACTCATTAAAATAACAATTTCACATAATGCTAGGAGTCTGCAAGAGACCTCACCTTACTTCCACCAAACAGGGATTTACCAACATACCAACACAATTAATCTTTGCATGGACCTAAATAACGTCTTTCAACTTGATACACTCCGACGGTACTTAATGGTAACTTAAAACAAAAGCTCACCATCACTGTGCCAATTATTGCTTATTGTCTTGACTTTAGTCCAGCTAATTAACTAAGTGGACGTGTTTATAAGTGTTTCCTCATGCGCCAGGATCTCCGCATGCTTCCTGTTGTTGTTTGCTTTAGTGTCAGATATGCTCACTTTCAAACATTAGCCAAACACTGTCCACATGTTATTAACAGCTAAAATGCTGTATGTAATTCCGCTCAAAGGCAGTGGAGGAGATGCATTTGATGGGGTTGGCCTCCTAAACATTATTGCACTAATGGCTTAAATTGCTCTCAGATTGAATGACCAGTGCAGAGAAGGGTGAGAGAGAAGAAGACAAACAGTTCTGATGAAGTGCTGTTAAACACACATTTTTATTTCACCAGTGACACAGCTAAAATTATATAAAATGGAAGTTTGCTGCAAAAAGATTAGAATAATAAATGTTGATTATAGGAGTAAAAGGTTTTCTTGTTGCAATGGATTGTGGCCAAGTTAGAAATGGGTTTGACTAACATTGCTGTAGGTTTTAAGTACATTATTACATTGATTTTGTTGACAATTTATGGAAAAATATGTTAATGAAAATAAAAAAACTGTCATATAAACTGTTGACTTGTAAATTAAAACACGTTCCCCTACCGCTTTTATCCACATAATCATTTGAATTGCTTTTTTGAAATTTTTGCCCATCTTAAATAACCTACAAACAAGAACTAAAACTGGACAATATACAAAAGCGAAGAGAACAGAACGGTAATAGACGTTAAAGCTGAGATACCGTTAATTTTTCTTCCATATTTTTGTCTCAACAAAAAAGTGTAGTAAATTTACAACATTGTGAAGCCACAACGTACTGTCGTCATCTTATCAGCAAATATCTTATTTTGTGTAGTTAAAAGAACCATGGGAGTCACTATTTGATGCTGTGGGTTAAGATTTAAAATGTACTTTTTCTATGTTTCCGTTTGAAAGAGCTGATCCAACAAATACATGCATGATACAACTAGTGTATGAAGCAAAACTGTTAAGCGAGCATGATGGATTAGATGGATTTTATGACAGAGTTTGCCATTTGTGAGTTAAATGTTCAGTACCCCAGCTTTAGTGTACTAGTCAGTCAGTGTGAACTCCACCCAGAAAGGCAATATCCAAGTCCAGTCAAAGAGGGAGTTGGAGAAACAATAAAAAGGAAATAACTATTTATTTGAATTCTGTCGTAACCTCTTCGTCTGAATTACCATGAAAATAATAAAGGGATTTCTGTCATTCGTTTTTGTTTTTGTGGACCCTTCTCTAGATTAGCGCTGCGGCCAAAACAGAACTCTGTCGTGCATATCCAAGAATATTAAAAAGATGAAAGTGATATTATTAAAGTTAGTTCAAGCATGCCCGCATCAAAAATACATCAGTACTGGACAAGATTACAGTCTGGGTAATGCCACAACTCTCAGCTTAAATATGAAGACATTCCCCACTAATAGGTCTAACATTGTGTTGAGACGCAGCATCTGTGTCACATTACCGTCCCCATAGCTATGCAGTAAACACGGTGTGTATTTAAAACGTGCTTTACATTTTCCCAGGAGGCCCGTAGCATGGGCGGGGATGGTACAATCAGACTGGCTCGTAACATCCTTGGTGGTAATCAGATGATATATTGCAGTCGTTTTGTCCCAGCGTGAGGTCTGCTCTCGGAGAACACACACTCCACACTCTGAATCAATACCTTCTGATCACACATTTATCAATAAACATGGGGGCCTTAACTGACAACAGCGAAGGGGTTGTAGGGTGGGGAGTGAACGGCGACATGTGATGAAAAACACATGCGTTGAACAAGGAGTGAATACTTGTAAATTCATTTAATTAAAGCTCATTTTATTTTTGTATAGCCCTTAAAGCACAACCGTAGTTATCTCGGAGGACTTTACAATCACATAATGAAACGAATCATACACAGAAAATGCAAGGATAAAACAAAAACAAAAAACACATAGAGCCATTGGTCCATAAGGGGCAGGTGACCAATGCCAATAATTGTTAATAAAGTACATACATGTTGCTTGAATGTCCTCCTGCATCAGCAAAGGAAAAACTCAATGCAAAAAAAAGAAAGACACAAGTTTGATCATGAAAAAGACAAGCTAAAACTTGAGTCTTCCTTGTTTTGTGTGTCGTGTCTTGTCTGTTTTTTGTTCTGGACTACGAGTCTGTAATACAGCAGCTATCTATCCATCTTTCTTTGCTTTGATACAGGTCAGATCTGTGGAGGAGCGAGAAATCTTTCTTCACTTGAATAATTGTAGAATAGAATAGGGTTACAGTCTTGACGTGAGCGAAAAAGTGCACCTTTATTTGCTTGTTATCACTCTACAGTTTAAGATAAGAAATGTGCTTTCGAATGCTGGACATTTGATCATTAATCTCCAGAGAGGCAGAAAAGACATAGCACTATATTTTTCTTCCATTTCATTCCAGTCCATTTCACAAACATTAAAATGTATCTGAACACACGGGCAGAGAACACATCTATTCATAGCGCGGAGGAGACACAGAGGAACATAAAAAGATGGGAAAGCAGCCATTGTCTGCAACAGTCTGATATAAACGCAGAGCTGTTCCGTTGTTTAGTGGAAAAGGTGAGGCAAAGGTGACGATACCTGGAGAATGTGTTAAATCTCAGACAGTGTAAATCCAGTCATTCAGGACTTCTCCAGTTACACTTATTCATTATGACAAATGATAACCATCAAACTCTTACAAATATGAAAGATCAAAATAAAAGTATATCCCTCAAATTTACAGCTAAATCAAACATGAATTAAAACCAGACTGAACTCCAAAAAATAAGATAACAACCATTGAGGTCTTGTCCACACAAAGCTGTTCACAGTATAACAGCAAAGTACAATCCAGGCAGGAAACAGGAGGAGACCTGAACACGTTTTGAAGCCAGGTAAGAGTCTACAAGTTTAAAATCATGTCGGATCCACTTTTTTACATGATAACTTGACATCTTTAATTATATGCTCCATCTGTGGATATACTGACCTGAATTATTATAGGAATGATCAGGATGATCATGCAGTAAGTAATAATTATTCATTTGAAAAATTATTCCATTTGAAAATATGTCTTTAGGTCAGATTTGGGTCAGATCGGAAGGAAAAAAGTCTCTCCTCTCTTCACTTTCTGTTTATTTTCATATTCTGTAAATACAAGATGAATATTTTCTTTTTGCCCGCTCCTTCTGCCTGTTTTTACTCACTGTATAAAGGATAAGATAAGATGTTGCAGATCACACACAGGACAGTAGTAAGAGCGCACAGGGAGCACACAAAATATACTAAATAAGTAGTTCTTAAATGCTTCACTACTAGTCTTTAATATTGATTCATATTAATATTGCGACATTGTTTGTAGGTTTGGCAGAAGTGTCAACCTAACTTTAGACAAACTGAGCATAAAAACACCTCACCTTCATTTTTTTGGAAATGTCTATACACCTACAATACTTTTTAAATCATATTTATTTTATGTTATAATGCTTGCATATTTTTACATTATGTAGGACAATAATCCAAAAGATAAGATGAGAGAATTGTAAACAATTGATTATTGTTAAAATATTAACATAATAAACATGTTCGTAGATAAATAAAAATCCACATGAAGAATAAAAGCTATATTTCCACATATGTACCAAATAAACAGCAGATAATATAGTAAACTCAAAACAATGGCACTGTCTTATTTTTGGCACGAGTCCAGAAACTTTCCCCAGTGACATGTGTTTGTGGATGAAGCCAAATGATTGTCAGTGGCATCAGGTGAAGTGTTTGTTTGGTTGTGGAGCCTGCAGCGTGAGTGAAAGTCTGAGGGAAACTGCAGCACGTCACCAGGAGGACAAAGAACCACCCCTCAGGTCCCTTCAGCTCCCCTCAGCTCCCCTCAGGTCCCCTCAGCTCCCCTCAGGTCCCCTCAGCTCCCCTCAGGTCCCTTCAGCTCCCCTCAGGTCCCTCAGAGTTAAAGGAGGCTGGGTATCGATGGAGCCTTAACTTGGTGTGTTTAGCATTTGTTTTATTTGGATTTGGTCAATCACAATTAAAAGGGGTATTACACTCTGATAACGTATTTGATTTCAACCTATAATCTGTAATGATCACCATTAGGGCACAAATGAATCAATTTATTGTAACTAATCAAATAATGGAATATTTGTCAAATAATCTATGAATTGATAATTTTTTTAACTGTACATAATGAATGAATGAATGAAGCCTTTATTACAGACTCAGAGTCCAAAATAGACTTAATGATGATAGAAGATTAGTCTTAATGTGACTCAGATAATACCATAATTACTGCAGAAATAAATTAAAATGTGTTTAAATGATATTTTTGATACAATAACCCAATGTGTGACAAGTCATATCTAAGAAGATGTTCTCCAGGGACCGCACTCTTTGTTTTGGTCAAATGTATGGCGCCGTAAAGATGGCGCCGTGGCAAGAGCTCTGGTGTGTGTGGTGCACACTGGGGTAGTCTTGCACAGTTTTTCCAATGTGGTTTTACTGCAAATGGCAAATAAATGAATCTGAATCTGAATCTGATGTGAAAACAAAGAAAAAACATATTCACTGATCTTTTGTGATCTAAGCCACTACTGCATTCCATTAATTCAAACAATTATCAGTTCACTAATCACTTATCAACATAATCATTAAGTACAGTCCGAATCAGCATTTTACCTTTTATAAGTACATTTTGGATGCACCTATTTAATATTAGATTTTAGATTGAATAAATTGATTGAAAATTGAAGGAAGAAGATCTGAGGAACTCTCAGTTGGTAGTGGGACATACAGCATATTTTTCAGTTTCGTTCTATTCCGACCCCCAAACGGAAGACTGACGAGAAGAGCTCTGTATAAGAGGGTGATGAATACAGCAGCCAAATAACAGCCTTGAAATATTTGGACACCACAAAATTCCTTCACCATATACAAAGAAAATATAAAACCTCTTCAAAAGTGTATTTGTATTTGCATATTCTCCCTTTGGTTAAATGTCAACCACGTATTTGGTAATGAATGTTGTCTTTTTGTCACATAATTACATTTGAGGAAAATAAAGGGAATATATTTCAGAAGAACAATGTGGATGAAAATGCCTTGGGGCCAGAGTAATCTCTGAAGGGCGGTGGTTGGAAATGGCTGAGTGGATGCTAATAAGCCTGCTCCGTCATGCTTAGACAGTCTGACCTGGTGCCACTGCATGTTAAGATAAAGAGGCTACATTTGGTAATACCAAATCCCACATGGTTTGAGATCCCTCTTGAGGGTTGCCATATGAATGAGCTTAAGTAATGCAATGCAAATATATTTTCAGCAAACTTTCTCTCTGCGCGTGCCGTACGATATCACAGAAACTCCACTCCAAACATAAATTCATGGTGTTTCTGCCTGGAGATAGTTTTTGTTCATGGCTGGCTGGCCTTACATTTTGTGTTGGGTGATTGGCAGTGTCTAGCGGGCCAGTTCCTTGAAGACTCCCCCAGTAGTGTAGAGGTCCTTTGCTATTGATTTGCTGCTCGCGCTCGCCGCTTGACCTGCCAATCAATGGTCAGAACAGTGGGATGTCATCGGGAGCAAGCTGACGGCCTGTGATTCTCTGTAGACACGGAGCTGATGGCATTGAACGGGGCCCAAACATTCAGCAGACGCAGGGGTGGAACAACGGACCACTGCACCCTCGTCACTGTAGCTGGAGAGCACCAATAGTCAAGTTAATCCTAAATTAAAAAGCAATGAGGTGGTGTGAGGAGATTCTCTGAGATGGAATCACTTCACGGCAGGAGGGGAGCCGTATGTTCTGTAAAGGTGATTGTGAGACTTACTGTTCGCACCGATTGCTTTTAAAGACTTTTCATGTTGGAATGTTTGAGCTTGCATTTGGGTCACAAACTAAGGAGATTGTTAATTCATCTTTAGTTGTGAGACAAAGTCATTTAAAGCTGGGGTATCCAAGTTTCCAACCACAACTATATAATAAAATCCATGTTACTACAGAAGTTCCTGGTTTGGTTCATAGCTACAGTTTTCACATGCATGTATTTTTGGCTTGTCCAGGACTCCATTGAAAAATAGGTTCTTAATCTCTATGGGACTTGGGTAAACATTGGGACCTGGTAAAATAAAAGTAAAATAAAGATAAAATAAAAAATCTATAGATCTGCAATTTCAGACAGAAAACTGAACCCAGCACCGTCACTCAGCCCTGAACCCAATAATCAAATAGGGACTCACAGAACTATTCTGTTAGGACAAACAACATGCATTATTTATCATATAATTAAATTGAGGTACTCCAGATTCAAGAAAAAGATTTAAGTAATTTGCATAACTCACTTATAATATTATATAATTAATGCCTGCTATAATGAATCATGCTTCATCCTCAAATGATTATACTATATATTATTTTTATTATAATATCATTTAACTTTTTTTTAATAGTATAATAATAAATCTATTGGGATAAATTACTTAATTATAATTACTGTAGTGCACTGCATTTTGAAGTTGCAAAAGATAAATACAAAAATAATAACTCTGAGGTGAAGAGGCCTGAAGACACTCAGCTATACCATCTTTTTCCATTTTTGACACAGATACAATGTGCTTACTCCAGGTTTGAACATTTAACCTTTATATATATATTTTTTGCCTAAACGAGTTGGAAGAACCTGTGACGCTTTCCTAATAATCTTTTTTTTCCCCTTTTCCTCAATAACTTTACTATTTTGTTGTCAGGGATACTGGCATCAGCAGAATCGAGATGTGTCGACGCCGCAGCAGCATCAAGTTGTCTGCAAAGGAAACACTCTCCTCCTGCTCTCTGACAGTTATGAGGAGCTGCCATTAGAGCATTATGCATAATTGTACATGCTCTACTATCAAGTGTCAGTTAAGACAACGCCGCGCCGACTCTCTGTCGACCATGGCACATTTGTTATTGTGAACCATCAGCAGTTCTCTATGTAAATGGAGTTGCAACAAAGGGCCATTTTCCAATCTGCTGCCATGAAATCACTCTACCTGGGCCTGGTAATGATCAACCTTGGAAGCGGATTTCCACTCAATTTATTTCATGAAAGACAACAGTAGGTGAAATCCAAATCTCTGTCCAGAACAAAAGCTTTTAAATGAGCCTGGGTATTTTGAATATGCAGCCACCTGTCCTGGTAGATGGAGAGTTGAGAAATTGTTGTTTGTACAAATATATAGGAAACACTTTTTTCTCACTCAAAGAAAACTTTCCAGCGTGACATTTTCAGCTTTGTTGAAATGTTCTGAGTGGATACGACTGCAGGAAGGAATTAAATCTTAAAGTTTTTTTCTCTGCGCTGTGTTAAATAATGACTTTTACTAATTTTGGTTTTCCAGTTGTTCTATCTATTGCAAAAGATAGTTCTTTGAACTCTTGCTTCAAAAAGGTTGCTTTGACCCACTTGCTTAAAAGTAACCAGAAACTCAAATCTTTTTAAGACAATTTGGTGGCTGAAAGTAAAAAATAAACAATTGTAAACAAACTGGAATGACAAGATTTTAATAATTTAAAACAATAATGACTTTTAAAAGTTGCATAAAATCAAATGAATTCCAAAAATAGGAAACAACATTTGTAAATTACAGGGAAACATGTGTTGACTGAAGGGAAGCTGTTCTGATCATGTTTATTTCAATCACATTTTAACAACATTCTTATATAATTATAACTGTCATATCTGACTGATAATGTCTCAGGCAGAAGCAAAGCTTAGCAACATCTGCCTATTTTACCCTTTTGTTTCCAACAATGATAAGAGTAAGGGAAAAAATAAAGAGACACAATTGATACATCTACTTTAAACAAGCCATGCATATAATTACTTTTTTGAAATGCCAAAATAACTACAGGTTTTTAATATCTAAATCAAGGATAATCCATAATTTAACAATTAACAATTGTAGGGCATTGTTTATGTTTAGACTTTGATGAATGAAAAGACAGATGATGATGCACTATGGGTAGCTGTCCGTTTGACTGTACCCGCTTTGACAAAAGCAATAAAATGTGCCCGTTGTTAGTGGATGAACGGCCACTGAAGTTTGAGCTGTTGTGTCTCCTCCTTTATCCACACACCTGCCGCCAACGCACATTTAGACTTACCTCACCAACAGTCATTTTGCTGCATCACACAGTCCATCGCTCGGCCATAAACTTGTAGTATGCTAACAACATAGGTACCTAACGCAATGCAAAATAACAACTAATCGAGGTTATTTAGCAATTGCTGGTCATCAAATTCTATTCTTTTTTTTCTTGTGTAGCCCTTTGTCACAACAGTATAGTTATCTTGGGGCACTTAACAAAACCACAAAATCATAAACAAACACATAGAGCCTTGTGAGGGTCTGTTGGACGTGGCTCTTTTTGCAAATTTGCCTGCACAATGAGCTCTGTTCAACAAAAGTAAAGCAGTTTATATTGTCCAAACCAGGAATAAGAAACACACATTTGTAATGATCATCCTCACTCTCCGAAATGCCTGCTATAGCTCTGCCTGCATTTACATAACCCAGGTTGAGACCCTGTGTCCGTGCCCCAACATACACTCTCACACTCACACACACACGCACGCACCCACATACACACACACACACACACATACATGGATGCGGGTCACATGGCAGAACACAAGTGCACTTCCTCTCCACATATCAGAGTCTTTTTGATGCGGCCCCTCGCTCGCCCTTTGATCAGCTCCTTATCTGCGCTGATTGGCCGTGATGTGCACTTGACGGTCGGCTGTGATGAGAAAGGGAGCAGTGGAGGGTGGAGCTAGGGGCTGAGGGGCCCTTCCCATCAAGACCTGCTCCAGTGTAATTAGACATTAGCACGCAGCAGGGCGCCGCTAACACGAGCCCAGCCTCCATTAGAATCATCAGCACAGATAATTCACTTTAATATGTGCATAACAGGCCTCAGACTCACACAAGTGCAGGAAACATGTTATTTGCTAATTACTGACTAATTGGTTCATGCAGGGCAGTTGATTTTAATGGATTATGAATGTAAAATGGAAAATTCTTTATTTCATCTAGATATGAGTTCCCTTCATATTTTAAATGTGTTAATGTTTTAAATATCTATGCACACTTTTATTTAACCATAAACAAATATCATGTAATATTTGTTTCCCACAAATAACAGAGGTGGCAAGTGTTCTTATGTACTGCACTTACTGAAGTTTTTTTCCTTGTACTTTAATTGATCACTTGATCGATCAAATCTGTATTCTGATTCAATAATTAGAATTGAAGAGCCACATGTAAAGTCACTGATCAATTCAACAAATCCATTTAACTTCATATTTTAAGTACATATACAAACTTTCACCCGAGTTGATTAATTTACTAGTATCTATACTTCTATCACCTATGTATGTTTGCCACCTCTGACTTAAAATAATACTTTAATACTAATACTTTTTTGGTAATCATCCATCCCATGTTATTGTGTGATAGTGAAAATAAAACATTAAAAGTATATATATTATAAATATATCAAAAATACATTTAATGTCAATTTAATTATATAAACAACGCAAAATTAGTTTGAAATGTAGAATTGTGCCATCACTATTTTAATTATGTTTGACAATTCATGTAAATAATAAAAAAACAAAACTTAAACTATCTAAGCTGCTCCTATAGTCTAGGAGTATTGCCCCTGCTCTTTTCACGTTGAGATAAAAACGCCTAATCCAATGACATCTTCAGTGGTTTAGATACAGATTACATTGTGGCTGCTGTAAGGTGGAAAATGCTCTCTATATTACAGTATAGAGAGTCTTTGTTGGAATGAAAAGAAACCTGTCGCCCCAAATGGCCACCTCGGAGATAGTGTGCTTAAATATCGCAGAGAGCTAAAGCGTGGCTCGGAGCCGGCGGTCTGGTGGGAGCGCCATAGATAAGGCTGGCACTCCGACAAATACCACACTTGACTTTTCCTGTTCCTCATACTCTTGCTCAGGGATTACAAAGTCAATGCTTGTTCTGCAATTTGAATACAATATCTATTTAGAAGAAACAAAGAAAAAAAAACATTGTACAGACGCAAGAGGGGGATCAATCATCAACTAATTTTGCCGGGCTGCTCATGTGAGGCACAGCTGGGAGTCGATGTTGCTCCCCGGACAGGTTTTTCTGAAAGTGGCATTAGGCTGTGCAGACATGATTATAATATTTGTGTTTTAAAGCCGCGCACATGTACACACACGCACGTACTATGAGCGCTGTGGAAATATAATGGAGTACAAATAATGGCTTAGTGTCTATCTGCAAAAGCAAGGCAAAAACATATTAAAAGTTTGCAGGAAGAATTATTGTAATTTTTTGAGTTTGCAAGTTCAAAACAAAAGAGAAATGGCAGGAATGCGTTTACCTGCCTGCCGCCTGCGGAGGGCTGTGTGTCTCCCACGCTGGAGCATCTGATAAAAGCTCCTCCGAACGCCTCTCCCTTGGGTGCTTCTCCCATTCGTGTTTTTCTGCTCGAGTCTTTCCACACAGGGTCAGTGTCACGGAAAGTTACGTGCCCTTTGCTTTAGTTTTTTCAGGAAATATAAAATTTAAGTACATGAATTACATGTTCGCTCTTGTGCGTTCATTTAATTTGTGACAATTTCAAAATATTTGTTCGGTTGTTGTTTTTTTTTCTTCTTCCAAGGACACCTAACATGTATAAAACTAAAGCAGAATACAATTTGCAAGTTGCGACAATTTCAGCTCAACCACGACTTTGAATCACATCCATTTATTTAAGTGCAATCCATAATCACTCCAACCTTCGTCTTGAAAGACTTCACAAAAACCTTTATTTTCCAACAATTTTTGAAAGTCAAATCATTAAAACTTTTGTGATAGTTAGCAAAGCAATCCTAAAGATGTAATTTCACTCTTGAATGCAGAGTGTCATTTAGAATTGAACAGTTATATGAAAAGGAAGTTTCAGCCATATTCCCATTCAATTAATACAAAAGAATTGTACGAGCAAAGTTGAAAATATCTGCTTGTTTGATTACATTCTTTTATATCGAAAAGCAATTCACTGTGTTTGGTTCACCTACAAAATGGTACGTTTGGGTCAGTAGCTTATACGTGAAACTCTGACAAATAGAACATCATTCAATAGTAGATTTATAACTGTATGTCAACTTAAAATGTGAAACAAATTTACAGATTCATTACATTCAAAGTGACATACTGTATGCCAAGCCTTGAAGTAGAAAATGAAATAAAAAAGTAAGTGAATACACTTTTGAACATTCTCATTTTCAGAGTTTCACCTCTATAATTTCAGCTAATAAATAACCAAATTCTATTATAACAGGGAACGGAATAAAGATATTTGACAAATGTTGCAGTGCACGTCTTGTAAAAGCAAAAAAAAAAAAAAAAAGCCTGTAGCGGACACTTGTGCCTCCACTTGCATGACTCAATTGGATTCGCTCTGGGGAATCATACCCCCTTTGTCTTTTCATGTGTATAAAATATGAGCTAAACTTGTCTCCGTCTGACTCTGCAATCTATTTGACTTGCTTGTCTTGCTCTATGTTACAGTGAAAATGAAATCTTTCCAGTCAATTATCCCAGAGCCAGCGAGGGCCTTGACACTCAGAGCGACCCGCCCAGAGACGCTTTCAAACGCTGACATGCTCTCCTCCAGATCTCATACAAATTCAAGTAGCGATGCATCCGAAAACTATCCCTACACTATTGGATTGGAGAGGATTGTGATGCAGAAAAGAACGGGGAGCACTGGTCTGCGTCTCGTCACGCACAGGCCAAATGAGACAGCACCAAATTTAAATCAGAACGGTCGCGGCTGCATAATATAACTTCTGTTTGTGATTGTAAGTCAGTGGTAACACAACACTAGCAATTCTAAAAAAATCTAGAATGGAGAAACTAGAGAAAAGACTTATTACACCCTTGTTCTGTAAATGATTTTGGTTCGTTAATTGTAATCTTTGTGTCTTATGCTAATCCGGGGCCATTGACTTATAGGTTAAAACTGTGCTTCTTCTACACATTATTTATATATTGTGAGAAAAGTAATATTATTAATTATCTCATTGACTGCCAGCCGTTTTTGATGATTTTACTGGTTCTCAACACACAGACCCACAGAATATTATTTGCTAAGACTATGTGAAATATGAAACCAGATTCTGAAAGACTGGATTGTCTATCTTGATCAGCAAAAATAAGTTTGTTTCTAGCTATTTTTATTGTCCTGTAATCCCCAGTCGAATACAAATACGTCAATTAGTTAATTATTATTGGATTGCTGTATAATTGCAGACAAGATTTGCTGAATACTTTAATAGATTTGTGAATTATTGCAGAATGATTTGAGTAGAATGTATGTCCTTAAATAGAAGAATATGCTTTTTTTCAGTTAAAGTTAAAAAAACATGTTTTGTTCACTGCATTACTGTTTTATTTGATTTAACCTTTTTAATTGTGTATAACCAGGTCCCTTTACAAAACACCAACCAAATTTACAATTACAATGTGAATAACTTGTATGACTATGAAGTTTTGTAAATAAAGAATTGAATTAGGTGTAAATTCAGACTGGAAGAATAATGTATGTGCTGCAGTTTCATGCCATCCAGGGCCAGCCCCCTCACTCTCAGCCAATCACACAGCTCTGCCAGCCTCCCTATGCCAATCCAGCGAGCAGTTTAAAAGCAGGATCTTCACACGAACTAACGGTTCTTTAAGCTCTTGCAACCCACCGTCTTCCCGTCTCCTGTGTCCCAATCTCATAGCTCCCTCATGCCACAACCAACGAACCAATGAATTAGCAATAATCTCCCCTGATCAAGTGTCACTGTCAGGGTCTGGAAAAGCCAAGCAATAATCCATAAATCTATTTAAATGTCTGTTTTAGTCTCTTCAGATTGAAAGGAAATAATAAACATAACACACACACACACACACACACACATACATATCACATATCACAGTAATGTTAAAAGTTAGAGATCCTATCCAGCAGAAACATATTTTACATACAGTTAATGTCCTAAACAGAATCAGAATCAATTACAAGCCATTACACACTGAATGCTCAAATTTATTATTGACCAAAATTAATGAGACCAACTGAGACCAGATCTTTAGAGTCCGAACTAAACATGAGGAGGGTGCATTTAAGATTCATGCAGCTAAAATCTGGAACAATCTTCCTGAAAGTGCTAGACAGGCCTCCTCTCTGACAATTTTTAAAACCAGGTTAAAACAGTTTTGTTCAGCTGTGCATACAACTGAGGGATTTTACATATTTCTATCTTTATTTTTAATGTACTGTGATCATTTATGCTATCTTGATTTGTTCAGCACTTTGAGTTGCCTTGTGTATGAATTGAGCTACACCAATAAACTTGCCTTGCCTTTAACTGATCACTGTAAATTATGAATGAATGATAATTTATTATGACAATGAACATAAGTTTTGAAACTCTACATACAAAAAGAATCCTATAAAACCAAAAACCTTCCATGCGTGAGAGCGTTTGTCTGTGGTAATGTGTTCACGTTCCATGGATTTCTCGGGAGCTGTGCGACTGTTTCTGTCGGCTGCCAATCAGATAAACCACTCGATGATGAAGACATCTCAGGGCATTTGTGGTTGCGTGTGCCGTGTCGTTCAGCGTACTCTCTGGAAGTGGCTGATTCCATGAGTCTCCATGTGACCTGTGTGAGAGCAGATGGTGTGTGCTGCGTTCACTGACAGCACCATGTGTCGTAGATCTCAATTATACAGATCAGGTGCAGCCAAGGGAAGGCCAGGGCAGAAGGCGAGATGATGTAACCCTAACCCATCATGCATCTGCTTCATATTTCCTACCCCCAAGGTATGCCATTAAAATGTATTTGAAAAAACTGGATTCCAGGATTTCATGGGCCGCATGTTAGGAGTGGACTGATCGACTAGCGTTTGACGAATGTGAATAAGATAGCTGGAGCTAGTTCCCTTTTATGGGCATTTGTTTTGATTAGGTTAGCTTCACTCCAGGGGAAGACAGGTTACTAGCCTGGTTAGTGAGGCAAGCTGGAGTTTCCCCTGCAAATGAAGCCATCTGATTGGCCTGGATCATGACTCAATTCTTCAAAACATGTATGCCGATCTTCATAGAACTCATCCACAATCTTTAGAAAAATATCAAACGTCTTTATTAGTCCATAGGTCGGTTTTCCCATGTTGCTTTGAAAACAGTGTCTCAATTTCTGCGTCGATTTCTTCTCCAGGCTAAATTTAATTCTTGTGTCGAGGTTTGAATTCAGAAGATATGATAGGGCTGGGCGATATGGCTGAAAACTATATCACGATATAAGTCATTCATATCGGTCGATAACAATATATATTGAGTTTTTTTTTTTTTTTACCTAAATAAATATATTTGTGTTGTGGGCTAACCAACACCAGCAGCCTTGTTTACAGTCACGGGGCGATGAGGCTGGAGGAATATGTTCACACTGTGTCCCTCGTTGTTAGTCCTGGTTTAATCCTGGTTTTTTATTCCTGGTTTAGCTCCTGGTTTAGCTGTTTGAGGGTCTTGTGGCCCCGTGACCGCTCCGTGCGGCTCTCTGTGCCGCACATGCTTCCCGAGGAAAAAGTTAATCTCTTGCTTTCGCCGAATACATCGGGTCTGTCCACTGCCTCTGCCGCCGCACATGTTATTCCGCGCACGTACGTGCATAACCATTGACACGACATTGAAACACGAGCTATAGATCCATGGTGCGCTGGTGCAGTTGTTGTGTTTTTGCATTTCCCAGAAAGTTTTGCGGTTCCTGCTCGGCTGTTATTGGTCGAGAAGCCTCCGCCTACATCCCCCACAATGCCATGCGCTTATGAGTCGGCTTTACTTCCGGTGTTTTCTTCCTGTTTTTCCTGACGGAGTTAAGTTAAACTATCGAACATTCTATCGACCCCATTCTCTATTGATATCGAACACATGTCTATCGCGATATATATCGTTATCGTTTTATCGCCCAGCCCTAAGATATGATAAACAATTCTTGTATGACAAATATGGCTAATGTCTGAAATACAAAGACAATGTCAATATACAAACACACATTCACAGATTTAGTTCTTAATACTTAAAGACAGTTGGGGGTCCATCTTTCTGCACAACATAACTTTTTTTTCTTGATTTTGCTGGGCTTGCATTGTTACTAAATTATTTTGTGAAATATGGTTATTGTTCTAGTATTGATTACGGTTAAACAACTTGCTGTATGCCCAGGGGCCATACAGGAACATTTAGTGTTACAACAGACATGTAGTGTTAGTGCCTTACAAGTGAACAACAGAAAGAAAGGAGAAAAGGCAAACATATAGATCAGAATAAAGTGTGGAAAATGTTGACAATTTTGTAAGCCATAATCAAATCATGTGAGATATAAAACCTAAGTATGAGTTTGTTTTCTGCCATTCCTGTCTTAATCTTGATTAGCGATGTTCTTATTTGTCTACACATTCATACAAACACAAATGTGTGTCATCAACACAACCTGAGAAGAATGTTGTCACACATCCATTACACGCTTTTACACAGCACACCAATTTACCAATAAAGCCAACTACTTCCTCTCACAGGCAGACATTACTTATGAATCCTATTTTCAATAGTTTCTCCTGTGATTTCTTAGAGAAAGATTCTGTGCTTTGTCGGTCGGTGTGGACTGTCACTTGTGTGTACCCCCATTCAGTAGAACAAATGTAGAACAAATACAAATCTCTGTGTTTCCATTGTTATGCATGGGCTGTTCCCTTGGACCGCTCAGATAGAGATGCTTCTACAAACAGTGCTTTTGCAGATAACAGGCCACTGTTTGGAAGGGCAATGTATTGACATGAGGCTTGACAGGTATTGTATCCTGACCAGCTAAGACCATGTAGATCCAGACAGGCTGAAGGTGATACACCGGATCTTTCCAATTGTGTTAGCTGCCAGGTATTACAGTGGTATTCCTAATAATCTGGTCACATTTGATGTACCTCGGTGCAAAGTAAAATAGTAGGTGCACAATTTTTGAGTTAGTTATATCTGAAATCAGTTTGATAAGGGGTTTTCTATTGGGTATCACTTTTCAAACACACAAACCCTTGATAAATATACAGCAAAGTGTCCTTTCAAAATTACCACTCAGGACAAAATTGTTATATAAAACAGACAAAAGGTCATTTATATAAAATATAGACATATAGAATATATGGATGACTACTATAAAATAAATGACAATATATAAAGAAATAAAAAATGTAAATGTATGAAACGTGTGGATAAACCTTTGTGGAAAGTCTGGTTGCTGTATAGAAAGTGGATTCAGGAGCTCATGTACCAGTTCTCCTACTTTGGTGCCTAAAGGTTATCAATACAAAAAACTAATACCACGAATAAGCAACTTCTTCTCATATTATTGTTGGGATAGCCCTAGTCAAGTAAAAAAAATAACTAAATAAATTATTGTAGTGAAAGATCAGATAAATTCACTATCAAATAAAGAAAATGACAAATGGGATTTTGTTTATTGGTGGTAAAAACACAGTGATTGATTGTCAGCACTTCTGTCAAGACACCCCAAACCAGTTGGATAAAAGGTTTCAACAATGGCCCTCATTCTCATTGTTTTTGTAGTTAAGAATAAATGTAACATTCTAAACAGAAAAGCTCATGTATGATGTTCTCTTTTTGAACCTAATTTAATAAGTGCTACAAAAAATATATATAATAATTCTGGTTTGGTACCTCAGATTTAAACTAGTAAGTAACTCATGGTGTAATTGATAAGGCTATATTGTATTAATTGTCTATGCATTGCCTAAATATGGTCTGATATTTTTGTGTTGTAATTAACCAAAGACACATACAAGCAATAATTCATAATATTTTTTCTCTCTTTGTGTAAAAAGTTTGGAATCACTAAACCATCTCTGTCTAATTTGTTCCCTTTATGTAAATATTACCAGTTTGAGGCCAAAGCCGATACACTATGTGGAGAGAGATGTTTGGCTCATGTTTTAGCTGCTAATGGACTGCTTGAGTGTGTGTGTGTGAGTGTGTGTGTGTGAGCGTGTGTGTGGCCGCTGGTGCATCTGCATGGTAGAATACAGAGACTGGATCCAGGACTGATGAGATGCTTCAGGGATAATGCCAGGCGTGGAGTTGATATGTGATTTGGGAGACGGCTTTATGCAATTTTTTACTCATTATTCTTAATCACATACTTCAGCGTTTTCTTCACACTCGCCGAACCCCCCAAACCGCACCCCACCCCAGCGCACCCATTCTTTCTGCCTGCGCCCGCTCATATCCTGAGTCTAAATTGTGACAGTGACAAATAGAGGAACACCACAGCAGTATCTCCACGGCGACTGGAGGGAGAAATTATGATAGGTTATTTTTTCTGTCTTTTCAAAAGCTGTGCTTATCCCTGAGAGACCATGGGCGTGAGGCTTTCATTGGGGAATGCTTTATATCACTTTAGGGGAGGACGTTGTTAGCTCGCATCCCTCTGGTCAGCATTTCCACATAGTCACGCTCAGTGTATTCACAACAACTTATGAGTGTTCAGCGGTCCAAGGTGGAATACACATATTTTACTTTTCCTTTTTACAGTGGTAGTTTTCAATGGCAGAAACATTTCACTCTTTGGTTTCCCTCACCACCCAGTAACATTTATCATAGCCAGGTAAAATCCTCCAGCTCCAGTAGTCCCGATAAACAGCAGGGGTTAGGGTTAGGGTTAGCCTTCACGATGTCCATCCATCCATTTTCTACCCTTTAATCCATTTCTGGGTCAGGGGGGTGGCAATCAGAGATACCACCCAAGTCTCATAGCACCAGCCCCTCACTGACCCTCTGCAGGTGGTG
Source organism: Knipowitschia caucasica (assembly GCA_964034765.1). Lineage (NCBI taxonomy): Eukaryota > Metazoa > Chordata > Actinopteri > Gobiiformes > Gobiidae > Knipowitschia > Knipowitschia caucasica. The sequence continues at coordinate 45,356,458 of OZ035824.1, read as the reverse complement.
AGTCCACAGGAGGACGGCTGAGTGTGACACAACGACAGCAGTCATCAGTGGGAGTCGGTGGAGAAGGTGTAGAGGTGGGAATTGAACCCACGACCTTCAGGCCTAAAGGCCAATGCTGTACCAACTTTTTTTGATAATTGATCCATTTGTTTATGTTTGGAAACAGAATCATTAGATTAGATTAGATCAGACAGATCAGACTTTATTAATCCCCCATAGGAGAAGTTGGTGAAGGAGAAGGTGTCCATCAGCAGAAACCCATCAATCCATACAAACAAATAGATAGTGAATTCTAAAAGTTACAAACAGAAGTTATGAAGTGCAACTTCATAAATTTTGCCTTTAGGTCACAGCAGCAGAGGTGGTGTAGCCGCTGGTTGGAGCAGGAGTCGCTGGTGATGAGCAGCTTCCTCTCCTCTGGTTGATGTATCCTGAGTCTGCTTGAACCATTTTCTTTGCTCTGTTTCAAAGTGAAATTGTCAATACAACAACTGACTTGCAGCCTTTTCCAGCGCATTCAATTGAAATTATTGCCAACGTCAACTCACCCAAAGTAAGAGCTTCTTTTTACTGCATAATTAGTGATCAAAGAGGAAAACCCAAAATGTACTGTCCCTTGGCTCAATATTGTCTGCTGCAACTTCCTTTCTGTCAACAATTTCCACAGATTTGTGATATAAAAATAGTGTCTATTGTTTTGCTGGTTCACATTCTCTGACAGCAAGTCTATCCTCTTTGTCCCTGTTGCAGCCCTGAGCACAATGTACTCCAAATGTTGTCTTTCTGAGAAATAGTTTGCTGTAATAATGAGCATGGCTTCTTCAGGTAATTTGTGCAGTGTTTTTTTGTCATTTGATAAAAAGTGACAAAATGCTTCGGTAAAAGGCAAGTTTTGAGTGTAAGGTTTGAGTGAAAGCAAAGCTGCTGGACTTACACTGCTTGTTAGTTTGGCATCTTCATTTCTGTGGGAGCTCTGAGAGGATCACTATTCTAAAACCTGTTGTTGTGAATCAGAAGAATGCTTGTCTTTGGCAAAACAGAATGCAGGTGCACTTCTAATTAACCATGGTGAAAATAAAAACCTCTTTCCATACTAGATGAAGTGGAGAGTTGTTGTTTCTGTCGAAATGTGGACACAGTCCCACACATACTGTTGTCCTGAATCCTGGATTCATCCCACAAATCCAACTTTACCATGCTGTATTTGTCAAAAACTAGAGTAGTGCCAAAGGGAAGTGTGTACTGTTAGTCAGCTACTTGATTTGTGTAGTGGTTTAAAGGAAACTGAAGATTTTAAGAAGAAAACAAGTTCAAGACGACAAGGGACACCAAAATCCGATATTTACGGAAGCTGTATGTTCTCTGTCAGCTGAGGTCGAGCTGTGTTAGTTTACATTGTGTTCTATAGGACATTTTTTTGGGTAGCCCACATGAATTTAGTCTGCAGAACCACGGGCGCCCCCTGCGCCCATTGGTGGGACAGCTAGCAATATCCTGTCCAGATATTATTATACATCCATGAGATCAGCTTGTTTCAATTTAGGTGATATCACCTCAATACAATAAATTGCTATTTTTGAGTGTTTAAGTATATCACCCAATTTATTATCACACATGTGCATGGGATAGACTTTGAAAATTGAAGAAGAACGGATTATGGGACCCTTAAAGAAAATAAAAAACACATTATAATTCTGCAACATACATCACCCCCTCCCCCCATAGACTCCCTCCTGGACTGCCATCTTAACGTGGTGGGGGAGTTTGAGTACTCGGATGATCCTGGGAGCTAGGTATGTTGTCTGGGGCTTCATGCTCTTGGTAGGGTCTCCCATGGCAGATAGGTCTCGGGTGACGAGTCAGACGAAGCACAGTCCGAAGCCAACCATGGACAGCACTGTGATGAGAACAGTGACGTCACCCGGCATGGCACAGCCAGGTCCCCACCCTGGAGCCCTGGAGCCACCCTGGAGCCAGGCCCTGGGGTTGGGGCTCGAAAGCGCGTGGGAAGGCCCTCCTGTTGACCCACCATCCACAGAGGGATCCGTGGTGGCATGGTGCAGAGAGGACTGGGCAGTCGAAGGCGGAGACCTCGGCGACCCAGTCCGCACACACAACATCTGATTCTTGGGACGCGGAACGTCACCTCACTGGGGGGGAAGTTGCCCGAGCTCGTGGGGGAGGTTGAGAGATACCGACTCACCTCACCTCCACACACAGCTTGGGCTATGGAACCCAATTCCTTGAGAGGGGTTGGACGCTCCACTTTTCTGGTGTTCCTCGTGAGGAGAGGCGGCGAGCAGGGGTGGCCCTTCTCAATTCCCCCCATCTCGGCCGCCACGTGTTGGAGGTCTCCCCAGTGATCGCCAATGCAGCAGCTCGTAGCTGTGGTCTCGGGTGCTGGTCCCGGAGGAGGCAACCCCCAAACTCCATGGTGGAAATCAGCAGTAATGGATGCCGTCAGATTGAAGAAGTAGTCTTATCGAGCCATGATGGTTTGTGGGACTCCTCAAGCAGCTGTCCAGTACTGGCAGGCCAAGCGTGCCGCAGCCCGGGCTGTTGCAGAGGTAAAAACCCGGGACTGGGAGGAGTTCGGAGAGTCCATGGAGCATGACTATCGGCCGGCCTCGAATAGATTCTGGCAAACCGTCCGGTGCCTGAAGAGGGGGAAGCAGTTCTTTGCCAGGGCCGTGTACAGTGCGGGTGGGAAGCTGCTGACCTCGACTAGGGATATTGTCGGGCGGTGGAAGGAATACTTTGAGCTTCTCCTCAATCCCACCGTCACGTCCTCCGTTCCGGAGACACAGGCTGAGGATGTTGGGGCGGATACTTCCATCTCCATCTGGTTTGGAGACCACAGGATTTAATCTCTGCTTTGCGGACGATGTTGTCCTGTTGGCTCCAACGAACCAGGACCTGCAACATGCACTGGGACGGTTTGCAGCAGAGTGTGAAGCGGCTGGGATGAGAATCAGCACCTCCAAATCCGAGGCTATGGTGCTCGACCGGAAAAAAGGTGCCTTGCCCTCTCTAGGTGGGTGGAGTGGTTCTTCCTCAAGTGGAGGAGTTCAAGTATCTCGGGGTCTTGTTCACGAGTGAGGGATGGATGGAGCGTGAGATTGACAGGCGGGTTAGTGGAGTGTGCGCGGTGATGCGGTCGCTGTACCGGACCGTCGTGGTGAAGAGGGAGCTGAGCCGAAAGGCAAAGCTCTCGATTTACCGGTCAATCTTCGATCCCTCCCTCACCTATGGTCAAGAGCTTTGGGTAATGACCGGATACAAGCAGTCAAAATGAGCTTCCTCTGCAGAGTGGCTGGGCGCTCCCTTAGAGATGTGAGATGTGAGGAGCTCAGTCACACGGGAGGAGCTCGGAGTAGAGCCGCTGCTTCTCCATGTCGAGAGGAACCAGTTGAGGTGGCTCGGGCATCTGTTCAGGATGGATGGATGGATCACCCCAAGATACATATATTATAATACACATTGATAACATTAACGTGAAAACTACATTAATCACAGCACAAGCACAGTCATTAGAGTAATTCAATTGTATAATTATGCCACACGCTGTATATTTACTTATCATATCACTTCCAAAGAAGCTTTAATGAGCCTCATTTTGTGGGAATACAAACACTTGCACTCATTCACAGTTAGGGTTCATGTAAAAAATTAAATGAAAAAAAGTACATAATAAAACAAATCCGTAGCAGCTGTTACATAAGATCCATTTGAACATCCACACTTCAGGTATGTAGATGGTTCGATGCTTTCCACACACGATTGAATGTAGACACTGGCACTGGATGTATAACAATAGGGAGAGTGCGCCTCATGCAGCATAAATGGGTTAAATATGATCAAATCCTCAAGGTGAATCCCATTATAAAGGCCAATTATGGCTCTTTAGTGTCACATCAACTTACCATAAGCAGCCTTGGACTCCTGCTTACGTTCAAGATTTTCATAAATCTACGTACAAGAGTAACCATCCAGGTCGAAAGAACAAGTGTGTTTTCCAAGCTAGTTCTAAGATTTTGTAAATATATTTTTGAGGAGATGGCACTTTTGTCAAAGTGGGGGGAGCAAAGCTGACCTATGTGTTTTCTAAATGATTCCAAAATATCTTTGGTAAAAAGTCTTTATTTTCCATTCAGTTATTCTGAGCAGCTTGGCAGGCCAGTCAGGGGTAAAGGACAAGTCTGTATTCCTAGGTGTAGGCTCCATCAGGGGAATAACTCATAAACATGTCATCTCTTCTACAGGGAAAGCTCTGTGCTGCGATGCCACCGCCAGACACCAAACTACTGGACTGCATAATTTCAGCTCGTTGCAACTGACACCTTCTCCATATGTAGACACTAGGCTGGGCTTACGCGTGATGGCTATGCATCATTATGCCAGGGAAATGGAGGGAGCAAAAGTGCACTGGCAGTGACTGGCTTACATCTGACAGTTGGCCTTGTTTTACATTAGTCACATCAATTCAAATCCTCTCTCTCTCCACCGAGCGGGAGATCAAGTGCCATAGACGTGTGTGTAACCAGGGAACGGGCTCCAAAAGACAGCAGGAGCAAGCCTCAGTGTTATTTAATTACAAAAAGACACAGTTTGTAAGTGTCAACATTTCACAATACCATTAAAGCACTGAACTGACCATAATAACACATGTGTCTTACCCAACCAAGATGAATCATGTTATGGGAACGGGAATTATTGAGAATACCACAATAAAACTGCCCTTAAATCATCGACATTGCAAACCACCAGTTAAAACAACAGGAGGCACATTGTGTAGTTTATTCACAACACAAAACTTTCTTCACACCAATAGTAATGCGAACGAGACAGAATCTGCAACACGGGTCTGAGGATGTTCTGAACCGCTCGGAGCGCAGTCCAACTACTGTCACAAGTTTCAACAAAAGGTCATGGGACAAGCCTCAGATATGCAGAACACACAGAATCCCTGCAAAACAATCTTCAGAATATGTTTATGAACAACGTGAGTTTGAATGGTCTGTTATCTTACTGTGATGCAGATGGGCCGAGGTCAAAGCCAATAATAATCCGAGCTTTTAGCCACAGTTCTGCCGTGGTTGTGTCTATATCCTGGTTTCTCTGATCTTTGTGGTTTTAAGCTACCACAAATGTCCCATTCCTCCCTCTCTTTTCTTCACACTGCATTTGTAAAACACATTACCGCTTCTGTGCATCGCGAGGGTGCAGCTTCAGAACGCAGACTGTTTACATTTCCCCACCGTGGGACGAATAAAGGATCTCTTAAACTTTCAGCGCTACTGTGTCAAGTGACCAAGACTTATGGAGAGATCCGGTCATTTAACAAACTAAAGGATCATTCCCTTGGCGGCCCGGTTCGAATGAGCTGGAGTTTGGGACCACTGTCAAAGACGCAATAATGTCCTTTGCACACTCGTATTACCTTGGCCTGCATTATATGATCTCAAAACTACACAGTGTAACTTAAGTTCTAAATTAACAATATATTGCACACAAAACTGAACATAATGTGATTTGAGAAATGTAGAACATTGTTCATCCGCCCCCTGTGGACCAAGGCCTGCTATGCCCAGATGAAATTTAAGTAAATTCTCTGTATAGTTTTCTGTTTTTACTTAGAAAAATATCTAGCCAAACAACTTTCTCTACTGAACCATTTATTACCAGTCAAAAAGTAAGAGGCCCTCTCAACAGTCGCCCTATTGATCAAAGGCTGAATAATTGTTAGCATTAATTAGTGCTGCGCTAATGAAACAGCTCATCGCTCTTCTCATAGAGCAGTAAACAATGGGCTGAAGCGATCCATTCTTCAGGCTCAGTGTGATTATGTAAAAGCACTATCAACCATCCTCACAGCCTCATTTTATTCAACATCAAGCGTCTCCTCCTTCCCTCTCTTTCTATGTTTACCGTCAATGGGATGTTTAATTTACTGTTTAAAGGCAAAACAAAATTCTGTTTCACATGGATATGTCGATTTATGCGTGCAGCCTAAAAGTAGAGATTATAATTTCATTTCAATAATTACAGCAATGAAGATCAGATTGTAAATGTGAAGTCAGCAGGCAGAATGAAGATTTTCTCCGCCTATTTATTTATTCATTCAATTATCTGTGCGCATTGAAATTGACTCTATAATGTGGAATAAAATTAAATAAAGGAAATTGTTTTGGAGATCATACAGAATCTTCAGGTTTCCAATTCATGATATTTAAAAATGTGAAATACTGGACTCTTGATACAGACGCCCACTTCAAAAAGGGCCGGTTCTTCCTGCTGAGGAGGCTCAGGTCTTTTGGAGGGCAGGGGCCCCTCCTGAAGACCTTTTAGGAATCGTGTACAGTGTGGTCTGCTGGAGCAGCAGCATCACTGAGACGGACAAGAAGAAGCTGCCTTTTTATTGTGCATAATTGCACACACTATATGTTTAACTACTCTTTTTGCACATCCTGCTCTGTCCTGGGCTGTTCCCTGGACACAGTGCAGTAAGTGGGGGACAAGCGGGTCCTGGACAAACTAACATCTATGCTGGACCATGGGTAAAGGACACTTTGTCCAATCTGGAGAGCAGCTTTGGTGACAGACTATTCACCCGCAATGTGTGAAGTGAAGGAGGACAATTAGAAGTTCTGAGCCGGTACTTGTCATCTTATCTGTAAATAAGTAAATACTGCAATTATGTACAACACTGCGATTTCAGATTGTCGACTGCCGCCCTTTGTCCTTGCTTTTGTCCAACAGATGGAGACAAAATGGAGACAGTTTCCAAAATGTTGTAGGTAAAGATGGAGCTACCATTGTAAGTGTGTGCGTCCATACAGTCAAATTCAAGAGTGAGTCTAGCAACTTTGGCACCGTGTAAAACTAACACATGCTACAGAAGTTTAAAGACAAAATATGGCGATGTTGAGAGCGGCGAGGGGTTCACTTTCTGCATGGATCATTCATCTTAAATTCATCCTTTTAGGCTACACTATTTCATTCACATAAACTATAATTTTGCCTGCCATAATAACTTGGTGTAAGAACTGATTTTTACTGTTTCACACAAACATAGCCAGATGTGATAGATATCAGTTAAACATCACATAGTCCACAAAATCGACTAAACATTTGCAGCAAAGCCTCATGCTAAAATGACCATGGCCTGATTATTTCAACTTAATAAATTGCTACACTTCTGTCATTAAGAGCGGCACATCAAGAGAGATCTGATGTAGAATGTGATGGATGAAAATGAAATGAAGTGTGTCAGATGCAGTTACAGTGATCTCATTTAAAATGCATTTCCCCATTTCACTCTTACATCACATGTTCTGCTGTCTGTTTGCCATCTAATCTCACATCATAAGTCTTCCATAGTGGATAAAATAATATTAAATAAATAACTGGACTGATTTGAGTTTGATCAACATCAGCTATTCATATACATTGTTACTTTTTACTGCAAATTGTAAAACTAGATGAAGCTCGCCACGCTGGGATCCACAGAAGCCACATCCAAGATGAAAGTTCTGACAAATGTCATTTGATTAATAAGACACATATTACTTTTAATTACATTTGAGTAAGCTATCAGCAGTAAGCTAATAACAGTAAGCTATCAGCAGTAAGCTAATAACAGTAAGCTATCAGCAGTAAGCTAATAACAGTAAGCTAATAACAGTAAGCTATCAGCAGTAAGCTATCAGCAGTAAGCTAGCAACAGTAAGCTATCAGCAGTAAGCTAACAACAGTAAGCTAACAGCAGTAAGCTAATAACAGTAAGCTATCAGCAGTAAGCTAATAACAGTAAGCTATCAGCAGTAAGCTAACAACAGTAAGCTATCAGCAGTAAGCTAATAACAGTAAGCTATCAGCAGTAAGCTAACAACAGTAAGCTATCAGCAGTAAGCTAGCAGTAGTAAGCTATCAGCAGTAAGCTAATAACAGTAAGCTATCAGCAGTAAGCTAACAACAGTAAGCTATCAGCAGTAAGCTAATAACAGTAAGCTATCAGCAGTAAGCTAACAACAGTAAGCTATCAGCAGTAAGCTAGCAGTAGTAAGCTATCAGCAGTAAGCTAACAACAGTAAGCTATAATCAGCAGTAAGCTATCAGCAGTAAGCTAACAGCAGGGGCTGCTGCCAAACTTTGTGCACACAGCTCGGATACTACCTTAGACATTATCCTGGTCCCGGTCCTGGAAATAATGATGAAAAACTTTGTCCAAAGGTGTGACCATGAGGACGCTGTTAAGAGGGAAGCATTTTTAGATCTGCTCACTCCTCTGCTCAAACCTCACATTTTTTTGTTGTTGTTTTTTTACAATATTCATTTGGCCCCCCACTTACACCGCTGCCCATTTCCAGCTGTGAAATATACATACTTTGTGGTTATTTAAAAAATAGAGGGCGCTTAGGGCGCGCCCCACCAATCACAACTCCGCCTTCGTGAACTTGAATAAACAATACCGTTTGAGAGAAGATCATACCAGGAGAAGGTTGAGGTTAAAGAGCTTGGACCTGATCAGCCAAATATTACCATTAGTCAGCAGTCCAGGACCTGGTTCAGCGCCAAAATCTTGGCGAGCAGCATGTAGCGAGGCTAATGCTTTATTTTGCTTTCCATGCCTCTTGTTTCAAACATCAGGATCTGACCCAGCATGGATCAAGACAGGTATGACATGACTGATCTGAAGCACTTTTTAGAAAAGGCAAAGAAGCATGAGCAGACTGGTATCCACATGCAAAATGCCCTGGCACATCCTATCAAAAATAATAGACTGTGTCAAATTCTGTGGTGCATTTATATCTAGTCATCATATTCATAGCCCCCCCAGTAGAAAATTCCACCAGCCGCCACTGAAATAGAATAAACATGATTTTTTTGCTTTTTAGTGGCAGTCCAATTATTGTGAAGAACCATCCAAATTTCTGCATTTCTCATCTTCACGAGGTAAAGCTTTTAATCTCTTATTATTGTAATATAAATGCTAATTTGTTAGCTGTGTGTAGTTAAAGACCAGATTGAACAGGTGTCTGAGGTGCACAGGATTGTCCTTTGGAGGATTGGTGATTTTATTGTGGTGAACTAGACAGAGTTGGAAATATTTCTGCGTGTTGTATAACCATTTTCACTGCTGCTACATGAATAACATTTACTTTAAACAGTGCATGTTGATAACATGGAGTTTTGCATCTGTAAAAGTCTACCTGAAGTGCTACAGGTTCTCTTATAATATGATCTTATCATTTGGACATGTTGCGACTTTTAGATTCTTTAAATCAACCCAACCCTTTTTTTTGTCGGTGAACGGTGAGCTGCGAGGCCTCCCACTGTTAACGATTGCATGATGAATCCCCTCATCACAAGAAAATGTCAATTATCAGCAGACTCAGCAGCAGTGCTTGGGGTCCTCCTGGTGCGATAAAGATCTAACATTAATAAGACATGCTTATCTCTGGTTAGACAGCCTCAAATTGATTTTCTTGAGAGAAACTTGGAAAAATTGACCTATAAATTATTTAAACAGTAACATATTACAGAAAAGAAAAATGTAATGAAGTATACGGCAAAGAAGAGGAAAAAAGTTGTGTGTTATATTAGAAGTTCAGTGCCTGCCGGGCGTCTAATGTTTCCCATCCATCAGCTCCCCTCGCTCTCTGCAGAACACAAGCCACATTAATAGATACTTAGAAACATTAAATGGGACCCGGGGTCAGTGCTGCTGTGTGAAGGAAACAACAAGACTTTGAACACATTTTTAAGTTTGACGACTTCTAATTAGTCTCCAGAGCTTTCTCCGACGCATCATGTCATAAGTATAAAACTAATGAACAGTTTTAATGCACAGAATGTCCGGCATATACGCAAATACATCTATTTGAAACAAATAATTAAACCAAGCAAAAACAAAGGAAAGTAGATCCAACATTTATTATAACAAATATTGTAAACATTCTGTGATGCAAAAATCCTATTGAGGCTTTTTAAACAGCAAAAGGAACAGACCAATCCAAGGCTGCACCAATAATAATTATGTATTCTGTTATATGAATGGAACATTTATTTTTATACTTGCTTGTCTACTGCAGTCATATAATTATGACCATGTCCTTTGTCATGGTACGAGCCTGGTCAGACATAGAAACAGCTTGATCATTTAGATTGTCATCTGCAGTCCAGCCGTGTGCTTCTCCCGAGGAACAGCCTCAGGAAATGTGCTGTGAGCCGGGATCATAACGATCAAAGTCCAATGTTTGTGGAAGGAATCTATGCCAATGTGTCTGGAAATTGGTATTAAAGATCTTTATTGATTGGGCAGTGTCCCTGAGACTCAATTTCAGGCTTACTGAAATTGAGGTAGAGATTGAGAATGATAAAATAAAGCACTGTAATATGAATGTTCTCTTGGTTATTTGTTCAAATTAGTGTTTGAACAACAAACAAAAAAACATTTACATTTCTATAAAACAGTAATCATGCCTACATTTCAATAAACTGTTATTTCAAATATTTATTACAAAAATCTAATTTAATTCAGAAATGATGCTTTTGTCTAGTTTCAATATCAGTTTTAGTATTGATTAATTTTAATACTTTTGACAACCGCATTCTCTGAAAACACATTATGCAAAAGTTTGAACTGTACGAAGTTTCAAGCTGCTTTAAATGAAATCAGGTAACGCCTGGTTTGACATAAATGTAATTTCTTTGAATGTTCAACGATAAAAATGACAAAAAACAACAATATTTTTATTATCAAAGAATTATTGATTAGTGTGATGAGACAGGACAAAGGCGCACCTGTAAAAGAGGGTTAATTCACACATATAATTAAAGATCTCCGAGAAGCAGCAAATTTGTGTGATAGGTCCCACTCGTTTGCCTAATGATGGCTGTCAATCATCCAGGAAAGGTATGCATGTCAACTGGAGGAAAAGTACATTGCATATGGAGCTTGAATCCCAAAGGGAGCACTCAGCGAGGGGAGCAAACCTGTGCTCTCGTTCTCGGTTTCTGCTCCCAGGATAATCACACCACATATGTAAAGTAATGGGACATTTTGTAATCTGCTAAATGTGCCATTTAACCCAAAGTGAGATTTCTGTAACCAGTGAACGTGGTCTCATGGCAGCACCCGTATCTTTTGAGTAGTTTCAAGTTCAAACGTTTTGTCATTAGAATGCTCTGTCTTTCCCGCATTTGTTTGTAATAATCTAATTATTGAACCTCACCCACCTGATTGTGTAGCATCGGTGACTTGTATCCTCCTCTCAGTTGTATTTCCACTGGGCAGAAAAATGGTGAAGTTGGCAGGAACTCATCATGGTGGAAACTTTTTCTCAACAGGGTATCAAATTTCAGTAAATCCCTGAAGTTAATGACCGCTGTGCCACAGAGGGCTGCTCTGCTTTTCACCAGATGCTGGATTTTCGGAATTCACAAGATTCCGCTACAAAACAGCCATTTTCAAATCTGGTCACTGGTCGGTGATGAACTGTGACTGAGCCCAAACTTTGCGCAATGCTTTGAAAGTCTTGTCTTCTTGAAGAGAAAACACAATTCTGTCCTCTTTACGCTCTTAAAACACATTGGTTTGTGAAATCTCCAATTTAATGGGTTAAACTGATAATTGTTGGATTGACCAAGCCTCAAAAGACAAATGTTGGGGGGGTCTAACATTTCCTATAATGAATAAAAAATAAGAATGAAATATGTATTTATTTTAAATTGCACAATGGTATGTATTTTTGTAGGCAATAAGATCAATATGTCTAATAATCAAAATGTAATATTTACTAGAGCCATATGCAAATTAGCCTTGCACCAAACAGTCACCTGAATATTGTTGAAAATGGCTAACAACAAGTGAAAACTACAGAGAGTATCACCAGCTCATTTTGGGTTTGTCACGTCTAAAACAGAGACATTTGATGAAGCCGCTGGTGCGGTAGGTCTTCTCCAAGCTACAGCAGAAGTCACACATATTCTCCCCACGTCAAGCGAGAGCGATCTTCACTCCTGTTTGTGGACCTAAACCGACCAAATTCGATCAAATTTAACTTAATTCCATATGTTAGAAGTTGGATAAAACCGCGAATGCATAATTCATCAATTTGTGTCAATTTTAAAGGGTCCGGATCACTTTTGCACATGAGGCCATTTTAATAAGTCCAGTTACAAAATCTGAAGGGCTTAAAAAGTTACATTTCAGTTTCAGTTAATTCATTTATTTCAGACGATTCTGACAATTTCTGGCACAAAAAAATTACGTCAAAACAAGGTCTGAAAAATAAATGAGCAAAAGCTAAAGCTTATAGACGCGTACCCTTCACTGTGTATGTAGAAAAAAGAGAAGATTTTGAGCATCTAAAAGAAACGCAATATTTCATTTTTAAGAACCACAAAATACCAAAATGGTATCTGTTCTATCTTTGACAAGGATAGTTCTACCTTGTGAATGAACTGTGCAATACAAATAAAGCGCCTTACCATGCCTTAGTCCATGTCTGTCACATTACAAATAGAGAGACAATCTACTGCTGAACTGGCCCTTGAGCTTCACTGTGAAAGGACTATGGACTGGGCTTGCACTTTATCTGCTGCTTCCTTTTGCCTTCACCCCTGAGCACTGACAGCTGCTGCCTAACGAAGCCCACTCTCTCTGCAGTCAACCCTGTGATAATGAGCCTCTATGCCCAGAACTACGGCCAACCAGGGAGCAGTGTCAACAGCTCAGGGCTGACCTCCTGAATGGCCGTGCTTTCCCTCGTTCACACTCGGAGCAAGAGCTGCGCCTCATTGTTTGGGTGGAGAGCCGATCCTAGCCTCGGGGGAATTGCCCATGTCCAAAACGAGCAGTGAACTCCAGCGCTGTTGAGGTCCTGGTGGTCATGCATATATGTGTATTCATGAATGCAGACGATGCATTGTAGAGGGGGATTACAAGTGAAATGTGTGTCATAGGAGAGCAAATCTGAACAGGAGAAAACTTCACTTTATAAATTTAAACATGGCTATTGAAAAAAGCAAAGTTTACCTGCATGAAATTCTGAATAAAACATGCTACTACTGTATCTGCTATACCAATATATTCACCAAATCCTATCACTACTTCTACAATATCTGGAGTGGCATTTCCTTGGAGGATACACATTTCTGCTGACTATTCTTGTCGACACAGTCTTTTAGACATTTTTGTAAAAGTGGAAACTTGACTCAAATAAGATAAACACAATGAAAATCTAAGGATTCTGTACAGTGCTGAAAGATTCATCATCAATTGCATAGTAGTAGTATTAAAATGCAATACAGAACGCCTCAGTCCTGCACTGTGTGGCCTTGGTCCTGGATCCATAGTCCATGCTGGGAGCAGATCAGTCCCTCAATGTGGGCCTCCCTTAGCCTGACTCTTGCCAGACCCTTGTAGTTTGCTGAGCTTCACACAAGGGTCAGGGTCTGCTTCATAGCGGATACATTTCAGAAGGCGGAGCCTTGTAAAAAGAAATCCTTGTATGTGATAGGATAAACCACTTGTTTGTTGTCTTGAATGACGTGTTCCTTCAACCACTCACATCGAAGCATACGACTCCCATAGGTTGACAAAAGCCGGCAACATTTTCCAGCCCAAATCCCGCAAGAATGCCCAAAAAAACACCCAGAAGGATTTTTTGGCTAAAAATGTAATGTTATCAACTTGGGCTATCATGATTCTGTTTTTTGTCTTTCTGTTTATATATTACCTACAAGTCGCTTGGAACAAAAGTATGCAGGAAACCACCCAACCTGGCAACCGTGCTGCATAGTTTTGTAACAGGAACACATTCTGATATAAGTTAAGGATATTGCACCGACGCATGACACATGAGATCAAGTTGGCAGTGTTCATTAGTCCTCATTGTTTGTTGTACAGTCTGACTGCAGCAGGAAGGAAAGACCTGCGGAACCTCTCCTCCACACATCGAGAATGAATGAGTCTTTCACTCAAGCTGCACTCCAGAGCAGACAGAGTGTCCTGCAGGGGGTGACAGTCATGGTCCAGCATAGATGTTAGTTTGTCCAGGACCCTCCTGTCCCCCACCTGCTGCACTGTGTCCAGGGAACAGCCCGGGACTGAGCTGGAAGTCCTGATGAACTTGTCCAGCCTCTTCCTGTCCCTCTCTGTGATGCTGCTGTTCCAGCAGACCACACCGTAAAGATGGCTGATGCCACCACAGAGTCAAAGAAGGTCTTCAGGAGTGGCCCCTGCACTCCAAAGGACCTCCTCAGCAGATAGAGTCGGCTCTGGCCCTTCTTGAAGAAGGCGTCTGTGTTATGAGTCCAGTCCAGTTTGTTTATTAATGAGGAGGTGGTTTCGCTTACACCAGTCCACAAAGTCCTGTGTTACTCCCCAGTACGCTGCGACATCATCCTCGGAGCTGAGTCCGATGATACTGATAGCAGTCGTCTTCTTTAGGACACAAGCTAACTTCCAAATCTAAATTTCCAAATTTAGATTTAAATTCCAAAACATTAACAAGTTTTCACAGTAGTAAATATTTTGTGTAGGTTAAATGGAAAGCCAAATATGTGACAAGTGACATTCCAAAAGTCCTATATACCTAAAATCACTCTTCATGTGTGATAATCTTAAACGGATACCTGTTTAAAATAGTAATAGTATTTTCTTAAAATCTGAGATAGAGTTAATATGGAACTGACATTTGGATAGATAGCAGCATACAGAAGTGCTAAATCCCATTTGAAAAGGTCTGAGGCTAATAAGGTGATGGTCAGATTGTAATGGAACATTTTCTGCAGACTTGAGTTGAACTGTAATAAAATTGGCGCTGCCTTGAATGCGGACAGGCTATTAGTAACGACCACAGGGTTCAGACTTTTCTGCTGCACACAGGGCTGGAGGGGCTGCTCATAATTTGCTCCCCAATGTCAGTATAGATAAAATCACTCAGCAGCTCCCACCACTTCCCCGGCACCTGCAAATGTAATACCTCAGCCAAAGGATGTTGTCACATGAAAGGGAGGCAAATCTCACCCAGCATCAACACAATTGTGACAGTTTGGAATGCCTTTCTTGACTAGTTTCTTACATCATTCTTGTTCCCAGTGGCGCATAGCCTTTGTTGCCACTTTCATAATGCCAATAAAGAAGCAATAGTTTGCGATTATTTGAAATCACACAATTACAAAAGTTATATAGTTTGAAATTGTGGGCTGTTTGGCTGAGTGAGGGTGGTCATTTCTTGCCATTTTTTGTGGTTCAAAAGTTAGGTACCTCAGCTTTAAAATAGATACTGGTCATTTCAAACAGCCCCATGGTGCAGCTCACAAACCAAATAAGTTTTCAGACAAAAGGCCATTGAAGCTTTGTGGCTATAATTGAATGTGACGTGTGTGTGTGTTGTAAATTCCATTATGTCTTACATGATTGACTGCAGTTGGAAACCATCCGCGCATGTACAGTGTTTGTGATGAGGAAATGAATATGCACTGACTACTGTTTCAAACATGTAAACAGTCACACTGTTGACACACTGTTTTGTTTTTAATGGACGCCTTGTCACAGCCACAGCCAAGTTTAATTTCCTGCCAATCATTCACATTATTAATAACATCTAAATTGCTTTTTCTATTTGTTGCCCAAAACTCTGGTGAACATTTATCTCCCAAGGACTGCAGCTGCTTTCAAAGTCCTAATGAAAAGAGATCATGTGAGAGAAAAACTAAGCTTTTATACTCTGCCTTGAGATCTCAGAAAAAAAAAACTCATGCACAACGTGGCAGTATCAAGGATTATGTCTATGAATCTACAGTATGTGATTAACATTTACTTACTTAACATTATGGTGAAATATGTTGGCTTCTGCAACTCAATTCAGACTCAAATACTGTGACTGGCCAGAGAAAGTGGATCGGCAGGAGGCAGAGTTCTCGCAGCAGTCTCATGTTGTCTGGATCCAGCGTCTTGAATGAATAATTTCATCCTCAAAGTGGTCTTCAAAAGCTGCTCACCAGGTGGTTAGTCTCCCAACAGCTGCCTCCAAGCCCAGCAGGCCCTCTGCAATCGGCCGCAAATGATTTCCCCCAAAATCTTCAACAAAACTGTATTCCAACGATAACATTATATCTGAGTGCACTCGTGGCCTCAGCGTTTCAATCCTTTCTAGTCTCAGTTCAAGATAAGCTGAAACGAGCTTGTTTGCGATAAAAGGAGAGGAAGATGACTTCTCCAGCCAAAATGCTTGTGGCTCAAAGACGTTTTGTCCGTCGCACAGCTGATCTCTTCTCAGCAGTCAGAAAATGGAACTCCATGGAAATCCACCAGCTTTTGGCTACGATCTGGACTTCCATTTATAACCATGAATGAAAAGCAACCAGTGGTTAAAAAGCATTTGTGGCTAGTCAACTCTCTCTTTTTTTTTTGTTTATGTATAAAATGCATCTGCAATTAAAAGCAGGTTTGTGTTTGTATAGAGGTACATATTTTGCATTGTGTACAATTTGTTTTATTGTGATGAATCCAGGACTGAGACCAGGCATAGTGCAGGACTGAGACTGTAGAAGAGTGTAGTAGTGAGACAAGCACAGTCCAGTTTTGAGGCTGTAGAAGAGTCCAGGACTGAGGCTGTAGAAGAGTCCAGGACTGAGGCTGTAGAAGAGTCCAGGACTGAGGCTGTGCATCAGGGGTCTCCAACCTAAGGCTCGGCAGCGACGATTAGTTTGCCAGCCCCTTTCAGATAGCTCCCCAAAGGATTTAGAGTCAACACATGATTCTGAATGATTATTTTGGGTCATTTCATATCTATTTAAGTAAAAATATACGGTTATACAGTTTTATGGTATTTTCTACATCTGTGTTCTCAATGTTTAGTCGTCGTTAGCATTTAGACATTCGTTACAACTACAAAAGAAAGTAGCTCTCTGCCTCTTCAGTTGTAATAAAGTAGCTCTCCAATTGAGAAAGTTTGGAGACCCCTGCTGTAGATTATCCAGAACTTGAGGCTGTATATGTGAGCAGGATCAAGGTTATTGATGACCCAGGAGTGACGCTGCAGATCTAGGACAGATCTAGGACCGATGTACATCCATCTAAGTTTGTTGACTGTGGTTTGTCCAGTCACTGAAGTTGCCCAAAGCTGTGCTCTACGTGAGGACAGCTGTTTAATCACCATGAGACTGGAGCAGACCACAGTTGAGTCTGACAAAATAAATATAACTTCAATATGAACCAGATTTGAACTCTTGCAAATTCTTGGATTGATAATTAATATACAGTACAATTTTAAAAAGCTCTACTGCATTAATGTAATATTATATACAAGCTACAGCACGTAGTTTCAATACCAGACTAAAATACAGGTGGTTTGATGGCTTGAAAGTAGGGGGTTAGAAACGTCTAGAGTTGAGTCTTGTGGTCAGCAGTGGCATGGCAAAAAGACTACCAATCAACTTGACAACAGCAGAACCAGAAAAATCCAACTGGAAGGAATAATTTGTAGTGAGCAGAGGTATTTGAAAAATAGGACTTTCTTTGTTTTGACAGATTGTAGCTCGCTGTGAAACTTTCGGCGAGGCGAGGTACACAGAAAATAGCTAAATATAAACCTCATTATATCCCATGCCATCGCAGTTTCATTGACACTTGGAGAGGTGCAGAGACGAGGGTTGCGTCTGAACAAAAATGTGTCAGATAGGAACATGAATGGATGTGATGGTATCAGCGGCAGCCTCTGAATCAAACCATGTGCCGGATTCTCCCATGCTGACAGCCTCTCCCATTTTCACCAACACATCCCCAACCATTTTAGAGGATGTCCCGTTGTTCCTGCTTTTTCCATCTATTAGTTTAGAATGTTTTCCAATGTTTAATTTTAGAAGATCTCCTCAGTTTGAAATGATCGGCATAACAAATCCTCCTGAAAGTTGGAATAAGACACATTTAGGACATTAATATCTCTCTGCATATATATCAAATCAACTCACACATAATGTCATAAACAAATTAATCAGAGAGCCTAATGTGTTCTTTCTGTTGTCTTTTTGAGCATAGGAAGGTGGTCACTCTATGGTCGCGCCCTCAGTCTATATTTGATATATTTGAGTTGTGTGTGAAATGAATACAGGTAAATGGAGAGTGCCCTAAGAATAAGATGTCTCTATTATGGGCTGTCAAGTAATAGTCAAACCAGTTGGAGGTCTTGGTTTAGACCAGGCATGTCAAACTCAGGCCCGAGGGCCAAATCCAACCTGTGAGAGACTTTTTAGTGGCCCCTGAAACAATTTTCAATTATCTTTTATGGCAGTTACTTGCAACAGTGTGGGGCGACAGTGGCTCAGTTGGTAGAACATTGGCCTTTGAGCCTGAAGGTTGTGGGTTCGAGCACACCAAGAGACCTTTGCCACCGACTCCCACTGATGACTGTTGTCGTTGTGTCCTTGGGCAAGACAGTTAACCCCACTTTGCCTGAAGCCCCCGCTGAAATAATAGTAACTTAATTTAGTCTTCCAATACATCACTTATTGATATTTAGCCCAATTGTGGTTGAATCCAAACCTACTAGAAAATGATATCCATACTCATGACTGTCAAATACAGTGCAAAGGCCTTTATACCATATTTACACTTCTGGCCCCAAACAGTTCTTATGTTTTTAAATTTGGCCCTTGACCAAAATTAGATTGACAATCCTGGTTTAGACCCAAACCGATCCAAGCACTATCAATGACGCATCAGAACTTTACACAGAGACTCTGCACAAACACATTTCAGCTTCTTTAATTTAGTCCTTTATTCATGTGTTTTTGTTGCCTTATTCTAATTTAATGTGTTTCTTTTTGCTATTTGAGTTTGTGTAATTTTATAGTACATGTTGAATGGAGACTAACTGTTTTTAATGTTTTTCACCTTTAATCCAGATTTACCTGAGGTCCTTCTTACTTCACAGCAGTAATCGTAGTGACCATCATCCATCTATGGCAGCTACATAAGTAAAATCAAAATACACTAAAAAGAGATGTGAAATTATTTAGTTTATAAACATACAATACAATTGGGAAAAAAAAAACCACTACATTAATTCAAATATAATAATTCTTCAACACATATTTAATATGTATGTAGTCACATAAAAACAAATATAATACAAAAATATGAGACTTAAAACTGAAAATGTTCTCACAATCTTCATTTTGATTATTTAGAGGTTCCGGTTTATCTCCGGTACATAGTCATTTCAGACATGAGAATAAACTTTTTCCTACAATGACAAATCGTTACATCGAGCCCTATGTCCTCAATGTACAATCAGACCTTAATTATTAAGTTTACAGATGTATACGGCGAGTTAGCATCACTGTACTTACAGATTGGGTCTCCGTGTTAGAGTCTTTTATCGTGGGATAACACTGGTTTCCAGATCAGTTTTTGAGTAAGTCCAGTTCCAGTGTCCCTGTAGTTCTGGAACAGTCTCAGTGAAGTGTCGCAGATGAACACATTCATTCAAACACAGGCAGATCCACGAGAAAAAAGTCGAGCCGTTTTCTTTGCTCTTCGGGCCAAATAGTGCGTCACATATATTATTCCCAAAACAAATGTTTTCCAAGTTGTCATGATTCTAACACTTTTAGTTGCCGACAAAAGCACAAAAAAACAGTATTGTTCCATGTGGTGTCCGCGGGACCAAACCATAGACATACGCTGGACTCGGGAGCTAGCTGCGCGCTGTGATTCGCTGTTTCAATTTGTCAATCACCTCCTGGATTTTAGTATTATTATTATTTTCATTATTTTTGACAACAAACAGCATATCTATTGTGTACTGTTTTCCCTGTTTTGACAACAGTATATAAGAGCCATTTAAAAAAAAAATAATAATAAATAAAACTGACTTTTGCGCGTCATGTTAGTCATTAATGTGGAAATCGTCATGGATGTGGACCCGGGCGTTTCACTGCCTCTTGAGGGTGAAGGAGAAAGGTCGCTCTCTAAATAAAAGATTGACAGAATCAATAAAAAAAAAAAACTACTCTGGGCCAGTGTATGAGGCCAAATAGCACTGTAATCATGTTTAAAGCAGAGAAAAGTCAAAAAGCGGACTATGGGTCCTTTAAATGATTTTTAGTAGAAATCTTCTATTGGGACAGGATATTATAACTTTGCTCTTGTGACTATACAACCAAAAGGAAATCAGATTATGCACATCAAAATAACAGTTAACAAAATAACTGAAAAAAATCACATTTAGCAGGGAATGTAAAAAATACTCTGTGATAAAGTGAAATGTTGGAGGGAGATTTGTCCAGCAGGCTGAGTTAGTAGCAAACTAAAACTTCCAAAGATGATTCATAGACACAGATGCCTGATGCACTGAGCTGTATTTCATTTCCATTGACTTATTCACGAGTTACGGCTCCCCAGAAGTCGCCGCGCCTCACCATTTAACAGATACAAACCCACTGGCCACACTTGAGCATTCATCTCCGCCTGGTTTTACTTTATGCAATTGTCAACATATTGTTCTACACAAACTATGGAATGATTGTACAGTTTTGCAGTATAGTTGTTATCCACACCATATAAAGTCATTACAATTGCAATCCAACTTCTATTGCCACTATTGTACTTAAACAGGGTGCAGATTAATAGTGTGTTTTTGTTAAATATGTTGCAGTTTTGTAGTTTTTTTGTCTGAAAGTTCTTCTTTCCACTTACACTTCCGGCCAATTGTCTCACTCTCCTCCATACTTCCCAACCAACCAGCACTTTGCTAACTTCTATATTGCATCTTCTCATTACTGCAGTTTATCTTGTTTTCATCCCTCCGTGTGCTCATGTGTGCCCACGAGAGATATTCCAATTCATATTCCAGTTCCATGTAAAGTAGGTCTGTGCGTTTCCATTATCTCCGGCATCAGTGCACTGTACTCATGCAATTCTATGGTCAACATGTGTGTCATGAAAGGAACAATAGGCGATATCGAGTACGCTTTCAATACACTGGTGAAGAACACCTATCCACAACTGCCCCCCTCGGAGAAATAGGTCAAATCACAATAACGTTGAATATAGCCAGAACAAGAGAGGATATCTCAAAGCTAGTTTAGAAGAAAATGCTACCTGCCGCCGCAGCTGTTGGGATATTTGTGGTTCCCAACCTTTTTGTCCTGCACTGAGGGGCCCTATAGCGCCGTCCTGAGGGTAAATTTATCCAGTAAACTGGATAATCTTCATTGCATTTATATTTAAGATATATTTCAAGAATATTTCAAGGGAGTCCTGGCCAAGAGGCAGCAAAGTTACACATAAACACAACAGATAGATACAATTACATTAAAAAATGACAGGTATACAGACTAAACACATCAAGTAAAACATTAACAGGTGATTGAGGCAGTCTCGAAAACTCTAAGTTTTGATTTAAAAGCATTCAAAGACAAAAGCTCGGTCAGCTTCCAGTCTCGCTGGAGCAAGTTCCAAGCAGAAGGAGCTGCATGGACAAAAGCTCTTTTTCCAAACTCTGTCGGAAAAAAGGCAGAGTAAGTAACAGCTGCTCATTGGACCTCAGTGCATAAGACTCTGTACTTCTCTGTGTGAGTAATGTACAGAGGTAAGAGGGCAGGAGTCCCTGTTATCTGGGGACGCCTATTAAAGATGTACATGATATTTAAATTCAAGTATTACATAGGATCTCTTTGAATATGTTGTTTTATAATGCATGGAAAATAAAATGACAGCAGAATATATGAATTGTATGCTGTTTAAATTTGCTCCCATAAATAGACCAAGCTGAAAAACGCAGATGCTATGGAAGAGTTATACCTGTGCAGTGACAGGCCGGTGTAATTAAATGAAATGCATTTGTCTCTATATTGACGGACTACAAATGAAGTGGGTTGCATCTATTAGAATGACTTGAGGCTAATCTCGCTCGGTCACACTGCTTTTCTCATTCAGGCCGAACAAGAACACACACCTTGTTTGCATTCTGCACCATGCAAAGCAATTCCCGACCAGGCTCACAGTTTGAACAACCACAGATAAAGCTTCCAATTAGCCACATACGGTAATGTGGACATTTTATTTTGACTTTGAACAATGTTATTCTGCAGATTAGTCATGCCAGTGAACGAAAAAAAGCCTTTTGGTGTGGGATGCATAAGTGTTTCTCAAACTGATTGGGAAAAGCAATTTTTATTTTACTTTTTACCCCCGTATTAATATTGTCATTTCACAGTAACCTTTGTCAAATCAATAATATGAATTAAATCGGTGACCATTTCCAGCAAATACTTCTATTTACTGTCAGGAAGTTGGAAATATATATATATACACAAATAATATAACCATGTCTAATCTTTTAAATGTATCATCCTAGCTTGCTCAATTTATAGTTTTCACAAACAAACCTTTTAGATCTAAATTTTTATTCACATAATTGCATCCATTCATTTGCAGTTATTAAAGAGCAATATCCTACATTTCCAATGCTTTTCAGATTCTGAAAAAGTCTTGTCAAACGTAATCTCAAAAACCCCACTCCAAAACCATTTTACCAGGTGTGTATAAGTATTTTTTTAAACATATATCTCTCTGTACTATTGAGAAGCTCTTCCTCTTTTATAGACATGATCTGACAGGAAATCTCTGAGAGGCAGCGCGGTGCTAAATGCCCAGAGACTTCAGCTGTCTGTTCTTGCTGGAGGAAAGGCTGAACGCTGGCCTCCTATTAGTCTAAACACACACAGCCCCCCCGATCCTCCCTTTCTAACCCCCCTCTCATGGTAGTGGTCCTGGGCCTGACAGCTCAGCGTCCCAGCCTGTCAGAGAGGGCCTGATATCCAGCCTCCCCCAGTGGGACGCGAGAAAAACACAACATACACGCATGCACACACACACACACACACACACACACACACACACACACACACACACACACACACACACACACACACACACACACGCATACCCAATTCAATTTATTTATTTCAATGTATTTTTGTATTGCCCAAAATCACATAATTGTTGATTTGCCGAAAAACTAAAAATCAAGCAGTAAGAATGCAGTATGAATAACAATGAAACATCTATAAATTATTGGACCCTTTAGGAGTTTTACCGATGCCCATGAAATTCCTGGATAATCCCCTCCTACATCAGCAAGGAAAAATCTTTATTCATGACACGCTTTAAAAACCAAAGCCGAGCCAAAGTATATGAACAGGATAATAATAGAAATACAATGTGTATCATTAACACTGTATAATGTTAATATAAAACATAGTAATAATAGGAATAAAACAATGCTCTATACTCAATGATACCATAAAACAAAGTCAGTGAGTCTAAAACAACAAAGAAGCAGGTTATGAAGAAAACCTTGTTAAAATGTGAAGGTAACGACAGGAGGTTTTATGATGACATCACACTATAAGAATCAATCCAAAAATTAGTTTTTCACCCGTGACATTTGAAATACTTAAATTAAATGATGTTTGTATTATTATTATTATTATTATTTGACAGATATTAGTGACAACTATTAACAATAATTAGTAATAACTTGTCTGCTGCATTAGAGATTAGATAGTTATTGCATGAGAAACAACATTCCCCATTTTACAATCAGACAATCAGGAAGTACAATTATGGACAAAAAAATGCATAATTTGTATTGTGGCAAAACAGTTTCTCATTGTTTTCAGCCTTTCCCCAAAACTCCTCCGACATGTTGCTAATCAGGATCAAATATGATGAAAACAAACACTAATTAAGCAAACATAGCACAGTTTCTCGTTTTGGCAGAGCCGCTGACACAATCTTTCTTCCCTTTTAGGGCTCCTCGTGTCAATCCATGTGATTGGGTAAAATTCACCAATCATTAGTTACAATTTAATAATGTACGGTGCATGGGAAGAGCTGACAGGTGTCCAATCAGGAGTTTGAAAATGATTCCTTGGAGAGTTTTGAATGCTGGCTTTGCAAATGAAGCTGCAGGTGCCTCTGCAGCTGTACGGCCCGGTCCATCACAATGCGCTGCTCCCAACACTGCATACTAAGGAGCGCAAATTAGTCCGTGTTGTGCCTGGGCAATTTGGGCTTTGGAAAGATTTTGAAACAGCTAAAATACAAAAATATATTTTTTTATACGTTTATTAGCACAAGCTGCATAGTAAACGTCCAACAGAGAGATGCATTTGAGGTCATACTGTGCCCCTAAATCCAGCCGATTATAGGACCATTACATTTCATATTGTTAAGAACATTTATCCCAATGTAATTCAGATTTTTCTCTCTAAATTATAGCAATAAATTATGTCTTTGTTTCCCTTCTTGTCTGTATTTGCATGTTTGTCATAGCTGAAGTGAAAAAATATGTTTGTGCGTATCTTGGCTATTTTATGATTCTGAACCGCAGCCGCAGTGGCTGAGGGGTAATCCCTGTTCAGCTTGGAGGAAACGGTAATGATTGCAGCTGATGGCGTGCACTGCCACTGGAGAAATGCAGCGCTATGTGCCCAAAATCTGCTGCAAACCACCACACTATCTGATCATCTGCTATCAGGTCACTCTGCATTTAATGAATCGAGCCGGGCTGGTCGTATCACAGCCGACCCCTCTCACCCTGCACATGGACTATTCCAACCACTCCCCTCAGGCAGGAGGCTGCGGTCCATCAGTACTAGAACCTCCCGCCACAAGAACAGTTTCTTCCCCTCTGCTGTTGGACTCTTGAACACTTCTTAACCTGTCCCCCCGCCCTTTATAAAGTCACTTTACTGCCCATCATACGTCACTTTACTTCACTGTACTGCTGTCACCTTACATTGTGTGCACCATGTGCACTTGTATATTGTAAATAGTAACTGTAACTCTATTTTAAATTTAAATTTATTCTTTAGAAGTGTTTTTTATTCTTATTTTTATTATCTCTTTTTGACTGTTGCACTGAGCCAAAGCAATTTCCAAGTCTGTGACCTCCCGTTACTTACGTTGGCAATAAAAATGATTCTGATTCTGAATATGGGGAAATGCAGAGAAAAACAAAGAGAAACTGAAAATCTCAACTGGGAAGCATTTTCACCCTTTCATTTCAATTTTAGATGCGCAACGCTATCCATCACTCAATTTACTGCATAATGTCATAACATTGTCTAACAGCTCACTGCCCCTTGTACTATAATTCAAAAATAAATATTATGCATTAGCTTTGGCCATTAACAATGTTAATGTTAATGTTGTTTTATATTGTAATATCATATCTTATAAAAAAATATGGAAAAACAAGTACAAATGGTAAAAACATCTATTCAGTGTAACTTTTTATACTACTATAAGAGAGGGCATTACATTTTTTTTGTTTTCCAATATCCAAAATGATTGGCTGAAAACATAACTTCACCTGAGAATGTACAGAAAACTGCTCTAAGCATGGAACATTGACACAATAATATATGTATATTATATTATATTACATATTTATCTAATAATACTATACAGGACTGAGGCAGGAGCTTAAAGAAAGAAGGAGCAGAATTACACATTCTTGTAAGAAGTACTCCTGATATTAGCATGGCTAGATTTAAAAACAACACTTGGGCTATAATTTGTACAATTAAATAGCCATTTAATCTTGAACAAAAGTTTCCAAACTGCCAGGTAAGCAACTCCACCAAGTCTTGTTGCTTCCCTTGTGGCTCCTCGGTGAATCATTTCCCTCAATTCTGAATAATCACAGGATTAGCGCCCTTTTTATAAAGACTTCTATGTCTGCTAAATAGGGAAGCCTGTTAATTTCTCTTCTCGACGCTGGCTTAATTGCGTTAAGAATTAATGGTGCGTTCTTACAGCCAAGCTCTCCTCCAGACACCCATTTCCTGCTGGGCCTCGCATCCAAGCGCCGGGCCCTTGGGTGTCTGACAAACCCAATCCCGTCCTTCTCCAAACTGTGGGTGAGAAACTTAGCGCAATACATATGCATGAAAGGTCCACTTCATGTCTCCCCAAAGGCAGTTCTATCTCACCATTAGCTTTCAAAAGTCTTCTAGTATTGACTTGTGTGATCATTTCAGGGCAGTCCCAGACGTGATTTACGGTGATGCACATTATCGATCACGGAGATATTTAGGTATTCAGAATCCAAAGTTATGTGCTGATTATGCTGATGGGAAGAGGCGCCAGGGCAAAGGGAGGGAGGATGGAGAAGTTACTGTGCACTTTATTTGTGAGGTAATTAGCATGTGTGGGAAAGTCTCTTCTTTTTGTCACGGCTGTCATCACCTCATCAGGGCCGCTTCCAGCTTTGTGAAGGCCCAGTGCAATATCATGTTTGGGGGGCCTTACTTGAACTGAAATGGAAGCTATAAAAGATAGTGTAGACTGTCCTAAATCTTATAATGTCTAGGACAATGAGACTAGATGACAATAGTTAAAGACAACAGAAGGGTTTAAGCTAAGTTGAGGGATGTTTACGATGTATGAATGAATGAATGACTCTTTATTCGGACAATGCAAAAAAAAAAACCTATACGTATACAATGTTTGTACAATTTGGTCCCTCAAGGAATACATGAAATAAACAATCATGCAGGAAGCAGGAAGAAGTACAGTATAATACTTTTGTAACCCTGCCCCGTATTCTACTAATCAATTTAACAACAAAAAAACCTTCTGGCTTCTCTTTAATTTAATAGATCAAGATTATCCAACAAGATAAACTAAAAACGACACAAGAAAATAACCAAAGCTGTGTATAAATATTACAATTCTTCTGTTGGATATCTACGAAATAACTGTCTTTTAAATAATTGTTTGAAATGATAAATATTATGGCAACGTTTTAAACCAGCTTCCATACGTTCCATAATTTTACTCTGCATACACAGATACACAAAAACTGTTCTTTGATGTTCTAAGGCCACTTTTATATGTTCCTCTTAAATGATAAACTCTTTCACTTTCACAATAAAGCCTTTGAATGTTTCCTGGGAGTTGTTTGCTTTTTGCTTTTTAATGAGTAGTTTTGTACATTATTTTACTGCTATAGGATTTTTAATTAGTTATTTAGTTGTGTTTTCTACATTCTTAAAACCAAAAACAATAAACTTGTGAAAATTGAGATGAGTTAAATCCGAAGCACCTATCTTTTTTTTCTCTGGAGATCAAACGTTAGTCCCAAAGAAAGTTGGACAACAAATCAGATCACAAAATGTTTTCTTTATTATATTATATATTATTCTAACACGTGTTAGCTTTTGCATACTTACATGGGATGTAAGTTTGGCATAGTTACACAGATTTTGTTACATAGTTATTATTTTTAGCTCAAAAATATGAAAAATTTACACCTGCAATAACAGTACCAACATATGTTTGAATTCATTTACAAGGACATTTTTACAAACTTCCAAAAAAAAAAACTCCAAGCTTGAAGAAATATTGCAATTTTTTTTGAGCTGTTTCACCCGGACCTATCGTGTAAAAGGAAAAAACAGTGCACCTGCTATTGGAGTGATAATTAGCACATCTGAGTAGCAGCAGCCTTCATATCAGATCTCCTGCTGTCTGGGGCCATGTCAGCCCCTCAGTGTTATAGCACAAATTGTAACGCTAAAACCACATGTGGGAAACCAGCTCTCATCAGCTCACACCCCGGAGGACGACATATTACTGCCGGATGTGTCTTCACCAGATATTCTCCTCTTTATGGGGCCCGTGGGGGACACACAAATCCAATAGAGGCGCATTTAAGACGAACACTTGCATACAAACAACTGGGAGTTAGGATGGCGTGTGCCGCGGGTGAACAGAGCGTCAAAACGCCGCAGCGCTGAGGGCGGATGCATGCACGCTGCTGCTGCTCGCGGCTAAAAGGAAAGTTTGTTTGGCAAGGCTTTGTAATGTCACTGAAACATTTTAAATGTTTATGTGTTATTTATATATATATAAAATATGATAAACTCTCTTAAATGATAAACTCTTTCACTTTCACAATAAAGCCTTTGAATGTTTCCTGGGAGTTGTTTGGTTTTTGCTTTATACATGAGTTATTATATAAGTTTGGACACACCTCCTCATTTAGAGATTTTTTTTATTTTAATGACTATGACAATTGTAGATTCACACTGCACTGAAGGCATTAAAACTATGAATTAACTCATGTGCAATTATGTACTTACTAAAAAAGTATGAAACAGCTGAAAATATGTCTTATATTCTGGGTTCTTCAAAGTAGCACCTTTTTCTCTGATTACTGTTTCGCACACCCTTGGCATTCTCTTGATGAGCCTCAAGAGGTAGTGACCTGAAATGGTCTTCCAACAGTCTTGATGGAGTTCCCATGATGCTTAGCACTTGTTGGCCCTTTCGTCTTCACTCTGTGGTCCAGCTCACCCCAAAACCATCTGGACTGGGTTCAGGTCCGGTGACTGTGGAGGCCAGGTCATCTGGCCCAGCACCCACCACTCTCCTTATTGGTCAAACAGCCCTTACACAGCCTGAGTGTGAATTTACAGGCAATAGTCATGAAAAGAAAGGTATCCAAACTTTTTGTCTGTACTGTGTATATGTATGTATGTATATATATATATATATATATATATATATATATATATTCCATATTTTCATAAATAATATACACACATAAACATATGAACATTTGGTATGAAGGAGAATGTGAAGAAACAGATTCATGACATGCGTTGAGAGAACAGTATTGCACTACACACTTACAGTTCAGAGCAATTAAAAACATAAAATCACTGACATTATCTTCGTACTGCCTCCTGTAATGAGGCAACATAACGTTACTGTTTAATACTAGAGATTTATATTTTTCAATGATATTGACCTTGGAGGCCTTTATAAATGTGTGATTTAAACTGGAACATTACGTAAATAAGATAGTATACATTTACTGTAATTAACACGCTCTTAACACACACGTCATCTTCAAGTTTTAATGCAAAGACTAATTGGATTTATCTGTCAACCTTCCAAGATATTGTACAATTCAAAGTATATATTTAGTTTTGATGAAAGTAAACTTCTTATCAAACATCTTTATCACTGAGAAAATTCTACACGGTTTTAAATTATATTATTTTCTTAATTAAGTTGCATGGATTTGGTTACATATATTAGAATATTTTAGTTTTTATTGTTTGTTTATTTGGGCGGCACGGTGGCTGAGTGGATAGCACTCTCGCCTCTCAGCAAGAAGGTCCTGGGTTCGAATCCCGGTCGGACCAGGGCCTTTCTGAGTGGAGTTTGCATGTTCTCCCCGTGTCTGCGTAGGTTTCCTCCGGGTACTCCGGTTTCCCCTACCACTAAAAATATGTCCAATAGTTCTGGCATGCGCTTCCTGTACTGGTGACCCCGCTCCCATCTCTGTGTGGAGTGAGAGACAAATGCCCTAAATTAACAATTGTAAACCGCTTTGAGACTCAGATCTGCAGTGAAAAGGCGGTATATAAATAAAAACTTACTATTACTACTTACTATTATTGTCCGGCTTTATTTAATGTAGCTTTTAATTCAACATAATTTAGTAGCTGATGTATAAGTATAGTTTAAGATGATAATTGATAAATGAGAAAAAAAGTTTATTTATTTTACTGATGTTTACGGATGATATCCGTATCTTCCGCCACTCCCATCATGTGAAAGCAGCATGCTCTTAACCTTGCGATGTGCACAGACTTTGTGGTGCGTAAAAAGAAAGTCGTGCAACACTTTGAGGAGCTGTTAGTGCTTCATCCCGAGCTCCTCCGCGCTAAGACGGAGAGTAGTTGTTTGTGGGAAAGAGTTGGCTGGACTTGGTGGAACCAGCGTCATTAGCGTTGCGCTCCCTCGGGTTGCATGTGTGGAAATTACTGCTCCAATCAATAAGCACAGTCCAAAGTGTTGAAATATTTATCCAGACGGAGGTTTGCGAGCGCGGTCGACCGTCTGAGCACTCTTCCTGCACCTTATATGGTCATTCAGGAAAAGTAGACACGGTCAAGGGTACACCTTTCAATCAATGGGCTGCCACTCCGGCCTGAGTGCAACGTCGCTCCATTAATTTATCATCAGCAAACTGAGGAAGCAGTGAAGGCCCACTTTGTTATTCAAATATGGATGCGCAATTTACTGACTCAAATAAACTCATTTATGCTTATTTTTAAATCTATATTTGAACCTTTAGTCCATTCATGTCAAAATTAGCCAAATCCGGCCTGCAAGACCATTTTTAGTGGTCCCTTAGGTGATTTTAATATACTGCTATTAACTTGGAGCATCGATGGTAATGAGAAACTCATGTCAAATAAAAGTCATGTCAAAATACCTTCAGAATGTAACAAACAATTATAATAAAAGGAAAGTTCTCCTATTCTTTCATCCCCAGTTCCTACTTTTTTTTATTCAGAGTTTGACACAAAACATTAAATGATAATACTGCATCACAATACTCCATATCAGCATCTTTTTCAAGAGTTCAGGAGCGTCCCAGACCCTGCTCTACTCATAACAAATGATCATTACTCGTAAGGATTGGATTTATTAAAAACATATATGCTAAAAATTTAAATTTAAATTTATTTATTCTTTAGAAGTTTTTTATTCTTATTTTTATTATCTCTTTTTGACTGTTGCACTGAGCCAAAGCAATTTCCTAGTCTGTGACCTCCTGTTACTTACGTGGCAATAAAAATGATTCTGATTCTGATGATTCTAATTTTGAACATATGTATATTTCATTTTATTAACCAAATAAATAAATACCTAATTTGTATTATGGACTTAATGCTCAGCTACAATGTGTCAATAAAGAAACACCAAACCTGATAAAAAAAATAAAAGATAAATTAAATCTACAACTGTTATTAAAAAAAAAACAGTTGTTAAAAGAAATAGAAATTATTAGAATAACATGTTATTTATAATTCTAACGTACTGTACATGAAATGAGACTTTATTTCTTCAAACAAAATTAGAAAACTGTTCATGAAACAAACATAATCAAATTAACAGAAACAAAATCTTAAATACATATAGAGAACAACCTAAACCCTTGACTCCATATCTCAAAACGTCAAAATGTTATACAATTTATTTGTTTTTAAAAAAAAAATGTGTTGTTGATTAATGACTGAAATGTTGTATATATGATAAATTCATAATCAGTAATAAACACGCAAACATATTATTTCTAAGAATGTATCTACATGCGCATTTAATGTCCACCTACTGTCGCTATAGCGAAAGCCACATCCCCTCTACAGTTTCCGTGACTTTATCTTCCCAGCGAGCATGTTACGGCCGATTAAAGGCTTCGTGGGATGCCAGGGCTAACGTCTCATTATAAGAGAGATCCCATTTGTATTGCTTACCTCCGTAGTTAGTCCACAAAGGATGACAGCTGACTTCCCTGACTTAAAGTTCCTTTTGCTGAAACACATGCTCATTAACGTGCTATAAAAAACGTGCTCATTTAGTGATATAACATTTCAAGATTCACACAATTGGCCGTAAAAATGCAATGGCCTTTCGCGACAGCTATCTAATGATACAGTCGTGTTTCTGCAATTCATTTCCAATGCACTTAAAGCTTTCTCTATTACTGAGAAAGAGTCATTTGCTAACAAGTGCCCTGACACATATGGGAGCAATCATACTACACTTGCAGGGAACTGGATCTTTTGAACCGATTATAACTAATGGTCCGCATTTCAATAGAAATATTGTGCATCTTTGAAAATATAGAGATGGAAGAATGTATACATGAAATCATACAAAAGATACTAACCCTAACCTTTTCTGGATGCATTTATTACATCACAATTACAGGCAGCACTCGGAAAATTGGAATATCTTTCAAAAGTAAATTTAACTTGAAATGTGAAATTAATAAATCAAGACTTTACTTTATTTTTCATGGCCTGTAAAAACACAAAATAAACCTCGGAAAATTTTAATATTTTGAAAATGGACTGTAATCATCACATTTATAACAAAGAAAGGCTTGGCATGTGTCGTTTTGCATGTAATGAAACATTTTTTGGACTAAGTTGAATTACAGAAATAAATTAACTTTCTAACAATTTTTAAATCTTTCAGGTTTCACTTATAAATGTCGTGAAAACTTTGAAAATTAAATTAACTCTTTCTGAGTGCAATTTTATCACAAATACACAGATTTCTTGAATGTTGGAAATTGGATGAATTTGAACATTTGAACATTATCAGAGGAGAGACCTGTCTCACATATCTAGTTATAGCTGTATAAATCTGAACCTTAAACATATGATCGGTCACTGCAGACATATTTCATGGAGTGTATTAAGATGCGGATGGTTCTGTCTATACCTCGCTCCATCTCATATACACACATATCTTCATTAGAGTCACACACGCACATAATTAACCACATCAGCTTCTCTAATTGTGGTTTGTTGGCCCTGTTGCTTCACATATGTCACATCAGATCAGAATGTGTCTCTGCTCACGTGAGGGAGGCTCTTCTCGCAGCTCATAGAAGATTCCAACCCCCAGCAGAGTTCCATTATCCCCAGTGCCTTCATACATTCACACAATAATATTCAAATGTACTGTATGTAATTACAAATATATATATTTTAATACTTTTGGATACATATTTCTGTATAGGTTTTCCTTCTTGTAAATGTATTATGTATATCAGCCATAGTATGAAACTTTTGGGTTGAGAAATCACTTGTAAGATTGAAATAAAAAAAACATGTCGATGCCATATTGTGATGATTTATATGTGTACCTCCCACTCACCACTGAAGCCACGTTTCACTGCCGGGCCGATTCTCGAACAGATTATTTCAAATGCCCAACAACACATCTCTTATTCAGAAGGAGAAGGAGGATGTTCCAGAAGATGTGGAGGAACACACCCAGAGCTAGAACTCATGATGATCAACCTAAAGCTCTCTGCTCCATCCATCCATCCATTTTCTTCCCTTTAAACCATTTCTGGGTTGGGGGGGTGGCAGTCAGATTTGCACCCAGTCCACAAGGCACCAGCACTTCCGTGATCCTCCTGAAGGTGGTGAGTCCACAGGAGCCATGATCTTCAGCGGGGGCTTCAGGCAAAGTGGGGTTAAGTGTCTTGCCCAAGGACACAACAACAGCAGTCATCAGTGGAAGTCGTGAAGTAGGTCTCATGGTGGGCTCGAACCCACAAACTCCAGGCACAAAGGCTATTACTCTACCAAATGAGCCACTGTCGCTCTCTGTTCCATCCTCTGCCAAAGCTGGGGCAAGAGAGGTGTCAGGTCTGCCCACCAAAGAGGGCCTGTAAAACACATGCTGTGTGCTGCAGGTGTGAGATGATCTGAAAAGTTGCACTTCTATTTATGAACTGAACATGTGATAATTAGTTGAGAATTTGTGTTCCATTCATTTCATGACAATGTTCACAGGCACTCCTCATCGGGGCAACACAAGCATGATAACCATCCAACAGCCAGAAAGGCTCTCTGAGCTAACTCACTTTGCACCTGTAAATGATAAAACTGTCCAAGAGATAATCTCCAGTTTGAGCTCCTCCACATGCAGCTTGGATGTACTACCCACTAGATTTCTGAAGTCTGTTCTGAGCAGTCTGTTACCTTCACTCACACAGATAGTAAACATGTCCCTTCATTCTGGAATATTCCCAAAGGCCCTGAAAACTGCAGTCATCAGGCCCCTGCTAAAAAAGAGCAGTCTCGATGCTACGGTACTTAACAACTATCGTCCCATCTCAAAT
This sequence comes from Knipowitschia caucasica, assembly GCA_964034765.1. Lineage (NCBI taxonomy): Eukaryota > Metazoa > Chordata > Actinopteri > Gobiiformes > Gobiidae > Knipowitschia > Knipowitschia caucasica. The sequence goes on along the minus strand of OZ035824.1, from coordinate 45,322,697 downwards.
CTGCCATTTATGGGGAAAGTCCTTGAGAAAGTTGTCTACCTACAGCTTACTAGATTTCTTATAATCAACAACTCATTTGATATGTTTCAGTCCGGCTTTAGACCCCACCACAGCACTGAGACTGCTCTCGTTAATGTTACAAACGATATCCGGCTGAACACTGACGCAGGCAAAGTCTCAATCTTAATCTTGTTAGATCTAAGTGCTGCCTTTGACACTGTCGACCATGAGATCCTCTTACAGAGATTAGAGGACTGGGTTGGAGTCGCTGGCACCGCCCTAAGTTGGTTTAGGTCTTACCTTGAGGACAGGAAGTACTTTGTGGAGATTGGAAACTGTGTCTCAGATCATATGGCCCTGACCTGTGGAGTACCACAGGGGTCGATCCTGGGACCTCTTCTGTTCAATCTCTACATGCTGCAGTTAGGTCAGTTAATACGCAGAAACGAAGTTTCCTATCATAACTATGCAGACGACACTCAGATCTATGTCTCACTGACTGCAGGAGAACATGGACCAGTGGACTCACTCCTTCACTGTATCCAACAGATCAGTGAGTGGATGCAAAACAACTTCCTTCAGCTAAACGCAGACAAAACTGAAATGATTGTCTTTGGTCCCCAGAAACAAAGAGAGAGCGTCATCTGTCACCTACAGTCTCTCTCCCTAAAACCTTCAAACAAGGTCAGAAATGTAGGGGTAATACTGGACTCAGACTTAAATTTTAATAGCCACATCAAATCAGTAACATCAGCAGCTTTTTACCATCTAAAAAACATTGCCAGGATCAAAAACATAGTGTCTAAAGCAGACTTGGAGATTCTTATCCATGCATTTGTCTCCAGTAGGTTAGACTACTGCAATGGCCTGCTCACAGGTCTGTCCAAACAGGCTGTAAAACAGCTGCAGTACATTCAAAATGCAGCAGCTCGAGTCCTGACTAGAACCAGGAAGTATGACCACATTAGTCCAGTTCTCAGGTCTCTGCACTGGCTTCCTGTGGCTCAGAGAATAGACTTTAAAACAGCTCTGCTTGTGTACAAGTCTCTCCATGGCCTCGCACCAAAATATATTAGTGACATGTTAGTCCCATATGAACCAGCCCGGACTCTGAGGAGCACAGGGACTGGACTCCTGTTAGTGCCCAGAGTCAGAACTAAACAGGGAGGCTGCTTTTCAAATTCATGCTGCTAAAATCTGGAACAGTCTTCCTGAAGATGTGAGACAGGCCTCCTCTCTGACAATGTTTAAAACCAGGTTAAAGACAGTTCTGTTTAGCTGTGCATACAACTGAGGGATTTTATATTTTTATCTTTCTTTTTAATGTTCTGTGATTATTTATGATTTTAATGCTTTCTTGTTTTGTTCAGCACTTTGAATTGCCTTGTGTATGAATTGTGCTATATAAATAAACTTGCCTCGCCTGCCTTGCCTTGCCTACTATACTTTTGGCCACAACCAACATGCATTGTTAATGCAATGAAAAATGTATGTAGCACAGCTTTAGCGAGTTTTAGTTGCCCTTCGGGGGAAGACACGGACACTCCCTGAGGCTCCATTGTCCAGCTCTGTTTCTTGAAGCACGGTGTATTCATTGCGTGCACGGGTTACGCAAAGACACACTCTCACAACAAACAGAGAATGGTCTGGTGCGCCCGTCTCCGTGCTGGGTACAATAGTCCCGTTTCCACCACAGGAGTTCCTGGTAAAAGGGGGGGTGGGACAGCTACAGGAACCGTGATCTCACTTGGCCCTCTCAGTGGCAGTGTCTCCACTGCAGAGTAGGACCCCTCGGCAACATCATTTCAATTGCTGTATAATCAATAATTATTTATGTAATGGTCAGAACCACTCCGGTTGTTGTTTTTATAGTCCCACTTCAGTTTTCTTTACTTATCATGGCATTGTTTCTGAGTGTGATGAAGTGCTTTGAGGTGCGCTGTTATGTCTTTTATAATTTCCTTTTGCTGCGATGCCTCAAACCCTGTCTGAATATCTTCAGTGCCATAGAAGTCAATTGCCTGCACATAAATAAGAAGTAATTAAGTAATCTTTATATATAAAGCGCCTTTCACAGACTAGATTCACAAAGCGCTTTATAATTGTTGTGGGCATTTGTCTCCTCCTGTCCTCACGGAGATGGGAGTCAGGTCGTCATCATTCGTTCATTTATCATATCATCTTGCTCTTGTTGTTTGTTGTTTCCAGCTGTGTCTGCTAAGCTAATGCTGCTGGGCTAATGCTGCAGGGCTAATGCTGCTGGGCTAATGTTGCCGGGCTAATGCTGCAGGGCTAATGCTGCTGGGTAACAAAAATGTTGTTTTGGTGATTTCTCCTGGCATCAGAGCCTGCTCTAGCTTCAGGGCGTAATGGAGTACCTAGAATGGAGGAGGTACTCAGTTGGTCCCGTAAAGATCCTGTAAATGGTCCTGTGGGGGAAGTTCCTGTAGTGGAGACACGCACCAACAGGGCTGGTCCTATAAAATCACCCCAAAGTTCCTGCGGTGGAAACGCCGCTATAATGACCACGTTACGGCCACGCGTTCACCGCGTTGTTGTCAAAGTGGCACACAGACTGCCGGAGGCGGGAACCGCTGTCATTGCACCACATCCCCTAGGGGAGCGCTCCCACTTGGCTTAAAAAGGGTTATTCTCAGTTTTGAGATTTGTGGTTGACCTTGCTTTCAGATGAGCTGTATCTGTTTCTGCAAGGTTTGAATGTTTAGCACCGCCCCTCAGCTCGCTCACAGGCTTCTCATTTCCCCTACGCTCTCGTCCCACGGAGCGGGTGCCAAGATAATTGATTGGCGGGCGAGATCTAGCCCCCGGGCCTTGACTTTGAGACCTATGTCTGTATCAGGTCCAAACAACACTAACCCAGCACATATAGCATCCTTCAAATACTATATCTCCATATTATGTATTTTTGAAAGCTTATAATACATTTTCAGAAAACGTGAATAACTAAAAATGCCTCGGGGGCCAGTCATCACCTAAAGCATGAAAGCAGCATGCAACTCGTTTGTACACAATAGTCTGTTACAGAGACTGGAGTTGCTTCCACCCTTTTTTTATTTTTCAAAATTCTCATTAGTCGAGAAAATCTTCAGACCCAGTTTCATAAAACAAAGCCTATTCATGGCCAGCGTTCTGTGAAGTGCCCTCTCACAATACATGCTAGATTACACACTTGCTATATATTCACGTCCTTTCCCTTCCGCGCTCCGTTCAGCCCATGCCCACACAGGGATTGGGAAAGCCATTGTATCTAATTGCAATGCTCCGGAGTTTGATTACACTCTTGCCATGAAAGCACAACATTGTAAAAGAACAATTGCAAAGAGAGCACCAAGCAGCAGGAGGTGCACTTTGAGCCATTTCTTAATGAGAGAATCTATCAACAGGTAAAAGGAAAAGAATTTATACTTTAATTCCATTTCTGAAGTAATAAAATGTGCCTTGTTTGATTTAAAGCTTTCTTTGGTGTTAGTGCTATTGCCTTTCTCCTATACTGCATAACTCTTTTCATCCTCAGCTGTTTTGCCCATATTTCTCAAATTATTAAGCACAGCAGGCACCCAAAGGACTCCGATGATGGAAGGGGTTAATAAGACGACTGGATTGCGTTGCGGCCTCGTCCCTGGAACACAGTTTAAAGCTAAAATAGATCCTGTCTAGGGAACCGACATTAATGTTTATTGCATATGTGACACATGGTCATGCAACCGCAGATGACATGAAGTTACAGCTAACTCTTATCATTAAAGATTTTGTTCTTCTAAACGAGGGGGCTAATGGTGTCACACACGGGCTGAAGCAAAACCTGCTAAATTTCTGAGCAAGCAAAACATCGGTAAAGGCAAGTGAAGAGAGGTATCTGTCCCTTACTCAGTTCCTTCTTCTAAAAGCCTGATTGTCACTCCTCAGTCCCTCGCACTTTCACCGCCGGTCACTATCGATTTGAAAACGCATCAATAAGGTTTTCTGTTTGTAGAGGTCCTACAAAAATCATCTTTTCAGAACAACAAAAAGCAACTGTTTTTAATGCAACATTTTCAAAGTGACAACATACATCCACAATTGTTTTAAATGCACTTTACAATCACAACTCTAGCTGGTTTATCGTTTTACACATCCATGGCCCGCAAGATGAATAGAGCTGCTCTATAGTCTCCTCTACATTGTCCCCCAGTCCATTGTTGGGGAGAGTCATGTGGTGGAAAGGAGGAGGACTCAAAAAGCGGGAATGCTAAATAATGATTTAATAAAGATGATCAATAAAAAGCCAAGGTAATATCAAAACTCGAAAGTCCAAGGAACGAGGAACAGGACGAAACAGAGTAGAACAGACATTGACAATACAACCGGAAGTCAACCTCAACTTCATAATAAGTCATTATCAAACCCAAACCCAAATAAAATCCAAACCATGACAGGGAGTTTGAGTTTCTGTGACGCCCTTTGTGGTGACTGTTGTTATGGTTTTCTGCCTTCTAATTTAATATGGCATTAAAATAAATATCCACCTTCTGAACCAGAATGCACCACTGGTAAGCACAGTGGATTCCATGAGTGGAGAGTCTTGCCTTGTTTAAGTGTTTCTGTTTGAGACACCAGTCCATATTAGCAGGTAGCCCGGACTGTAAAGGTGTCACTCAGGAGCTTTGTGACTGGTAATTTTCCACATTATTCACACTGAGTTTATGAGCGAACACTGCGTGGGAGGCTAATTTGGAGCGGTTGACCTTGTGCGGCGTGTGTGAAGTGCAGCCGGTTGACTGTGAGAGAAAAAAATGTCTGTCGGAGTGATAAATGACATGGTCTCCTCCGTCACACTGTGGAAAAGTCACATCAGCTCGAAGAATGTTTTTCAGGAAGCGGCACAACACACTGATTATGGCACTAACAGAGACGTCTGGCATCTGCTACAACTTAACTATGGACTCTCAAAGCACTTCAGCGCAGAGACGAACCATTCTTTCCATGGGTTTCAGAATGAAGAAGGCTTTTAGTTATCATTTAATATAATTGCTTTTGAATGGGGAAAAAGGGGGACAAACTAGAGACTACCTAATAAGGATCCATAACCATTGTCTTATTCAATCATGATTTATTTTACCAATGATTTATATCACTGAATTATTTACCATTGTATAATTCAGTTTTATACAAGTAAGTAGTAAGTAATCTTTTTTTTTTATACCGCCTTTCACGGACCAGAGTCACAAAGTGGTTTACAATTCTGGGCATTTGTCCTCTCACTCCACACGGAGATGGAAACGGGTCGCCAGAACAGGAGGCGCATGCCAGACCTATTGTACATGTTTTTAGTGGTAGGGGAAACCGGAGCACCAGGAGGAAACCTACACAGACACAGGCAGAACATGCAAACTCTACTCAGAAAGGCCCTGTTCTGACCGGGATTCAAACTCAGGACCTTCTTACTGAGAAGCGAAGGTGCTATCCACTCAGCCACTGTGCCGCACTTATAGGCAAGTTATATAGAAAATGAATAGGAGGATAAGTGGGTGTTGTATATTTGAAGTATTTTGAAACTTTACCACTGATTTGATTCCCACAATGAGAAAAAACTACTGTGAAAGTGACAGTGACAAAAATAACAGAATGAGAAACATTAACAGCCTTGGTTGACAAATCAAATCAATGAACTCAAACAAAATACACTATAATATCTTCAAGCCACACTCCAGCAACATTTCTGTAACAGGTATTGAAACCATAACATTTGAAATATGAATAGGTTGCATTCCTGTTTTGGAACTGAATTCCTTTCAGTTGGAGGGCAGGTACCAATACAGCTCTAAAGGAAAGAAGAATTTTTTGACATTTTGGAAAAGAAAATGTCCAAACGTAAGATGTTGAATTACAACCTAATTAGAGTTTGCCCTTGCAGATGCAGCAGGGTCTAAGGACAGTGGTGATGATCCAGGACACTCGACATGGGCTGCACGGTGGCTGAGTGGATAGCACTCTCGCCTCTCAGCAAGAAGGTCCTGGGTTCAAATCCCGGTCGGACCAGGGCCTTTCTGAGTGGAGTTTGCATGTTCTCCCCGTGTCTGCGTAGGTTTCCTCCGGGTACTCCGGTTTCCCCTACCACTAAAAATATGTCCAATAGTTCTGGCATGCGCCTCCTGTACTGGCCCCTCCCATCTCTGTGTGGAGTGAGAGACAAATGCCCCAAAAAAATTAACAATTGTAAACCGCTTTGAGACTCAGATCTGCAGTGAAAAGGCGGTATATAAATAAAGATTACTTACATTCATGAACCTGATCAACATCTATGGTCATTGGTCATCTGCACTTTACGGACCAATAGCTCTATGTATTTTTGATCATTCCATTTCAATATGTGTTAACAGATTCTCTGATCTGTGTTGGCAAATTCAACAATTTTGTGAAGTACTCCGAGATAATTACTGTTGTAATTTAGGGCCATACAAAAATACATTGAATTGAAAAAAAGATTGATTGATACGAAGCAAAAATCTATGATCGACGTTCCATTTTGATTCCAACATAAGATTAAGTGATATGTTGCAGTTCGCATAGTTAAAAGCTGCAGTGGGATTTGTGCTGTTTGCCCCGAGTCAACAAGCTCGCACAACAACAACGCGTGTAGGTAAACAGGACTGATGCACTAGGGCAGACTTGTCTTGATTAATGAAAGGAAGTCAGATCTCATGCAGATTAGAGCAGCAGAGGACACCATCCACAGCGAATATTAATTTCCCTTGAAGAGTTCTCCTCAAACATTGCTCGATATATGGGAGCGGGTCATAGCCAAAGGTCACCAGTAAAGTTGTCTGGCAACTAAATGAAAGAGCTTCATTAATGGACTCCAAAACAAAGTGAATCTAATCAGGCTCTTGGCTGCTGCTCCTTCCCGTCATCAACCAGGTATTAATTGAGGCTATTGTGGAGAGAGAGAGAGAGAGAGAGAGAGAGAGAGAGAGAGAGAGAGAGAGAGAGAGAGAGAGAGAGAGAGAGAGAGAGAGAGAGAGAGAGAGAGAGAGAGAGAGAGAGAGAGAGAGAGAGAGAGAGAGAGAGAGAGAGAGAGAGAGAGAGAGAGAGAGAGAGAGAGAGAAACCTCTTTAAAAGCTGAATAACCTAACTTTTAGGGATGGACTGAAACCACTTTTTCCAAAACCGATACAAGTACCTTAATTTAAGTACTTGCCAATACCATAACAAGTACTGCATTAAAAACTACTGAAATTTACAGTGGTGACAGTGGCTTAGTTGGTAGAGCATTGGCCTTTGAGCCTGAAGGTTGTGAGTTTGAGCCCACCATGAGACCTTCTCCACCAACTCCCACTGATGACTGCTGTCATTGTATCCTTGGGAAAGACACTTAACTCCACTTCTCCTGAAGCCCCCACTGAAAGATCAAGGCTATGTGTTAGTAGAGTTGTTGGATTTTCATTAAAGTGAATTAGAATATATTCAAGGTTTAGACAGCTTTGGGTTAACCTACGTGTGTGATGGGATGTGATGGGCGCATCAGCAGCATTCTCCCATCCCCCAGCCATGAAACACAGGAAGTTAAATTAAGAAGAGCGCAGAAAACATCTGTTTAGAGTAGCCTCAGGCTTACTTACACAGGGGCTACTGTTTGTTCTGAACATAGGAGGTATTGTCTTCACCTAAGGATGGTGGGACATATTGTTGCATGTGTTTCAAATTATCAGGGTATAAGACCAGAGCTTTTGGTCCATTTCTTTGTCACTCTTCTGCTGTTACATCTAGCAGAGACCCAGACTGCTGCAGTCTGTAAAACTTGTCTGTTTGTGCTGATGTCCAGATAACCTGTAGTTTTGAACCAGCGGCTGACAACATGTATTAAAGAGATTATGTTGTTGAAATGTGAGTAGTTATTCACATATTTTGGTCCTTCGAGCCGGATGCCAACATGCTTTTCTGCGGAGCTGAGGATGCCTCAAACATGGAGTTGGAGCAGCGGTGAGGTCTTCTTCATTCAGAACTGCTTTGAGGACTCCATCTTTGAGGCATGGCCAGTCTCCGGATTGAAGTTGACGGCAGAACTAGAGTTTCTGGACATCCACATGGACAAGGTAAAACAATTTTTTCCTAAAAAAAGAAACTAAATTTAAATCGTCTTTGAAGGCAGGAAATCCAATTTATCTTCTCAAAAAGCATTGGGGCAGTGAGATATCACGCACTTCTAAGAAAGTGGAGAATTTAAAAGGGTGAAAGTCCCTGATTGGTTAGTTCATCGGTACCAACAAAGCGACAGAATAGATGAAACTTCTATCCACTGGATGAATAAACATCCTCAGAGAAGAGAAAACAAATTCAGCACTATGGACGCATACGTGTAGTTGGAAAACCAGATCTGGCCATTTGAGGGAAAAATGGAACATTTTGAGAGTGGTGATTTTTTCTTCAGCCGATTAGTGACTTTTTGGTAGAACTTTGTGGTAGCCTGCATAATAAGACGACAACAATTTTTCTAAATAATAATTTAAATTGGAAATTGAAATTTAGATATAAAGGCCTAAAGTGTGAGTGTGTGTGTGCGTGCACGTTTGAGGTGCATCCTTTGTGTCCCCTTCTGCCTTTTCCCCTCTTCCCCCCCTCCCTGTTCCCCCTCTTCCCCTCATCCCCCTTCTCCCTTGCTCCCAATTCTGTCCCTCCCGTCTGCTCAACTCTAGTTGGGTGGAGTAGTAAGTTTGTTATAGTTTAACTACTTTTGTTAATGCTAGCTACATTAACAAAAATAATTAAAAAGGGGTGGAACCAGTGATAAACATTTTACTGGTGAAAACATTTGGTAATGAGATTAGAGAGTCATAGATAGATTTGAATTGACTTGAGCTGTGAAATTTTTGTGATTGGACAACTTTAAAGTTACTACATTTGGTACAAGCTCAAAAGGATTAGGCTGAGACTGAATTAGATTGATGATAAATAAGACTCAAAGTTTGCTCAGATTTTTGATTGTTGATTTTTGTTTGCTTATGATCACAAAAGCTGGTATTTTGTGCACACAAGTAGACTTTTATGTTAATTTTTGGGTTTGATTTGGAGTTTTTGTTTGTTTTGTGAGTAACTGTCTTTATGTGTAAGATTTAACAGACTAACATTTCCTCTTATGTGAGTAGTATTTGTTTGTTACTGCAGGTTTTGCATGTAAGTGTTTGTCTTCTGTATCTAGGACTTAACTGACTGAACTAACGGACTATAAAATGGGAATAAACATCAGGACTAAAATATTATTTCACAAATAATATGAAACAATATTAGGGTAAAATCAACAGAATTGTCAACTAATATTTTGTTCTGTTTCTGAGTTTGTTTCTGTCTCAGCTGAGAAAGGGACGTCTGGGGACAGTGTTTGGTTGTTCCCGGCACAGCATCGGTCACATGCTTCACCTCACTCCAACCAGAGAGACAGGTCTAAGAGCAGGAGGAGGGGGAGAAGCATCGGCAGAGGTGCTGTGGATGGGAACGACGAATCAGACGCCTAAGAAGGTCCTCTCTGACTGATGCTGACTCAGAACAATCCGATAAGTGGGAAACACTCTGAAAATAAGCAGTTTAATTTTTCAGATTTGAATAATAATTATGTTTAGTTTCATTTGAAAGGTTTAAATTCAACAGTAAGGGAAGTTACTGTAGCATGTTTAATGTTTACATCAAAGAAATGTTTGATTCTGAATATAACTAGTTATACATTATTTCAATAGTTAATTGTGATGTTTTCATTTCTGAGACAAGAAAATTACAGTAATAGGACTGTCTTCAGCAACAGTTTTCATTAACTGCTAAGGTTTTCTTTTGGGTTTACTGAACTAAGTCTGAAATGTATTAACAAATGTGTACTTTGTGTGTTTTGTTTGAGGGAAACACCTAAAACACCACTTTTGATGCTCAAAAGCTCAGAGTTCATTCCTGTGAAGGAGACGCCCACTCCCACCCCCACCAATCATCAACCAGCAGGCCAAACCAAGCCAAACTAAGCCAAACCAGCAGGCCAAACCAAGGCTAAATGCTGCAACTACAGAAGCAATGATGCAAAGGGTCATCCAGAGGTCAGACTCAAATCAACCACTTGACTCTGTGTGTGTTTGGGACATTTTGCAGATTTCCAAAACATCTGAAAGACTGGGTTGACCGAAGACATCACCTTTGTGCAAAGATCTGAGGACTGGAGGTTTCCAGTTTTTACTGTCGGTTCTAAAGTGTGTGAACAGGACAGAGGCTTCTGGACATGATGGGGCTGTGCTGGATGGTGCTGGACATTGCTGGCTGCAGAAGACATTGGGGTGTGGAGGCGTGTCTACAACAGGCGTTACTGGACAATAGGCTTTTTGGTGTGGGGTGTAATTTGCTAACCAAAGTTGACACATTTCAAGTTAATACATTTCAGGTTAAAACATTCCAGGTTAATACATTTCAAATGAACGTTTAGTTTAAAAATGTTGATGCTACATTAATTTACATGAGTAAATTGGGTATTTGTGTCTTTTTCATTTCATACACATGAATAATTAGGAATTATGTTCAGTTATTGAGCCATTTTTAATGTCTCAAACAGGGGGGAGATATGGTTTATAGGGGAGTAATTCTATACATATGAAATGATCTCTAAAAAAACTTTTTTGAGTTATTTTCTGTGTGTGTTTCTGTAACCAATGTGATTTTTATAAGACACATGTCAAGAGGGGTCTCTAAGTTGAGTCGACGCAACTTGGATTCAAATGTAATACTGTGTTTGTATTAATTTCATTGTGTTCCATCTTTAAGTTGGTTTACTAAACATTGAATGTGATTAATTCTTTTAATGAAAAACAGGAGGGAAATGTTAGTAGAGTTGTTGGATTTTCATTAAAGTGAATTAGAATATATTCAAGGTTTAGACAGCTTTGGGTTAACCTACGTGTGTGATGGGATGTGATGGGCGCATCAGCAGCATCCCCAGCCATGAAACACAGGAAGTTAAATTAAGAAGAGCGCAGAAAACATCTGTTTAGAGTAGCCTCAGGCTTACTTACACAGGGGCTACCGTTTGTTCTGAACATAGAAGGTATTGTCTTCACCTAAGGATGGTGGGACATATTGTTGCATGTGTTTCAAATTATCAGGGTATAAGACCAGAGCTTTTGGTCCATTTCTTTGTCACTCTTCTGCTGTTACATCTAGCAGAGACCCAGACTGCTGCAGTCTGTAAAACTTGTCTGTTTGTGCTGATGTCCAGATAACCTGTAGTTTTGAACCAGCGGCTGACAACATGTATTAAAGAGATTATGTTGTTGAAATGTGAGTAGTTTTTTCACAATATGCCTTAGAGCAGCCATCCCCCTGTGGACTCACCACCTGCAGGAGGATCAGTGAGGGGCTGGTGCTCTGTGTGCTGGGTGGCATCTCTGGCCACCCCCTTGACCCAGAAATGGATTAAAGGGTAAAAAATGGATGGATGGATTTCTAATTTCAACAATAAGAGAATGCTTTAACATTTAAACATTTTAGCAATTGTTTTAACGGGAAACAAAAAGAGCCACTGTCATATTGACTACAAAAAAATTCTATGTTGTAGACTTGGTTGTTGTTGTGCTGCGGTGCCAGAAAAAGTACGATACTCTGTGTGGAGGTGAGTTTTCACATGTTTGATAAAGTTGCTGGTTTTATACTTGTCTGTTTTGGACCCACCTCGTGACAGTTTTGCCTTACACAACGTACAGTCCGCTTTAAACAGCCGGCCGACATCCGCTTGCCGCAAACTTGCTTTCTTGCTGCCAACTTTGGGAGATCACCATGGCAACATGCACCGCACGGTTAAAAATGTGGGTATCAGTTGCCGGTCCTATGGTACAAGTATGAGTACAAGCCTATGGTATTGATCCGATATCTGATACCATTATCAGTGCATCCCTACAAGATTTGAAACCACAAAATAATGAGCTATGTAGTAAAATGTTTAATGTAAAACTGTTTTGTTTTGTCACTAGTTTTATCATGTATCGTCAGTCTTTGTCACATCATTAGATCAGCTGTTTCAATGATAAAAAAAGAGTACAAGCCCTCACTCAGTCAATCAGCTCTCAGTAGAAACACATTTTTAGCTTGTATCAGACAAAGACAGCATGCAACTCTATTTGTTACTAACATTACTTAAAATAGATTAATTCTATTGGGACAAGAAGCATGAATTTATACCACAAAAGAGAGGGGATTCAGCCTTATTGATACATCTTATAGTTGAAGCCACGCTCACAAGAGACCGTTATATTAAAAAGGAACGGAACAGGAATCTGTTTTTGTTGATCTGTTTTAATAGTTTCTATAGGCCCTAGACAAAAGTATTGTTGAGGGAACCATGCCAGTAGTTTTCACAGTAGCCAACAATGAGCAAAGTGACCTTGACAGACTTTGATAACGCAGCAGCAACAGCGGTACACCTCCTCTCCTCTTGGCGATCGCAGCAGATAGGGCCTCTATAGGATGCCGTGCTCTTTTCAGCTGTCAGTGTTCAGGGGGGAACAGGAAGAGAGGTGGACACTGCTGCAGGCTATCACTGACTAAAGAGTGTCTGCGTGTCTGTGGAGATCGCTCACCAAGATTAACGGCTCAGTCCATCTCTGTCACCAAGCGCCTCTGAACTCTGACACGGCTTAAAAAGTAATATGAGGTCCCCCAATGAAATACTGTGGAGAAGAGGTTTGGAGTCTGGATGGAGATGTGTCCAATAGTATTATCGACCATATCATATTCTTGCTGCATTAGTTTGGAAGTTTATAAATGCTTGCTTCATCAATCTGCTTTTCTGTAATGTGTGTTATTCTGGTGTTTTGTTCTGTAAAATTGTATTGTACAGGTTTCAAAATGAAATTCTTGATTGATGGATGGATTGATTGATTCTAGACTGGCGTACCCATGCTTCAATGGTAAGTCTGTTCAGTCTCCAAAGCTGGGCATGGTCCGAGACTCGGGGTCTCGGTCTGGTGCGGGGAACTCTATGCCGTGCTTTCTGGTATAGGTTACACTCAAAGTGGGTCTACACAGTCAAGAAGAGATAGATCCATAGAATGTTTGTTCCTTTTTTTAGGATTCTGCTTGACCACCTCTCCATGCAGATAATAAGTCAAATGCTGTGATGGTCATTCACCGAAATGTGTCCCGATGAAGCCACTGGTAAGTGATATTGGACTAGTAAAAATGATGGAGAAATGCTTTACCCTAACCCCTCCACAAACCACCTTGTGTTTTTATGAATTTAAAACTAGAAGATAGAGGATGTGATTACTATAATATTCGACCATTGAACATTATAATGAGAAGTTTTATTTTGGCCTTGCTTGCTTGTTAAAAAGAAAATACATCTTACAAAACAATGTCTGCATCTTTTGAAAATGGCTAATCTCAAGACATCTTAAAGATACCGTTACATTTGTGCAAATCTAACCAACAATGCTTGTTCTCAAGACAAAAACACAAAATGTATTTTTGTCTCCATGACAACCAATTTTGACTTTAGGTACCACCAAAATAATAGTACACAATCAATCAGAAACAAAAACTGATTACAAAGTGCCTGAACAGTAGAACATGGGTGATTATTCGATTGGGCGGCACGGTGGCTGAGTGGATAGCACTCTCGCCTCTCAGCAAGAAGGTCCTGGGTTTGAATCCTGGTCGGACCAGGGCCTTTCTGAGTGGAGTTTGCATGTTCTCCCCGTGTCTGCGTAGAGTAGGTTTCCTCCGGGCACTCCGGTTTCCCCTACCACTAAAAATATGTACAATAGTTCCGGCATGCACCTCCTGTACTGGCCCAGCTCCCATCTCTGTGTGGAGTGAGAGACAAATGCCCAAAAATAACAATTGTAAACCGCTTTGTGACTGTGAAAGGTGGTATATAAATAAAGATTACTTACTTACTTGTTTATTTATTTCGCTTAATCATTGTATACTTACATTGCTTTTGTTTTGTTTTTCTCATTTCAAATGTCCAAATAAAAACATTCATTCATCCATTATGGCATATACAGTCCATACAAATATTGAACATTCTTGATATGCTTTGTTTCGTGTTTTCACAAGCTTTTAGCAAATTTTCCAAATGATAACAAAAAAGGCTTGATACATCTCACTTAGCAGAATTACAGCAGTAAATGGACTTTTGAACAATTTTCAAATATGTCTAGTTTCACATTTAGCCCTGCTTTTCAAAATTCTGGCTTGCTTCCAAGCGCCACTAGGTCTACACTAAAAGATGGATTAAATCCAATTAAAAAATCCAACTTCTGCAGCGAGACAACAAAAGGTGAACCCAAGTTGCCCAACCCTTTCCCAGTATATAGTTCCCACATCCCTGCTTACTTAGAGAAATGATGGTGGTACTGATTATTTGGGTGTCATTCCCACAGCGTTGTTGGTCCCTGAGCGTTGCTTTTGCTTCATGCCTGCTAATATTTCAACATTATAGTCTACACTGTGGACTCCTCATAAATCATATCATGAAAGCCTGATTATTAGAACCCATCTACTTAATACAAATGACTAATTGATTGTACATTTATCCACTTAAGGGAAATGGGCCTTTTTGCAGGTGCTTTTACAGTGATTACTGCTATAGTGAAAACATCCAGTATATTTGGCACTGGTACACAGTAATAAAAGGAACTCGCTTCAAAATCAATATCTCATTTGAACGGAAGCGAAAGAATGATTCAAGGCTGAAGTCTGGGCAGCACACAATTTCAGCATTATATCATGTGTAGTGTGCCATTTGCAGACTATACCAACTTGGAGAGCAACTTCAATGCAGTTGGAGCTTTATTCTGTGGATTTTTGCAATGCCAGCCTTGCTCAGCTGTCTGGTTAATACTATCATCAAACAGGTTTTTCTTCCAGAGACACACACATGCGCGCTCACACACACACACACACGCACACACACATATACACAGCATGTCTGGTGCAAATGTCTTTGTCGGTCTTGACAGAATGTTGGAAAAGTAAAAGCTAACAAAACTAACAAGCAGGTTCCTCTACAAACACACAGACATTGTGAACAGTATGGGCAGGCCTTTTCACAAAGATCTTCTGCTGCTTTATAGAATGTGGATGATAGGATGGTTATGTCAAAATAAATACATGTTTTTATATAAGGGTCCTTTAACTAAAAAAGTCAAAGAATGCATGTGTGATAATTGACTTGCACATACTTCCTTGTTTCTTGTTTGTTTGTTTGCTACTGATTTTAGTCACTAATTTAATTAAGAAACCGTTATTGCACAGACTGTACCGCGGATGGATAGATCAAACATAACTGCGCCACACCCACCACTAAATCACCCTTGCACTTTAGGTCAGTTTATCTGGCAACGCAGTTTGAAATGTTTGCGTTAGAAGCTCAAAGTGCATCAAAGACAACCGTAAAAAGACAATGCGCAAAATAAAATGCGTACAAAGGTGACGTTAAGTTTGTGACTGATGTACACCTTGTCCACTTCACAATCCCGACTGCTTTCGCTGCACTGTACATTCCGGCTCCGAGCTCATTTAGCTTGGCATTCTTCATCGGTGTAACAGATGGACTGGAGCTGACCAGGAACAAACTGTGAATATCAATTTCAAATGTGTCACAAATGCGATTAGATTTTACAGTCTTCAACGACAAAAACTTACTTGCTTTGTATTTTTGATTTAATGCAATTGTGGAAGGGGCTGTGTGTTGGTGTCAATGTCAAAGAACAAAGATTGTGTGAGTATTGTTTTTTGGCCCATTGGACATTGTGTTCTTTATATACTGGGCAGAAAGTTCTTTTAAACATGATAAACTGCAGTGTCAAAAATGTTATCCGAGTAAAAACAAATTGTAAAAGTATTTTTCCACCATGAATCCTTTATGAGATGTCCTGAAGAATATCAAAAGTTCGCGGGAAATCCTGTTTGGGCAAAATGGTTGCATTTGCGTCTTGATACACCTTTTTTTTTTCCTCTACTTCTATCACAATTGTACAAAACACACTGTAAGTATTTATGAAAAGCATTTTTGTGTGTTTCTTTTAACATTTATTTGAATATGCTCATGGACTACAGTGTAAGTAGCCTTATCTAATCATGAATGTTACTACTAAAAATGAGCTCAACACACCTTTGGATATATCCATATGCTGTGTTGGGGTGATTAGCATATTCTAATTCCTTTTAGAAATAAAATAAAATAGGTTAACATACTTCCAGTGTGTTTAGTACTATTGTGATATAAGTTAAGAACAACGTCTTTTGTTCTTTGAACAAAACATCATCAGTGGCTACAACTAACCTGTCTCGGGAATTGAGGAATTAAGAACAATTAAACCTATTTGCTCAAAGATGATGTCTTTGTTAAAGAAAGGCTTTTTCTAATCTAAAAAAAACTCCATATGTGTTCTTCATTCACCTGGTATTATTGGCCGTAAAGTTACGCCTTCTTTAAAGGTGACACTTAATGGTAATAGGTGAGTAAGTAATCTTTACTTTTTATAGAACTGACTCTCGTAAACCATCTCTTGTATATATTTAAGAACTTATATTCCTACTGTCTTTGTGTGATCCTTTTTGCCACTTTAGCTTGGTGTTCTGGACACCGTATAGAAATGATTCACAGTGGAAAAATACTGATACAATTTTTTCCTTTTTGGGTGGAAAAACCAAGTTTTCCTAAACTTTGTCATGTGAAAGATACTGCTGCTTAAATTTTAAGGACTTCCAGCCCAGCTTTTAAAAGCTCAAACGGCAAAGGGTAAGAAGACAATATTTAGACATTGTTTGACATTGATGGAACCGACAGATTTTTTTTTGTTTGGACACTTTATAGAATCTATAGTGAGAGAAATACAATAATATTACAATTATATTGTAATTAATGTGACATGGAACAAAAGAAACACAGGTGAGGAGCACTATGCTGTCTGCAATAACATCTCTAAAAAGTCGTATGTGTCCGATCCTGCTGCCATTTCACAGTAAATGGCTCTTTATCTCGGCAGGGATAAGTGTGACAGGCCTGCCTCCTGCCCCATTCACATAGACAGGGCACAGGCAAATTTACACCCAAAGAATACACCTCATGAGCAGGGATTTTGGGCTGCAGATTGGCCTGTATGGGACCCGTCTAACACTAGAGGCTGTTGGCTCAATCTCTGTCTTGACAGCAGACTTTATTCCAGAGGTGGCATGACAAGAGGTGGGTGGATTATATTATTCTTTACATCTATGGGACCCAGAGACAATCAGCCCACCTGCTTTTACCATAAGGGTCCTCAGGCGTTTACTTTTTGTATGGTTTAAAAACAGACAGAGCACAGAGACCCATTTTAAGCAATTAACATGGAACACAATAGAGGATTTGCCCCTTGTGTATCATTGGAAAAACGCTCTCTTTAAGCACAATTAGTAGCATTTATACCACTCTCCGCTGTTTAAACATTCTTCTAATCTCATATTTAGATACAACATGCGGAAAGTGGTCTCATTATAACAACAACAATGATAATTTCTGTAGAGAGGACAAACTACAAGTTCTTTAAATGCAATAAAATTAAAATAAGTCAGATACATTACTTGGGTATGACGATTCACTCAAGCCCTGATTTGAACTTAATTCATTATGGAACCACACTATGACTTTTATTTTAAAATCCACATTTTTCTTACAACTTATACTATATAGTCTAACATTGCATCAAAAACAAATTTAGACTTTAATGCTTTGTTAACATTGACAAACCAATTTTTAGCAGTTCAAAATTGATAATTAATTAATTGTTACATCTCTAATGTATCTTATCCAGTGGTTTCAGATGTTTTAGTCCACATCTTTTAGAATAAAATTAAACAATAAAATATATCATATGTCTATTTTCATTTACAAACAAAGAAATACAATATTTTTGTAACGTTGCTATCCTAAAAAAATCATTTTGATAGGCACGTCCTAAAGTCAGAACTTTATCCAAAATCTCTCCTCTTTGTTATTCCGTCTCATCCCTCATAGCTCCGAGCTCCGTCTTTCCGACTTATAGGAATGACTCTGACCTCATTATTCTGCATAGACCCACAAGAGTTTTTCCGTTTTTTAATATCTGCTGAAGTTACTAAGCCTGGTGATTTTATACATAGTCATATCAGTGAGTGGGGAGTATCGGCCTTCAAATTGTGTCCCAAAAGCTGCGTGTGATGGAAATGAGAGAATAAGCAAGATGAGGATGCAGTGCACTCCATCAAGGGGCCTGGAGAGACGAGGTGCAGGTGTTTTGGCTGCTTCTCCGCATACGGCAGGTGTGTGCGTGCTGGGAGGGGAGAATGCAGCCGGAGCAATATTAAAATAAGCACCGACAGCACTCACCGCCACTAGAATCATTTTGACGAGGGGCTGCGGATATTAGAGATCTTCTCCCTCCACCAAAAAATAAATAATTTTAAGAAACACCTGCACAGCTCGGGCGCACGCAAACACAAATGCGTGCAAACACACACCGACACTAACACCGTATCAGTCCTCACACGCAGGTGGCCCAAGTGCTGCCACAGCCAACCCAGAGAAGGTGCTAAAGGACTAACAAGAATATTTATGGAACGTATAGCACGAGTGTAGCTAACTTTGATATTAAAAAAGTCTATCGAATATAATCCCTGTGACTTGTTCTTTGCTCTTAAAACTGGTTCTATCACTGATTGTATTTATTTTTGTCCTTTATCAAACACTAGGACTCCCAGAATTCCTCTATTATTAGAACTCCCAGAGTAGTAATGTTGACAGATCCCATTCAAATTAGAGGAATTCTGAAAAAAAAATGCTCAATTAAAGTATTTGATATTTCAGAGATTTTCTTAAAATGTAAGTAATTTATACGGGTTTGATCTGTATTACATGCTAAAACGTGTTAATGTAAATAAAATAAAACAAAACAAGTTGATAACTGATGCACATAAACAGTGTGTTGCTATGGTAACAATCGCCGGCTCCAAGCTGAACCAGTCTCGGACCAGTCAAGGATCGAGATAATTTCATGATCATAATTACCTTGAAACAAACTCTATATAGAAACAGAAAAAGTCAAAGTTTTAAAGACCAAAAACGGACATAAGCATAATCACACTTCAAAAATGGAAAGCCGTAATTAATTGTTGCCGTAAATCAGGTTTTTTATTTCAGACAGAAAAGTGAAAAAGAGCGGACCACACTCCCTTAGCCAAGAAAGACTGTTCCAGTAAAGCAAAACAAACTGAATACACAATTCCATGAGAATACAGACAAATGATAAACAAAGGACAAAAAGCCAATAACGTTTGAGGTCACAATGAAAGACAAAACCTTCTTACAAGTGAAGCGATGTGAAAATGAGGAGTGAATAATTGATCAGCGTGAATGGGCACATACTGGTTCAGGATCAACAAAGTCCTTTCTATAAATAGTGGTTTTCCAGCAGAAGCAGCTGAGCTCTTCGGGTCTCGGGCTCCTGCGTCCCCTGGGCCTGGAGGTGTCTCTGGATAGGTCCTTAAGGAGACTGTGGCTGCGTGCATCTCAACATTCAGAGCCACAGCTAAACACGTGTGACATCACCACCACTGCTCTGGCCTGGAATCCATCCACACAGCAATTAAACAAGCCCCGGCCAGCTGCTCCACACGCCTCAGCTCAGCGCGGACGATACGCCAACTAATTACATAACAAAGACACTCTAATCAGCTCTGCCTACTACTGCAACTGCCGCTTTGTGTCTGGGGCGAGACGCATCAGGAGAGGGCAACTCAGATATGACTGATCGCACGGCTCGTTTTGGATTATTCACTTTGGGTTTGACTACCTAATTTACTATTTATGTCTAACAAAATGAACTACAATATAGTCAAATCTGGGACCAAGGAACCACTCTAATATTCTTTTGTAACATCTTGTACTGTGTAATTTTTTTTTTTTGAATGATCCGTAAATTTGATGTATTTTTATGTCTTATAGGGACAAGGTCTGCAAAATAGCTGTTACAGGCTACAGGTCTATGAACATGGCACTGGTTATTTGTAACAATGCTTATTTTTCTGTCCCTATCGAATAAACATATAATAAATAATATTATTATTAATTGTTAATATATATTCTATTTATGTTTATTCTCAAAACAGTTTTCTTCTATCACTAGTTTACACAAGCATGCATTTTTTGGATTTTTCAGAAAAGTGAAACTCGGTCAATCAAGCTGAAGAAAGCATGTTGTGGTCTGATTTGTTCCCAACATTATATTTTTACAAGACTTTTTTCTGTTACAAAAAGAATAAAGAGAACAACTTTATCATTCAAGCATTTATTAAATTACGTTCTAACAATAACATCAAATTATGTTTATCCATTCTTTTTGCTGACGAAATCTGGTACACATTGAAGTGTGATTTGTTCACAATATAAATATATATATATATATAAAATGAGACAAGAAAAGTTATTTATCAAACTTTTAACCATTTGACAGATGCACTCTAAACAAAATCCAACTTAATAGATCAACAATCGCAACAAAAAAGTGCAGCCCAAATGAGTCCAATAGTCTTTATGGCCTTTAGTTAGCAAGGCTGCATAGGGACAATGGCGTTTTATTGTCTGTTCATTCCTTGTGGAAATCTCTTCAGTTGGGACAGTCTATTTATCCGAAACGCCTGAACGAACCGCGCTGCTCTTGTTTCTTTTTCAGCACTCGGTGTCATGGAGCAAACTGTGTGTAAAATGATTACACATTCAGGTCTTTGCTATTGTTGAGGTGAAGCCATTCCCACTCGCAGATACAAGATCCATCACAGTTAATGTTCTTAAGGAAACTCTGGCTTATCCTAATTATCGCAAACACAGACTAGCACAATTTACTTGTTTAATCAAATGGTGTACTTTGTTTAATTAGCTGGGTTTGAGCACGAAGTGAAGGCGGAAGACGGACATTTCGGAGAGGAGAGAGATGGCTATGCACGTACAATCACTGTTTGCCTGAGGACAAAGGGAATTAGAAAGAAAATTACCAAGCCATTGTGGAATCTGCTCTCCAAGCACAAAAAATAGAGAAAAAGTCCTTCCAACTTGAGGTAGGACAGAATCTGCTTAACAACACATACACAGGCACTTTTTCAAGAGCATTTAGTTTTATTAACTTTAAGGCACTTTTGTTGCACTTTAGGTTAATTGTGTTGCATGTTTGTCTTGTATAATCCAAACTTATTTATGAACAACTAGACTCAATGTCCCAAGGACAAAGAGCCATACACATACTCCGATTCAGTATCTTAATTGCTTTGAGGAAACTAGAATGTGTCTGATGGTGGTTAAACAATGAAAGGCTCAAGCTGTTTGTTTAAAAAAGTATTATCAACATTTGTTTCAGACATTTTAGTTTAGAGCTGCTGAACACTGAGACAAAACGTCATTTTGCCTTCCCAATCATGGTTGTTCTTGTTGCAATTGTTGTTTTTCCTGCACAATTTTAGATCAAAATCTCATATCTAAACTAATCACATTATCAAAGGAATAATCACTAGATTAATCAATTATCCTAATTACACTAATTACACATGCAGTTGCAGCCAGAGTTGTCAATTTATATATATAATACTAAACTCTGATTTTGATATAAGAAATACATTCATGACCACAGCAATTATTTATGAAACGCTCTGTTTGGACAAATAAACTCAAAAGAATAATACTTTTTTATGAGACCACAAAGTGTTTTTACAAGTTATTCTAATTTAATTTAACATTGTGTGAAAAAGTTCATGCATTATTTAGCATCTCAATTTCAATTTCATTTCAATAAAAGTTTTATTATAAAAAAAAAACATTGAATTTTCACTTTTGACAACCTTAGGCCAGACGCACACATTAAGAGTGAACTGGTGCCCATAGTGAGGAAGTCTGTGCTGCTGGCAAGTACACAAATTAAGACCAAGGATTCTTTTTTTTCCACAAAAAGTTCTCAAGTTCAGGCAATCCAATCAAAAGAGGCAAACTAAACGCTTCACAGAGATCTGAAATCCATGTGAGACTGGAGTGTGTTCTTTTCTCCAGGACACGGGTCTGCACCTGATCCGCTCCTCATGCTGCGCTGCCCCTCTCAGCCCAGACCCTCCACACTGTCAAATGAGACCAATTACTACAGCCGCAATCAATCGTTCCCAGCAACGGAACCAACATCAAAGTCATCGATTGTGAACAAGGCTCCGCTGCACGTAAGGTGATCAACCCCTCGCAACTCCTCTCAGGGCATTGATTTCTGAGGCCACTGCTCTCCGGCCAGAAGAATGGATATTGTTCAAGTACAGGTGGCTCCCAAAGTTTAAAAGTGTGGAAGATGTTGAAGTGGACTGAGATAAAACATGATGTAGAGTTTGTCTTGTAGCCGATGGTCATCATTGGTTAATCTTATTCTGTGTGGGAGAGAGCATGTGTTATTATTCTTCAGTTGGTCAAACCTGAAATATTGGCGCTTTTATTATCCAGTACAACCGATGAATATATGTGTGTGTAATGTAGTTCAAAATTATTCTGAAAGTTGGTCTGGCTGACAATTGTATGCAGCAAGAGCAACATTTTATGAAGAAATCCCATGAAAACCAAAACCAATCTCCGTAGTGAGCATTAGCAGAATCACCTCTAAACGCCTTTTGTGCTCAATTTGAGAAATCATTGGAAAAGTCTTTTTAAAACCAAGTCAGATAATAACAGCCTGAAGGCCAAACATTTTATACTTTTCTTATTTTGAAACGAGCACTTAAGTCAGAAGACGCAAACATATGAAGGATGTTCCATCATTTTCTGAAATTAATAAGTTTCTCACATCTCTGTAGTTTTTGACGGTCCATGGGCGGCAGAATGTGTTTTGTTTTGTTGAAGATTAATCCAATTTGTGATTGATAAGTAGATTAGCGGCGGCACAGCTATACACTCCTCTCCCTATAAGCTGCTTACTTATTGGATCCCCCAAGTCATCAGTTACCGTGATTACGCTTCTGCCATCCCGCTGTGAATGGGTTAATAATGAGAGAATTCTGAGTATGTCTTTGGCAACT
The DNA here is from genome assembly GCA_964034765.1 of Knipowitschia caucasica. Classification (NCBI taxonomy): domain Eukaryota; kingdom Metazoa; phylum Chordata; class Actinopteri; order Gobiiformes; family Gobiidae; genus Knipowitschia; species Knipowitschia caucasica. The sequence continues at coordinate 45,299,621 of OZ035824.1, read as the reverse complement.
CTGTAGATGAAACACATTGCGATATTATGTGGAAGGTCATGTTTCCTATAAAGTTTCATTGATTTTTGAGCAGTAATATTTTACAGGAGGAATTCAAGAACAGATTTTTAAATTGTAAACTGTAAATGTTCCGCACTTAAATAAGTAGGAGTCCCTCATTTATATATTTCATGAACATTTTATTGTATATTTTACAATAGAAATACTATAAATGCGCAATTATGTGTATCTTTATCTTGGTTTTAAAGTTAAGTACAGTAAGTTAAGTATACTGAAAATGTACAGGAATATTTAACTCATGGTTACTGATTACATTTCATAATCCGACAATCCTGTGCAAAACATAATATACAATGCCTTTTCAAATGATTAAATCAGATTAGAAACACCTTTTACGAAAACCTTTTAAGTATAAATATTTTTGAGTCCACATTTCCTAAAAGGGAACCAAGAGACCCTATATATGTATGTACATATGGTATATTTACATTCCTCACGCTCAGTACTGGCACTTACTCCCGAACACTCATGTGGTGTGGAAAAGAAAGTGTACACTGCACTTTAACTTTATTTATCGTAATATTTAATAATGCGCTGTGAGAATTGTCAACTCTGTCACTCCAGACGATAGAGGTGACTTTCTGAGCGTCTGTGAGGACTTGGGAAACAAATGCCTGCCCTTGTTGGCACTCAAGGACATTCGCAGCCCTGTGACCAGTGTTATCAACTTGTAACAAAGACGAGTCCTCAGAGCCGCAGGCAACAAGCGCCTCGGCAACAAGCGCCTCGGCAACTCTTATGAATTTTTGATGAATTTGTACCTGATACGGTGTGAGACTGAGCCGTAATCACAACAAGAGCACTGCTGCATTACAACTCATTGTGTGTCTTTGTGTGCGTGTGTGTGTGTGTGTGCATGTGTGCGTGCGTGCGTGCGTGTGTGTGCGCGCGTATGTGTGCGCGTGTGTGTGTGCGTGTGTGTGTGTGTGTGTGTGCATGTGTGGGTCTCACGGGACAAAATGTGAAGGGAAAAAACCTTTTCAAATATCTTTAATGCAATAGCTAAAACTACTTGTCGTGCCGTCTACAATTAACATATGCTGTACTTCTTTTGTAGACACAGTAAATATAGAGCTTTATTTATGCAGCTGTGATGTTGATGTAGTGGTTGTGTCCTTAGTATAAGTTTGGTGTGTCTGTGTGTCTGTGCGTGTGTGTGCGTGTGCATGTGTGCGTGTCTGTGTGTGTCCATCCATGTGGGTGTATAATTAGTGGAGGTCTGAGGGGCTGATGGCATAGACTGGTTGCCTCGCTTCCTTCAGCCTTCCCAGGGCAGCTGTGGCTACTGCAGTAAGCGAGGCAAGTTTTTTTTGTATAGCTAAATTCAGCACAGTCCTTTCCAACCCTGAGTATGGAATGAGGGTTGGAATGATAATGTGAAGCATCTTAAAGCTGAAACTGACTTTGAGAAATTTTCGAATCAGAACGTTGAGCTCGCTCTCTCTGCTCGCCCTCCCCGCACGGAGCTTTCGCCCCCCATTTCCCTTCCCCCCTCAGCCTCTGCTCATGCTAACTGTATATGGAGCTCACGTCTCACAATATGGACACATTTGAAAGTGGGTGGCGTAACCATAGAATGATAGAACCGGGAAGCTCGGAGGAACGAGACTTTCTTTTGGATGGCTGTTTCACTGTGTAAGCAGTAACCGGTAACGAAGACACGGGAAGTTTCAGGTTAGCCTCCGCCTCTTGTTTAACTCCGCTGTCTGTGCTAACAAGAGACCTGTAGCTTTTCTCAAGAAAGCGGGGGCCAGTGGTCCGCTGTGATTGGTCACAATCTGGTCCCGAAACAATTTCTCATCCTTGTTTCACCAAAACTCGATCTAAATTTAAATGCCACGGCAGCACAAATTTGCGTTACTTATTCTTCAAAAGGACGTATATCCCAATGCATTGCATGGATATGGATTGAATTTTCGTAATGAATACAAAAATAAAGTCAGTTAGTGCAGCTTTAAGGTAAGTGCTAAATACCGAAAATGGTATGCATGACACAAATGAGTCCAAATGTAAGCCAATAGTGCCATGAGGTCTTTTTATGAATTTGTTTTCTCACAAATAATCATGTTGATACTTGCTAACATTATATATTATAACCTTATAACCATCCTACTCCAGACTGTAGTAATTTAATATTCAGCATTCAGAGTTCTAGTTTTTCTGAGAGACGTTACAGGATCCCTCTCCTAATGAAATACTGTTGAGATTTTAATTAAGAAATCACACAGCCCATGAAAACATGTTGCCTTTCAGTACAATAGACTGCTCTGTGTGCACACAATGATTTCATCGGAGGTGGTGGATTAAAATGTCCCTTTTGTTAAATGCATGACAGCCTCTATCAGTTCATACAGATGTGAGCACTAAAGCCACATCTGTAAGAGATATAAGTTAAACTCCTGTTCCACGTCAAGCAGGCGCAGCACCGGTGGACCAGTCGCAGTGGCAGAACTTCCTGTTTTTTTTTCTGCAGTGGTCCATTATCTGTTTTAAATGCACTTCCAATTGAGCCTGCAAGCTGTAAAAGTGTACTCTGGGTCTGATCTCAGAAACAGCAGTGCAGTCTGTGTGGAAGGCTGCCGCAGAGGTGGCCTCAAATACAACTTTCGTACATGGTAATTAGATAATAGGTTTTTGGAAAGAATGGCGGCCGTGACGAGCACATTCTAACAAACACAGCAGCTGGGACACAGTGTTCTACAATAACAGCGAGGAGACTCAGGTAACAGGGCTATCTCTGCTCTCCTGTTCTGTCAGAAACACCAGCATGTTCACCCAGAATGGGCTTTTCCACACCCATTGTTGCCCTTTTAATAAAGAAATACAACTACCTCTAACTACCGCAAAGTTTGGGCTCACTCAGGAATGTTATATTTTCAATGAAACCTAAACATGAACAAGTCATAACTTTGATGAGCACGAACCAAATCTACAAAAAGACACACATAGGTCAAGGAACAAACTAATCAAACAAAAAATCCAAACAATCTGTGCAAAAACAAGATAAAAAAAAACTATATAGAAACTCACAACAATGCCCCTTTGATGTCGATTAGCCTCTTCCTTTCCAATTCCATTCAAAAGCGCCTCTTCCCAACAATAATTGAATACCACACACTGATAAGTTAATTGTCATCTTCATTGGAAACTGTTTTTCTTGCTAAACACTATAGTACATTTGTAAATAAATAAATGTGTACTTTGTCTTTATTGTGCAAATTTGATGTAGAATTTTCAGTCAGGATTCTTAATGCCTGTGGGTTAAAGGAATAAACCTGAATTGTACACAGATCGTTGCCTTAAACAGCCTTATTGCTATAGATTTTTTTAAATGAGCTGGTCATATCTCCGGTCATCAGCACAAACGTAAACAGCAGCTGCTCACAGTGCAATAATGTCCTTTTGAAGATAAGGAATTAAATAAATCACTGGCTGGAAAGATAAATGCATTTTGGTGATGGGGACAATCTATCTTCACCGCTTCACTGCACTTATTTACCAAATCTTAGCTCCTAAAAGGCTTGAGATTCTGGCTTTTAGTGAGAAGGACATGCTCGTGGCAGCTGTGGCCATCAGTCATCTCAAGTCCAGGTCAAACAGGCATGCTTGTACTAACTGTATAGGTATAATGGAAGGGTAGAAAAGCTTAAACATGTTATTAAGTTTAGCAACAAGCCACAGACGTGAGCTGAGTCAAATTATAGAGAGACATTTTGATTTGAATTGATTAAATAAATGTATCAAAGAATCTTCAGATCTCTCTGGTGTGAATGTCTCACTCATTTATTCTGCACTCGATACTAAAGCCTTGAAATGACTATTCAAAGTTTGTAATATTAATGATTTTTCTATTGATTCTCATGTAGAATGACCGTTGGGACCAGAAATAGCTAACCACTACCCTGCACGTTCAGAGTCACGCTAACATTGATTTTCACTGATGCGTAACCTCCATAACGTGTACACAGCGTGAAGGAAAACTATCTTTAAGGCTATTTGACCAAACATATTGATCATTCTGCGGACACAGCTTCAACTGTAATGTGGCTGCACTCATCGCCTGCTGCTGACAACACAACTTTGCAGTGCTATTTCTTCATAAAAGTGAACCTGTCCTCTTGCCCCGCCTGCTCCCTGGATTTTCTGCCATAAATCCTGTTGGCTTTTCGGCTCCCATTTGTTCGTGGTTCTCCCTGGAGCAGTGCTGGCAGTGGCCCAGTCCAGCTCCTCAGACACATACAGACAGATGGGCTTTGTGGCCTAATGGCAATGATGCGAGTGCGGCCTTAAGCTTTTATCAACAAGGCCTTGACGAATGACGATGCTCATCATCGTAGGTTAGGGACCATTAGTCTAACACCATTCACTTCATCTGTTTTGGCCAGAGCCTGCATACTTCACACACCCTGAACTGCGGGGCCTTGGACACTCATTACAATAGTTCTTAACTAAAACTTACTTTGTATTTTGAAACAGATGTCAAATGGCTTGCCTTGTTCTGGCGCTTTGACCAAGAGCAAGTATCCAATAGCAATAATGAATGGGTAAAGAAAATAGTACATTAATTTTGGAGTTTGCATGTTTCTCCTTATGTCTGCGTGGGTGGGTCCCCAATCCACCCAAAACATGCACCATCAATAGAATCATTCATCTCAAGTCATACTAACCAAGCATCAACATCAGGAGATGGGTCCCTGGACGCTGCACTATGTTGATTGCTGCTCCTGATCTGATTCCTCATTTCGACCCTGCACTGATTATCGAAAGGTGAACAATGCGAATAAGGCAGACCTGTATCCTTTGCCTCGGATGGAGGACTGCCTTAATTAGGTTGGTTCTACAAAATAAGTTAGCAAATTTGATCTCTTATTTATTATTGGCAAGTGCCTCTTTCTAAAAGAGCTTGTGAGATTGCTACTTTTATAACACCATCTGGTTTATTGTATTACACAGTTATGACTTTTGGATTGCGGAATGCTCCTACCACCTTTTATAGTTTAAAGCCTAGCGTACATCGGACTGGCAATGAGTTGCTGCCCCGCACACATCGACAATCTGACGAAAACGGGCAACTCCCAGTAGCAGACCAGTCTCGGGAATAACAGCGCGTACATCGACAGCAACTACAGTGTGTTTTCTGACATAAACTGTAGAGGGCGCGCAATACAGCAATACACACACGTTGTCGGAGCGGCGCATGGAGCGCGCACATCGGGTCATATCTCCGAAACTGAGGACAACTAGTTGCCGAAAAGTAGAACACTGGCAACTGACTGAAACTGGAGACCGACTGTTTCTCTCCAGTTGTAAGAGCGCGCGCATCGACCGATTTCGGCAACTGATCATCTCCCACCATCTCCTCTCAGTTGCCAAAAGCCGCCTTGCAACTAGTTGTCTCCAGTTTCTCTGTCGATGTACGCTAGGCTTAATGAATCGCATAGTCTCTAGTCTGGAAGGTTGTGCCATTTATCTCGATGATGTGGTGGTCCCAAACACTTGGGATGAGCCTCTCTGCAGAGTGCAAGCCCTGTTCGACATACGGGAGTGGGCCAGGTTGACGGTAAATCTGGTGAAACGTGAATTTGCCAAGGGGCTTTTGTTAAAGGCTCTTCTGTGTTCTACTCCGGTGTTGGCAATACCAAATTTTAAGCTGGAAGTTGATTGTAGTCATATTGGTGGACTGTGTCTTCTCTCGGAAGTTTAATAATTACCAACTTAAAGGACAGCAATACACCAAATCCACTTTGTTACCTCATAAAATGCATACACACGTTTATTACAGGTCTCTCTACATGTCCCGGTCACTTTTTTGATGTTTTAATGCAAATAAGATACAATCTCACTTTTGAGCCTAAAACTGTCCGTGTGGCGCCCTCCCTACATTTTTGGTGGCACTACATTTGAATTTGGTGCCTGGCCTCTTCATTGGCTCAGGAGTGCAAAGTGACGTTGCTTTGTACAGCATGACCCATCCCTCTGCGCCTGTGGCACAAAAGCATCCAAGTCTCACGCACGCTCTCATAGCAAATTTTCCTGGCGTCATATAGTGGTTTAAAATGTGATTATATCATTTGCCCGCGCATTTCTGGTGTGTAAACTATTGTTTTAAGCCAGCAGTGACAACAAGCGAGCTGTCGATCACGGCCCAGACCACGCTCGACTCTAAGCCACCTTATGCCCTGGTCCTCCGTGCAATGCCCTTTATAGAGAGAATTTCCAAATGGTCATGTGGGCGGAGTAAGGCTGGGCACTGGTGTTTAGATTTCCTTCAACTATTCAGTCATTGAGAAGTAGACCATAATCCCCTTACCTTCCTCAAATCCCCACAAAACCCAAATCAACGGCTGATGCATTGGGCTCTGAAGAATGGGTCCAATGCAGCAGAAAATTCTCTTCGGAGACAATATAGGGTTCCTTAATATTAACCTTACCAAACCTTGGGTGTTGGATAAGGTTAACTTCAAGATTGCACAAAGGAGCACAGCCCATTGACTTGATTGGACTGCCATCTCTAAGGCCCATGGCTTGGTTCAGACGTGTAAGCAAGCAGTTGTCATAAATGTACAAGTAACTTGATAAATCCACTGTTCTATGCTGTTAAAGGTTGGACAGATTCTAGAAGAACTGACAAGGCTCTGATATTGACACAAAATATGACTAAAACATCTCCAGGTTGTCTTGTTATGCAGGAAAAATGTGGTAATATGTTTTAGGATGTGTCTTTAAGTGCCTGTTGTTATTATTATAGCTCTAATCATTTTCCAAGAGTAATCAGTTTGGATCATTGGGTTACATTTCAGCATTGACAAACAAACCAAACAAACATTTGGCTTTAAACTTGAGGGATATTCTATTTTTATGTAAGCTATAAGGTTTGGCACAGCATATAATAAAAAGCTGCTGCCTGCCTGTCTTTCATATACAGTCTCTACAGTATATTCCCAGTTACATGTTAACATTTTTCTAACATGCAGGTCACATAAGTCAACTAAATCAGACCCATTTGCCAAATAGACTCATCATGATACCACTTGTCCATCATTTAAAGCCTATGGTGTAATTATCGGATCACAAAACCAGATAGGAGGTGCTCAATGGAGGGTTATAGAAACATTTTCGGTGCCTCCATGATGAATATCTATGCTGAAAGAAAAGAAGAAAACATGTCTCTTTTGATCAGCCCAGAAGTTTTGGCACAAGTTGAAAGTTAACTGCTGAAACTGCGGACTTTTCCTAATCACTGTGCGGTTTGCTCAGGGATGGCAATGTTTACAAAAGGGAGGCTGATGAAATAGCTTTGATTACGAACATCCACACACTCCCTCTTTCGATGCTTGGGACCCTCATATGCTATAAGTCTTCATGAAATGATATTTACTATAATGTATCCAAGGCGACAAGGGAATCTTTATTCTGATTTGTGCTTGACAAGAGAAAAGCGCCATCCAAACTCTCCATGTCGGGGCTCGCCTGAGTATAGACGTCAAAGATTGTATAAAAAGGTGTTATATTTTAAATGTGACGTCTTACTTTGTTTGGGTTTACTTTTATCTGAACAAAGATACAGAGATTGCAGCATTTTGGAGCCAGAGCTGCCAGTAGTGTGACAAAAATGTAAATTATTTAGAAATAAACTGTGAAAAATATGAAATGTAATGAGTGTACATTTTCTACAGTAGCAGAGCCAAGAGGACACGGAACTCATTCTATTTATTCATAAAACATGTTGTATCCAATGAATGCCAGCATTATTCACCAGACCAAGGTAATAATAGAAGCATATATCATATATTAAAGACCTCATATAATGTAAAGTAGTTACATACAGTGTCCCTGAGCCACAACCACAAAGGGGATATTCTTTTTTTCTCCATAATGTATGGGCTGCTATTTTAACACCACTGAAATCAGAAGCGCTGTGAAAATGTTATAACAAGGATGTGCAATATGATTTAATGACAAACATGAAAAATAAGTAAATTTGTAGGTATTAATTTTAGGTATAAAAATATGAATAATGCATTGTTTTTTATATAGACCACTCAAAGACACTTCAATTCAATTCAATTTATTTGTGTATAGCCCTAAATCAGTAGTCATCTCAGAGGACTTAACAAAACCGTTGAAATCGCCAACACAGATCAGAGAATCAAACAGTTCAAACACTTCTCATGTCATTATTCATTCACACCGTACACGGCGGTAATGAACCACTGCTGTAACCGCAGCTGCCCTGGGGCACACTGCCAGAAGCAAGGTAGCCAGCATGTGCCACTCACACACCAGACTCATTCCAGGCCGTGTGGGTAACGTCGCTTGCCTCGGGACACAACAACAGATTGGTAGAGGTCTCCCATCACAATACTAACCAGGCCGTGCCCTGTTTAGCTTCAGAGGTCTGAGAGGATCTTGCTTTAACGTGCAGGTGGCGTCATATCATTTTAATGTTTCTTGTCTCGTTTTGTAAAGTGTCTTGTGTGAATTCTGCACAAAAACACTTTCCCTAAGATAAAACTATCTGTTGTTTACTTAATTAAGTATTATAGATTAAATTAATTGATTTGACTGAAAATCATAGATATGTGAAATATTTGCTACGTAACTTACCTCTCTATGGATTTGAACATTAAAGATACTGAATAAAAGCTTAAATAATAAATACATAAAATTGTCTCTTCAAATGTTCAATACATTTCTAAATTTTTCTAGCCTCCATTTTTTTCTGCCACCATTTGACCTGCGTTCAAGTGACAGTAAACTAACAGTATCTTAAAGCCCAGACAAATCATTCAAAACCTAATTATTGTTAATGATTGCATGAAATAAGTAATGGACGTTCCAATTTGGACAATCCTCAGCGGAGACACTTCAAATAAAAGCAGAATAAAATATTGTTTAATGCATGAGTAGTCCTATTCTACAAATGGAATATAAAGTGGTCTGAATGCCTGAACACACCATTTACTCTTATTCAAAGTGAGTGCTCTGACCAATAGCAATGCGTTTACGGGTCACCTCCTGATTAGCTCCCATCAACTCTAATGATCCCTTCATCTCAAATATCATTCCAGACTTTGACGGCGTGTGCATCAATTTTCAACATGTTATTAAGCAGGACACTCCGAACAGAAACCACGACTTTCACGCTTCTGCCAGAGCAAATGGAATGCGTTATGTGGAATGTGCTCACTCGAGTCAGAAGAGGCGGAGGGAGGATTTTAAGATGCCGCGATGCACTCAGGTATTTCAGGCTCTGTGTGTCCAGTGAATAACCCAATTATACATCACTTCACATATTTTCATATTTTTATCCAACCAGTGAGATGCTTGCCATGAAAATGTATGTTTTTACCCCCATCTTGATCAATGCATATTCGCGATTCATTTTTTTTTTCAACCATCTAAATAAGTCAAATAAACTCTGCCGTTCAAAAATGTATCGACTCAGCCATTTACTTATTTATTACTTATGAATTACTTAAAACAAAAACAATTTAATACCAGCTTTTTAAATGTTAAAACAATCAATTAAACAACAATTAAAGTTACATAAACACACACACATGTACAGATTATAAATTATACACTGCGTTTCAATCTACAAATCACTGCGTCAGGATTGTGTTGCATAGCGCTACATTCAAAAGCACAAACTCACACAACAATGGCCAATAAAAACCTTTTTACTAATGAAAACATTATGGAATGATATAAGAGTTTGTGCCATCAGAGAAATATGAATTACAAAACGTAAATATTTTTCTTTACCAAGTAGATTTGGGAAACGTCATATATGTTAACCTTTGAGTCGTGTTCGGGTCAAATTAGACCGATTTGCGCATTTCAACAAAAAGAGAGAGGTACATTTGAAAAAAACGACCCAAACTCCCTCCCCCTTCCTTTCTGATTGGTCTACGCCTACGTAGCTATTATCATTAATCAAACATTATACGACAAATCTGCAGAGGATCTGATTATGGATATAGGTTCAGTATATCAATGATTATGGATATAGGTTCAGTATATAAATGATTATGGATATAGGTTCAGTATATAAATGATTATGGATATAGGTTCAGTATATAAATGATTATGGATATAGGTTCAGTATATAAATGATTATGGATATAGGTTCAGTATATAAATGATTATGGATATAGGTTCAGTATATAAATGATTATGGATATAGGTTCAGTATATAAATGATTATGGATATAGGTTCAGTATATAAACGATTATGGATATAGGTTCAGTATATAAATGGGTAACTCAGCGCGGATGTTCAGAATTCTTTGTTCAGTTTTCAGAGCCTGATAGAGGCTTGATTCGGAGGCTCCGTGAAAACAAACAACTGAACATGCGCGCAGCTGCGAGCATCAGCGCTGATGATTGACAGCCCTTGGCATCACTTGGTTGGTTAACGTGGACGGCATCATGGATTCTGAGCTATAGCTAAGAGAAGGGAAGACGGGACTTACCCGTAATATTAGAATTCATAACATTACTTATTTTATATCAACATTTAAGGCCAGAAGGTCAATTTAATACAATTCATAAAACTTGTAATTCATTTAGAGTTCCAGACTATTACTTTAAACCTTCTTCTCCTTGCCCAGGGACAGGTGGACTTTAGCTCTTGAGCTAAAACCTGGTACAGAGCATCTTTCCCTTTGAGGTTAATGTTTATTGCACACTGTCCCCGTCAAATTAAATAAATAAACTGAACTTGAGAAAATCCTTTCATATTTACTGCCAATAAATAAAATATGTGTTGAAGATTGTAACAAGAGGAATACGACTTTGTCTATTTTTGCAAATTCACTTTTCAATAACTACTATGAAAGATTGTATCCACGCCCATGTTAATTTACTGTGGTTATTTATGCTTTGTTTGAGTATCATTTAATTTGCTTCATTTAATGTCCCCAACGGGGCAATTAGTTTTTGCAGTACATGAGGGATACATTAAAAACATTGTGCATTCAAAAAAGTCCAACAAGGTGCCTGTAGGTGCAAACTTCACAGTCAAACAGTCATTGCCAGTTAGCAAAGAATGGGACAAGGAAAACAACAACAACTATTTCCCCCACAGGAGCCGGGGCCTGTCACTCCTTCTGTCGTCAGAGTTTAGAGAAGAGATGGCCACAGGTAAAGGAGTGTTCTATCTATCACTCCTTACCATGGGAGACCCGAGCCTCGAACCAGAAGGCAAGTAACAGAATCCATCATGAAGAGGATGAGCATCATTACCCAGAATTTAATTTTTCATATCATTTTAGCATTTTCATTCCTGTTTAGTTAAGTACGTTGAGTTGCTTTTTGTATGACCTGTGCTATACAATTGCCATAAAATTTGTATTTCTTCACTTTTACTTTGCAGCTCATCTACTCTGACAGGTGAAGATATTTTTGCCCATGAGTTGGAATCCCTAAATACACCTCGCAGCAGTTAGTGCTTATTCCGAAAAGCATTGCCGTTTAGAAAAAGCACCAGCATACATCTCTCCATATGTTGGGGCCATTTGCTGGAAATGCCTGAGGGCTTCCACAGAACTCCAGCTCAGGCCAAAACACTCCCCCGCAAAGGAAAAAGGGGTCAGCCCTGTTAATGACAACTCTACTTTGCTGAATAGTGGATGCTCTGTTACACTGGCATTGTGATTCTCCCATTTTAAATCTATACATTATACATATGACCACAATGCACACGGGTTCTGTCAGTAGAAATATAATTGGTGTGACAAGAGCATCTGGGAATTGAACAAACAATATCATACTTTTATACATACTTCTGGACTTGTGTGGTTGTGAATCTCTTGTAATGATTTGGTTCATGTAGCATTTCCAGACGTAATTTATTTTAGTTGGTTTGCTCAATCATTTGGTGGACTCTATAGCTATTTGGGGAATCTTTATCACTTGGTTTAAGGCACTTTACAAAACTAGGGGGTTAAAAAAAGATTTAAAAGATTAATAAAAAAAATAAAAAATAAAAAAAATGTTTCTATTAGTGCTAAAAAAAGTCTGAATCTCTAAAAAAAATTAAACAATGACATTGAAAATGAAATGATGTCTCATAGTTGTTGCTCTCACAACAGTAAAATGCTATCACAAGTATGAAAATGCATTTGTTGGACTCTGTCACATCTTTAGATCAACTTTTTCATAAGAGAAAAGTAAAAAAGACATGGGCTCCAAGGAAGACACTTTGAATCATCCATAAAATGTCACTTTCAAACCGTAAGTAATTATGATATGTAAACATATCATAATTACATAATACATATGACTACAATGTACACGGTATCTGTGTCATAATTATTAAATGATGGTAATGATATAATTTAACAATCGGTCAATGGTCAAATTTTTATTATTAGACCCCGGGGAAGATCCAGGACACGCTAGTGGGACTGTCTCTCTCAGCTGGCCTGGGAACGCCTTGGGGTCCTCCCGCATGAGCTGGAGGAGGTGTGTGTGGATAGGGATGTCTGGGCGTCTCTGCTTAGTGCTGCCCCCGCGACCCGGCAACAGATGAAGTGGAAGAAAATGGTTGGATGAATATATCATATTTATGGATATATCGGTGCTGTGTCCGTTTTGGTTTGATTCTAGCGCATTGCAGTCGAGATCGTTATGCCATGTGGTCGCGCAATAAATGGATCCATTTGTAGTAATCTTCATTCAAGCATTTGTTTGAGATAGACATTCGTTCCCCTGGTAACACAGCCAATAGTCTCTTGTTTTTTTTACCATTGACACCTGGTGTAACTTGGTGTAAGGCCCTTTTTTACACTACCTCTCAGTTCTGGGAGATAGTGCAGCTGATCTTCTGTTGTCTGCTCTCAACAGAAGGACGGAAATGCGTCACTCACTGTCTCAGTGTCTCACCGCAAATACTGTGTACTGTCTTCTACTATGAACTATGCTCGACCATTTAAATCAAAATTTCTTGCTATTTCCTTTTTAATTTATTTTTTGTCGTGCACCTTTTTGTGTTTGTGTGTTTATGTTTTTATATTTGTTTTTTTCCAAAATATCACAAAATGTTAATTTAAGGGGTGACAGTAGCTCAGTTGGTACAGCATTGGCCTTTGGGCCTGGAGGTCGTGGGTTCAAGCCCACCTTGGGACCAACTCCAACTGCTCCCTCAAATGTTTACTGCCGTTGTGTCCTTAGGCAAGGCACTTAACCCCACGTTGCCTGAAGCCCCCGCTGAAAGACCAAGGCTGATTTCACTGCTGACGAAGCAGCCATCTTCCTGTGGACCCGCCACCTGCAGAGGATCAGTGAGGGACTGGTGCTATGAGCATTGGGTGGCAGCTCTCATTGCCACCCCCCCGACACAGAAATGGACAAATAAAGGGGTTGAAAATGAATGAATGACTGAATGAATGTTAATTTAACATGGCTCTCTTTTATCTGTTACTTACATTTGTAACTAAGGTTTTTGTTAATGAATTTCTGCTTTAAAGAAATAACTGTTCTTTAGCCAGCATCAAGTGAATACATGCATTTACATTTACCTAAACAAATTCTATAGCCAAGTATTCATTCATTCATTCATTTTATTCGTTCTTATATAACATTACAGTCACATAAAGTATACATGTAGATCTTTAAAAAAAAAAATATTACAGCAACAATTGTATCTATTTCATTAGAAATATGTAATGCCTACAGTGACACAGAACAGTAAACAGCTCACAGCTCAATTTTCAAACAATGAATATTCTAAGCGTTGGCTATTTTAGGACACAGCAAAATGACACTTTGAGACAATAGTCAACAAGAAGAGTTTCCATTGTAAACGCTCTTGGACAAAAGAGACGTTTCAAAAGAGCACCAGGGATCCTTGATTGAATGAAATGTATTCTTCAGCTGTGTCTGTGTTATTAAACCTAATTGCTGTGCTCACAGTAAGTCTTTGCGATAGAACAGACAGAGGAAAACAACAGACCATCTACAATGCTTTTGAATGAATAGTGCACATTTCTCCTCTCTTCACCGACAGATTCTCAAACCAATACTTTTACACATGGCTGCATCTAACACTGCTCAAATGAGACACAACAAAGCATAGTGATTACTATGTTTTTCCATTGCCATAGATTGAAACTTTTCTTGTCCGAGCGGCTTCTCTTCTCATGTGCAGTGACGGACAATGTTTACAATGTCCATGATAAACTATTTCCTCATAAATGATTTTGTCACGGCCTTCTGCTGGCTGTCACGAGGGATTTCGTTGCAGGCTAAAACAACCATAATTCACTGGCTGTATTTACCTCCTCAGAGGACACGGGCTTGACAGGTGATAAATGGCCAGCCCTGACAATCATCAACACACAACCCACCTTGTGTTTGCTTTCAACGGAAGTGGCGCCAAGACATGGAACTATAGGGCTTTGACATATCGCAGATGCGGAACAGAATGGGGGAAAAGAGGCAGTTCATTGCTTTTATCATTATGAAGACCACACTTTATCCGAATATGCCAATTTGTCAAACACTCTTAAAGGTGCAGTCTTAACTATTGGTCCTGATAAATGTGTCATTGAACGCGATAATAAGAATAGTGCAGCAAGAAGGAGCTCGAATTGGTTTCCTGTTTTATGTATGTTTAACCTTTGTTTTATTAATGTACTTGTCCTGTGCACACTGGGGACTTTTGCAGATGTATTCCAATGTGGTTTTGCTGCAAATGGCAAATAAATGAATCTGGAGAAAGAGCCTGTAGCATAAGACGCAGCTGTCACGTGGTCGAAATGCAGGAAGGACTCAAATGCAAGAGTGCCAAAATAATGATTTAATAAAATAAAGTCCAAGGTAAAAAAACCAGAACTTCAAAAACCAAAATAACCAGGAACAGACTGAAGACATGAACAAACAAGACAGACGTTGACAATACAATGGACTAGCAACAAGGGGAGAGAGGCACAGGGTACATATAGACAGACACAGACGAAACACATCAGGGCGGGGCAGACAATCAAGACAGGGGAACAAGACAGGAAGCAACTAAAACCAAACCACAGAAAACCAATTTCAAAATAAAACAAAAATACAAAAATAAAATCCACACCATGACAGCAGCAGGTTCCTAACCTAGGAGCTATGAAGCATTCAACAATGCACTTGGCTCTCTTTCACTGAAAGTTAATTTGACTCCTTTTATGTATCATGAGTTTCACTGAACATGCACATCAACTTTACTAGAATAGAATAGAATAGAACTTTATCGTCTGTTTAATTTAGCAGGGATATATTGGGCGAAATAACAGCTTTGGAGTAGCACACGCACCGGCTTTAGCCAGCAGATGTAAAGGTAAACTTTATTAATCCCCGTAGGGCAATTCAATCCTCTGCATTTGACCCATCCTGATGCCACTGAGGCTTACGTCAGGAGCAGTGGTCGCTGTAGTAACAACGCCCGGGAACTCATCTCCAGATGTTGATGCTTGGCTTGGTCAGGACCGGAACTGGAGGATTTAACCTACTGTGCATGTTTTTAGTGGTAGGCGAAACTGGAGTACCCGGAGGAAACCTGGCACGGGGAGAACATGCAAACTCCACTCAGAAAGACCCTGTTCCGACCGGGATTCGAACCCCGGACCTTCTCGCTGAGAGGCGAGAGTGCAATCCACTCAGCCGCCCACAGATGTAGGAGCAATTGTTTCTGTTTATTCTAATTATTATGTACATTTCGTTTAGAAGCCTTAAGAATACACAGTGGTCCAGTGAGTGGTGCAAGACTTTTTGCATCAATCATTCATACGTAATCTTTTTCACTACTGAAAACTTAACTTAAAAAATATATATATATTAATTTTAAAAACAGCAAAATTTGAGATTTTTGAAAACTCTGCTTTTGCATTTACGTGTGGCCGCTGTGACAAAGTATCAGTGTTTATTGTTGCCTGGGGGTGAGTGAGTATCAAGACACGCAGGGGAGCAGTCTCACTTCTATTCCCTCCTTTTATAAACTTGGCTACTATAAATAAAACAGGTTCTTGCTAGCTTCTCTGAGCCTCCAGTGCTGCAGACTCAAATTTTGTGTGAAGACCTATAGCTATTTTTTGTAGGCACACAAGCTAAAAAAATGAAATGCTGCTGATTGTTAACCTTTTGTGAAGTAAACACTATTTTCCTATTATTTTTATACTCAGAGTTCCTTAAAACATAGCCTCCTCCCCTTGAAGCCATGGACACGTGTACATTTTTGCCAAATGCGTGCATGGTCAGGAGTGCTTAATAAGGGTTAATAATTGCACAGACGTGTTCTTGCAGCCTGTAAACATGGATTTCTCTGGGATTATTGGCGATATCAATGCGAAATAAAAAGTGTGACTTTTCTGAAGCTTTCCGGCAATGTCACTTATAGATATTTATTCAATTTCTTTAAGAACAGTGTAAATTGCTAGCACAGGAGCGTGTGTCTCTGATAAGAAATGGTTTCAGATGTAAAAGCAAGAAGATTAATATATTTGAACATTTTATAAAGCCATTCAATTGTTTTACCGTTATAGGTATGTTAGTTAAACTATCGCTAATTGAGAAAAAGGATCCAAAGTCGCAGAAGTGTACATGATCATTCGAATCCACGACCATTTACAGCGACCGGGATTCCCACAAATGTTTCCCTCCATTTTTCCTACAACCTTTTTTCATTTATGTGTTTCTTAATTTGAGGAGCCCTACATCTCTTGTAGAGTTTCAGAGCTCTACCTTTTGTCTATTCCACATTTATTATATTATTGTACTATTTTCCTTTCAACTCTGGCGCTTAAAGGGTCAGCAATAGTAATGTTCTTTTGCAGTCATTTTTTGGAAATCAGGTAAACCCCAACTCTGAGTAGCGTGCACTTGTGAAGGTGTAATGTATGGATGAGGTTCTGCTACTGCCCTGTTTGTCTCTGCTCTGCATCCGAGGCAGCAGTGTAATATTTCCCCACTGAGAATGGATTGATGCTGTACATGCAAACACAGCAGGGGATCAGTGCAGCTGTAAATTGCAGTTTTGCTCCTTTTTTCTTTCCACCCGTTTGGGTTGTGTGTGTGTGCGGTATGGGCTTGTAGCGTATGAGCAGCATGACTCAGAGGATAACACAGTCAGGATGATGAATTTCAGTCTACTTAGAGCATATTTTAGCACAGACACATTTCTATGCCGCCTAATGACATGGAGAAAAGTCACATGGTGCACCGCCTGTGAATTTTCAACGTTTTTTTTTTTTGCGCTTGTGTGCGGGGATGGTAGTGTGATATGTTCAGCGGGAAGGAGCGCAGAGCCTGATATAGGATAGAAACTTTTTAATAAATAATCACGTCAGTTATCAGACTCAGATATTTCCCTTTTAGGCAAAACGGCTGGGGAATGTGCTTTTCTTTTCTGAGGTATCGCATATGCTTTAAACCATGCTTCAACTGTGTAAAGAGCTTCCATGAAGAGCTCCCCTGACTTCAAGGTAGCCACAGCACAGTTTTTTATAGTTTTTTTTTTTATATAAATATACTGCATTTGTATTTGCCATCAACAAAGATAATGAGAAAATTTAGTTTGTCAATTTTTGAATGTGAAATTACAATCTCAAGTTGACAATAGTGTATATGGTGAAAAAAGTATGAAAGTAAAACAGTATGTTCCGTCTGTAAGTCCCTAAAGGTAAAGGTGCACTTTATTTATCCCCGTGGGAAAATTCATCCTCTACATTTGACCCATCCTGATGCAACTAGGGCGTCACTCAGGAGGACAAGGGGTCGCCGTAGTACAGCGCCCGGGAATCCATCCCCATGCTAATGCTCAGCTTGGTAAGGACTACTGTAGCTGGAGGATTTTTACCTATTCTAAATTTTTTTAGTGGTAGGGGAAACCAGAGCACCCGGAGGAAAACCTTGTTCCGACCCAGTTTTGAACCTAGGACTCTCTTGCTGAGAAGTGAGAAAGTCCCTATTCTACCACCAACGAGAAAGCAGGGGTGTCAAACTGGTCCCAGAAAGGGCAGGTGTGGGTGCAAGTTTTAGTTTCTAACTGAGCTCGAGAATACCAGAATTTCCTAAAGTTTTCACCTCACCTGAGGAAATCGAAGGGGCCTGGTGTGCTCTTTCTCAGGGTGCTCTTGCTGCAGCCACCCCGGCTCTTTGAGTACCGGTTTGAGACCCCTGTTGTTAAGAATGTAATTTCACCTGAAGATTTTCTAAAACTAATGAACGGGCAATGCTTTTGTTTTAAAATAATTCTGAGCATCTGTGATTTCATAGATGCTCCAAAGGGGCGATGTTTGTAATTTTTGACTGGATGGATCTATAAACAATTTTAGGTGTGTTTTGATGAACGAACATTGTTGCAACATCTTTGAAAGCTCAAACAAGTCAGTTTCTCATAATATGTATTTCAAATCATCCTCCGTCTACCACTTGTTTTCCCCCAGTCTTGCGCCAAAAACCATGTAATCTTGATAAAGTACCTCTATGTGTCTGTGCCTCAAAGCCATGTCTAATGTCTGATCACTCAGTCTTTCATCCAGGTAAATCTCAACCCCATGAATTAGCCGATGCTTTGATGTTTTTCCACTCATTCCTACAATACATTTGCCCAACACCAAACCCACATTCTGCGCATCATTTGTGTATACACTCATGTCCAAGGCTGTTTTGGATGGGCTAGTTTGGCCTTGGTTAGAATTTAGCTATATCTCCTCCGCACTAAAGCTGATAAAGGGCTCAATCCTCAATCTTCCTCAACACGGCGCACATTATTTGTCATTGAATGAGGGGATTAGTCAAGTCAGACCTCACTTCCTATCTGAGAACTGGACGCTGTGAAGGACAATTGTGTTGGACTAAAGCTAATGTGACAGATTGTTTCTTTTTCATCCATGTCACACACAGATTTTTACAGAGGGAGAGTGCAGCTGTTCCATTTTCTCCGATTCCTTACTGCCAACAATGACGACAACATCGCACTCCCACATTGCATTAGGCTTACACCAGAAAATGTTGTCGGTGTTTGTTTAAGTCAGACAAATACAGAACCATTAAAGAGAATTCACATAAAAGAGAAGTGTTTCCCACCAAAAGGAATTTCAATCAATCTCTTTAGATAAGTTCAAAGTCAACAACAAGGCGTGCAGAGACACTCGCACACAAAGTTACCACTGCATTTCATATCCAAATAGTTTGAAAAGGGCTCTGAGGATTTAGATTACTGTCAAGATACTCTATATTTTGATTTGTTCAATTTCACCCTGGTGAAAATCCACAGCCTGCCTTGAGAATTTCAATGTCATGTATCTTAGCTATCGTAATGCACACATATCCAGCTTCAGGACTCTCAGGTCTCTTCAGAGTCCATTGCAGGCGACAAAATGGATGATTCCTCAAGATAGCCTGGGGATATTGGATTTCCTCCTCCAATGATATGATTTGAGAGCAGAGTGTTTTGATCCTTTTTTTGGACTGTAAGTACAAAGTTATACCCGGCTGAACTATTCTTCTATGCTGAATGGACATGTGTCGTGGTGACCCTCTAAAGGCCCACGTCTTAATCCCTGTGAAAACGAGGGACTTCTTGTACAGGTGAAGGGGTTAGAACAGAGCAAGACCGATAATCTCATGGTTCAACAATCGTATTATCATGATGAGGTCATGGGTTTATTAACATGCAATCATGCAGCTTTGCAACCTACAGGGAACTCCACTAGTGTGAATGCATGCGTCATGTTTGCATTCACCATTATGACAAAGACAGTCATGTAAACTCAACTGCAAACTTGGAGTTACATTAACCAACATTCACTTTAATTCTGTATTCCTTTAGTATTTAGTTCATTTCACCTTCACCAGGATTTTATGTCAAAGTAAATATGGGGATGTTCATAAATCATTGCCAGACTGTCACAGCTTTAGTATGTGCTATCTATTGCCGTACAATATGCCTCTCAAAGCCATTTGCTTTTAAATAAATAATCAAAACCTATTCATACTGGATGGAAATGATTAACTATGATGACATAGGGTTGGACATAAAAACATTCTCTGAGCCTCTGTCTTTGAGCAAACTGGTCTCATCAGCTGCAAATGAACTTAACTTAACCTAAGTGACATATCCACTCTACAGAGTGATTGCTGAAATTGGATTTTTTTATTAAACAGCATCTTCCACAACTGTCAGCACTGAGTCATTGTTATCACCAAGACCTCTGTCTGATTTAGTATAACATTAGCCTCTTATTTACTAAATCTAGACAGACCATCTCAGCTTAAATGACTTCATAAGCCACTGTTTAGCATAGCCACATCACCATGTTTTATTCAAATGGGCGAGCAAGAGAAAGCTATATTCCATTTTAGTGCCAGCAGGCACACTCATAATTTTTGTATAAAAATTGGCACGGTTTTGCTCACTGGAGGCACACTATGGAATTGTCAATAACAATGAGTGCCTGTGGTGTATTCATTTTCTTATCAGCTTTAATCAGTGTGTGTAGACAGTGACATCTGTGCTCGGTGGTATCCAAACCACCAAGTTTGGGTGTGGTATGGCTTCAGTGAGTCATTGGGTCCAGGTTGTTTTTAATACTAACACATGCTTGATTCTATAAATAAATGCAATGATTCTCTCGTTTTGTGACTCACAAACTAAATGGATATTAACACTATGCGGTCCGCCCTAAAAAAAATTTTTTAAATCATCAAACATATATCCCAAGAATAATGTAAAATAATGTTAAAGAGATTTGTGCTGTGAGTGCTCCCACTCCCCTGATTCATTAATCGTCCTCCACTGGTTAACTGTGGGTAGTACAATGCACCTCAGTGCTACATTTACACTCTACTTGACAAATGAATGAAAGTTGAATAAAAAGGCTCTGGCCTTTTGCCCTCTAGTCGCTGGCTAAAGCGATAGCTACTGCTTTTGGACAGCTGGATGACTGACTGCATCTCCACCGAGGAGCACATTTTTCCACTTTTCTGCCTGGCTCAAATGCTGGCGATGCCAAGAGGCATTTGCCTGTCTGAGGAGCGATGCTGGACTAGTGGGCCAGTCTGAGTATTGTATGTGTGTGTAGGGCGTACAAGTCCACCTCTCTCACTAACTCAAACATATCCGTCCAAATTTGACAGCACGGGGGCAGACAGCCATGTTGCAGAATTCTGATCATTTAAATGCTCTGAGGCGGCTTGAATAGCAGAGGTGTTAAAAAAGACACGGGCAAAGAGATAGAGTGCGGGTTCTAGACTTTCTCTGTATCACATAAGGGACTGCCTGCCACTTTCTGCAGAAAAATAATGCTCACTTGTCAATCTTCTAAGAGCCCCAGTCCCACTGAGACCTATTGAGGTGTATGCTTTGTTTCATCCAGGGCACTCCTCAAAGGAGATTGAAACGCTTGTACTGAAGGCTTCCAAAACATCAGCAAAAGTATTTCTGATTTTCTACATAAGCCACAAAGGTCCTGCATATTTAACACTTTTTCCTTTGTTTTAGATAAACAGCCACAGATTTAGCCAATGCCCCGAGGACTCCTATTTCCATCAATTGCTGCTCAATAGCACTGTTTCCAAATCTTTTACGGATTTATCACTGGCCTAATTACTTAAATTACTCTGTGATGATGGAACGGATGGCTAATGGTTATGTACACACAGGTACTGCAGTTTCCCACAAAATGGTATTCTCTATAGAACCAGGAACAAACTAGATTCAAGTGATTTATCTGTGACGCTAATGAAATAAAAATAAAATGTTGCCACTGGTACAAGGCCTCACGGCTGAATTAGAGTCCACACATTTAGAAGACATGAGACGTCCAAAACACGTCACAAAGAGTTTTACAATTTAGGGAATTTGACTCTCACTCCACACAGAGATGGGAGCAGGTTGCAGGTTGGGCGCATAGAACCCCCTCCCAGAAAGGGCCTGTTCAGACCGGGATTCAAAACTAGGACCTTCTTGCTACGAAGCGAGAGTGCTATCCACTCCGCCCAACATATAAAGTATATATAATTAATATTTTCATAAACTGGCTGTACCAGGTCTCAGAGACAATACCATCGGATGACCAGGATGATAAAGCAAAATAGGGCTGAGAAGCAAAGATTTGAACAGTGGAACAAAAGATGATTTTAAAGAAAGAGTTTCAATGTTGATGACAAGTTTTCTGACGATAGGAAGTCATTACTGCTTCCTTCAGAAATTGCGTACTGATCTAGTGTCCTTGACCTCCCCTGGGTCAGCTCAAATGAGAAACTTTTTCATCTCACTGTTTTGCAAATTATTCACAAGGAAAATAAATCAGTGTTGTCTGTGTGTGTTATTTTTCAATGACGGCAGGATGCTTCCTCGTTCCCTAATACCAATGACACAAAAACAACAGCTGTACCAATAAAGCTCTCCGCCACTATAAAACGAAGAGACGCAGGGAAAAAATGTTGTTGTTAAGAGTTTCTTAACAACAGCAGTGGCTCAGTTGGTAGAGCATTGTCCTTTGAGCCTGAAGGTCGTGGGTTCAAGACCACGAAAAGACCTACTTCAATACTGCCCAAGGACACTGTCGATGTGTCCTTGGGCAAGACACTTAACCCCACTTTGCCTGAAGCCCCCGCTGAAAGATCAAGGCTCCTGTGGACTCACCACCTGCAGGAGGATCAGTGAGGGGCTGGTGCTAAGTGTACTGGGTGCAGCTCTGACTGCCACCCCCCTGACCCAGAAATGGATTAAGGGGAAGAAAATGGATGGATGGAAGAGTTTCTCTATCGCACAACCTGGTCATAGATGTATTAGCACTGTAGGGTGTGTTCATATGACATCACAACTGTTCAAAGTGCCCATAGTTTATTTTCCAGACAACTATGGTAACCTTGAAAAGTGAGGCTCCTTGTTTTAGTTTAGAGCTAATCTATCTGTAACCCCCAGGCCAATCCACATGAAACAAACACTGTTATAAAGTTAATTTGGCAGGTGAGGCCAGGCCTGCAAGCATAAAAAGATTTTTTTTTTCAATGTTAATGATGTTATTTATCCATCTATTGTCTGTGTTGTCTTGCTACTGATAACTTGGATAAATACATCTATTCATCTATTGGTCTCTGTCTATCTCTCTCAATCTATCTCTTTCTCTCTCACTCTCTGTCTCTCTGTCATGTCTGTTTGTCTGTCTGTATCTATCTACTGTATCTATCTGATTGTCTACCCGTCTGTCTATCTATCTTTCAATCAAGATCTATATTCTAAAATAAAATATAAAATCCTTTAAAGGAGCAATATGTAAAAATCAGGCCAAAAGTGGCACTGCAGCCTCTCCCACTCTCCCTGACTCAGTTTGCCAGATATGCAGACAAATCCAGCTAGGACCAAAACCTATCTAACATCTGAACAGACAAGAGTTTTGTCAACAACAAATCTATAACCAACATCTTTTTCACAAAGGCCCCGATAGAAATCTTCGTCTTATTCCTTGTTTTGTTATTAAGGATTTGAGAATCATAACGAGACCTTTTTCAGTTCTGCGGCTTGACATTTTACTTCACCAGTGACATTAACTCAACGCGGTGAGTTCTGGCAACCCGGATAACAGACATCGAAATGAAAACAATAACAACATTTACGGGCTGTAAAACTAATTTAGAAAATTCCTTTTATGTTTGGGCACATTTTCCCCCTTGGTTTTGCGTCTTATCTTTATTAGTCCAGGTATTTTTGGGTTTTATAATTTTTGTAAGCTTGTTTTTTTAAGTATATTTTATAGGTTACATTTTTGTTAATATTTTGCCGCTCAGGCCGGGAGTATAAGAAGCACTGTCCTGGTGCACGCCCCTCTCTGCTCTCAGCCTCTTTGGTAACACCCGCTGAGGTGAGCGTTCACGCGCTGCACGCGTGAGCGCTCTTGGTCCCGTTTGTGGCCTCCTCAGACGCCGCATGGTTTGGTTATTTTAGCCATTTGTTAGCCTTTTTCCTGTCCTTATTTTTGTTTGATCTGGTGGGACCTATGGTTACATTTTCGTTGGTGAGGGTGTAGCTATTTGGGTTTGCATTATTCTTTAGTTAGGGTGTCGGCATCGGATCTGGACGGCCCTGTAAGGGTTGGTTCGGTGTCGGCCCATTTTGATTGTTTTGGCTGGCCCACCAGGTCCACCTTCAATTTGATTACTTTGGGTTTTTGTTCTGGACACGGAGTTGGGTTTTTTGGAGTTATGTACATATAAAAAACCAGAGTTCACTCAAAAGAGAAAATATATAAATAAAATCCATTTTGAACTCTCAACCTGTCTCTGTGTCCTCATATATGTTTTGTCCTTCGGGTCGTAACAATTCCAATATCTCGGCTGAACTACTCTGATCAGTTTTGGAAAAGAGTATGGTTTGTTATTATTAATGCCTTTTGACAGATTAGGGCCATTTAATGATGACTTGACATGAACATCTTACATATTGCTACTTTAATCAACATTAAAATGATATGTGTTATACAATATGATGATAATGATACAATATAATGACTTTCTTAAATTGTACTAAACATTTGCCTGAGCATTGTGCAGCTTTCCTCTCAGCTCCTCCTGTGATGCTGGAGGTGGTGGCGGTGGTTAACTACCCTGAGCCCTGGTGTGGAGCACGGTGACACTGCCTAATGAATGTGAAATCCAAAGACACTCCACTTCCACGGGAGGCTCCTGTTCCTCGTTCTGTCGGCGCACGGTGACCTGATCTTCCCTCGCACACCTTTAAACTCATACACGCTTTTATTAATATTCTACCGCGGCCTGCAATATTTCTTTTTCGCTCTGGGAAAGCTCACATTTGTGCAGCTGAAACAAATCACCAGTCAAAGCTTCTGAGCGAGGCCGACTTTGTGTTAAGGTTTAAAGAGAGCGCTCCGTTTGGGATCCTCCGTACATTTGCACAATTCACCTTAAGAGATATTTAGAGTCTGGAATACTGTTTGCTTTAACTTCAATGTTTTAATCATTTGATCTGCGTACATAGAATAAATAGTCAACTACTTTTAAGTCCTTTCTGAAATAACTGATATGAGATCTTGCAGGAGATCTGTCAATGCCAATATTTATTACAAATATGTTTTTATGCAGGTTGATCATTGCAAGCCACTATAGCAACATGTTAAAGGTACAATCCACAACTTTCCGGCCACCTCCATGGTGCAGGGTCCTCTTTATTTGGTTCCTAAGAACTACGACGTACTTTTAATGCCTATGTGATTCATGTTTTATTCTTTGCTGTTGTTAGGTGTTAGGGACTAGGTCTGAAAATTAGCCTCTGGCCTGATGGCCTATGGACATGGCATCGGTAATAATGTAACAATGGTCTTTTGATTTTCCGAGTAAAGTCATGCAGAAGAAGGACCAGGGGAGAAAAGGGCACCAGGCACATCTGAGGCACATCTTAGTGTTGTCACAGTATGAAAGTTTTAGATGATGATTATAGTGATTTTAAAAAATGTGGTTTTCGGTATTACCACGACAATTTGCAAAAAGGGCATTTCCGTTAATGCATCAACATTAAACATTTCATAAATTGGCTTGTTTGTTTATTAAGGAAAAATAGGGGCAGTTGTTGATAACAGCCTTCTAGATTAAGATCTACATTTCCGGCCACCACAGCTCATTGACCTGAGATTGACAGGTCTGAGGATTTCATGGTTCGTGTGTGTGGTTCTTTAAAACAGCTTTAGCTGACTGGAATAGACAGGCTCAAGCTGTGGGTAATGCACTCAGATTACACTGTCTTCTTAAATTGAAACGTTTACATGTTTTTCAGACATTACTGGCTACAACGGTTACCATGACATCCTTTCGGCCCCCATTCGGCTCGAACAGTCTTAAAAAAAATCTGAATATTGAAAACTCAATGTAGCTACTCTTAACTTGCACATTTTCCAGATTACTTGCCAAATCCTTTTCAATTTGTCGTATTACAGATTCGAAGGGAGCCAAGCCATGCGGTTTTACCTCAGTGCTGTCATCTTCAAAATGGTGTGAAGACCTCTCGAGTTTCAAGTCGTTGCAATCACATCCATATTCTTGTACAAGCAGAGGACTTATGACTGTGGTTTCTGACCCCAATTAATACTTATCTGAGGGTCTTGTAGCAGTGCAATCGTGTGGAGTGGATTTGGAGTGATCATTGTCAGTCTGCGTGAGAGCTCGCATTAGTTTGAAAAATGACTCCCATCTGTCAACTTTATCTTAAGAGATCCAATATGAGACACTTGTCAAACGTGCGTAGAGAGACGAGAGACGCAGCATCTACGAAAAGCGGCGTAAGCAGTTTTATCTTTGGGACTTAATAACATTGACTTGCAGTTCTGGTGTTGATTGGATCTAAAGGTGAAAATGTACAAATGCTGGAAAAATAAAACAAACCAATATATATTCATGAGGTTAATTATAGGATATTCGCTAAAACTGCACCTTTTCATTACCAAGCATTTTATTAAAGGAACGTTACGCAGCAAGGTGTCAGATTACAGTTCAAAGACAATTATGGGGATTTTATATACGTTTTTTTTTTCTGCTACCGGTTTTATACACTTGGTTTGTTTTTATTTAGGCCAATCCACAGTAGCATTTTGTCTGGAAATAAAACGTTGATGTCAGAAACTTTAAACATAGTTGTATATATGTACTGTATATTGAACACAATTTAAACAGAACTTTGCATGACCACTTGTTTGACCACAGGGCTTGCCTGGCATGTTGAATTAATTTTGTCCAATCAGGTAGCAGGATGGAGCTCAACATTTCTCTCACTTGCTCCATAAAAAGTATTTGACAAATTATATTCATGCACATTCTCAATATTTCTGCTCATCTGCAAGAACTATTCATCAAATCTGAATAACTGTAAAAACACTATAAAAAGAAAAAAATCTGCCAAAACAACTTCTCAAATGCCTCGATTAAAACTGCTGTCAAACCTTTTTTGTGTATGCAACATTTTCTTTAATTTAAGCATTAAAATCCATTCCCCCACGCATGTTGCCCTGATTTAATGCTTATTGTAAATTAAGCCATTACCAGATCATGTTCCCACAGAAAACAAGCAGTCCCTGTATAAACCATGCTGATTGCTCGCTGATTTACTATTGTAGTTCCCAATTGCTGTTGTTATATCACTTTCAACCGACAAGTGCCTCATAACCGGCTCGTGCCAAGAATCAGGAACAAGAGCTTCGGATAATCACATTTTATATTCAAACTAGTCTCTCTGCGTCTGATGAACATCCAGCTTGTGTACAGGGTGGCTGCTGCTTTAATCAACCGGACCTTTGTTTGGTCCAGCTGCACTGCTTCGCCCTGGGCCCAGCGTTTCCAGGCATTACATATGGATCTACAAAGATGGAGATATTCTCAGACTAAAGGCTCAGAACGCCCACTCTCTGCTGCCCGACGGGGAAGAAAGTAGTCTATTTTAAAACAGATATTTAGACAACACTGCTTACAGATGCAACCCAACTGCTGGGGTTTAGCAGGAAAAAATAAAATTTCTGTGTATACGCGTAACTACTTTGTACCTGCTTTCATTAAATATATTTTCTTTTTATGGCTCCTGAGAAACTGTAAACCCAAATGAAAAATGTTTTCAACTTAATTAAATTTTATGTACTCTTGTAAAGCCAAGAATCGCAGTGGTCATCTCAGAGCACTTTCCAAAAGTGCAGTTACACAACACAGATCAGAGAATCAAACAGTTCAAACACAGCAAACACAATACTTACAAATACATAGAGCCATTGGTCCATACGGGTCGGAATATCAATGCAAAAGAGATGTTAATAAATGTCAATTTTTGTCATCAATCCTGGCAAAGGACACATCAAAAGTTACTGCCATCCATCCATCCATCCATCTTCTACCCCTTAATCCCTTTTTGGGTTGGGGGGGGTGACCAGAGATGCCACCCAGTACACAGAGCACCAGCCCCTCACTGATCCTCCAGCAGTTGGTGAGTTCACAGAAGGATGGCCGCTCCATGGCATAGCCTTGATCTTTCAGTGGGGGCTTCAGGCAAAGTGGGGTTAAGTGTCTTGCCCAAGGACACAACGACAGCAGTCATCAGTGGGAGTCGGTCTCATGATGGGCTTGAACCCACAACCTTTAGGCTCAAAGGCCAATGCTGTACCAACTGAGCCACTGTCGTCCCTAACACAAGAAATTCTACAAAAAAATAGCTATTACATTTGTCCACACCCCACCTTTTCTTGGAGGCACAAATCACTTCCCCTCTTCCTCATCTGTCAATATCCTTTCTATCCTCCTGAAGAGAGAAGTTGTAAATCCGTCGTGGCATTTTATCATGCGGTGGCAACTGTGGGCGCTCCTTGTCAGCTCGGACCGACCTCGCCGGACCTCTGCCACTATCGACCAAGTGACCCAGTGTACTATTAAGGAGAAAACAACATTTCCTCAAGCTAGCACCAAATCCCCTGAGCAGCCGGGGAGTGGAAGGCAGTGATGTGAGTTGCGGCGGGTGACAAACACTCTGAACTCCAGACAACAGGAATTTAATGCAGGGTGCATGGCTCTAGGCACAGCACGCAACGCGCGACACACTTAAATTGACAAGTCTATTGTGATGACACATGTTGATACCTAGGCTCTAGCCCCAGTGCACTGGTGATCCAGCCAGTCCACCGCTCTTGGCCCAGACTGACCACATAAAGACACAGCCTGCCGTATGAATACAAATACGAGGGGCTTATCTGTACCATCACAGGACTAATGTCAACAGGACATAAGCAAATACAAATGCAAAGAGGCAGCCAGTGGGAGGACAGGCTATGAAAGGATCCCATTTGGAACCATTTGGCTATAGGTCACATAAAGGCAAATGGTGGCTGCAGCCTAAAGCATTGGACAAAGGCCTATAAAATATTAACAAAAATACTAAATAAAACAGAGATTATAGAAAATAAAGATTGTCATTCTGATTCTAACATATGAATTGGTCCTTTCCCATTGACACAAGACTCAAATCAAAATGCTTGTTTGTTTCAAAACGAACCGGAGCCACTTCACAGTGACGGATCCACTAAACTTGTGGGTTTGTTCCTCTGCTTTATTTGCAAAAGTCGTGGCATGTACTACCATAATCACAACATCATAATAGTATTACCAAATACTATATAATACATCCATCCATTTTCTTCCAGTTCATCCATTTCTGGGTTGCGGGGGCAGCCGGCTAAACATAGATGCCCAGACTTCCTTCTCACGCACACTTCCTCTAGCTCAATCGGGGGAATCCCAAGGCGTTCCGAGGCCAGCTCAGTGGGGGAAGGTCCCAGCTCTAAAGGGTAAGGGTTGTGCGCTGACATTCTTGGAATCTCACTCCTTGCCGGTGGTGGTGTACCCGGAAACAGAATTATCCAGTGCATTCTAACGGCACATTCTTTCCTCTCAAATGGCTTTACAGGAGGGTCCAAAAGTCGGCACTTGGTTTCAGATACTGTCAATGCTGAGGCGAGTATTTTTCTTTTGAATGCACTCATTAAATAAATACGTTTCTACAACATTTATGGATATTTATCAACATTTATGGACATAGGTATAGATCTATAGGGGGAGACCAATGTGAGTTGTTGATTCTCTGATCGGTGTTGATGATTTCAACGGTTATGGTAAGTCCTCTGAGATAACTACTGTTGTGATTTAGGGCTATACAAGAATAAAGTGAAAAGTGAATTGACTAAATGACTAAGTGCAGGTAACGCATGTGCAAATGCATATTTTCACATTTTGCTGCTGGAGGGGCTGCCTGCTGCCGTTTTGAATCTACCCATGTCTGTGGCACTATGTCCGTTAATATTTACAGTTTATGGGCCTGGGTCTTCTCCCAGTGGAACATCCGGCATCTGTAACAGAAGCCCGAGCTTCTCAAATGGCTCACCTTGACTTGAAGAAGGAGCGGCTCTACACTGAGCTCCTCCCCAGATCTTCTCACCCTCTAACGGAGCACCCAGAAAACTCATTTAGAGCAAAATTCCATGATCATGATACAGATATCATTTAGTATATGAATTATTTATAAACAACTTGAGAAACTTCATATTTAAAATTTTGAAAAATCCCATGTTGTAATGCGCTTAATGACTTTCAGTTGAATTGATTAAACTTAATCAAAGTAAAAAAAAAAAAAGATTAATCTGACGTTGGAATCAGTTGACAGCACTAGTTTAAATGAATCCTCCAGACTAAATATCAGTTAGAATGGTAATACTTTTCACCTCAGTTGCACTTACCTAGGATCCACAAGTATTACTGCTATTAAATGGTATTATATGTTATATTGTTAGTATTATTATGCTTTTTTATTAACCAGAGCACACCAGAGCAGCATCACACGACTGTGCCATATATAAAGATCCATTACCCTGAATGTTATTGAAGTACATTCAAATTAAAACTATTCTGCTGCCACTCAAATGAGCATCAATGCTTTGACTATTACAAATAAGCTCTGTGCAATTTAGGATTCTGTACTCGTCATAAAAGAAGGTTTAAAAGGGGAGAAAGTGCTTGACATTAGCTCATCAGATCATTTAAATCTATTTTTGATTGTGGGAGATATGAAACGCCAGGCTCAGGTATCATTAATTGCTTGTCCTGTCTTCTTTCAGTCAACATAATGCTTTGCCTCCGTTCCTATCTGTAACCTGATCCTCTGAATGGGAGATGTAATTTACATGATGGGCAAGGCATCTTATTGTCATTTGCTCTGAGACGGTCATTAGAAAGTTTTAAAAGGCGAGTTCAGTAATGAGGAAAATGGGAATAGATTCACAGGTCATTCTCTTGAAAAAATGTTAATCAAAAGCATTTCACTTTGACAAAAAACCCCAGAATGTTGGTCAAGGCGCCTGTTCCTTTCACAGCTACATGAAATAGTATGTCAGAACGACTCAGCAATTGACCCTCCTCCAACCCCATACTTTCTCCCAGGGAACGCTTAGTGTGAACGTGTAGACTAACTGAACAGCAAAAATAGAACTGTTTTCAAATCAAATATATTTATTTTTGTGCAGAACAAAGAAGAAAAGGCATTCAAATTAAAAACCACATCTTATAGGGACATCCTTTATTCCTGTACGGACATGACGACACGTTTCAACCCCTCTCGGGTCTTTATCAGAACATCAGAACCACCAGAATCTTGCATCTCCCTTGTGACTCCAGCCCTCCTGGGACTACAGATTAAAATTATCCTCAGGTTTTAAATTGGCATGTCCACATTATGTTCAACCAGATATGTTCATTGAAATATACTCTGCCAATCATAAAATATAAAGAAAATAAATGAGAACTCAAACTAAAATGAAAAGTTTGAAAGTCATTGCTATTGAATCAAATTGTCGATTCAACATTTTGCAGTTGTTGGCATTAGTCCTCTCACTCCACACAGAGACGATAGTGGGGTTGAGATGCATGCCAGAACAATTGTACATTTTTTTGTGGTGGGGGAAACCAGAGCACCAGGAGGAAAAGCTATGCAGACACAGGTTGTTAACCACTGTGTTAACCACTGTGCCACCGTGCCGCAGAATACAAGAATTCCTTGGAAAACCTCTTTCCTTAGTTCAAAGACCTTGTGAGACCTTGCTTTTGGAAATTTGGTTTTGAAATGAACCGTGTCAACTTGACCTTTGCCATTCGGCATGATTATGTTTACGCAGTCACTAAAAACAATTAATAGGTCCGACATTATTTTTTTTCAATGTACAGATTGAAGAAAAATAATGTCCTGAAAAGTCAATACAAAAAACTATAAGTGGCCAAAGAGATGCTTCACAATGTAATTGATCCCAAGCCGCCTTCACACATCCTCTTTCATGTTGGAAGACTTGACCAGGAGCAGTGGGAAGAAGTCCTTCTGCTCGGGGAGGTGGCAATGAGAGCTGCCACCCAATGCTCATAGCACAGTCCCTCGCTGATCCTCCGGCAGGTGGTGGGTCCACAGGAAGATGGCTGCTGCTCCGTCAGCGGTGACACAGCCTTGTTCTTTCTTGCCCAAGGACACAATGACAGCAGACATGTAGGAGAACCCATGGAAACATAATAATCCATAATCGTTAGTAGGATTGAGTTAGAGTTTGCTGGACATCATTGCTGGGGGTCATTAACAGATTTTTAAGTGAATTGAAACTGACCTATTGTGGAGCTTTGAACTCGGACTAAAGTATTTCAGGTTGACTTGTGCTGTATGTTTAATAAGAAAAAAGCAACTTAATAGATCAGGGCCTTTGTTGTTGTTTTTTGTAAGTGAGCCGTTTGAAAACCCTAGTTTTTTACCAGATTTGGTGGAAAACTAGATTTCCACCAAATCTGGCTCTGACTGGAGCTGGGTCAGGGACAGTTTTTACCACAGGGCACAGTACTTTTTTCCATTCGGAGTTATCTTACTTCTGTTTTTCAGTCTAGATATTACTGTATGCATCTAGTTTACACAACAAAACTTTATAACAAAAGCCTGAGGAAACAAAGAATACCACTGATGTCTTGAAATGAAATTCAAATTATGCATAACTTTTTTTAACGCCCTCAGGTTCAGGACATAAAGTTCAACATGTAAATATAAACAAAAATAAAACGATATGGCCCTAAACCTCTCTCCAGCGTAATTAATTTGTTATTCTGACACAGACAAACTATTTTACAAATAGGACAGTGCAAAGGTATTGGACACACTCTAGGATCTCTCTCAGAGGCTGCTCACTTACAGCTTGCAGGACCCAGTGGGACCACTTGGCCGGGATTAGCATGACAAGGTCCTGGTGCACGGGCCTCCCTGAATTGTAATAAGAACGCATCGTCCAATAGAGAATTTATAATAAATCTGCTATCCTGTCCTCAGTATCCTTGCCCCTTCACCAGCAAGGAAAATCACAATCAATATTCAGTGGTGATTCAGACCCAGAGCCAAGGTTACAGGTGTTCTCATTCATCTTATCAATTATAAAGCTACATATGTTAGATATGTTACCATAAATAAAACAGCTTATTCAGAATATTGTTAAATGAGGACCTTTGTGGTTGCCAATTCAAAACAAAATATTTAATCTTTTAAACTGGGGAAAGATCCACAAAATTATGTATACATTACACGGTTGACACCCATGAGGAGGAGGCAAGGTCAATTGTTGTTTCTAATTATGAAACAATATGTATATACACGATAATTATAGATAATGGAAGAGAAAATGGAGGAAACAAATAAAACAACTAAAGAAGATTAATATTATGTATGTTATGTATGATCTATGACACCTGAACATTATTACGTATTTAGGCAAGGCAGGTTTTTTTTTGTTTCACACAGTTCATACACAAGGCCACTCAAACTGCTTGACAAAAAAAAAGAAAGAAAATAAATGTAAATCATCCGGTGAATAAACTGTTTTGGGAATTAATTGAAATTACCACAGCAATTTCTTACTCATAACTGTCTCGACAAAGACTTCAGCTCAACATGTCTCACACCTGTTACTGCATTATATCCATTCACCTGTCACTTTACCTGCTCATAATGCTACTATTGTTTATTCTGCTCATCTTCTCCGCTGCTAAAGTACAATATACACATCTGTAAACATCAAGTGCAATTATACCAGTTTATTTTATTTTATTATCCTATTACATACTTAATATCTAAATGCTATTATCTTGTATTTTAAACAATAGACCCCGGTTGTTGTGTGCAATCTGAGCGCTCATTTTCCCCTCCTTTTCTCTGCTGTAATGTGCGCAATGATGACACTGAAATTTCCCAACTGTGGGACTAATAAAATAATATCTTATCTTATCCTATCTTAAACGATCTGTTTTTTCATTCCCATTTTGTTATTTTTGTGTTGGGAAAGCAAGAGAAAGTATAGATGAATTTTAAATGGTTTTATTAATAACTTTCTGAACACGCCTTTCTTCATGGACTTGTCAGTACACCAGCGAGCGTCCGCTATCCAGCCAATAATAAATAAAACACTTATTTGATATAAAGTGAGATTTGTCACATTGTTTGGTGATAAGCAGGGAAAAACACATTTCTCTATTTGATGAGTTGGAGCTCCTACACGGAGACGCCTGTCTGTCTCATCAGTAAATCTAACATTCATCTCATAAATTCATTGGCACTTGCCGGAATAATGCCTGCAGCAATAACCACAATCTCCCGCCACGAACAAGCTTGTCCAGACCCATAGAGTTAGCCACCACTGTACTCCACGCCTAAAGCAATCTATCTCAACAAAATGCTCTCCCCTGTCTTCATCAATGACAGAGAAGATGCAATTTGTTTCCAATTTGAAATGCAGATTCCAGTAATAATGTGACTTTCATCGACGGATGTGGAGAAATAAATACAGCTTTGGTTCTGGGATAACATGACATGGCTTTGGAATGAATTTATCCAGATGTGGTTAAAGTCAGCTATCAAGAGTACCTAACTTTTATATATTATGGAATACTCTGCTGGAGCTCAAGATAAATTATAGGATTTACCTAACATTTAAAGGGGTCCTTGGGAGATAAAACCCCATGGATACAGTCCTCCTTTTCCTTGGAGTCTCTCTTGTTATCCTCTATGTCTTGTACTTATTGTGTAATTGTTTGTCTATCGTGTCTATATTGTCTATATTGTCTGATTTGTCTTTTTCTTTCTGCCTCAGGACTATGGATAAAGTGTAGCCTTTGTGTAAAATCTCAACATCCATCCATTTTCGTCCCTTTAATCCATTTCTGGGTCGGGGGGTGGCACTCAGAGCTGTACCCAGTGCACATAGCACCAGCCCCTCACTGATCCTCCTGCAGGTCCACAGGAGCCTTGATTAATCCATGAAACTTTCAACTTTGTTCTAATTATTTTCTCATAAAAGTGTAGACGTGGTGACAATATTCATTCATTCATTCATTCATTCTCTACCCCTTTTTTTGTCTATTTCTGGGTCGAGGGGGTGACAATGGGCCTCATGTATGAAAGTTGCGTAGAAAAGGGTGTATATTTTGGGTGTATATTCCATTTACGCAAGATCCGACGTGGCATTTAGCGTCGTACGCACCTGCGGCTGTTGATAAATGCAGCGCTCAAAACCAGCGTATTTATGAAAGTCACGCCTAGAAATATTCAGAAACTTCCTGTTCCACGCCCTGTTTTTGCGACAGGTCAGCAGGAAGTCGGCTAAGAAGACTGTTTGGAAGCCTAAAAAAACACACTTCTGAGATTATTCACGTTTAAAAATAATATATTTATACTCTCTATTATATATACGCGTTTTTCCCTAGTGTCTAGACCCACTGCAGCACTCATCAAACAGTTGATATATTGGGCCAATAGTAAGAATTCATTAATTTATGCTACAAGTGAAAAAAAAAATCTTCAAATTATGTATGTGATTATTATTTTATAATGGTTGAATGAGAGCCTGTCTGAGCTGTATAGGCCGAAGGCGGTGCTGGCCATGGTCTCTCATCCATGGGCTGCTCCACCAGTGGCACACTGTGGTCCTGTGCCTGTTGTGGAGAACCGAGCCAGGACCATGTGGCACACTTGTACCGGGAGGTACCAGAGCGTACCCCCTACATGTCCCAGAGCCTGATCAGACCCGCGCAGCGCTCCACGGTGGTCTTTGCTTGGACCCGCATGAACCAAAGCCATTAAGCACTGACTGTAGGTGCATATAACAATCCACACATTTGTAGGAGACTAAGTTTGACATCTTGCACGTTATTTAATAACACAAACTAGCCCTAACATAACATCGTAAAATTGCATATTTGTAATGTGAGAGGTGTGCCTATAATCTTGTCAGAGTGGGAATATGTTTATTTTTCTCCAAATCTTGCATTTCATGCATGTTTTGGCGTGTTGTAATGAAGGTTGAAATGAGCGTACACATTTACACCACCTCCAGACCTGGCGTATATTTTTTGCGTATCGTACGCTCACGTCCAGATTGATACTGTAAATGCGGAAAAGTGTAAATATTTTGCGTACGCATCATTTACACCCTGATTTGGCCGTACGCAAGTTTCATATATGAGGCCCAATGAGAGCTGCCACCCAATGCTCATAGCAACAATCCCTCGCTGATCCTCTGCAGGTGGTGAGTCCACAGGAAGATGACAGCTACATTAGTGGTGCCACAGCCTCAGTGTGGCAATAATAAAATAAAAAACATTATGCATGATATTGGCCACGAAGGACTCCTGATAATAAGAGGAGGCTGTTGACGGTTGTTGAGGTTGTTCATGGACGGCACTTCAACAACTACTTTACCACCAACTGGACATGAAGGCTTTTGACAGGCTGCAGTGATAGTACGAGTAGTACCTGTGGTCTTTAACAACATCTTTTGGCATGGGTACACATCTAACACGACATTGCCTAAGTTATCTGTTTATCTAGCGTCACTCCAATTGAATTGATTGGCAACAAACATCCCATTTCCTAATATGCAGATGTCCCACGGTGGAGGAAGTTCAGTCAATCCCTATTTTACTCACAAGATTAATTAACTCCAACATCTCTGGTTACGAGATCAATTGGGATACATGAATCGGGTGTACAGTAGGTGATAGTCAGGCTTGGGATGAGAAAGAGAAAGAAAAAAACCATTGCATTTAACCAATTTAAAGTGGTATTATTAAATATTATGATTATTGTGGCTTCTGTGGAACCCATGCCTGACCTCAATTTACTCTGATGAATCCACTAAGCCCTGTTGCATGATGCATTTTCATTTGTTCTATTGTCAATACCCAAAGGCGTTTGCTAGATGTGTCCTATTACTGGTCTAACCTTCAAACTCAGTAGAATTCATGCTTCCCCTTGAGCTAAATGAGAAGTCTGTAAACTACGGCCGCCAATGGTTTACTTCATCTCGTTTTGAGCCTGTCGCTCTCATCCTTTTTATTTGAAATCCTGCATCTGGTAATTTCATAATTATGGGAGGGGATTATAACGAAGGCAGCCAGAGCGCCAGGTTAATTGGATTTTTCACCTCAACAGGACCAGATCTAAGTCGCCTATGGGCCGCAAGTGTGGATTTTTGAAGTTGGGGACAGGACAAAAGGGACGGAGGGAAGAAAGGAGCGAGAGCCTTTGACTTCAAGAGTTGGAGAAGTTAGTGTTGCGCTGCCAGAGTGTGTTTGTCTTGAGAGGTGGAGACTCACTTTGAGGCTGATGCCATCTATAATTGCAGTTGTGTTTTCCACTCTGAGAAGTCGGTGTAGTGGATTCTGCTCTAGTTATTGATAACCTCTCAAATGTGCTGAAGGATTTGAAACTTTGAAAGGGCCAGAGAGAATAAACTTGAGTTTGATATAAATATGAGTTTGGTATTTTTTCAAGACCCTCAAGGCATCATTTTTATCTGTTAATGTCATGGCAACGAATGAACATTTGTGATTATACTGTAATAACAGTAATAATAAAAAAATGTTGTGCCATTTTCATGAGATAATACCACATTTTAATTTAATGTTTTAATTTCCTATTATGTTTTACATACATTTATATAGAAATTATATGATAATAAATTGGGTAGCACAATAAATCCCTCAAATAAACAAATGTATTCAGTTAACTCGACTGGACAAAACTTAAACTTTTCTATGAGTTGTAGTTTTGTGTGTGTGTACCACTGTGAATTTTATAATTATTACCTTGGACCACCTTGGTTTGTGTTTACATAAGTTTGCTGTTGTTGTAGAATATAATATAAATGAATAAAACATGTTGAATAAAAACAATATAGCATGTGTCGATGGTTCAAATGATTACAATATTATTTTACGTTTATTAGTGGGCGTCACAAGTACTACCCAGCTCTACAACACCCTCCCTAAACACAGTGGACTCATTTAATACAAGTTAAAAGACATTTTTACCAAAATTCTTGTAACAAATGGTTTTATTTCACATGCATTCATCCAAGAATAGTTAACTATTTTCAAAAGAATCTCTAAAATATAAATCCTACATTTCAAAAAGCTGTTTGTTAACCCATAGCAATAAGCACTAACCTGAATTTGTGACGCTACATCATGGTTCTCATCAATTGGGTCATGACTTTCCACTAATTGCATCTTATGGCAGAAAGCGCCGGCTGGAGAACGTTAGCTCTATACAGCTGACTTGTGTGTGTGTTTTTTCCCACATTGGTCTTGTGAGTGTAAGTCAATAACACATTCGTCTTTAGCCGCTCACCTCCATTCTGCTGACAGGATCCTTTAGTTGTGCTGTGCAGAGCGATGATGCACGCCTCGGTGGGACCAGAGGAGCTTGTGGCCTCTCGGCTCTTGGCCCATTTCTGCCTCAACATTTGACAGAAGCCCAGTGCCTGATGCTGAGGGAAAGATTAAACACTGCCCTGCAAACAAACAACCAAGGAGGCCTGCTCTGGTGGCAAAACCGTGCTGTGCTAGGTTGTAAAAAAAACAACTTCCTTTGAAATGGTATGGTTGTGTGATATAAGTTCTATAGAAGAGCAGTAGAGAGATGGGTTTTGTTAAATCCAAAGAAAGACTGTTGTGATTTAGGGCTATACAAGAATAATTTGATTTGTAATTGAATTAAATTGAGTCCAAATCTGCTCGTCAAAGCCTGATTTTGTTAAATCTCCAAAAGTTAAGTAATGCAGTGCCTGGTTAGAATACTGCGATGAGCCGTTAGGGAGTGCAAACTGTTGCTGCTAACTACAGTATAACGCCCGTGATGAATTTGATGTGTACGTGAGTGAAGGGCAGCATAGCCTAAATTCTGTCAGTCTGCCCCAAGTCAGCCGTGGCCACAGTAGTAGCTTAGTATAGTAGCTTACCACCTCTACATTGATGTAACTTAGTAATACATATGTGAGTGTCCAAATGAGTGCTATACAGTATGTAAGCCTGGAAATGTAGCTATTCATATCTAAATATACAGATGTTCAATAAGCTCAAATAATATGTCGCTAATTTGTAAAAACAACAGAATAAAAGAATAATAAATCTTGTTTGTAAAAATAGACAGAAATGTGAGGGGTATGATGCAGCTTAAACTAAAGATCCTGGCCCTTTTATTTTTCCTCCACTGAAATTGTATATATTGGTCATTTGAAACCATATAAGGATATGAAATGTATGTGCATCCTTTTTAATAACTTCTAAAATTGACTTTGACTTTCCATCATTATTTTGCCTCGTGTCATTATGTTTGACATTTGAACAGTCAGTCACTTCAACAGGGACTGACATTCAAGCGCTCTGTACCTGGGATCACCTAAACCACCATCATTCCTTTTCCGCCACAATTTTAAAACGTTGAGTAATTGCTCCAAATGTCACCTAATTGTGGGAAAAAAAATCAAAACAACACATATCCCACTCAGTATTATGTGCCGCCACTGACAATAAAAGTGCTTGATTTTTATTGCGTTTCCTTACTTATTTCATTTTTTTTGACAACTTCTGAGTCATTTCCTTCAAAGCCAAACGATACACAGCGCAAATGGGCATCCCCCCCACGGAGCGCAGTCACTTCGCCTTCAGTGTTGTAGTAAAATGCTCCATAATTTAGCATTACCTGGGGCATAAAGTGAACCAGACGTGACTAGGCGGGCTCTATGACTTTGCAGTAGACATTAATTAAATGCAATATGTCATATGCAGAGGAATATTATGGCTAATATTCCTGCTATGTCAGCCAAGTGGAACATTGTGACCCTTGTTAGTTCTATGGGCTGTGCTTGGCTAATGGCGGCCTATAGGACAAAAGTTTTTTCAATAATGTGATGAGGTGGACAATGCGTGGAACCAGTGTCATTTTTCCGAACCTTTATTAGTGTTACAACCACACATAGTTTTTAGAACATAATTTTACAATGCAGTTTTCCTACCTGAGATTCTTAAACTTGAATCACATGGGGATTTGGCTTCGCTAACACAGATGGACAAATTAATGAACTTGATCTACTATGCAGCAATATAAAAAAAAAAATGAAATAAAATAGCCAGAAAACCATTTTTTCTTCAAGGTGCATTGGGACATACTTACAACCTGAGTAAAATGTATACTTCATCCACAACATAATACCTTTCTAAAAAAGAAACTGTCAGTTGACAAAAAAATCTCACATTTATTTTATTTGTTAAACAAGTGTTGAAATTTACATCAGTCTTAAGTGATGAGCCCCTTGGTAATATGTTTACATAAAAAATGAGCTACAGTACAGCAAATATACCAGTGCTGGAAAATATTCACACATTTTCCGTCCATTTGGAAAGTTTTTCAATAAATTAATAATGTTCAAACCTGGGTGGAAAAACTACATTTATCAAAGCAACGTTTTTATTGTCAAGTCAGTTTCAGTCTTTCTTCCCGTCGCTCCGGTATAAAGTTAAGTTACACAAAAAAACTGTGCAATGCATACAATTCACCCTAAAACCTGTTTGTCCCATTCTACTAATGCCACTAGAAATCAAAGCAATAGTCTTAAATGGGCGTAAGCAAAACACTGTTCACAAGTGGATAAGGTGGGTATGCCGTTTGTTGGACCTTTCATGTATTCCTAAACTCTCAATCTACTACCATGAATGAAGTGTAAAAACCATAGACACGCTTTTTAACATATGTGCACCTTTGTCACAATAGTCTCTCAAATGTTAACATTTCCCAAGTAAAAGGTTTCTTTGTATTTACCGTCTCCCAGGATTTTTACACTAGCAATACAACAAAATATATATTTTAGCAATTTCCTCGACAACAGTTCAAATGTACAGTTGAGAAAATATAAGGCCAGGGGCTTGATTGCTAGCGGTTATACAATCCAAACTTCAAGTGATGGGGAGTGACTGGGCCGGCATATTCCCGGAGCTAAAGTCAGAGGGAATATGTGAGTCCGTGTGCTGATCCATGTGTGCTGTTAGTCTACAATAAAACCATGATTTCATAAAGATGAAGGTGAATGTATGTACAGCCTTTAGGTCAGGAGATTTTTGATTCAGTGTACCATTTCATGTTGTGGCCTTTTTATTATTACTGTTTATTACTGTTGCTCTTTAAAAATCATTTATTCAACAGCAGCAGCACAATTAAATACATTGTTGGTTTGTCTCTTTAAATTCCACTCTGCATTGTATGTACAGTCTAGAACTTTGCAATGCCATCAGAGTCTGTTAGTCTGAGGACAAAGTGGGTCGAGTGGCATGTTTGACTCGAGATGGCAACGCAGATGGGGGAGGTGAGGCTCGAAAAGGTGGCTATGCCCGGGGGCTACTCAGCTCTGTTAAAAATAAAACTATCGCCTCAGTTGCTTGACTGGAGTGTCCTCTGAGAGGCAGGGGCTGCAAAAGGACGAGGGGGTTGGGCTGATTTAAATACATTTAAAGGCTTGTCACTAACTGCATCTGTCCTTCTCGTACGTCACCTTCAGGGATACAGTCCTCTTGGTTGATGGGGATTATGTAGCCATCACTGCTCCCCCGGCCTATCTGGTAGTAGGCCTGGAGCTGGTTGGTGGAGCCCAGGTTTGGCATGCTCTTGTAGAACGTGTCCTCAGCCTCACTCTTCTTGGTTGGGGACAGCTCGTCCACCACATCAGGGCTGCTCTCTGGGAAAGGAGAGTCCCTCAGGTTGGGCATGCTCGTGTACAGTGAGTCTCTGTTGGGGGACTGGGGGCTGTCCTCAGTGGTGGTGGTGGTGGTGAGCTGGGTGGTGTAGGTGTCCTCGTCTCCCTCGGGCCGGCCCTTCCTCTGGGGCGCGTACAGGAGAGAGTGAGTTCTCTGAGGAATGAGTGGCGCCTCCAGCTCCAGGCCAACCGGCTCGTGTACCAGGGACGTAGCGTCGGCCACGATGGCGTCGTCCTCGCTGCTGCTGCCGCCCACCACCGTCACCCTCGGCGGAGCCCGCTCCGTGTGGTGCCGGTGGTGGTACTGCGGGGGCGCGCGAGGCCGCGGCGGCTGCTGTAAACTCAGGTGCTGCTGCTGCGGCGGTGGTGGTGGGGGCGGGTGGCTCTTGTTACAGGCACGCAGGTTGTTGTGTACTAATTCAGAGATGATCATTTTCTCAAAGGCAGCATCGTCCAGACTCAGGCCGCAGTCTACTACCTGCACACTGTCGCCAAAGTCGCCGTTGCGTAGCGAGTAGCTATTGTTAAAGTTACCATTTAGCGGTAGTGTATCCATTGCACTTGTATCCCTCACCACGTTGTTCAGTGAGTGCCCTGCAATGAGAGAAAGATGTGAGGGGATTTCACATTAGTCAGTCTAATAAAGCAGCAAATGTCAAGCAAGTTTAATGCTGTTTAGGATGCAGTGTCACAAGTCAAATTAAGCCATGCCAAAACTGGTTAGTTAGGCACAATCCGCCACAAACAATAAACCCACATGCATCATTTGTAGTGAGAAATCATTTTACTTTCTGGCTTTATATATAAATATATTTTTATTTTCCCTTTGAAAAATTGCTTTTTCAGAAACAGCACTATGCGTTTTAGTTTGCCACAGAAGTGACACAGCGATGGAAAAGATCCCAAACAACATTAAGTGACAAACTGGGACATTAATCACCATCACAGACACATGGGGCAAAGGAGATGTCCACAGGA
This sequence comes from Knipowitschia caucasica, assembly GCA_964034765.1. Classification (NCBI taxonomy): domain Eukaryota; kingdom Metazoa; phylum Chordata; class Actinopteri; order Gobiiformes; family Gobiidae; genus Knipowitschia; species Knipowitschia caucasica. The sequence goes on along the minus strand of OZ035824.1, from coordinate 45,256,968 downwards.
ATGAAGCCGCAAGCGAGCGAGCTACAACACTCAAGAGGTTTTAGCAGCTAATGGATTGGATGTGCCGAGGGAAAGAAAGAGACAAAGATGAAAAAGATGACATGAACAAGAAAGGGAAAATATTTGTGTATCAACATGGGACAGCCATCTTTGTTCTCACTACAACGGGAGCCAACAAGCACCATCAGCACACACAGCAGGTGAAGACACTCACTGAAGACACTCACATCATGTCTGTCTGCTCAGCCTATCTGGTCTAAGAGCAGCTGATGTACAAAAGAAAGTAAAATGATTTATTGGAACATGAAAAATAATTACTTGAAAATAAACAACAAAATAAAGTTATAACTGCAGCTTAGCGGGAGCAAGGGTTCAGCAAATTAGGGAAACAAGCATTAAAGAGCTTTTGGTCTGACAAATGTAATACTGCGTTTGTTGTTTTGTCTTTGTTCTGGGGGTTTCTGGCATTACTTGGTGGTTTGTGTCTCCAAAATTGGGAAAGGTCAGATCTCGCCCGCAGCCCAGCACTTGGCATCTGTCACGCTGACAGCTCCCTGAGTCCCTAACAGAACCAGTGCAGAATAACAGAGGGGCGGCTGGGGTCACTGCCGGTCATGTCAGGAATGTCTTTGGCCATAAGGGTCGTGCAAAACGCTGACAAAAAACATAAATATTAGCTTTTCTTTGATTAAGTGTGCAGATAAAAGAAGAATGTGGGGCCGCAGCTCAGACAGAGCTTATAAAACAACAGATTTCACAGCTACCATAAATGTTTATCTTAATCACAGCTACTTTATCAGTGATGTATTTACGCTGCTTTTGGAGACACTGTGTTTGGTAATTTGGGCTTTGATTGGTTTGGATTGGGAATTAGGGCGTATACATTCGGGGAAACTTTGCTACAGTAGTATCAATTTCGTATTAATGGTGCCAATTCTCATTTAAGGACAATTTCTTGATTATTTGGTTTGCCAGTCATGATAGAATAATTTAATGAACCGCTTGCTCTTGGGGTGTGTTAATGGCCTAAAATAAAATTAAAACCAGTGATTGTGCCGGGGTTGGTTCGGTTGTTTTTAAATAAGCATGCTGAAAAAAATTTACATTTGATAGGCAAAGTTAAGTTTTACTCCCATACTTGTCTCTCTGTAGGTCACTATAGAGGGAAGCACAGGGGAAGAGCACAAACAATGGAAGATGTTGTTTCAGTTTCAAAGTTACAGGGCATTTTTAACTGTTAGCGTGACATGACATTTCCATATTAAAGCTTAGTGCAAAAAGCATTAAGAAACATGTGTTTTAGGGCACACATAATGAAGCAGCTGATAAACTGCGTCATAAATCTTAATAAGCAGTTTTTAGTTGAGGCTCACATCTTTGCCATTGTTTACATTATCTCCAGCCTGAACACACAGTATCCTATTCCACTCTTAATCATTATGTCTCATTCCGGGTTTGGATAAGGGATATCCGAGAGCGCCCTGGGTGGACCAAGGCGACCACAAGAATCTCAAACCCACCATGTGAACATGTGCTGGGCTTTACACATACGCTGGATGTGTGCGCCACCACAAATGCTCTATTCAGACGCTAATGTTGCACCAACACAATTCTGAATGAGGAGGGACACTGTCAAATCTCACATGGGGCGGTTCATTTCAATACCTTATTAGTGGGTGAGTGTAATGTTCTGTCAAATCAAAGTGACATTTAATGGTTACGATAGGCTAAATGCCATTTCAAAGTCTTGAGATATTTAAAAAAACACATAGTTGATTGTTTTTTTTATACTAGATTAGATTAAAAAACTATATTTAGCTCATTTGCCATATAAAACTACATTGCAAACACTAAACATTGTGACTAAGTTGTGGTAATTTGATTCTTGATGAGTATCCAATCATAAAACAGTCTCTCTTTTGGGTTGCCAGATCCAACAGCTAAATCAAGCGGTTTAAAGCCTATGAGTTGTGCTTGTTTACACCCCTGTCAGAACAGTCATTGTTTTGGCCATATTTCTCTCTGCCTTTTTGTTCATTGTTGGTAGCTGTGTGTAGCTTTATATTGTCAAATAAACAAGGTTTCTATTTTCAAAATATGACATCATGGAGCCATTCTGTGGAGAGCTCAAATGTGAAGTTCTTGCACCTTTCCATTAACGGAAAGAGCAGGTTTTTTATGGAAAAAAGGGCAGATTTATCATTTTCCATCAGAGAGGATAAAGAACCTCATCCACAACTACCACAAAAGACTCCAAGCCGTCATTTTTGTTGAGAACTCAGGGATGGAAACTTCTAATAAGGGTAATGTGGATATAATTTGAAAATAGATATTGCATGCATTGGAAAATAAATGGCTTCACACAAGCACAGGTGAAAAACGTGTTTGCAAAATCATTCTCATTCTCAACTCTGTATTTATTACTTGCACTAGAATACACAGCATTTTATACTTGCTCTTTATTATGCTAAAGTCAGGGGTTTTTAGACTCCTTTCCTTATTATGCTAAATACAGACATTGTATACTGCTCCTTTTTATGCCAGAGTTTGAGATTGTATTTTATGTTATTTTATTTTAGCATTTATCATTAATTCATCTTGTGCTGCGTCATTCCTACTGTTCTGTAAAAAACGCTGTAGGAAAAATAAAGCATCCCTTAATCTTAATAATATCTCTGAGGTGTAAATGCTCCAGCACAACTGCCTGTACGTACAGCGCCTCCGATCTAAACCCAGCACCTACACCCACAGTCTCCACACCCTTCCTTCGAACGTTGTTTTTTTGCACAGCGGCCCGACTCATTCAGAGCGTGTCAACATCAGAGATTGTGTGTGGACTTGGGGGTGAATGATTAAGAGGGAACAGTGACACTAGTTGCAGCTCTTGGAGGGCTGTAACCTTCTAACACAGACACAAGACGCACAGAGCAGAGAGTGAAAGCAGTGAAGCTGTAAAGAAGCACACCTGGCGAGTTAAAGACTGGAGCCGTGGGGGTGTTACACACGACTGTCTCGGCCAGTAACGTGTTGTAGGGGTTGTTAGTGCCTTGAGGTCGCAGTAGAGGGTTTGTTAGTAGATAATTTCCAGTCATTCCTATAAGTGCAGAGACAAGTGCATACATTTCAGAGAATTATAGCAAACATAAAGCAGACAGACACATTTAATAGAGTGAGGAGAGATGAGGGAGGATGTGGTGAGCTCCTTTTAAGAGCCAGTGAATGTCATCGAGGCCAAGTCTAAATTGAATCAGTTGTTTTTGGCATTGATGGAAGTCTGATAATGCTGGACGACACATTGTGCACCACAGTCTAAATACACTGCATTAGTGCTGGATAGAAACTTCTAATTGTCACATTATGCTTTGGTGTAAACACAGTCTTCATTATGGAAGTCATTATTTATATACTGTATAAGAGTAATACTAGTAAAGCATTAGCACTGCCACTAACCGTTATTTTGATAGTTGATTAGTCTCACAATAATGCTTTTGATTAATCTAAGTTTGATCCCGATAAAACTGCATATTGGAGGGAACCCTAAAGAACTTTATTTTTCTATTTTTTATGTACAGTTACTACCCTGTTTATGTGATCAAAACACATACAGTATAAAGAGCAGATAACAATTGATTGATTACTGAAATAAAAGAATGAATTTAACGTGATCAGTTGTCATCTATTTGTATTAGCAAAAAATCTATTTATTTACAGTATAAGCATAATCAGGTTAAATTTGAACGGAATAGATACACCATATAAGACAGTGGAATGGTGGAAAATGCTGCTACTCACAGCGTTTTTATTTTGAACAAAATACATTTCCTTCAAGACTTACTCAACCATTTCAACCTGAGGTAAAGAGGTATTCCCCTGCTATCCATCACGGCTCCTAAATGCCACCTGTCATGTTGCTAAGTCTCCAGGGATCTTTTTAATGACAGGGAAGAGCCTTTAGTGTTCTAACCCACTACCATTACCCCCTTGAGTGATCAATACAGACCTCTACATTAACAAAACGTCTATAAGAATTACGAGCCTAAAGTGTGATTCAATGTGTTTTACTTTGTAGAACGCGACAAGCCACAGAAGAGGAAGAAAATGGACACGTAAAGAAGTCACAAGAGGGAGGAGGAGAGGCGAGCTCAGAAAGCCTTTTCAGAAGCAGGGAACATAGGCATTCCAGGTCAACCAGAGTTGAACATCATCTTCTCATCATCATATTTGTGCTCCAGCTAAATAATAAATGACAGAGCTTTTTCCCTCTTCCCTCTCTCATAAAGCCCTAGCTAAAGTACCGCAGGTCACCTCAGACGCCCGACAACAAATAGTGTGCTTTCTCGAATGTATTTTTGCTGATCATATCTTTGCCCGTTTTAGCCTGGATTTTTCATACACGAACTCTGAACTTGTCCCAATTTAAGTCAGATGTTACTGGTCAGATGGAGATTGCACAGGATATTTGAAAACAGGATTCTTTAATCCTATTTTTGGCAGGACTAAGCAATGCTGTGAGTAAGTGTATCACCAGGGACAGCTCTAACCAATAAGCAGGGTAAGCAAACTGGGGCCCCAAGGTCATCTGGAGGGCCCCCAAGTTGCACTATACCCAAACATATACTGTGTTTTATGGCACAAACCCTAACCTCCTTAAACATTTTACCACTCAATTATTTCAAGTTGTATGTACTGTATGTGTTTTTTAAATGTTATTAGCTAATTCGCCAAAACCTTTTTTAAAATGATGTATGGTATTGACTGTATTATTCACAAAGGAAATTACTTGGCACGCAGTAGCTCAAACAAGTACAACAAAATGGTGGGTCAAAAGTAAAGTATATGTAATAGAAACAGATGAAATATTTGTTATAGTTTATAGTTTTTATAGTAGGTAACCCAAGGAAATGCGGTGAAGGGGGGCCCTAAAACATTTTATTCCTTAAAGCCCTTTCATTGTATTTTTAACCTATAGAACAAGCAAGAATATAGTCATTTTGTTACTTTAAAAACCATTCAGACAACAATATACAAAATATGTTACAATAGGAAAAGCATTTTTTTTTAAAGCTCAAAAAAGGTTCCTCTCTTTTAAACTACAGAAGTATGAAAAGCTGAAAGGCATTTTTAGCCCATGATGAAATGAGTGCACATAAGTGTGAGCGGAGCACGGACACTGACCTTGGTTGAGGGTGGAGGTGCTGTTGATGTCACCTGAGATAAAAGAGGACTCCGATTGCTTTCTTACGGTGTCATTCCACATTCTCCTGATTCGACTCTGCCAGGTCAACAAGGGACAAGGGCCATTAGCTCGGAATTATATATATTTTTAGTATACAGTGACCCTACCTGGGAGAAAGGGTATTGAGGATATGTTTTATCATTTCTTATGATGACCTAGTAAATACACTTTGCTTGTAGATGCAGTATTAACGCTGATATACATTTTCTTGGGTTTTGGTTTAATAGGTTTTATAATCACATCAATCCAATATTCAAAGCTGGGGTACCTAACTATATTTTTCCCAACAAAAAGAGTATTGTAAAAGTGAAATGTTGAGATTGAATCAGAACACAACAGGCAGTCTTTATATGGAAAACGCGTATCTTCATATGTGTAAGAAAGAGCCCTGTGAGTCAATATTTAAGAGCTACAGTTAGAGATTTTGTTTTATTTTAACTAGTGTAGCTATTCTTCACTTACATTGTAAATGTCTGCTCCCCTTTCCTACTGTTCTTTAACTTGTGATGCAACACTGAAATTTCCCCACTGTGGATCTTATAATCTCTTCATCTTAATCTTAATGCTTTGGGCTGAGAGCTGGCCGAGTGAGGGTGGTCCTTTCTTTTTCACTTTTTTGTCTGAAAAATATGCTCTGAAAAAGTGAAAGAGGACAAAAGCACACAAAAAACTGGTGATAGGGTTGGACTGTTTTGAGAGCGAAAAACTATAGGCAGGTTGTATTACATTGATGCAGCTTTTGTGGTTTGAAATAGGTACCTCAGCTTTAAATACATCATCTTCTGAATGTGTTTTGTTTCTGTTTATGTATCGAACTATGTCTCAAATGGTTTATTTAACAGATGAATTGAATATTGCTGCTTTTGTGAGCCAGGCTAAACTAACAAGGCCAGCTGATGAGGTCTGCCGTCATGCTCAACAGTAACTAGACAAGGCCTCCATTCACAAAGCCCATCTGTTCAACGTATAGAGCTACTTGTGTATGTCCATACTCCCCTCATATGCATAAGTGCTAGCAGTGCTGTTTAAATAGAGACATATTTCTCATGCATGTGGCGTCAGTGTTGAAAAGATAAAAGCAAATGCTGAAGGGGCAGAGCAGAACAAAGGTCCTCATGCAGTCCATGGCATATTGAAGTCCTGACAGAAGACAATGCTCTCACTGGTAACAGCAGCAGCTCATTACGCTGGGCCTACCTGAGTCCCAGAGGAGTATCTGGCACTGGTTCTGGTGGTGGACGTTTTGGCTGAGCTGTGAGAGTTCTCTGTGGGTAGCCCTCCGCAGCAGTACGTGTGGCGGAAGCACTTGCTGTACTCTTTGCGGACCTGCACGAACAAACAGCCGCAGGTTTACATTACATGTTGACTTTACATATGACTGAGCCAGGAATCCGCACGGCATTTCTATTGACTCTTGTTATCAGCATACAAAGCCCTGCGAATCCCCCCTCAGTCTCCTGTTTAAAATTCACAGCATTTAAACCATAAAATAACAGCATGTGTGCGGGCTCTATACCTTTTTCTGCAGGAGACAGTGGAAGATGAAAATGAACATTCCTTGGAAAGTGTTAAAGATGGTGAAGAGATAAGCCATGACGATGGACGCCTCGTTGATGAAGAAAAGGCCGAAAGACCACGTCAGGCCGAGCAGACACAGCAGAGCGAAGGCCCCCATCACCCAAGACCTGCAACACAAGCCAAAGCAAATACTGCCGTCAGCCCCAGTGGTGCCTCTGTGGGCTTGAACGTAGCTACAGTATGAGGAAGCAGTGGGAAGATTATGAACCATGTGAGAGTAAAAACATGTTCATGAAATACAGACACATCTTTAAAAAGCAAATATTGTATATGGATCAGCTCTATAGATTCAGCATACATATTGTCCCCATAGAACTACAAGGCTCTATCTGATGTTAAAAAGTTAATAAAGTTAATCATATATTCTTAGTCCAATGCTCTATCCACACTTTGTCATTGTATTATTTAGATTTGATTGCGATTTGAGTGCAGTTGGTCTTATGAATGCTCAGAACTCAATATCTTGAAACAATCCAGAGCATAAAAAGAGCCCTCCAACTCCAAGGGAAACGATACAGCAGAACCATTATAATTAACTATGAGATAAACTTGCACACAATATTATCATTTCCTCAGAGGTGCCAGTTTTTTTAAAATACCTTTTCAACATTTACAAATTAGGGGTCGACCGATCATCGGCACCGATATTGGCCAATATCCACATATATGTAACTTTTTTTCAGGTTAATAAATCGGGAGCTGTTATCCTCAATTTTCTGATTGTTTTTTGGTATTATTTATAATGTTGACACCAATATTTTCACTTTAACTGCAAATGATTATTGGCTCTCTATATGTATCGGCTACCTTGACTACTAAATATCAGTATGGGCCCAGAGAAAACCATGTCGGTCGACCTCTATTACATTATTATTATTGAATCTTGATCTTTGATGCCATATAGCAAAAGCTGCCTGTTCGTTATCTAGGGAGTGTGACAAGGTTTCGGTTTCAAAATGACAAAGGTTTCCCCGGCTTGTGTGTGAAGGCCTATTGGGGCCTTCAGACACCAGCTCAGATCAGTATTCAAAAACACATCTCCACACGTAGGATGAACATGAGGGAGAGTTTCGGAACCGGCGAGTGGAACATCAGACAGACATGGGAAGCAGCAGAATCAATAAAAAAAACGTCAATCTATAGGTTTCCGGGCAGCGTGTCCTTACTTGATGAAGTGTTTATTATCTTCATAGCTATAGAGAGCATGATGAGCAGGAAAAGAAAGACACAGTTAGATTAAGCGTGGGTTAGTCGACATGTAAGTGACAATGGAGCTGTGAAAACAGGAATTATGGGGTACATATATGAATTGTTTTTAGCGTGCACACAAGTATTCCAAGTAGTGCGTGGTTTTACTGAAAATGGCAAATAAACTGAGTTCAAGATTAAGTTTTGTATTAAGTTCAATTATTAATTTCAGTTTTATTTTTTAAATGATAATTATTATCCCTCCTCAACATTGGAGCAAATTGATTTATGTTAGACATGCAGATAGAAGTAACTCACATAAACGGTCCAAGCCATATAACGGTCACCTGGATTGATAAATATACATCAAAGCCTTGTAAGGCTGCTAATGGTTGAATAATTGAGAAAGTTGTAAACATTTTAACACATAATCTGAAGTACAATATCACTACCGACAGTTATATCAGATTATATGTATATGGTCATAATTAATCCTTTCTACTCCTCTAACTAATAATATATTATATATTATCATATAACAAAATCTCCCCGGTAACATGCAACAATTATAAAATTGTTCCCTCATCGAACACCTGGTGTTGTTTTTAGATGCATCCACATAAATGTAATAATAGAAAGAACTTCTGACACAACCATGTAACCCCGCCCCTTCTGTCCAACAGCTCCTGTCTCAGTCCTCATTACACTCGTTTAAAACAAACTTATTGCCCCTTTTCTTCAAGTACAGAGATGTTCCTTGCAATCACATGGTTTTGATTACAGCCGGTAATTTTCAAATTTGGATTTTTTTTTTAAACCAATTCAACTTCTCCCTCTGGTGGTTACAAAGGGAGTTATAGGCAAACACATTTGTTTATCCTTCATACTTACTTAATAATATATTTTATGTTTAAGGTGTTATTCCACTAAAATAAAATTTCTATACAGTAAATAGTTACAATATCATGTTAATGGTGACAAATAAAGCATAATATTTCTTATTTAAAACTATAATTATTTTGGTAGTGTGGTTGGAATATGGAACACAAGCTTACCCAGGTAAATCTGTATTATAGTAGCCATCACACACGCGATAAGTACTGTGGAGCGCAGGATAGAGACAGAAAGAATGAGATAGACAGAAGAAAAGGGAATGCGTTAACTTGAGCTTTGCCATGCCACATGCAGTGACGCCAACAGACAAAAAATACATTTACACACACTAATTCACAGGTTGATACATTCTTTAACTGTGGTTTCTCTGGCACAAATAAACCAACAAGTCAAAATAAACCCTTTTTTCCCTGAATGCTTGCCTTGATTGCAGTTTTACCACAGAGATGTAATGCTGCACGCTTTCATTAAAGCAAAAAAATAAACAAACAGTTGGTAAAAATAGACGATCCACCGCCGCAGCTGCTGAGATTCCTGTTTGCAAAGGGAAAAGTAATGACACAAGTACAAACAAACCGTACAGTAGCAAATTGGAAAACTCTGCCTTTTTATCTTTCAATAAATACATCATTCATGGGAAGCGCTGACCAGCAAACGCAACAATTAAAAGGACAAAGCAGAATTCATTTCAAAGCAGAGAAGGAACATACTAGGATTGGAGGTGGTCTGGCGATTGCTGCGGGACTGACATTCTCTTCTGCAATCGATTTCGGGAAAAGGGTGTTTGACATGTTCCAGGAATAAATTCAACACACTGGTCATTGCATTGATGGACACGGACAAATGGAACATAAACACCCTTGATTTGGAGACTATGCAGGGATTTCTGGACACCCTCACTTATTCTGTTGTAATAATAGTACGTACCATGCCAACAATGTACAATCAATTTATGTTTATATCGTCCACAGTCACATGATCTCAAATGTTGATTCGCCAACAGATTTGCAAATGTGTCCCCTGTTCTTGAGTCCCCTGTCCTTAAAACTTTTCTTTGTTGCCAGAGGAAAACTCCAAAAACACAGTGGGAGAAATTAACCAGTTTGAACTTTGGAGAAACTTGGGAGCAACCGATTATCAACCAAGCCAATCATGGACAGCAACATTATGATGTGTCCTACTGGTCAAAACAACAATGCCACAACTCAATTCACAATTTGTCTCCTCCACAACAGAGCTCATGTACCTCATGGTTAATGTTGGTCTAAATTAGCATCAAATACAAGTGTTTTGACAATAATACTTTCACTTTTCCTCCAAAGATGGGTCTGTATATTTGTCATCAGCCTCCTTGACCTTTAGAAAGAATCCACTCCCATGGACTGACAGATGTGAAAGACGCTATTCAAAGCTCAATCCTCAAAACAACAGAGCCCATTAAAGTGTTGTCCTCTTCTTGCAAATATTTCTGGCAGACAAAATCATGTTTATTTTTGATTCAAAAGTTGTACATTTCCAATGAAGACTGATATGTCCTCACTTGGTAGTGAGGATGGAGACACACACATCCTGAACTTAGGCCTGCGTTGCATAAAAAGAAGACTGAAGCTTCTGGAACTGCTGAGCGGATCTTTCTTCTTTTAACATGTCTTCAAATTGCACCATGTAACAGCGCACATGGACACCCTGCACACACTCCGGTCGGTTTATGACCCAGGCCTGGCTTTACTCTGTGGCTTGGATCCACAAAACAGAATGAACAAAAGACAATTCCCAAAGTCATGTTCAGTCTGTATTTGAGATCTATTCCCATGGAGAAAAAAGGATACATCAGGACAAAGAGAACGTCCATGATTATTTTGGAGCGTAGGGTTATGAGTGAAATCATTATGGCTGAAATAAAAGGCCCACGTTTCGCTGCAGGCCTCAGTAGTATAAACGCAGCAGTGTTAAGTGTTGGGAGTGTGTGGGTTTGGTGTATATGAGCCTTTAACTTACTTTATATTCTCCAGCCGACTTGAATCTGGCTTCAGGCTGGTGGAGTGCTTCACCATTTTGTACATTGTGATCACCAGGAAGATGAGGTTTAGCTGTCGGAAACACACACATGACCGGGTAAATGCATAAATAACATAAAAAAACATACTCGGTCACATTTGATCAGCCTTCTCAGACAGAGAAGTGAAACCAGAGAAACAGGCCCTCACTCAGCCAATCAGCTCTCAGTGTGTATAATAACAACACAATAAGATAAAGACAGCAATTAGTAGCCTGATGTGTTCACAAAATTTTACTTTTTCTGTTGGACCAATTCAACAATTGAGGTATCCAGCTTCAAAAATAAAATGTTTGAATGTGTTTTGTCCTAAAAATAGACATTCCCTTATAGCAACTAAATTGTCTTGCCTGAAAGAAGCCCAGAGGCAGCCTACTTGTGCAACTTTCATGTGGCCCTCATCTAGCTCCCCCCCCTCCTTTAAATAAATTACAATAGGCATGGAGCAGTGGGAGCAATTCTTCCAAGCCTCAAATGCAACAAAAATGCAATGTTAGCATCCCCCAAACATGTATGAATCAAACTTTGCACAAGGCTTATAGAATATTATATGAAACGATTCTAGCAAGGTGAACGCTGATACCTAGAAGCAATGATTTAAATATAGCATAAGACAAGACGCAAAAACATAAAACCTGTTAATTTGTATTTATAGAGTGGAGAGCCTTCCGATGTCTGCATGTCCACAATCTAATCCAATAGACATCTATTGCTCCACTTGGGCTCAGACAGGCTGACTGGCGCCAAATTTAGTGTCATTCTATATCAATAAGGGCATGAAAACACATTTAAATCCATCAGGGCTAAAATAAAAAAAAATAAAACGATGAAATAGGAAAAATACATAAAAAAACAAATGCACAGTAGAGCCAGTGTGGTGTACCCAAAAGGGAATAAAAACGGTAGAAATCAGAGCTCATCTTGTTTAATGCGTATCATTTCATGCACAGTGAAATATTGTAAGGAGAAGCTGGAGGGAGTGCGCTGCAAAACATTCCTGCTCACTTCTTGGACAGATGAGGAGAGATGGAGCAAGGGAACAAAGTGAAAGAGATACAGCGCTTTTTCTCTTGTGGTAATGTATTAAATCTAAAACACGCCCTTGGCATGGACATGCCCCTAAAAAATCAATAGACTGATTTTAGAGACACAAAAAACCATTGCGGCCAGTGAAAAACCAGCTCCAAATAATTTAGTTCAAAAACATGTATTCAGGGGCCAAACTATAGTCTCTCTGACACAGCAAGTACAAGGGCTGTTTGTTCTGCTCGCTCGGCATGTATAAATAATGTCAAGGAATATCTAACTAAATAAATAAATACAAATATTTGCCTCAAATATGAATTTCAACGAGTGAGGAATGGTGTGTCTCAGCTTGAGAGGAAGACAAAAAAGGACTTGTAAACAAGGTTTTTTATCATGTTATCTTAGGAATGTCAAAACACAGTGGAAAGAAAAATGGATTGGAATAAAGGAGTGACCTTTGTGAGCCCGAGTGCAGAGCTCAGACATTCACTCCTGAACAAGAATGGTCTGTGTATACGGCCGCATGCTGCTATCAAAAGGCTGTTGTGATCAATACATCACCTCTCCACATGCAATCAGCCCCTGAACAGAGCCTCAATAAGCCGAGCGGAAAACTAAAATAAAGCAGCCCGGCGTATAGCGATACCAATGCATTTAGCGATATGGGATTTGAAAGTGAAACATAACCACCAGGGATAACCCAAAAGTATATGTGGACAATGCTTTTATTCAACCTGATTATGCTGGCAACACTAAGAGCATATACACTTTCAAAAGCCTTGATGTGTGGTTAGCAATTCTGATTTCATGTATGAAGGCCCCATCATGAAAATTAACCCTTTGTGTGATGGAGCTTTGTCAGAAATGTGAGTTAGGACTAAATATGCATAAAAGAACACGCTCCAGGCTTCCATTTGTGGGAAGCGGAGGCTCACATTTGCAGGCTTAACAAAACCACAACATTATAGTATGTTCAGTTACTATAACAACTTGTGTGTGTGTTTCAAGCGTAAATAAATGGCATTATATTTAAATATTTCATCAAATACATACAATAAACAACACTGACAACATGTTCCTACAAAAGGACAAAAAAGTTTCTCTAATTTAATCTAAAAGCTGGAGTACAAAACTTTTGTCTTGATTTTTCCATGTTTTTTTTGTTTTTGTTTTTTTTTTACAAATGAGACCAAAACATGCTGTCTTTATCATATTTATAAAAAGTTTTATCGTTTACATTCTGAGAAGCTGATTTAAAGAAGTGACAGAAGCAACACCATATTAAGTAAATAAGTGCTATATCCACATATAGAAAAATACTGGTTTATAATATTTTGTGTGAACATTTCTGAACTACTATACTAAAATGTTTGTTGAACTGAAAATAATTTACTTATTTATGTATCAATTACTGGAAATATCATATAAAAACACATTCTGGAAGGGAGGACACAATACTCTTAAATGCTGTATTTGTGCTTTACAATTGTGACTTTTCTTGCTTTTTCGAGACGTTGCTGCAGTTCAATGATCATGGTTTTTCACTGGTCTGGACCAGAGTGGAGAGGATTTGTGGTCCGAACCTTGCGGATCAGCCGAAAATCCACTGAAGGAAGGCTAACTTTGTGAAAAATGCTAACAAAGGATTCACCATTTTACTTTGGACCAGAGCAGAGAAAATGGTCCGAACCCAGCGGCTACTCCACCGTCCTGCTCCACCCACAGTCTAGACCATCTCTGCTTCTGTGATCTATCTATCTATCTATCTATGTACAGTTAATCCTACTCCTCTCTTAGTGTATTCCTTCTCAATAACTGTATCACTCTTGCAATTCACTGGTACAGTAATGCTAATTCGATATTTTGCAGAACAGATTCTCAAATAAATCAATAAATCAATCTCAAAGCGAGTAACTAGTACACGGTTCTGTGGTTTCAAATGATGTACTCCAGATTTAAACGTACAAAAAAAACTTGGTATTTGAATTAAATGTGGGTAAAAATGTGTGTCCCCTCACATAGCCCTGTTTATATTTTATTTTCCAGCCATCATAATACAGTCATCAGATATAAAATGGTCCCGTGAGCAGAGGTGACATGGATCCAATGAGACACAGAAGCAGGACACAGGACTTTAAAGTAACCTCGTAGCGCGGTACATGTTCCCACCCCCACCAACATGCTTTCGCAGGCCTTCCCCCGGGATCCCCTCACTAACTCACTAACGCGGGCCCCTTCCATCCTTCACTCTGCCTCTGCATCATCACTGCAAGCCAAGCAGAAGCACCACACCACACAGGGACCCGGCAGAAAGCTTTTTTTTTTTTTTTTTTGAGTGTACACAGTGAACTCCACGTGAACTGCTGGGGATGAAATATTAAAGGTGCAGATGGAGCTGTCCAGATGAGAGGAACTGCTTGCGACGTGTCATGATCCAAAAGGCCTTGTGTAGAAGCGCAGCTCAAGCATACTAATGGTTGGCCCCAGCACTCATTACTTCCATGTCCCCCTTTTCATGGAGCTAATACCCCCTGTGCCCTGAGACCAACAACAAGAACTCACATCTAACGGCTTCTCCTTGGCTTTTTGTTTGGCTGCTTTTAGACAGCGGCAGTGGGAGAAGTACAGACAACACATGCCATAACAAGACAAGAAACAAAAAAGTCGATACTTTTCACTATAGTATATTCTTAGGGGCTTACATTATTGTTCAAATATGGTACTTGTGTCCCAGTCCAAACCAAGCTTTGTTTAATAATTGAACTAAAACTAAGCAAACTCACAGTTTTGTTTAAGATTATAAAAGTAATGTGTAAATGAATTAAGGATTTAACAAATCACAAGTAAATCATTCATACTGACCAACATTACTCTTGTATGCCAACTTTATCATTAACATCTAATTTCAGTTGATAAAGATTAGGCCCTGTTTACACGGAGACGCTGTGACAGTAAAATGATAGAGTTCACTATCGGATTGGCCTTTTGTTCACGAGGGTGGAAACGCAAGCGTTGAAAAACGGCCTCCAGAGCGGAACAAACCAGATATGCTGTATACCTTTATCGAAGAAAAAGGTGTGAACCCTCTGGCTGCAATGACCTCACCTTTTTAAAAGTGAAAGATTCAATAGATGTTCGTTGTGTTGTTTTATCTTTAGTTGTTTAAAGAGATCACTCGCTGCTTTCCCCTGTTATGCCAACAGATGCTATTATTGCTAACATATATTCCGTGAAACTCCAACAAAGTCAGGAATTAACGCTACGTGGTGAAGTCTATTTGCACTAACAATGTCAAGGTTCATGAAATAACTATACATTTTTATATATTGCTCAAAATGACCACAGTCACCATCACAATGGCACGGCTTGAGATCCAAATTCATGTGCAAAGCATTTGCGACTCAGTGATCCACAGCCGCCAGCCGACCGTACTTCTTCTATCTTTTCTGTTTCCCTTCCTTCCTCCTCTGCCTTTCTCATTGACAAGGACAAAGCCAATTTGTAGCAGAACCCCGGGGTCAGTGATGTTGTAGACAAACCTTGCGCCTGCCTGCTCCCATGTTGCACCGAACCCAACAAAGCAGCGTGGTGTGGGAGATCTCAAGCCAGAACAGCAAAAAGAAGCTAAATTCTGTGACATGTTGGCTGCGCAGCAATACATTAACTGTTCACGGGGTCATGCATCTGTCTCTCCGGTCATCACCGCTGGGACCATGATCATCATTTCCGCTGCAGACACATTTTTCATGCAAATCATCACGAAAGCGCCCACATACAAGAAACAATGAGAGCCTAAATTAGATGAAGGTTCCTGTGTGGCTGACAGAGCATTTGCTGAGACAAGAAAAAACATGTGTTTGTTTTAACACAGTGTTAGCCTGCTTCATTTCAAAGCTCACATGTTAAAAGCAACTAGAGACGCGGTGCACCTGAGAGGAATTGCAGGAATTCTTGATATTTTCAGCATCTACGATAAGATTAGATAAACTTTATTGATCTCATAATGGAGAAATATGCATGTCTCATTGGCACAGACAGGATCACTCAGGGTGCGCAAAAAGACAGATGTATTAGGTGCATAGGTTCCATTGTGTTGAGTCATCTTGCCTAAATGTTTCAGTGTAAAGACAAAACCTAAAAATTCATATTAAGTTGCCTCATTCCAACTCTTTAATTGTATACACTAAGAACAGAATCAGAAAGAAACAACAACTGCCAACTTTGATCATACACTTCACCAGCCCCAGCTTTCTGCACCTCCTCCATCTCTAAAACCATACTTCTGAATCAGCAATGTCTGTATTTGAACGAACTGTGAGCAATCTCGTCACCTCTGCTCCCTGTTTTTTTATTTATCCTGCAGACAAAATTCAGCTCTATATCATCTCTGCGTGCAAAAGCTCTTGGATGTGCTATGAGACAGGCTGCAGTTTGACACGGGCAGCCCCTGTCTCAGCTATATCCACAAAGTCAGTTTGATGCTAGACTCAGGTCATCTGTACATATACTGTTAGGACCAGAAATGCTAGATAATGAACCCACTGCTGAGCAAACATCTCTAAAGAAGACTTCCTCATCCCTCAGTGAGCGGAGAAGGGCAAACCAATATGCGCTCGTATATCCCTGGAATACCACCTGCTATTCCGTCCGCCGTCTGCCTGCACGGCTGTAAGACTCCCTGAGGTCTCATTCTTCCAAGCCTGTCTGATGGAGCGAGGGATAATAATGTCATGACCAGTAAATAATTGCATGCCTTAATAGGACATATGTCAATATGATATGGTATATGTCCTTCACCGAGCTGGCCTTGGCCAAACACAGTGGCTCTTTTGCTACAAAATGGTTTCATATGCACCAAAAGAAACATACAGTTGATTGGTTTGAACACAAAGTCTTTGCATTTACATTAACAGTGTAACCAAAGGTGATGTTTATTTTTCCTCTTGCTGGTAGGAAAAGTGATTTTATCTTATTAACATAATACGCAACAATATGTATCAACCATATCAGTAAAAATGGAACGGATATCAAAGGCAGACATTTCATCATCCATATTAACCAATAAGACCCCATAAAGATAATCCTATCAATTTCTTGATTGCAGTTCTGCCATTCAGAGCATCACTTCGATCTCAGCCCCTCAGTCCACCCCCCCCCCCCCACCCCCGGCCATCCATTCAGAGGAGGATGTAGCGGCTTACCATGATGATAAAGGTGACAGGTCCGATGAAACTCCATATGAAATGATTATCCACACTTAGCCAGCAACTGTGGGACAGAGACGTATGAGTTAGCCCTGGTCCAGTGCTCAGAACATACACCAGAATAGTGTTGAACATACAGTATTCCAATACAGTCAAAGAAATAATACAAATGAATGTGATCATGCTAAATCATTGTTTAGTCATGATTGTATAAGGTATGTTATTGTTGGTAAAAAAGTGCCTGTACATGCTATATCTCATTAATCAGGAATTTTCAGTCTTACACAATCATTTACAAACAAGAGGTCACTGGAGGGTCTTTGTGCAGAAAAGCCTTAATGCAGACGCACCCCTCTGAAACCGCAGTGCTAAGTCTGTCAGCCCCTTTCAAATAACATCAAATATTAAAGAGCTGCCCATCCCATCCCTGGCAAAAGAGCTCAAATGTTTTGGTGTGCTCCCCAGGGAAGCACAGGCTGAAAAAGACCAGAAAATGTCTTTTTACAGAGAGGGGAAAAAAAAGAGACAAACTAGTCTCTAACATTGTAGCATGCCCTATTTTGAAAAAGTCTTATTTACAAAGTACACTCACGCTTTGCTGGTCCCATAGCTCCTGTAGTCGATAGCAGCAGACACGCCGACCACGATCGCAGGGAAGAGGTAGCCTGACACGTAATAGTACTTTTTCCGAGAGTATTCACTTTCAAAGACCTCCACGAGCATGAGGTACAGCTGGACCCCTTCCAGACACATCCAGGTGAACGAAGCCAAGAAGAAGAAGTGGAGAATCCCCGCGATGATGGCACATCCGATCTGAGTCCACAATCAAAGGAAGAAAAATCCATTAGGAAATGTAGGAGAAGTACACATCAGACCTACATTCTAACGGCTGCCTTAGCATTTGGATTGAAAAAATAACAAAACAATTGGGTGCTAAAATATGTTCACACAGATTGTTATAATGTGGCAGATCCCAGTAAGTATTCTGTCATTCAAACTGAGTTAGTATAGAGCATTTATCTGAATAACGTGCAAATGATAAGAAAGAATTGGACCAACAAATTTTCAAATATCTTGACTCGATATTTAAGAAATTAAAAGTTGAAAAGCATTTTACAGAGAAACTCCAATATTTTATCTCTATTTTAAGACATTGCACACCATATTTATGTCACTGGAACCTTATTTACCTTTATATACCTGTATTTATATACCTTACTGAAATAGAAAGAAAGAAAGTGAAAGAAAAGTTCATGTTAATTTTACTCTTGGCTTACAACTTTAATTCTGACACCCTGGACACATTTTCCAGTTCTATCTGGTTTAGTTAATTCTATTAGATAATATATTTCTCCACAAGCGATGTTTTTGAACAGGTTATTTATTTATTCACAGATTTAATTATTCCACTTAAAGGCCAGATCAACTTCCGCCTCACAAACGCATCAGAGCACTTTTCCGATAAAAAAAAATCAAATAAATGAATATTCATAGCCGCCACCACCACATGTGTAGATTTCTGTCTGGGGATTATTGGAAAGCTAGTGTTGGAAGATTTAATTACAGCGTCCCCGTTTGAAGCCTTGATTCCCACCTGTACGCAGCAGAATGATTTTCACGTCAGGCAAAAAAAAAAAACCATGGAAAAGGCTGCGGCTGTGGGTAGAACATGGCAACAGTGTGGCTTTAAGTGAGACAGGAGAAAAGAGCTGTCAAGTGGAAGACACGGTCCCTTAGTAATCTATATTAATGGTTTTGGCCTCGTGATGTCATGACAGGGAGGCGAGGAACAAAACGGGCTGCTCATGTCCTTCTGTGCTGCGCAGGACTTTTGGTTTGTAAAATGTACACAACGAAATAATGTATATATGTGTGTATATAATTTTTCTTACATTGGCATAAAGTAATTGTGTAGTAGTACTACTATTAGTAAAATACTGAAACTGTCTATAAAATGAAATAAAAAATATGTACAATAGTCCCCCATGACACCCTCTCTAAAAACACCCCCTCTTTATGGGGTCTGAGTGGGACTTTCCTGGTAATAAACAGGTCATTAAAAGTACAATAAAGAGTGAAGGTGAATATGACAAAGAACTGTATATAAAAAAAATTGCCAACATCAAATAGATGTACTTTTTACGAGAAAGGAGGAAAATGACTCTTATCACTAGCCAAATTAATCGTTACGATTTTCATTTCAAATAGATAGATAGATAGATAGATCCAAGGTCCAGATCCAAGGTCCAAATACTAATACAGATCATGCATAAGAAGTATGTATTACAATAGTGGAGGCCTGTAGAGTAGAGAACTGTTGTAGTACTTTATCCCAATAACATGCAAATGAGGTGTAATGGAAGAAATCGCTGCCAATTTTTAACAGTGTGGATAAATCCAAATGAAATCAAAGGACTCAAAATTAAGAGTGAACAGTCGTGACAAGGTTGATCAGTGAGATCTGTACACACACACACACACACACACACACACACACACACACACATAGACGTTCCTTGCATGATATATACCACAGAAGGACACACAACAACTGTCCAGGGACTACAGATGGAAAATAGCCCTTAGGCTAATTCTGGCATATTTACAAGTATAATGTATATTAATATGCACTGTCCCTTTAATAAATAAATAAATAAAAAAGCAGGACAAATATCAAAATATAATATTGGCTGAAAAATGATATGTCCCCTAAACCCTCCTCACCCGGGGCTCCGTCATGTCGATGCCTATGAGGAAGATGAGCTCTGCGATGAAGAGGTTAATGCACAAGTTCTTGTGGATGGTGTTGCGGTCGCTCTGCAGACCCCTGAAGAAGCAGAAGGTGAAGATGCTGATGCTGAGACAGACCAGCGAGACCACCATGCCCACCCGGGTGATGACGGTCAGCAGCAGCTCGTGAACCTGCCCATTCACCTGAAAGAGCAGAGACGGGGTCAGGACAGTGGGGAGGCTGTGTAGAGTGTGTGTGAGATTAGTTTTCAGTTTAAAGTATTATCGGTGGCTGAATGCTTAACACTCTCGCTTCTAAACAAGATCATGATTTCTACCTACAGACAGGGCCTTTCTGAATGGGGGTTTGAATGTTCTTCCTCTGTCTGCGTAGGTCTCCTCTGGGTGCTCAGGTTTCCTCTACCACTAAAATCATGTGCAAGACAAGACAGGGGAGCTCCCTGTCTCTAGGGCGAAGACTGAAAAAGAGATTTTGAAATCTCACTGGGACTTTCTTGGTTAAATAAAGGGCAAGTACTTGGAAAAGGGAATAGGCAGAAGCTCTATTCAACATATGGAGCTGACGATTTTCCCCTATCCACATTCTCAAATAACATTATAATATTTTTTCTTAATAACATGTTTGTTTTTATCACAAACTTCAGCAGCTTTTTAAATCCAAGTCACTACTTTAAAAGATGACAAGCACTTAACATGTAATTATCAGACGTGGAAATCTTATTTGTGATATAAAAACACAAAAAACACACTTTACTGGTTTATTGCAAAGTGTCAGTCCCATTGGCCATCATCAGGTGTAAATACATAGTTAATAGATATAAAAAAGGAAAAATTGATACAATATCTGATATGCTATGTTTTAGTAATATCAATATTTTATTGTATGTAATATCATATTGCATTAATGATATTTTACAGATGTATCGAATCGTTTGGAAATATATAGTATAGAATCTCAATTAAATTTAAATCCGAAAGTGGCCTCAATCAAGGCACGCGTCGCATCGGCAATCTCTAAAACTTAGACAACTCTATTTGCAATATATCAGTGAAGTAAAATGACCATTGTAAAAGTTTGGAGAAAAAAAAAGTCACATCTATGTTAGAAAATGCTCATATCAGATGTGCCTTTGTGAGACTTGTTCAACCGCAGATCATGATGGATGAGGAGGTTACACACAATTGGCCACAAACATCAAATTCAGCCAAAACCATCAAATAAATGAATTTCAAAACATGACTCACGGCCAGTTGTCGGTGAGCCATCAGTATTGCAAAGTTGGTGAGGTGGCTACAGGAGCAGGTGGTGTGCGTTTTATTAGAATCCACCAGTTTGCAGCCCTGAGTTGACCAGTATCCCATCATGCTCCGCTCCGAGTAGTTCCAAAACGAGCAATTGGAGTTGAAGTAGTGCTCCATCTGCAGATAACAAGAGAAATGCTTAAGTGTCCCAATAAGTGAAGTATAACACGGAATACCATTTACCCCCTACTCGCACAAAGTATTTGCTCGACTTCCAATCGATAAGAATGGAGATTTTTCACTCCACGGCTCTTATGGCATTATTACTCGACATCAGAGCTCATTTAGCCCCCGATTTTCCAAATCAAGCGCAGCATCAGCGCCTATACTAGCGCTTTAATAATATAATTGTTTGATTGCCTGTCTCTGGAATGGTAATAATTTGGTGATAAAATATGTCCCGTGAGCCCCTCTGGGAACTATAGTGACAAATTTAAAAAGATAATTGGGAGCTGCAGTAATTTCATCCAAGATTGTACAGCTAATCTGGGAGCTAATTCAAAGCCATAAAAAAGAAAATCATTTATATCCCAATTTTGATTAACGAATTATGTTTTATTAAGAATTCACTTAAAGACTTTTAATTTGATGTTCAGCGGCTTAAATAATCTACGGCCCGACCTCTGCCAGACATTACCAATTCAAATGGCAGATCTGCGTCTAGTGTGGATCATCCCTCCTGGAGTTTTTAATATGAAACGACCGTTGCATCCACTCACGTCAATGTGCTCCAGGGTGAACACCACGGGGTCGTTAATGAACACGCGGCTGGACTCCTTGTTGATTGAAGCGGCGATGATGTCTGAGTTGACAGCCACTGACACGTTGCGACCATAAACCTCGTTGGCCATTTTGATGGTGGCGTTTTCAGTGCTGAGGAACTGGCCCAGGTTTCTATACAGGACGAACACGAGCTTGGCGACTCCTGGGTGGCACCAAACATGATTGATGTATTAAAATCCATGTATAAGATAAGATAAGATAGACTTTATTGATCTCACACTGGAGAAATGTACATTTGGCATGGATAGAATCACTCAGATTGTGCAAACATGTTAAGGTTAAAAATACAGTCTGCGCAGGATATAATTATGTACAATGAAAAAGTGGCAATAGCAGCACTGTTTTTTCAGTCCTAGTGCATTAATGACTTAAAGCGACTTATTATTATCATTATCATGACTATTTTATTAATGTAGTTTTACAGTTTTCACATGCATGTATTGTTGGCCGTTTTAATATCTCCAGTGAATTTATCATTGCATTTCCTCTCTTTTAATCTGCGTTTAATAATGAAAGCTTTGTAAAGTCCTCCGAAGTAACTACTGTTGTGATTTAGGGCTATACAAGAATACATTGAAATGATTTGAACAGTGAAAAAGTATCAGTATCAGCCCTCAATCAGCCTTAGTAAATAGAAAATAATATGTTTTCCACTATAAAGGCAACATTATCTGACATTATAGGAACTTTTTTTTTTTTGAGTAAGTAAGTAATGTTTATTTATATAGCGCATTTTACAGACCAAGGTCACCCAAAGCGCTTTACAATGTTCAGAGTTCAGATATTGTTCCAATCATTCCACACACGGTGATGACAGATGCGAGTCGCCGAACACACATTTTGAGACCAACAGTACTTCATCATAAATAATCATAAATACGGCATTGACAGTGCATCTGTGTATAATGAGCTGTGGGTGGAACGTCAAATTTTACATCATATATTCACTCACATATTACTATTATCCATCCATCCATCCATTTTCTACCCTTTAATCCATTTCTGGGTCGGGGGGGTGACCAGAGATGCCACCCAGTCCACATAGCACCAGCCCCTCACTGATCCTCCTGCAGGTGGTGAGTCCACAGGAGGACGGCCACTGTATGGCATAGCCTTGATCTTTCAGTGGGGGCTTCCGGCAAAGTAGGGTTAAGTGTCTTGCCCAAGGACACAACGACAGCAGTCATCAGTGGGAGTCGGTGGAGAAGGTCTCATGGTGGGCTCGAACCTATAATCTATAATCTATACTTAGCTCAAGCGTACCATTGCGACTGTTGAGTTTGACTGTGTTGGCTGAAAGCTGGATGGAGATTCCCCCTTTACTTGACTGTGGGAACTTAAAATCCTGGACTTGGCCGTCGGTGCTGAGAACGTACACGTCTAGGACTGCAAGAAAGAAAAAAAAAGGTTCAGATCAGAGTCAACATTCTACTCGCAAAGACATAAAATTGAAATAGGACAGTATTGATACAAAAGCTTTTTGTCGGGTCTTTATAGTGATGTGGAGGGGGGCACGCCGTCGCCGTCACTAAATCACGCAGCAATGAGCTCAGTGATAAAAGCACCATTCACAAACTCATCCCATTAAAACCCAAACCGACATGAGTAATATATGATGAAGATCTCAAAATACTTGTGAATGTTCTCTTTCATATGCGCACATCAAAAGCCAATCGGGCCAAGGAGGAGGAGGAGCAGGCTAAAGTGAAGATAAACAATGGCGTTTTCTGACTCCGCAGCAGGCTAATGTTCGCATTAATGTATAGAGTTACAAGGTCTAGACGCACGCATTTGTAACTAAGCGTACGCAATCACAGAATCCCGTCCCTTTAATTGTTCGAGATTCATCACTATGTCAGTAAGCGACTCGTTAAACCTAATACGCGTTGTTTTCCCCTTCCCTCGGGGGTTAAAACGCTTATTATGAAAAACAAAGTCTATTCTTTTTTAATGTAGTCGTGTTTTTCCATCACAAGAAACATGCTCTGTGTACAGTATACTATGGAAACGGCTTGGAAGTTAGAAAGAAATGCTTGGAAGGGCACAACGGGCAATAGAAGAACAATCAAATAAAGCAAGGAACTTAGATTTAGTTTTGATTTTTTTCGCCGGGAATATGCCACAGTTTGGTGTTGAACCTATCCATACAGATTGACTTACAGCTATCGATTTCATGATTTGAGAATATTTGAACACTAAATACACCTCTTAAACGATATTATACAAATGTGATGTCACAGAGGAATATTAAGGCAAAGCAGAATTATAAAAATAGCAACAAAAAAGGTGGACCCCATCTGAAAAGTTCTGCAATGCACCTGTATTGTTGCATTCCATTCTATTTAAGGTGGTAAATTCTCTTTCGATCTTTCTGTCTTACTTTATTTATTACCTATACCAATAAATAGCTCAATAGAAGAACCAAATAACAAAGAAGACAAAATTAATCTTCCTAAGCTATTTTTTTTTTTTTAAATGTACTACCAGTTACGTTTTTACTATTATGTCTTCATTTTTCTTTTTTTAACATATTTGATTGTTTCAGTCAATGGCACCGATATGTACAAGGTGGACAATACAGCCAAGTCATATAGTGCAACAAGATAAGGACAAAAAGTGAATGTACAGCATATTGCATGCAACTACATGTAAACATAACCTAATTCTGCCTGAAAGGGAGTGGGAAGAAGATAACTTAGTCTTAGTCTTCCATCAGATCATGTAAAATTCTATATCGATACAGAGCAATATGCAGACATCACATTCCAAAAGCTATTAGAGAGCTTGTATATTAGATGGAAGGTTGAACTCACTGATGTTGTCCGCTGGCACTTTGACTATGGCCGGTTCCATGAGGTTATCGGCGAGGACAAAGGCCCCCTCCTCCAGCGTGTCCAGGAGCATGGTGGCGGCGTGGGTCTGCTCCGTGCTGTTCATGTCGTGCCAGGACTTCAGCGCTTCCGGTCGGAGGAGGTTGTCCACCGTGTCCACTATGGCCTGGGAGTAGCGAGAAAATGCAGACGCAAAATAACAGATAAAAATAAATGATGCAAACTGGTGTGGGGGAGTGGCATGCGCACAAATGAGATGAATGAGGCCGACCAATATGGAGCTGTGAAGTGGGCGGAGCTTAGGGTTTCAGAAAGTGATATTTTCATTGTAAAAACCACATGGAGAATCTAATGATGAAGTATTATCAAAGACATAACATATTTGGGGATGATGATCCACAAGATCTACAAATATATATTTTGACTATTTCCCCGTCAAGTTAAAAAAGTTTCTTGGGTGTGGGTGCTGAGGGCCACATTGGAATATCCGCTTAATGTCAGAGACAGGACCTATTTTCCAATGTTTTTCTCAGGCTTAATCTTGCCAGCCACTGAGTTTGTCTCTGTCATGTCTTGATAGTCTCCTGTTATTTGGACCTTTGGAAACTCCTGAAACTCTGCCCACTTTGCAGACCCATAGAGGTGCTGTTCTCTGTTGTAATTTTGTAAAAGAAAAAAAAAATATTTCCACCATTATTCTAGGGCCTGTACTTGAGAAAGTCACCAAGGTAAATGCAATTTTCTGTATCATTGACAAAGGCGCGATGTGAAGGAGAAATAGGTATATTGGCGTCACAGGAGATGCTGCCTCTTCACTTTCAAGGACGTTTCATCAGTGGCCACACCGCAGGGTCGCTGCGCCGAGCCAACCACAAGTCTTTTAAAACTCTAACAACTTAGAATCTCTATAACCTCTAATTATTTGCGTGGAACAGTTCAATAGCTTAATTAAACTATATCAATCAACGAAAATGGGATTCGTCTGTAACCTCAAGTCACCCCTAACCTGGCACAGACAAGTAAATTGTCTGTATCCAGACATTGCATTTTTTTTGGACCTTGTGGAAAAAAAGAAATTAAATCAATGAGTCTAATTAGAAAATCAATGTTGGTGACAGCTGGAGGGGAAGAGGAGGGGTTACGCGGGGGATGTGATGGCACATCAACTATGGCAGGTGTCAGATAGTGCTGAGTCAGATCAACTTGGCCTCCAAAGCTCACAATCACATTAAAGCTGAAGTACCTAACTTATTTTGATGTTTCATGAATAGATGTTGTTTGTCCCAACAGAAAGAGTATCATTTTGTGAACAAATCAGACCACAACATACTGAGAGTTGATGTTCCTCTTTTTATATTTTCTTGGAAATAAAACTGAAAGAAAAGATGTGGCAGATACCAAAAATACATGCATTTGAAAACTAAAATAAATTCATAGTAACTCATGACATGAAAAGGATTGTGTGACATAAGGTAGAGTTAAGATGATTTCAAAGTTTGGTGCTCTAGCTTTAAGAATGGTAAGGCTGTAATTAAATTTTTTTTGGATAATTGATTAGTTGGCCAAATGACATAGAGATGACTTAAAGGTACTTTGTAAAAACATTTCCATTTCTTTCTGTAGTCATATAGAATTATCGCAGTCAAAAAACTGCTTTCCCGCATGCTTAAGTCTTGTACAGTAAGTAGTACTTACTTACTACTAAATTAGTTAACTAATTAAAATAGTGGTTCACTTGTAATTAATTAATTAAGTTGTCATAGCCCTAAAGAAAAGCTATGCCACCAATCAGCTAAACCAAACTGCTGTGAGTATTGCGTAGATAAATGGAATGTTTTGGCGCTATCCGAGACGAGTACCTATTCTCGCTCTTTTATGGCCGTTGAGTGGCTAATTAGCTCAATCCATTTTAATGCCTTCCCAAAGGAAATGTATCTGGATTGAGGGGGATGACTTTGGTGGCAGGTGGAGGACACTGATCTCCCTAATGGTTAAAGTGATATTTATGGCTTTTGATTTGTGAATTTTGCAACAATTAAAAAAAAAAAACATCTGAAATTTGTTTGACCTTCTTTTAGCGGCGTACATCTGAAGGCTTGAATCCTAAACCGGGCGACCTGAGTGACCTGTAAAAGCTAATATGCGTCCTTGTGAAACATGAGAGTCTTTTACAACACAGTAAAGGGACTAATGCTTGTGCTCGAGTAACAGCTCAGATAAATCACCAATGCATCTGAAAACTATTTCATGGCAAAGCCTTTTATCACGATGCTTTTAATCTTGATTTTGAAGTTAAAGCTGGGGAACCAAACTTAAAAAAATATATATATATATTCATCCCAAAAGAAAGATCTACTGAATGTTTTATCTTTCACCCAGAGAGTTCTGTGAGTCCCTGTGTGGTGCATTGGCCTGAGACCTGAGCAAGAGTGGTCCTCTCTTTTTCACTTTTCTGCTTGAAAAAACACATAAAGATGTGACCAGGCCAAAGCATGAAAACTAGTGATGGAACCAAACTGTTTAGAGAGTGAGGAACTAGTTAGATGGATTTCTTTACATAGTTAAATGTGTTGTGGATTGAAATTTAGGTACCCAAGCTTTAATAATAGTGAGCCCTGAATGAGATGGAAATACGTTTTAAGTTGCACATGCAGTTCAAGTCCACGAACAAATCATATCACTAAAAAGCAATGATTATTTCAGTTGTTCAAGTCAAGAGGGAAAACAGATAAAATTATATTTTTATGACAATGGTTAATGCATTTAGTTTAAAAAATCATAATAAATAAATCCTTAAAAAGGGGTGTCCAAACATTTTTAGAAGGAGGGCCATTTTAGTAAACCAGACTTGTCCAGAGGTCAATAACATGGACTGTTCATGTTGATTCACGTCACAGCTACATTAGTGCCATACAATGGAATTTTGTGACACAAGAAAAAAACACAATAATTCTGAGCATTATACCAAGGTATATCATTACTAAATTGGTGGAACTGAAGTGGGCTGGACTGAAGGTATCTTACTGGCTAGCTTGTGTTATCAAGGCAGGGGGCCACAGAAAATCACAAAGTGGGCCACATTAGGCCCACGGGCCTTAGTTTGGACATGCCTGGCTTTAAACCATCCTGAATGCAGTCTTTGGGTCTGTAGAATATACAGTTCTTTCACTTTGAGCTGAACAGCTGAAAAGCATTTCCATAATATCCTTTTTTTACACAGCGCTTGTAAAGTAAACATTAGGAGAGAAAACACAATGTCATGAACCTGAAAATGAGGAGGAAATACACAGAAACAGTCATAAAACAGAACAAAAGCAGCGTTGTGTATTTGAATATGACTTCTCTTTGACTTCAAAATCACTTTGGAAAACTACAGTGCAATAACTATGTGTGAAGCAATTACTCAGAAAAGCAGAGGATAGGGATAGAGTGGGAGGGACATGACAGTGCACAGGGTCCATGCACAAACAGGGGAGGGGGGAGGGGGGGTGCAGGCAGAGCTGTAGCTTCAGTACCTTCATGTACGCCCTGCATGTCCTTTCACGCTTTTGAAGCTTTTTATTAGAAAGAAAGAACACAAACAGGCACATAGGGTGATTTGGAGACACTTAAAACGGCCCTGGTGTTTTATTTACCCGAAGGACATGAATGTGTTTGATAGTGACACACGCTGAACAAACCATTAAAGAAGGAATTGTGTGATCCGAATGTGATAATACGAAACATTCTGGCTCTCCTTAAACAGTGATCTCATCATGAACATTGTTTTAGTCCCTGTAATAATCAATGTCTATTATAGTTATATTGCAGCCTGGAGTTCTGAAGATATCTGGAGGTGGAAAATCACTAGAAATAGAATACAACATTATCAAGGCATAAGCAGGAAGTATGTGGGAATGCAAGCCCACTCACTATAATTTGTATTTGTATTTGTTTACACGTAGTAGATCATATACTACTCCTCTACATTCATACATTTTAACATTTTATATGACAAGAAAAAAATATCAAATAAAAAATTAGTATTTCGGAAAGAACAAGTCATCCCAACCATTGATCAACTCCCCGTTATGGACCAATACCTATGTGTGCGCTATTCTTTTGTTTGAACTTTTGGCGATTTCAACGGTTTTGTTAAGTCCTCTGAGATAACTACTGTTGTGATTTATAAGAATACATTGAATTGAATTGAATTGTCTCAACCATAATATAGTTATAGTTATCCATAGTTATTATTCAGACATTCTACTCCAATGACTATGTGCCTGTCTTAACACTCTCACGTATTCAACTGACGCACTGTATATTTGTGTAAAGACAAAAGTGTTACCTTGTTGAAACTCCTTCCCGCTGAATCCTTCTCACTTGGCCGGAGTTCTTGCAGCTGGGCGTCCAGGATGTCCACCAGCTGTTCCATCAGACGCACCGAGGAGCTGACGTCGCCCGCGTAGATGGGCCCTTTGGTGTGCTTGGCGAGCTCGTTGGCCAAGTTTGCTGCGTTCTCTCCGGTCCGGATCTGCGGGGGTTTAAACAGTGAATAATGCGCTGCAGAATGTAAGGAGACGGATCTGGAGAGCTGCTTTTCTTTTCTGACTACGTGCTGCACTTAGGCGAGTCCTTGACATAGCTCGAGCTTAAAAGAAATGAAAAAGGAAAGTGATTGAAAGGTTGACAAATGCTGTTTTATCTGATATGAAGGTTTTAAATTGTACTGTGGATTTAGAACCACAAAAGGAAGAAAGCGTGTTGAAAAATGTGTTATCTAACGACATGTGTGAGTGACGAATGTGTTTTCAAAGACTTAAGAACATACCTACATTCATGAACTATCAGTACTCTAGAATATTTTTTCCAGACAGAGCTGAAAACCTGGTATTATTATACCATCTCTCAGCCCAAAATGTCATATATTGACTCATAATGGCTCTTCCTTACAAGTTTATAGTGATTACTATGTGTTCTAATATGATCGACTTTAGTCTGTAGAGGTAAAGAAAGGGGTGAACATTAAAATGCAGTGTCATATCTTTTACATCCTGTTGAGAAAGAGCCCAGTGAGTCACTTTTTGACACTTGACATCGACCTCGGCTGAGAGTTGATTGGCTGAGTGAAGTTGGTCCTCACTGTTTCACTTTCCTGTAGTAAAATAGATTATACATAATTTTTCTAATGTGTTCTAATCCAGATCATATTTGCTTGATTAATCGATTATCAATTTAAGTTGGTAACAGCCTTAATGTTGTGAGGGCTTGACAAATCAGTCAAGAGTAGAAATGCATTATATTTATACAAGCAACTGGATCAGCACATCTGCCTCATAAACATGAATCTATTACAGATGCATTATCAGTTATAGTTTCTTATTCATTAGTGAATAAAGCACTCAATACATATCGCTGCTAACATTCTATAGCAGTACATTAGCCGAGTGGTCATAATGTTATGCTTGTGCAGTGTGCTTTGCTCTAATCTGGTTCCGAGTGTATTATGCAAAATAACATTTTAATCACCATCCAATTTGTCAAACAAAGTCACAGGAGGACACCCACTTTTAATTCACCTGCATTTGCAATTTAATCATTGAACTGAAATGTTTACATCGATCAACTTCGTATAAAACAAATCAGAAAAAATTACGCAGCGAGAGCATGTGCATACAAACCTTCTGGGCGATTTGGTTGACCCAGTGGGAGGTGCAGTTGCTGAGATCAGGGCCCCTTGGGTGCCAGGCCCCAGTGGAGAGGACACATAAATAAGACGCAGTGCCTGGCAGGGAAAAACAAGAGCCATATAATCAAACCACATCCAATTAAGTCTTTTCCCTCGCATTCTGCCTTAAAGAGCAGCAGAAAGTGCTCACAAACAAACAACCTTCACATGATCATTGCAAAAATAATTGAAGTGAAGTCACAGGCCAAATTAAAGGGGACATATGATACAAAGTTGAGATTTTTACCATCATGTTAAAATATGGTTCCCTCATCAAAAACAGGCCTTGAGTTGCTTTTAAGACCTGTCCATGCTCACAAACATGTAACGCTGCTCCTACTGTCTAAATGTCTCAGCCCTGATAAGATATGACGTCATTGTAATACGATGACATCACACTCTTCTGCCTTATTGAACAAAAGTATCAACCATGAATTTCCATCATTTACTGTAACTGTTCCAATGCCTCAAGTGAAATGGTGTTCTTTGCAATCACAAGGCTGTGTTTGCAGTTGGTAATTTCTAAATGTGTGTTTGTTTTTACCATATATTTTTAGCTGAAGATATAATTTCACGTTCCAACACAAGAAGTGACAAAGTAAACAGTAAAAATTATGCGTAATATTACATCTTTAAATCCGCGATACTCCTCAGAATCTCCCATCCGAACGTCAGCAGTGGCCCGTGCACTTATTGCAACACGAAAGCCCGTCGCTTTGTTTTCTCTGCCCTAATTATCCTCACGTCTGATGAACGTTAATACGATTTCACACACAATGAGATGAGGGATGCTCGTCTGCAGGCGGGCTCCGGGGACACGCAGCTGAGCCCGCCGTCACACGTTGCTAAATCCTGTTTTAATGTCAAATGACGCAGCAAATCCCGCCGTGATTACACCGTCTCGTTAGTCAGCAGTGGCTCAGGGTCTAAACAGTGCAAAAGAGGTCAATGCCTTTATATCATTACGCCACACCTCTGCTGGTAACGTCTTCCATTTATGACTAAATCCAGAACAAACACAGTGTATTTTTGTTTTTTTGTTTTTACCTAGCTGTTCAAAAGAATGGCATAACACTTGCTCATCTCTATGGAAACCATCATTACCTCTGCTAACGGGTAATGTAATCACCAGGGTTTGTTTATCTGTCTGTTGGTTATGGTCTGATTCAGTTGTGAACACGGCTTAAGTTAGCATGATAACTCAAAATGTTATGGGCGGGTTATTCAGTAAGACTCGGAACTGGGAGCGGATAGTAATATTTTGATTGGAAAGAATTGGACTGAGCGCCGTGGCAGGGTCTACAC
This sequence comes from Knipowitschia caucasica, assembly GCA_964034765.1. Lineage (NCBI taxonomy): Eukaryota > Metazoa > Chordata > Actinopteri > Gobiiformes > Gobiidae > Knipowitschia > Knipowitschia caucasica. The sequence continues at coordinate 45,225,104 of OZ035824.1, read as the reverse complement.
TCTGCACAACTTTTCTACATGATGAAATCCTATGAAAAAAAATAAAAAATGGAATAGAACGTTTAGAGTTTTTCAGAACACATACCAGTACTGAATTCTTTCTTCTTCATCATGCTAAAGTTGGAGGTTTTACGACTTCTTTCCTTATTATGTTATAGAGATTTCATACTGCTTCTTTTTGTGCTCGAGTTTATAGTTTTTGTTTTATTTTAGTATAGAGTTCTTATTAATTAATCTTCATTCCTACTGTTCTGTAACTTGTGGTACAAAACTGAAAATTCCCCGCTGTGGGACGAATAAAGGATCGCTTAATCTTAATCCTAATACATCATACAAAGCAATATTAACATGACATAATAGAACAGATATTTTTGATGAAGGAACAAAGCTCTAACGTGATTAAAAGTGCAGTTGAAATTCAGAAAAAAAAAATTGTGAATTGTGAATTTACTTTAGCAATTCATCGCAAATGTGAAACTAGTACTGTATATGACAGACTCAGACTTTATTTGGTATAGTGTTGATAATTGACTTACAGCATATAAAAACCCAAAAGTAAACATCTAAGAACATTTGAATAATTTGAATGTATCTTAACTTTCATCACTTTCATCAATATTATAGCAACGGCTTGGCATATATGTCACTTTGCTTGTAATCATATTCTAATGTCCTCTTCTCAAAATAATACATCACTGACCTAAAAATACACATTTAGCTCAGTGAGCGCACACAAAAAAATGCTTGTACAGTATTGTCCAACAGATTTTTACCGACGACATTCACTCTCCGTGGGTTTCTAAGGACACATTAAAAGCAGCACTTGCAGAAATAGGCCCTGGAGGTGCGGTTGGTAAAGAGAATCCCTGTTTACCTCTGGTTCCTTTGGGGCACGGCCGCTCCACCAGCATCCCCCGCTGGGTCTGGGGCCACACTATCTCCCGCCTCTCGGTCGCCTCGCAGAAACGCATGGGTAAAGGTAAGGACTGGGTGGTGGGTGGGGTGGTGGTTTGAGGGGGCTGTTTGGCCGCTCCTCGGTTGCCCCCCTTGAGGACGGTGACGGTGGTGTTGCCCAATGCCCTGTGCGCGGTGCTTGTTGTGGTGCTGGTGGTGGTTCTCAGGGGCACCGGTGACGTGACCGTTTCTGACATTGTGGGAGCTGCTGAAGGCGGGGGAAAAGAAAGAGAGATTATTTCAGTTTGTTTGCTGTGAGCGCTCTGGCTTTTTTCACTGCTAAAGTTGTTTATTTTATTTATTTGTTTTTTATGGACACAACAGTTATATTGGACAGACCAAAATGCACTGCCTTTAGTGTTAGCAAGACCATTCTGATTTTCAATACTTGACCGTAGGAGGCTTTTAGGACATACATGCACAAATATAAAAACAATTAAAGATGCAGTCAGTGATTTTTTTTCCAGGCGCATGTTTTTGAATATTGTGGACCGAGAAAAATAAACCAATGGGCTTTGTTCATCCCCAACGAACCAATGGGATGCGTCTACCCCCTTCACCCTCTTCCTGTTTCTCGCGAGTGCGCTCACCTGAGATATCGGATTATTTTCTAAAACCTAAAAGGGCTGGACAGAGAATGCCAATTTCACGTTTGCCACCCACTCTCCCTGTGGTTTGGTGGAGAGGCGAGGGGAGGGGGGAGTGGTTTCGAGTTGGTGCTACGGCTAAGCTAACAAAATGCAAAATGCTTACTGCATCTTTAAATGTACAAATCATTAAATATCTGAAAAACATCTTAGTCAGACGTCTGAAACCTGTGGCTGAAATCGGAGCAACGTTGTTTACATGGTTAATGAACTGTATGAGGGGCGACAGTAGCTCAGTTGGTAGAGCATTGGCCTTTGGGCCTGAAGGTCGTGGGTTCGAGCCCACCGTAAGACCTACTTCACGACTCCCACTGATGACTGCTGTCGTTGTGTCCTTGGGCAAGACACTTAACCCCACTTTGCCTGAAGCCCCCGCTGAAAGATCTCAGCTCCTGTGGACTCACCACCTGCAGGAGGATCAGTGAGGGGCTGGTGCTGAGTGTACTGGGTGCTGCTCTGACTGCCACCCCCCCGACCCAGAAATGGATTAAGGGGAAGAAAATGGATGGATGGATGGATGAACTGTATATTTCATTACTTTATTCTTAATATGTGCATTTGTGTCCTAAAAGCCTCCTATGGACAAGAGTTGATAATCAGCATGGTCTTGCTGTAACACTAAAGGCAGTACATCTGGTCTGTCCAATGTATCTGTTGTGCCAATATCAAATAGATAAATAAATACATAAAAGTTTCTCCGATTTCAGTCACAGTTTAAGACGTCTGATGAAGAAGTCTGTTTGTAGTTTTACGTCAGCGGGAAGAGCGTTCCATAGTCTGGCTCCGATAAAGGAAAAGCTTTTGAACTACACGCACTACACAATCCAACACTGACTGAGGCTCTGGGGTTATGCTCCTGTTGTGCTCAAAAGTCTACATACACTGACAGAATTTACCACAATTTACACCAAGCATCAGTGTGTAAACATAGATGCACATGAATAGTTGCTGATTGTACTGAGTCTGACGATTTACGCAATGCATTGAAATATGAGCATATAACGAGTGCTAAAATGAGGCTGGAGTTCTATATTTTATGCATCTACATCGCAAATTCTGGTTTATCACACGGGTAAGACAGGACAAAGGCGTGGAACGAGTGCCTCTAGTGACATTATACATTCCTATTGTTGTAACTTGATTTTATGTTATAGAATTTGCTTTTTATGTAACCAGGGATGGAAGATGCAAATAAGGTGTAGCTACAATGTAATAGCTATATAAGAACATTTATGTATCTGGCAAGAGCTCTGGTGTGTGCCTTCTGGTGCACAATGGGGTAGTCTTGCACAGTTTTTCCAATGTGGTTTTACTGCAAACAAATATTTTTTGTATATTTTTTGAAGTCTGTATTTGATCTTAATTTTGCTGGGTATTGTCCCTTACAAGTATAGCCTAAACTAAACTAAACTAAATTGAAGGCGTTTCACTTGCGCATCTCCTGTTAGGCCTAGGCATTGCTTGGTGTAGATTGTGGTGCTTTCTCAACCATTTTTCAGAGGTATAAACATATAAAACAAAACCTTGGATCGAGCTATTTTCATTTACAGCTGTGTTACATGTTTAGAAATCTCAATGCCAACAAAAACTAACCAAATGACCAGGATCAAAAGTATTCTTGGTGAGTATTGCAACACAAGCTGACCCAATGGCTATTATTCTTGACAAAACTTGCTTCACCTATAACCACAAACCCTGAGAGTTGGAAAACATTTCTTATTATTAATATTTACTGAAATATTGCCGTTTCAATCATAACTTCTGCCACGATTTGGAAACAAATGCAAAATCACAGGATGTATAACCTACTTTCAAACACATTCAAAGCAAAAAGGCCTGTCACAATGATCACTGTATCGACTGTTCAATAAATTACAGCTTAAACAATATAGGTCAATACCAAACACTTATATTCTTTACAATAGTATATTTCTTTACAATAGTAAGATAATCATTACAATATGTTTGTAATACTAACACAATAACATTTTGGTTGTACAATGTTTTTAAAAAGTCAAAGTCAAAAAGTTTAAAATATTGCTTAATACACAACTCTTTATATGTTTATCTGATCCTTGATTAATCATGATTTTTATTTTATTTTATTTGCTATATTGTACATAAAGAGAATAGACTTTCAATTGTTTATCACACTATCACTGTGTAGCAATATAACGGCCATCAAAACCTGTTATTGTGACAAGCCTACAGCTTTAAATACTATAAGATTTTGTTTGCAGCAATGATCAAATTAAAAAGGGACAATATTGGAATTATGCAGATTCTGGAATCAAAAGGGAATTGGTGACGCCCCACGCAAATGAATATGAGAGTAAATAGCTTTCTGGCAAATAGCCGGTATTATTAGATTAACTACACAAATAGGCAGACAATGGCAGAATTAAACCAAAGAAAACAGAACAATTTAAAATGCTGTTGAAAATGTGATCCTCATTCCTGTCGCTTCTGTGTAGGCCCAGCTCATTAGTTTTTCACCCGTTGCGCTGGCTGACATAAGTATTCAGCTCAGAGCATTTTCCTGCATTTTCAATCTTGACCTGCTGGCCGACATATGTCCACTCCAAACTTTTAACACTCCCACATGCGCCCATCACATCCAATTTATTTCCCTGGCCTTGCTTAAATATTCAAGTCTCCCGTTGTGCAAATTGCCACTAAGTACATATAGTGCCACAAACATCTTTGCTTTTTCAACAACCATTTCTCACTCAAGCCACTTTTGGTCCGGAGAAAACAAGAACGTAATTACAGAAAGATCGTCTTGCCTGGCGATCATTTCTCATTGGGCATTTGAGGTATGGCTGATTGCGTTTGACTGGTGCAACACTAAACTTGCGACCATTTCACAGTTGCTTGAGTTGATTTCCTACCAGCGCAACAGAGAGACTGATAAAACAGGTGTGCACTAACTCATGCGGTGCCGCGGGCTAAGGACATTATGTCTGCGAGAAAATAGTGCGCTCCGTACAAAAATCTATAACGCAATTTTTCATGTGGCGACTGCATGTGCGGCAGAAGGGTAAAGAGGTAAGCGGTAATTACAGAGTACAAAGGGTGATGTCACATTATAACGTGTTAAAGGAGTATCATGGTCTCTTCGTGAATATAACTATAAATGCTGTGCTTTAAATGTTCTTTATAGTCACAAGAGCAGATCGTGTAAAGCCAAGGACCTCTTTACACGTAACATTGTAAGGAGATTGATGTGAAGCTGGATTTGAAAAGAAAAGAAATAAATACGTATAATTTGAAATAAATTATATATGTGATTTTTACTGAAACTTAAAGCTGGGGTACTTAAAGAGGCCGGGAAAATGGCGCCGTGGAAAAAACTTTGGTGTGCAATGTCTGGTGTAGACTGGTTTATGGTTACAACATGCAGTAATTTATTTGCCTTTTGCATTAAAACCACATTGGAAAAACTGTGCAAGACTACCCCTTTAAATCCCAAAAACATTATTTTTTTTTATTTTTTTTGGATTAACAAGTAAAAAATGGTGATACATCTTTTTGCAGCCGAACACCCGCCTCATTTTGGCTTGTGCACAAAAGTTTGGCATACCCAAATGTCTTTGCTTATTTAAAAACACATCTTACATCTCACATGCTTGTGTGATGCATCATTTTAAAGCTAGAGCCTTCTAGTTTATGTAAAAAAAACACTAAAATAATGTTTGTCATTCCTATTTTCCTCTGCATCCTTTGAAGTTAGGGAAAAAAAACCCAATTTTTTTAGCCTCGCCTAACATTTTCAATTTCTAAAGGCCCTAAAAAAGGCATACTTCATTGTAAGTTCACAATATTCAACCCCTCTGTTCATTGTGTTGTTGACAACAACTGTCTAAAGTTTCAGACTTCTAAGTTTTATAGTTTTTATGCAGTTTCTCCTTTTCATCAAGAAGTGCACATTTGGCACAATTTGGCACAAGTGTGCCAAATTGTGCCAAATATCTTTACTTACATTTAATCATCATAAAAACAATATTTTTTATTATTGGTACTTATAAGTTACTAATCTATGTGTGTTTTTCTTTTTTAAATGTCAAAGTTATTTTTTTATGAGTGTAAATTCATTGCAGCTTCGAGAGCGTCTTTTGGCTTCCATTACGCACAATTGTCCAGGCCCAACATAAGACAGGACACCATTGTCCCACCCCTTGTTCGAAAGCTTTCCTCATTGGCTACAAGGACATGTCAATCGTAAATCCCGGAAGTAAAAGCAAACAAGTTGGGATCACAACAAAGATCAGTGATCAATGCGCAAACAGCAGCACTAGCTGTACTCGCGGGAGCTCTTGCAGACTCAAAAATTGGTCTAGCTTTTCGGGAGTAGTCTCATTTGAAAGATAAGGAGCTAAGGAACACGTAGATACCAGATGTTTGGGTGAAAAACAAAGCTAAAAGTCCGTTAAAAGTGAAAGAGTACCATCTGTGCTCTTTTTTTTTGTTTTTTTTGCTAAAGATAAATGCACATTTTTGGATTATTTTTGCAGAATGGATTTTACTTTGGGAAATACAAGTGGATATAATTTTCCTTTGGACTGTTCCAGAGAGAATGATGTATTGCAAGCTGGGAGGAGAGCTGATTTATTTGTACAGCACAAGCCCAAAGGTAAAAAACTATTTTGGAATTGATTTATTTTGTGCCCACATTATGTGTTATATTTTTTGAATGCAAAGTCTGATGTAGTTTACACTTGTGTATATAAATGTAGATAAGAAAATAAGCTTTAAAATGATATACAGCTTTTGGGGTTTGGTGTTCAAAATACATCTGCTATTGCCAGCAGAACATTTAAAAACATAAAAACGGCCGCCGGCGCGCCGGTTGCTTCAAAGAGGTTAAATTAATTATTGATAATGGGGATGGAACTTATAAGCTTTTTGCTTCTGCCTTCTACTTTTGAGTTTTTTTTGCTTTCTTGAATTATATGTGCAAAAAAAATATACATATAAAATACATTGTAAAACTACTCAAATAAAAATATTACTACTACTACTACTACTACTACTACAACAACATATGTAATCGAATTCATCTAATCCAGCCATTCCCAAACTCAGTAACACCGAGGCCCCCTTAAAAATCTGACGGGTTTGCGTGGCCCCCCCAAAATAATAACCAAGAAGACAACATTAAGAATAGGCTCTTCTGGTTATTTTATTTTGGGGAAATAGCCTCTGCTACAAACATTGTAATACAAAAATGATTACAGTGGATCATTCAAGTCAAATAATGAACACAAATATTTTAATATTACAAACAAAACATTATAAATTTAACATTAAATAATTATATTATTTTTTTATTTTTTTTATGACCTCCCGCGGCCCCCCTGCAGTACCCTCGCGGCCCACCAGGGGGCCGCGGACCCCACTTTGGGAGACACTGATCTAATCCCTTCCTAAGTCAGATTTTTTGGCCTTTGTCACAGCTTTAGGTCAACTTTTTCAGACACAAAAGTGAAAAAGAGAGAACCACCCTAACAATTAATACATTGCTTTGTTTAAAGGAATAGTTCACCGTTTTTACATACTGACATATGTTCTTACCTTACCTTAGACTAGTTAATATGTACCTGTCTGGTCTTAGTCCGTGCGCTCTGTCATGCAAACGGAGCAAAAACGGGAGCACAACCGCAGCCTCCTCTGTATATTTTGTAGCACCAAAAGGTAGCTCCCGCTAGAAGCTACCAAACTCTTCCAAGTGTTCCCTATTAAATGTATATAGTTACGTGACGTGTTACACTGCAAAGTATAGTAACACAGAAATGTAACAGTCGATTTTCTCAGCGGATAAAACGGGTACTATATTGTGAGGCGTAGTAATCTGAGGGGCGCTACGTCCGCGCACTAACTTCTCTCCGGAGACTTCTCTCTCGCTCACTTCCGTCAATAGAAGCAGCGTGACTTGTAATACACACAGTAGCAGCGAGAGAGAAGTCTCCGGAGAGAAGTTAGTGCGCGGACGTAGCGCTCCTAACTTCTCTGCGTATTAACTAGTCTAAGGTAAGGTAAGAACAATTGTCAGTATGTAAAAACGGTGAACGATTCCTTAAATTAGACATGCTTTTTCCTGCAGCATTGATCTTTTTTTTTTTTTTTTAAAGAAACAAGTATGTGCACTTCAGTATTAAGAAACTTCAAATGCACTTGATTTATTGATCCCTTGATAAAAAATATAAACATGAAGTCTTGTGGGAAAACGTGGTACAAACTCAACACAATAACTATTTTATTTCCATTCTCCCAAGCATGTTTTGCAGACCTGAATACAACATTGCAACGCTGATGTGGAGACAGTTGAGCCCCACTAAGTAAAACGATAGTTGTCTGACTTTCTAAAAATATGCGTACGTAGATTCGAACTGCACCAGCGCATCAGTCAAAGCGTCTCTGATCTGAATGCGGCGTGCGTAGTGGATCTAATCGTATTTGAGTGCTTTGATTTCCTCCATTAGGCTGCCTGTGGAGCATGCAGCCAATGCGAAGCCGGAGTTAAGCAGGGCCTCCACTTCCACTCCCTGCTTTGAGTATATATATACGGAGAAATTATAAAACAATAATTCTCCTCTGCGCTCTCTGCTGTTTGCGTGTGCTGTTGGATAGTCTCACGTGAGATAGCTTTATTACACCTGTCTGCGTAAATCAAACAAATGTAAAATGACAAGGGATATCATTGTTTTAGGCTCTCTAACCAGGCAACAGATGCTGCCACCAAAGCGCGTCTCGAAAGATTGCGCACTGAGATTTTATTTTATTTTATGACTTGCTTGTGCCAAAAGGGAATAAGAGCATAAATCTGCAGAATATACAGAGAGTGCGGTTGAAAGCAGTAAAAAAGGTGAATCCAGGAGATGCTAAATCCCCAAACAGTCTAACAATATAGTGTTTTAAAGTCAACAAAGCAATGCTGTTTCATGGCTGCGTCTACAAGCACAATAATATAAGGGTAGAATGCTGAGGTTTGTAAGAATATGTTAGAGCAGGACTCACATAATTAAACGTCCTGTGAGAAAACATTATTTTAGTCTGGATTATATCATTCCCTGTTATGTGTGTGCATGTACTGTAAAAGTACAATGGTCTTAGGAAGAGGTGCCTTAAAAAAGACACTATTTGAAATTGTGGTGAAATTAGGGCTGTGCCAAAGATCGACAGATAGTAGGAGGACTTCTTGTTCTTTCTCCTAAACTGTTTTGGAGAAAGAACTGAGCCAGGGACGGACAGCCTCTCTCCACTCGCCTTTCACAATGTTTGACTTGAATACGCACATTTTTATTTGGCAATTTTTCATTCAAGTGTTTGTTCTGGCCTGCGCAGACATATTTATTCATAAAAATAAAAATAAAAAACTTGTTTTCATCCCAGATTGCCGCACACTAATTGAAGAATAATAAACTTTCTTCAAATATTAAAAAGTTAACAGATAAAAAAGCATTAACTGTACTCTTCCTGTTAAATCCACAATCACCATCCAGAGGGAATATGAAGGAAAGTACAGTTGCATGCATAGAAACTTGTGTAGTTATAATATCTAAAGACTGTGTGTGCGTAATAATTAAATAAGCACGTTTATACAGTCATTGTAGGATTAAACGTATAGAAAAATTTAGAATTAAATCTCATACACAATACACATTACGTGTATTGTGTATGAGATTTAATTCTACATTTTTAAATATTGAAATGTCTTTGTTTTGTAGAATTAGGCAAAATTAGTTTCAAATTTCATTCTAAAACCTTGTGGTCAGAAACATTGTTGACTGTTGAATAATGTTAAATTGTGTCTTTGTTGTTGCCTGAAGAATACATCAAATGAAAACATAAGCATTGGAAGACTTCTTTGAGATGCGGCTTCCTCCTGTGCTGAATTAGGTCTTCCTGACCAGAGTCCCGGCCCTGAGCTCCGTCCCACGGTGCCCCACTGGCTTCACACAGAGAGGAGGCAGAGCACAGCTGACTCGCCTCACCCCCCCCCTCCCCTCCTGTCACCCCTGCCACCTCCTACTGGATCTTTTTACTCAACATGCTGAATTTTTTACTCTGTCACTGCAGCGAAGACAACCTGTGCTTAGTGTCTGTCAAGCGTCGACATTTACACCTGTCTCTATTCTGCACCGATAAACTTTTACTGCCAAAATGCTGTTCCAACAAGACTTTCGAAAAGTGGAAGCTCAACAGCTTTCTAATGCACTGCAAAGTAACGAGCAAAACATTATGACCAGAGACATGAGAAAATCTAACTTCAATAAGAACTGTAAGCATTTTTTTAACTTTTTTTTTTTTTATTTTGTTGTAAATTTCAGAGAGCAGAGATCGTGTGGAACAAGATATGGTTAAATGGTACCGACCAATGTTTTACAGCAGTGGTTCCCAATGTTTCTGGTTGGAAACTCCCTTTGGCCTCTAAATATCAAATAACACTGGAAGAAAGTGTGGGGTTTAGCATTTAAATTTCGACCAAAAACAAATAGGCCTTGATTTAAGTTGTAAAAAGCAGTCATTGTGGATTAATTACAATCCAATCCTTACTTTTTAGTTTCTAATTTGATTTTTAAGTGGGGTGTCACAGGGTGGTTAGAGCTTCAGCCCCATAGCAAAAAGGTTCTGGGTTCAATTCCACCTCCAGGACTTTCTGTGTAGAGTTTCCATGTTCTCCCCATGCCTGCTCCAGTTTCCTCCGTGTGCTCCGGTTTCCCCTCGTCCTTAAATGGCGACCCCGCTCTCATCGCAGTATGGAGTGAGAGGCAAATGAATGAGAGGCACTTTTTGACTCTGGTCTGTGAAAGGGGCATAATATAAATAAAGATTACTTTCTTACTTTATTAATTACTAGTTCTGTTGAGAAACTATGGAAACACTGTCGTACAGAAACAAGTTAATATAGCTCGTCCATATCATGTGTTGAAAAGGTTCTCACATCCTTGAGATTCTCAGCACATCATGTTGTGACGAAGAAAGCTCAATGCAATGGACCTGAACTAATGCACATGTTGTAAAGTGACGTTAAATTAAGCTATAAAGAATAAATGTCCACGCTCGGTTTGGAATGCTCTGGTCTGATTCAGTCCATATGATCCTAGTCCTATGTCAGAGAACAGTTGCCTTTTCCATACTGCCAGGTGGACATAAGCATATCCAATTGGTGTACTTTCCCACACTACATCACGTACTGAAACTTTGACAAATGCAGCCAAATGCGCTCTGACATAGTGTGTAAATGATTATTTGTTCCTTTTAGAAATATCTAAGTCAGCGTTGCTTGGCAATCTTCCAGCAGCTTCCCTGAGAAACCGTGAGGCCCTTCATAGGTTTCTCATTTCCAAAGTATGAAAGATGATAACGATAAAGCCGTGCTCTCCATGGGTGGGGAGTTTTGGAAGCAGACAGAAATAAAATGAGTGAATCGTGTTGGGCAGGATGATTTAAGATAAGGCTCTCACGACTACGAGTTATAAATCAAAGAGGCATCTGCTGTAATCCAAGCACATTCCTTTGGCATGTCAACTAACAACTGTATCTTGTCTTCACCCCTCACTCAGGAGGGCTGCCTGTCACGGCTCGCTGGGAGGTGCAGCTCCGTGCTCCAGTTACATCCTGCACCATTAAGTCCCTTTGAAGTGCATTTTTATCATTCATTCTAGCTGCCATCAACCTGTGTAGGCCTAATGTGCTGTACTTGTAATTAATGTCAGCTATATTAATAGAAGCCAAAAGAACTAAAGGGCAAAATGGAATTGGATACTCTTGCGTATTTCACGTCGGTAGCTAATGCAGCCGCTACTTTTTTACAAGATATGTTTTAAAAAGAACACAGCAGATCTTTTTTTTATTTTTTTTTACACAGTTTACATTGATTCTATACATGAAAGGCATTTGGACCAGGGTTTCCCAAACTTTTCTAGCTGAGACCCCCACTTATCTATACAATTTTATATATTAAAAATAATACATTCAAAATATCTGTCCCGTACCAGAGTGTTTCTTTGCCTCAAACCATTCAGATAGCCTGCCTCTGCACACCCATAACAAATATATTGTGGCAATTGTTAAATACAAATTCAGGAACTTATACGCAGATAAGCAGATACGTCCTCGGTGACCACTTATTTAAATTTTGAATATGGTATGGCGGGCGAAACACATTATTATTTATGTTTAGTTGATTACTGTCACCTCTGTTATTGTCTTATGATAAATCAAATTTGTCAAAGGAAGAACAAGGGGAGACAATTGCTTTAAATAGAGCTATTAACAAACTCTGCAGAAAGACTCACATAATCCTGTAAGGAGCATATATGTCAGTGTAACACAATTAATCCCCTTCATTGTGTTCGAGGGTAATGTGAAGGACAGACATACAAACGATTAATGCTAAAACAATGCCACCTCTGACCACTGCTGCCCATTTCTGTGCAGTCCATAATCCTGACAGCCACACAATAATCTCATTATCTTTATACTATTGCCTGCTTTAGTGTAATCCACTCAAAGCTGCAGGAATGAACTCAGGTATGTTTCCAGGCAGTCACTTCCCCCTCGCGGGTATGGCAGAGGGTATAGGTTTAGCACGAGCCTCAGTGAGGGATGACTATTGATCCCGAGCTGCAGAGGCCTTCTGAGCCGCTCGTGAATATCTATCATACAGGAGCATTTTAGCATCATCTCCTCCCCTCATTGTTATCAAAGAAGTTTAGTAGTAGTTTTTTCGATATATCATCTTTCAAAATAGTTCTAGAGCCCAACCGATTCGGATATTTTGCAACAGATATCAAACAGTGGTTTTGGTTGTTTTTTTTATTTATTTTTATTGAGGTGAGATATGGATTTACATTTGGTGGAACTGAAGTCACCTGAAAGATGACTGCTTGTTTTATCATTATCTATTGAATTCTAGAGGCTCTAAGCTCTAGATGTGTGTAATGTATGTCTTATATTAGCAGAGCTGAAGTTGGCTGGATGATATTGTGAACTTGTGTTTATTATCATCTCATGGCTGCTTTAAATTTTTTTTTTTTATTCTTGTTTTTTATTCTTATTTTTATTATCTCTTTTTGACTGTTGCACTGAGCCAAAGCAATTTCCAAGTCTGTGACCTCCTGTTACTTACGTTGGCAATAAAAATGATTCTGATTCTGATTCTGAAAATTAGGTGTGAGTTTTGGAAGACAAAAAATCTGTATTGCTAACTCAATCTTGCGGTACGAGAAAAGCTTTTGATGTTTCCATTAGGGGCTGGGTCCGGGAACCTTTTTAGCTGAGAAAGACAGAAAAGTATTTTAATTTTAAATGTATTTTAAAGAAGACCAATAAGTCTCAGAGGCTCTCCAATACATTAAATACCTCTTATTATTAAAACGACTTCTGGGTTGATATGTGCTATGGTTAAGCTACATGGATGGATCCAAATGGACAAAAATAGTTTTAAAGATTATATTACCACTGTGATTTCTTTAATGGTTTACTTGAATATTAGCTTACTTCATCATGTATTGTATGGTTGTGAGATTACATACGTATTAAACATATAAAAATGACAAAGCTATGTTCACTAAAGCAAACCCTTCATAAGAAAAGAATAATGAAAAGTCACTCTCGCCTCTCGCCTCTCAGCAAGAAGGTCCTGGGTTCGAATCCCGGTCGGAATAAGGCATTTCTGAGTGGAATTTCCTCTGGGTGCTCCGGTTTCCCCTACCACTAAAAACATGCACAATAGGACTGTGCATGCGCCTCCTGTACTGGCGAAACCGCTCCCATCTCTGTGTGGAGTGAGAGACAAATGCCCAAAAATAACAATGGTAAACCACTTTGTGACTCTGGTCTGTGTAAGGCGGTATATAAATAATGATTACTTACTTAGAAAGGGATTTTTGCAGCTATGACCTCTTTCTAGCCATGGATATTAAGTCAAACTGTGTAACATTGCAGACAATAGCATGGAGAGTATTAGTACCCCTTTAACGTTGTTGATACTGAAGACAAACCAAAGGATACAAAATGGGAGATATTATCATAAACCCCATTTCTTACAATTTCACTTCCAGATATGTTAATAAGAAAACATTGAATAGACAAATTGACTTATATTTCCAGTAAGTATCTCTCTATACATGACTGGACTGACACACACTGGTTCTTGAACATGCTGCATGGTGGCTGTGTTATTTATACCATTAGTGCTACAGGTTTGGACAAGATCTCAGGGATCAGATGAATGGAAGCTCCCAGCATGCACGATATACAACCACACCCACGCACAGACACACACACGCACGCACACACACACACACGGGCGAGATGCGACCTCTGTAGTTGTGCCAGGGTGACAAATGCAATCCGACAGACTGCGTGTCTTTTTTATTATGGTTAATGGCTTTGAGCGAGTGCGGCACGCTTGTTCGTCAGGCTAATCTTTCATGTGCGTTATCAGCTGCTGTTTATCTTGCGATGGAGGCAAAGAGCTAAGGTAACACACAGATAGCATTTGTAAGAGGTGAATGGCCATATTCTCATTCATTGGATTTGAAAAGTTGATTGCAGAAGCGGTACCTTTCCTGGTAACTATAGTAAGTGTCAAAAGTCAAACTCGGGATCTTAGTTTAGAGCTACTGTCTGTCATTTCTGTTCCACTCCTTCTCCGTCATAACCAGTGGGGGCAGGTCCCGGGTCAAAAGTAGCCAAAATGACGGGCGCTGACATGCTTGCAATACCACCCAGAGCCAAAGGGCTGGACCCGGAAAGGGAATTATTCAATGCAAATGTATGTTTCTTCTGACGTCTCAAAAACGTCTTTACAGGATTGTAAAAGCTCCGTTCCACATGTGTGTCAATGCTGAGGGGAGTGCATTTTTTTGGACCAGTCTAGTTTACTCTCTGTGAATTTTTGAAGTCACTCGTTTAAATGAATGGAGCTCGCACCGGCTGACGAATGCGCAGACGTGTTTTTTCACATTTTCCAGCCCCCGCGGCCATTTTCAATCACTCCATGAAAGCCCAATTTTTGGCCCATTAGTTATAACGGCGGAGATAGGCGTGACTACCTCCGTTAATATATACAGTCTATGGTCATATCATATCAACTGACTATCTATTTTCTGCATCAAGGCTTGGTGACTATAAACTTATATGCATGATGTTGACCAGCAGGAAGAACTTTCCATCATAATTGCTTTCAAAATTGCTCCTTTCCCACAGAGTTGTCTTGACACCTGCCCTCCAACTGAAAAAGAAATCTAGAACATGAAAGCAACCTATTGTGGAATACTGATGAGCAAGAATTTGTGAACGCTAATAAATTACACCATTTTCACAGCTCCTGGCGATAACGATCTCCTAATGAAAAAAGAAAGTCAGCAAATTATAATTAGCAAAGTATTTCAGCTGCCACTTGACAAAACCTGTAAACAAAATCTGTATGAGTGAGTCATAATTTGCTGTTTATCTGCTGTGGGAGAAATAGAAACAATTGCATATTCCGTTATGTATTGTTGTTGAGGATATCAATTTCTTTTGAATGATGCATGCTGTCCTTTCTTCCCAAGTTGCACACCGTCTCAAAATCTTATAGAAATCCATCTTATAAAACATTGTGATGATTTATAATACATTTGTAATGCATTTTGATATCAACAAATAATAACAATAATACACAAAGGAAATTGGATTACACGTCGTTCACAGCGAGCGACATCGGCGGCGGAGAAGGAGAGCGGGGCACATGATTGCTTGGGTATCAGCAGTAAATATGAGAAAAGCAGAGTGAAAATTCGCATTATTCCCCGAGAGTCGAGTCCTGGAGAGCTGCATGTGTTGTCAAAGGGAACAGAATGTGACAGCGACATCATGTTTTGCATTGCTTTATATCATTCTTCATCTCATAAGTGAATGGACCACAGACTCCTAATGTAACTAGACCAAAGCGTTTTTACTTTATAGACATGACTTATACGTGTCTATAGTCACTTTTCATTCATTCCTTCATTCGTTGTATACAGTACTGTTGGTTGTACTGAGCAAAAATGGTTATGGAGGAAGAAGAAGGCCCTTACATGTAATTGTGTGTAAATCTTTCCATGAAACACATTCTGTATGTTTTTGGAGATTCATTTTATTATTCAACGCTAATAATCATTTCTCACTTCTGGAAAACACACTTCCTATACGGGTGCTGCACTCGTTGAGATTCATTTAAAATGTTACAGACTGAGAAAAAATAATGCCCTCTGTAAATGAAATGAATAATAGTGTTAAAGCTATAACTATACACATTGTTTGCCCCGACAGAAAGAATGAAAAATGTCTTGCATACTCTTTGAGGGTTGAGTGAAGGTGGTCTTTTTCACTTTCCTTTCTGAAAAAGCTGATTTAAAGATGGGGCAGTGAAAAAATACTGCTTGAGAACGAGGAACTGGTTGGATGGGTTTCAGTATATTTCATTTTGAGTGGTTTGGAAGTCAGGTACCCCAGCTAAATACACAGTTTGGAGGCTCCTAAAGAGTTGAATGATGAAAACTCTGCACCAGACAAGAACCAGTAATAATTATTTCCATACAGTTTATTTCAGTCAGACAGTCATCAAACAGAGACCATGATCCCCCTTGGTTATATGTGGGACTCAGTGTGCCCATAATCTCAGCAGCTTCTGTTCTCTTTTAATATAAAACGACTCTGTCTGACGCACTAAATCTCAACCCTGGGTCGTCTGTCTCTACTTAAATCTTGTTTCCTGTCACAAGCACCAAACACACAGTGTGTATAATGCTTTAGCAACAGCAGGCATAATATGAGAAAGAAAAAAACTTTAATTCCCTTTCTTTCCACACACAAACGGAAATAGAATAATGCAAAACTACCATCAACAACTTTAACTTTGGAAATTGAGAGTAATTGAGCACATTCAAATCACAAATGGAAACCAGTCTGTATTGCTGTTAAAGCTGGGGTACCTAACTTTTAAATCAATCATCAATAGATCTATGTAATACAATCCATGTAAGCCACCGTTTGTTGTAAAAACAGTTTGGTTCTATGACTATTTTTCACATGTACTTTTAAGCCCTTGTCACATCTTTGGATCAACCTTTTACAAACAGAAAAGTGAAAACAGAGGACCATGCTGAGACCGTCAGCTCTCAGTCCAAAGAGTAAAAGAGTGACTCACTGACCTCTTGTAAAAATGTAATGTTTTCTTATAAGATGAAGACAGAATGTTGTGCATGGTCTGATTTTGTTTTTTTCTTTCTGTTGCATGAAACTAAATTCAACCCAGAAAATTGACTTGGTAAACTTGCACATCAAGCTGGAGTACCCTCCACCATGCTGACTGTGATTTGCAGAGATCAATTCAAACAATAGTCCAGTAAGGAACCTATGTAATCCCAATAAAGTCCGTAAAACCGCCTGTGTTTAATCTACTTTCTCTGAAGGCAGAGGCTGAAGATGTTAAATCTCACCGTGTGCTGCTTACTGGCCTTATTGAACTTGATTTGAGCAGTCTGAGCGGGCTTTAGCCCGGCTGCAAGAGGGACGCCCAACAATTATACTCACGCACACACTCACACACACACACACAGACACACACGTAGACACACACACACACACTCACACATTGCCCACGCTTGAGCGATCGCGGAAGAAAAGTACTCAAGGGCAAGGTTATGGTTTCCAACAAACAGAGCTTGTCACACAGTTGCACATCATCTACAATCCCTGATCCTGCTCCAATATTTTTACTCATGCAGCAATTAAACAATTATGTGGCATTCCAGGGTACTTGGTAAGCAAGTGAGATCAGGATATGTTCACTTTTGTATTTAGAGCATGAGTTCTGCCCTTCCAGGAAAGTATAACCCATTATTCTGTATTAAAACAAATTTCCTGTTTCACAGCAGGCTTTTCACACTGCCTGGTGTGGCCAGGCGTAACAGCTCTAAACACTATTCTGCTTGATCATTTTGCCTCAAAGACTTTGTAGTTATAGATCTTATGCAGTGTGAAAGAGAGTGGAAAACAAATGATTCAAGAGGAAGATAAAGAAGGAAGAAATATATAGTTGTGAATAGACAATAAAACAAAATACTGCTCAAGCTAAGTTTCATGGCTTTCTGTTCAATTGCTGGTATTGCATCTTGCTTTGAAACAGCAGCTTACCCCTATAGCTGCTATGAACATTGCATTTAATTGAGGTGTAGGGTCAGGGAGTGTTTGGGCCTGCGTCTTGTTTAAGCGAGTGAGTGTGCGCACATCTGTTGTATGAATGAGAGGGGTTGGAAATGTCTGGTTTGTCTAACTCCTTTTCAACTCCAAATGTTTAGTTTGTGAATCCTGTTTATTGCTTTTTTGTCTTTTGGACATACATTGGGGAAAAAAGAACAACATAATAACTGTGGAGAATAATTTTAATTAGTTTAATTTCTCAAGTAAAAGCAAGCTTTCTTTATTTCTAATATTTCCCCATCTGATCCCCCTCCTAACATCAAACAGGAAGCTTCTGAACTGTACAGACCTAGTTGAGTCATGTTACAGACTGTAAAACATCAAACTGTTACTGTGGCGTGGTTCTGTCATCGATCCATAATTGGGCCAGCTGTAAATGAATCTGTATCCCCTGTATTTATCTTATTAACAAGGCTTTTTCTTTTGTACTAAATCACTCCTACAACACACTGAGCATCAAGCATAAACTCCCAAATGTGTTTAAATCTGACCACTTTGCAAGCGTCACTGAGAAATACAAAGAGATACCATTTTATCCCCAAAATCCTTTACATTCTCACAATCCATCACCTACGGCTACATCTGGTCGCGTCTGTTTTGTCTCTAAACGCCACCGCGCACAAGCTGACCTCCATGTTAGCACAGCGTAGGACAGGAATGAATCATAGTAATGCTTATTAGAGGGGCTGTATATTCATCAGACTATAAGAGGCTTGGTCTCGGGGGTATTGTGAATGACTCACGGGGGTCCGGAACAGCTGAGCGCTTTTGCACAGGGAAGCAGTTTTGCAGCACGCAAACTACAGGGGATTGTTGTGGCTGTTGCAGAGTTTAGGGGCTGATTGGCTAAAATTGCATAAAGGAGAAGTTTCGGACAGTTTTTTATATTCTCCTTTCAAGACCAACTGTATAATTATATTCTTGTCTGTTCATCTATTGCAGAACAGTAGTAAGTAGGTAATCTTTTTCTATACAGCCCATATTTACAGACCGAGGCCAACCGAGGTTAGATTGTGCGTTGTGGGGGCGGTGGTGGTGGGATGGATCCCAAATGTATAAGCTACAAGCCCCTGGGAGTTCTATTCTCTATGTGAGATAAATAAAGCACATCTTATCTTATCTTCTCACAGTGTAGCACATGAACTGTTTAGTGACTGAGTGAAATTGTGAACATTACATTCATACCTGTCGTGCATATTTTTGTTAGTGGTAGGGTAAACCTGAGCACCCGTAAGAACCTACTCAGACACGGGAAGAACATGCAAACTTCACT
The DNA here is from genome assembly GCA_964034765.1 of Knipowitschia caucasica. NCBI lineage: Eukaryota > Metazoa > Chordata > Actinopteri > Gobiiformes > Gobiidae > Knipowitschia > Knipowitschia caucasica. The sequence goes on along the minus strand of OZ035824.1, from coordinate 45,205,991 downwards.
CAGAAAGGCCCTGTTTCAACCAGGTTTCGTACCCAGGACCTTCTTACTGAGAAGCGAGAGTGCTATCCACCGTGCCCCCAACACTTTTCAAATGTAGTCATCAGGGCCAAGTATTCATTGTTCTCGGATTGGAATAAAAACTTGTGGATGTGAAATCTCAGTCCAGCTGTCTGCTTTTGAAACCTTTTTCTGTCCGGCATCACTGAATAAAGGATTTCACCGCTTTGTCTGTATTGCATCTATGTTATGCTGATACAAACATCTCAAACAATTAAATGTGTGAAAAGCGTTTGTGTGGGTGTAAACTGCTGATTCTAATTTTGCGTCGTGGGATAGAAAAGGATTTTCAAAGCTCACCTGTGAAGAGAGAATCATTAAGTGATAAAAAATGTGTTCCTGTTTACGTGTTTAGTGGTTAGAAGTCATATTATAACTTCATCTAATCAAGACACACACAATTTTTCAACAGAAATAACAACTAGAGTAATTATTGTTTCAGCCATAACAGTGGCAAAGTATAAACATGAAATGAAAGAAAACTACACTTGACTGCAAATATCTGACAAAGCAATAAGTCTATCTTTGGTTGTTTACGGATATGAAAGCGGCAACGAAAGCGCTGCTAAATGAGTGGATTACAATGTTGCTTGGAGCCAAAAGAGGAGCTTACTGACCAAATTACTGTCCACTTCCACTGAGCTGTGACCCCATCCACCCTATCCCCTAATCCTACAAGAGATGATCTGGCCTCGACACACGCGTTTATTGCACGGGACAACGGGTCCAACGCTTCCGACTGTTGCACAAATGTGAAACGCTCAAATCATGAATTCTCTGTTACGTTCACTAAAGCTGGGGTACCTCACTGTTTCGTTTCAACACATAATAATAAGTGTTTATTCCCAAAAGAAAGAGTCTTGTAAACGTAAAATGGTGTGAACGGATCGGGCCGCACCACATCATGCTGTCTTCATCTTAATAAAAAAAAAAAAAAAAAAAAAAAACATGTTATTTTTAGATTACTTGTAAGAAAAAGCTTTTTGAGTCACACACTTGACTTGCTGGGCTGGGAGCTCATTGACTGAGTGAGTGTGGTCCTCACTTTAGAACTTTTCTGTCTGAAGAGGCTGATCTAAATATGTGACAGAGGCCCAAAAATACATGTGTGTGAAAAGTAGCGATAGAACCAAACTGCTGTAGAGCCAGAAACTTTAGTTACGTGCATTGTATTTGGCCGTTCAATTGTGTGTGCGGTTGGAAAGTTGGGTCCTCCAGGTTTAGTAGAAATACAATTACCAACAGTACAGTTACAAGAACGAACTTGTTTGAACTAAAGCACACTCACAAGAGAACATATGTGAGACTATCAGAAAAGCAATTCTTTCTTAGAGCTTGTTACAGTGTCTAGTGAAGCAGGCAAAGAATGGAGCATCAAGATATCAGGCGTGCGGGCGTCCAGTGACAGGCAGAAAAAAGTGCCATCATTTACGTGTCAACATCAGCCATGTGGGAGGACAAGTTTATTGACATCTTGATGATCATTCTGGACCCATTCTGCTTGCACTCATCGACTGTGGGCTCAACATACATTAGTCTGTCGCGTGGCTGGCCTGCATCTTTCATTTGTCAAGAGGGTGGTCCGGGCTTGGTGCTGACAGCAGAATAAAGATTGGTGAACGTGACCGCCTCCTGAGCTAATGTAGTGAGTCAGTATCCCTGAGAATTCTTAAACATATAGTACAGGATGTTCAATGTGAAGCAGCATTGGGATTTCAAAGTCGGTGCTCATTGTCTATTCAACAAATGAATAAATCAATTATTGTGCGGCTCGCCTCTACGCATGGCTTATTCCGGGAATCTATGAGAGCCTGAACTGGAATAGAAGCAATTGCGTATGTTATTGTCGGTCTAATAATAACATTAAGGTATACCTGTCAATAAATTATGGCTTATTGCTCTTTTGTTGTGTGCGCGCAGCTATAATTTGGAGGCTGTAAATAATGCAGGAGATTGTAAATGAAAATTCACAAAGGCATACTTTATATTGTAGGTACAATAGATGGTAAAATGCCTGGTGGTCAAAAACATGCTATGGATAATTAAATTTGTACATGAATAAATCCTTGTCAATCCTGGTCGAGAAAAAACATGAATTCAGACTGATTAAAACACTTGAATTGAATAACTTTCTGTTCATAAAAGTCCCTATAAATACTAACATCTTGATCTTGCTATACAACTACACACATTTCTTCTCGATCTCAAGTAGTTTGTCAATAAAGAACAGTGAGGATTACGGATGCAAATGTTGCCTCGTCAGCATATGTATTGAGCCTTAGGAGGACTTGGGATGTGAAAAGGATTAGTCTAATTACTGCTATTATATTCTCAATGTAAAGGCTATCACATGCCTTCGCGAACCGTGCTTGAGCTCTTGACAGTTAAATTAAAAATATGCGCTGCTGATTTGACCCTGGATCATTGATCTTTTTCTCTGTGGTCCACACAATTCCCTCATTTCGGAATGGGAGCCTTGAATCTTTACACCTTCAAGTGTCTTTTCATAATGGCCAATGGAGCTACGGAGCTGAGGCATCACAGGGAGATCAAGCCAACCTTGCCTCGGGCCAGACTTTGCACCTGTCCGAACATGTATGTTTGCGAGAAGTGAAAATACATCTCTCTTGCTGTACCTAAAAAAGGCACATGCTTGCAGGGGGTCCTTCGAGTTTTACTGTAGGCAACAGAGAGGGAGAAAAAGCCTGAATTGTATATCTACCAACATTTCCATGACACCAATTTCTTATGATGATTGCTTTGAAGTGTTGTTTACCACTATCACCAAGTCACTCTTTCCCTAGATGGCTGCAAACTGTAACAGAAACCACAACATACCTGTAACATATTCTACATTACAGCTGTGAAACTTGATACTTTATAGGATTTAGATCTGATTTCAACATTGCTGACCTTCCAGAAACACCGTGACATCTTTACGATATACAAGAAAATATTCTGTGAAACCAGACCACGCAATAGTAATTCCAATGTTGAATGGGGAAAAGATTATCACAAGGTCAGTCCAACTAATTGTGAATACCAGTAAACTAATGGAGTAACACAAACCATATAACCAAAATCTAAAATATAGAGCCCAGATGTTTTAAGAAATCATGAAAAGGTAATTTGCTCTTAGCTGTAAATAAAAAAAAGTTACTTGAGGATCAGCAACAAATCTGATCATGCTATTGAAGACACTAGAAAGACATTTTGAACTTGATCTCTACACAGTGGGATTTGAGTTCTTACCATGAGCTGGATCAGGTGGGCCAAACTCCAGATTGTATCTCACGACGTAAAAATTATTCCATACATAGAGCTGGTTATCTCTGGGATTGTAATCCACAGCAGCAATGTACTGATACTGGTTGGGAAAGTGGATGTCCACATATTCCCCGTGGTTCTGCTTGGTGTTGTAAACATAATCAATCAGACTTTTGCTGACTTCGCTCTCGTTGTCTTCGTAGGTCGACCGGACTACGTAGAGTACTCCACAGATCATGAACGCGTTGGAAGCTGACCGTTTGTCGTAGGCCGTGTCCCATGTCGCCTCAAAGCGCAGCGTGTAAGGGTTCAACTGACTTATCACCATCATTCCGTTGTTTTGCTCCGTGGCATAAATGACCCAAAGGCCATTCTCATCCACAGCCAAATCGATGTCCGTCTTGCCTCCCCATTTGTATGGCGACGTGTCATGGTAGTTGGCATTGTTGATGATGGCTTCTCCGCTTTTGATTCGAGTCCGCAGGTCAAACTTTACAATGTTGCGGGTACGTTCCTTATTGAAAAACACTGCGCCATCGTAGACAACAAATCCTGTTCCGTCTACTCGGTGGGGCAGTTTGTATGTAATAGTTTGCCTCGCATTTTGGAAATCATCCAACGAGGAATACTCTATTAGTGTGTCTGTCCTATATGGAGTCCAAGGCATGAAGTAGATTTTATCGCCGGCTTGTAGTGGGTCTTTGCACCAGGCGCCGGCTTGTTGCTCCGCTTCGAACAGAAATGAAGGTTCACCAACAGCTTTCAGAGTCCCAGGACAAAGAAAAACTAGTGATGGAAGAAGAGTAAAATAAAAATAACACAGGTTAACATGTGAAAAACAAAACCAATTATAACTTTCATCTGATAGACAATCTTTTTAAACTATGTCCATTTTGTTTAACAGGTCCGTGAGGAGTGGGGGACAGACACACGTTAAAAAAGTGGCCAAAACACAACTAACACTATAGCCAATAATAAAAACGTAAAAACAAGGTGTTTGGCATTGTGCATAGAAAGAAAAGCAGAACTAGAAGTTATTAAGCAAAATGTGGGTGTTTGTGTCAAGACATTACAAAGTCTGAAATAAAAGAAGCCTCATAGACATCTACTGTTAGAAGTAAAAAACAGAAATGACGGAAAAAGCAAAACTAAATAAATACAGAAAAACATTTGGTCCTGTGAACAAAAAAATACTGCAGCCAACTAAGTCACTTGGCAACAAGACGGTTATGAGAAAGCAGGATTCACACAGTCTGCAAAATGTGCGCAGTTCTAGCTGAAACACCACTTGTTTTACTATCAAGTGTGTGCGACTGTAGAGTGATGTCAGTCGAATTTAAAGAACGACTAAAAAGGCAAGTTTGTTGAGGTGGTTTTGGTTGTTGGATACATTCGTCTTGACAGAGAAGAAAGCAGAAAGTGGTAAGGAGTGAACAATGAGGAGAAGAGTGAAGAGATGTGGGCTCAAGGAGGAAAAATAGGGACAGTAGAAAGCAATAGGTACTGAGAAGAACAAGGGCCAAGAATCACTGTAACCATGGCATGCTATGGACGAGGGTTTGGAAGCCAGGCAATATGAACAATTCTGCTGAGTAGCTAAAAAGCACCCAGGGAGAATGAGAAAAGGGAGCCCCTGTGGACCACAGCCAACATGCTCCATTTACATTTTTGGCTGCTTCTGTGTTGTCTTTACAATGACCAGACTCACTTCCCTTGATGCACTACAAAAGACGTTTTAGCATTACAGTCGGGGCCAATCTGGAGATAGGTCTGTGATGTGCTGTATAGGGGCCACCATAGGAAAAATAGGTAGTTTACAACCAGATGTCACAAAACAAGGAGCTAGGGTTCGGATCGTGTCTGTTATTTACCTTTTTGCTCCACTTCTATTTTAAGCGTTGAAGAGAGAATGAAAGGGTGCAAGGGAAAAAGAAGAGATTAATATGAATTAACTGCTAGAGCTATGATAACATATGCAGAACAAGCTCTGAGACATAAACAGAATCCAGGGGACCTATTTTAAAAGATAAGGTATTTGTGAGAAACAAAGCTTTCAGCTGCCAAGGCCGTGTCAAACCAGGCTGTGGTCAATATGATTTAATGAAAGGAGAACAGTGGCGAGGGATGACATCGTTCGAAAAAATAACTATCAATAATGTAATGGCTCTGAAATAGGGCCTCCTTACTGATGTGATAATGTCGTGATTTCCATTAGAAAATAATACTAGACTGGATTAAGTGGTTTCACTTTAATGTAGTTAAGATTATTAGTGATCCAATAAAGTAATTACAAATACAATCTGACTTGTGTTCCCAGAACCTTTCTACAAGTGACACACGTAGCTCCGAGCACATGAATACAGATGCACTCCACCTGCTGGTATTTAGCAAGAAAGGGTAGACAACTACTCAATGTATACATATCTGCTTTCATTTAACATAATGTGTGGTGCAATTATTATTATTATTTTTTTTGTTAAAAATAAATAAATATCCCTCTTTGTTTGGATAATCTGGTTGAAAATCTTAAACAACACTATTATATATTGTGTTTTTGAGTAAGAACAACTACACAGAATTGTTGTACAGATTTTGTACATGTTTTACTTACTTACACATACAACAAAAATTATGTAGATTCAGATTCCCTTTAATGCCTGTTTCTTTTCTTTTTTTCTTTGCATGTTGTAAATGTGCTATACAAATAAACTGACATTGACATTGACACCATGTATATTGAGGACTTGTGAATTAGTTACATCTGTGATAAAAAAAAAAAGTATTATTGAGTTAATATGAACATGCTAATCCACCCGCCACTGTAGGCCTTTCATTGAAGCAGCACCAAAAAGGAATTAATAATTTGTGTTTATATAATGCAATTAGACCACAGGATGCCAAATCTGGCTTGGGTTTCCTATTTTAATTTAGTAAGTTTCTACTTGGCCTTATCAAGAAAACAAGTAATCAGTGTTAATCACTGGACCAAGCTCCAGTCTGAAGCACTTGGCAGTTGAAACATGAATTAATTCAGCAATAGAACTTAATTAGTAATGTTTTTGTATGAAAGGCTTTCATACATTATACAAATCTAACAAGGCACTCATTTAAGTATGCTAAAACTCAGCCAAGCAATTAATAAACACAATCTTACTGTGAATAACTTTTTTACATATCTATATTAACATGTAACAAACTGTAGATCTAGGATTCTTCTCAAAACAGTGTTACATTTATGCAAGGGTTAACCCACACATCATCCTACTTTATTATGGATCTTCATTCATTTGTATATGTTAACTTTTTACAAAACGTGAAAAGGGTTGCTCTGGGATGGGCAAAGATGACTAGAAATTATGACTATGATTTTTATGTGTCTAGAACATACAACGATATAATAAATTGTTGTGTAGTTGATACAACAGTTCATATAAAATCAGACAGGTTTTCACTGGAGTGAAAAGGAAGCTGTTAATTACAATTTCAATTTAAGACTTGAGACCGCATAGTCACTGTGATTTTGAAAGGCCAATTTGTTGCGCTATGGCAGTGTTTATCAACCTTTTGTACCCCGTGTACCCCCTTGTCAGCATAGACCTGTTGTTGAAGGAATCTTAGGGAATCTTACCCCAGGAACTCATATTGGTCAAACTGTTTTACTCTGATATCAAGGTCACCTCCATTTTCTTTGTGTGAAGTATGTTTATAGTTAGTGATTGCTAATTCAAATTCTATAAGTTTACATTATGTAGTAATTTTACGGACAATTCACACAGTAGGCCTTCATAGCATGTAAGCGTGTCACACACCATACAAGCATAACTTTACACGCCCGTGTCACACAACAGCCGAGCGCTAAGGAACGCGGCTGCTGATGCTGTCCCTGTGTAGTCTGTGGAGAAGTGTAGCAAAAGCATCGGCCAGAAAACTAATGTAGAGCAACAAACATTGCATGTATGTGTTCTCATCGTCTCCGTGGGCTGCTTTGGTAAGGCGCAAGACTTTATGAAAGACAGAAAATATGTCAAGAATCTCTGTCAAACCTGCCAGTCCTCCTAATGTTCAGATACAAGTGCTGTGTGTGTGGAGCTGATCTAGAGCCAGGGGCCGCTCGCAAACACATGTGTCCCATATAGGGCGTGCAGCCCTACATGGGACACATGTTTGATAAAAATGCATGTTTTGTCTCTTGCGTTTCAATGCAGATTGCAATTTTAGGAGACAGACAAAAATATCGCAATAATATTGTTATCGCAATAGTAAACACTCATACTGAATATTGCTCTAATTTCCAATATCGTACTGCCCTAGTCCCATGTGTTTTGACTGGGAGCCTCGTCACAGTGCAAGCAAAATTAGAAATCCATTCTAACCTACAGTAGGTCCCATTCCGTTTTGTCGTCTTCATTCACGCTTCTCGGGAATCACGCAGCTGCGTGAAAAATAGTACATCTTATCGCCACAAGGTGGCAGGCTAAGTCCACTTTAGCTCTGCCAGTGACTTAGACGCTCAGGTATAAGACTGCGTGCAAACCTGTCTAGCCCAGAGGTGCTATGTTGGCCCAATGGTTAGCATCAAAGACTGGGACCTGGAGAAACCAGGTTCGATTCTTGTCTGAGGCACATCTTTTGGTTGCTTGTGGCAAAATTGTTTTTTCATTAAACAATTATTATATAACATCTTGTCTTTAATGTCTGAAAAAATCTAGGTGAAATTCACTAGAATTTATTTAATATACATTAAATATTGTGATATGTTTTGATAAACCGAACGTTACGTTACATCCTCCGCTCAGTGAACGCACTGCCGTCTGGGCTCCGAGCGCGGACCATAGACACGCGGACTCACGTCTCTCTCTCTCTCTCGCGTCTCTCTCTCTGCTCGCGTCTCTCTCTCTCTGCTCGCGTCTCTCTCTCTCTGCTCGCGTCTCTCTCTCTGCTCGTCTCTCTCTCTCTGCTCGCGTCTCTCTCTCTGCTCGCGTCCCTCTCTCTCTGCTCCGTCTCTCTCTCTGCTCACGTCTCTCTCTCTCTCGTGTCTCTCTCTCTCTGCTCGTCTCTCTCTCTCTGCTCACGTCTCTCTCTCTGCTCGTGTCCCTCTCTCTCTGCTCACGTCTCTCTCTCTCTGCTCACGTCTCTCTCTCTGCTCGTGTCCCTCTCTCTCTGCTCACGTCTCTCTCTCTCTGCTCACGTCTCTCTCTCTCTGCTCACGTCTCTCTCTCTGCTCGTGTCCCTCTCTCTCTGCTCACGTCTCTCTCTCTCTGCTCGCATCTCTCTCTCTCTGCTCACCTCTCTCTCTCTCTCTCTGCTCACGTCTCTCTCTCTCTGCTCACGTCTCTCTCTGCTCGCGTCTCTCTCTCTGCTCACCTCTCTCTCTCTCTCTCTGCTCGCGTCTCTCTCTCTCTGCTCACGTCTCTCTCTCTCTCTGCTCACGTCTCTCTCTGCTCACGTCTCTCTCTCTCTGCTCACGTCTCTCTCTGCTCACGTCTCTCTCTCTCTGCTCACGTCTCTCTCTGCTCGCGTCTCTCTCTCTCTGCTCACGTCTCTCTCTGCTCTCTCTCTCTGCTCACGTCTCTCTCTCTCTGCTCACGTCTCTCTCTCTGCTCACGTCTCTCTCTGCTCTCTCTCTCTGCTCACGTCTCTCTCTCTCTGCTCACGTCTCTCTCTGCTCACGTCTCTCTCTCTCTGCTCACGTCTCTCTCTGCTCGCGTCTCTCTCTCTCTGCTCACGTCTCTCTCTGCTCTCTCTCTCTGCTCACGTCTCTCTCTCTCTGCTCACGTCTCTCTCTGCTCTCTCTCTCTGCTCACGCCTCTCTCTCTCTGCTCGCATCTCCTCCGCTCGCATCTCTCTCTCTGCTCGCATCTCTCTCTCTCTGCTCGCATCTCTCTCTCTCTGCTCGCATCTCTCTCTCTCTGCTCGCATCTCTCTCTCTCTGCTCGCATCTCTCTCTCTCTCTGCTCGCGTCTCTCTCTCTCTGCTCGCGTCTCTCTCTCTCTGCTCGCGTCTCTCTCTCTCTCTTTGCTCACCTTTCTCTCTCTCTGCTCGCGTCTCTCTCTCTCTTCTGCTCACCTCTCTCTCTCTCTCTCTCTGCTCACCTCTCTCTCTCTCTGCTCACCTCTCTCTCTCTCTGCTCACGTCTCTCTCTCTCTGCTCACGTCTCTCTCTGCTCACGTCTCTCTCTGCTCACCTCTCTCTCTCTCTCTCTGCTCACCTCTCTCTCTCTCTCTCTCACGCCTCTCTCTCTCTGCTCGCGTCTCTCTCTTTCTGCTCACGTCTCTCTCTCTCTGCTCGCGTCTCTCTCTGCTCACGTCTCTCTCTTTCTGCTCACGTCTCTCTCTCTCTGCTCACGTCTCTCTCTGCTCACGTCTCTCTCTGCTCACCTCTCTCTCTCTCTCTCTGCTCACCTCTCTCTCTCTCTCTCTGCTCACGCCTCTCTCTCTCTGCTCGCGTCTCTCTCTTTCAGCTCACGTCCTCTCTCTCTCTCTGCTCGCGTCTCTCTCTGCTCACGTCTCTCTCTGCTCACGTCTCTCTCTCTCTGCTCACGTCTCTCTCTGCTCACCTCTCTCTCTCTCTCTCTGCTCACCTCTCTCTCTCTCTCTCTGCTCACGCCTCTCTCTCTCTGCTCGCGTCTCTCTCTCTCTGCTCACGTCTCTCTCTCTCTGCTCGCGTCTCTCTCTGCTCACGTCTCTCTCTGCTCACGTCTCTCTCTCTCTGCTCACGTCTCTCTCTCTCTGCTCACGTCTCTCTCTCTCTGCTCACGTCTCTCTCTCTCTGCTCACGTCTCTCTCTCTCTGCTCACGTCTCTCTCTGCTCGCGTCTCTCTCTCTGCTCTCTCTCTCTGCTCGCGTCTCTCTCTCTCTGCTCACGTCTCTCTCTCTCTCTGCTCGCGTCTCTCTCTCTCTGCTCACGTCTCTCTCTCTCTGCTCACGTCTCTCTCTGCTCACCTCTCTCTCTCTCTCTGCTCACGTCTCTCTCTCTCTGCTCACGTCTCTCTCTGCTCGCGTCTCTCTCTCTCTGCTCACCTCTCTCTCTCTCTCTCTGCTCGCGACAGTAATCTGAACTTAAAAAAGTAAGTTTTTACAGACTTGAAATTTCCAGTAACTTGAATTTAAACACTTAGTTGGCAGAACTTGGAAAACTTAACTGACACAACTTAATAAGTGTAGTTCTTCAAAACTTGAAGAATTAAGTTAATGCCTTCAACTCAAAAATCCTTCGCAGCTGGTTGCTTTGAAATTTTGAGTTGAACTAACTTTATCTTTTTTACAGTGTGCATGGACCAGAAGTCCAATTAAAATAATGGACAATTGCTCCTGCAGCCCTGAACAGGACATGCGAGGTGCGCGGGTCGGCCCGAAACCCGCAGTCAACCCGCGGGTCCCGCGGTTTCGGGCGGGTTGGATGCCTCAAAAATATGAGTCATGTCAGGTGCGGGTGGGTCGGGTCAGAAAGCTCCTGATCCCTATATAATATTATATATGTGAGCCACGGTATGGGAGTCCCTTGAGTACATTTGCAATCGCGCAGGGAGGCTGTTAAACAAAAAAATCATGCTGACAAACAGGATCGCTCCTTCCTGACTCCCCGCTTAAAGCCTCAGAACACTCCAGCCCGAGGACAGACGTGTGATCTACACAGAGGCACCGAGACTGATGACGGTGTGGGCCTCACAGCAGAGGCCTAAAGCAGGGGCCTCATTACTTTAATACTTACAGTCTGTGGTAAATACACGGGCTACATGTGGTACACGTGCTTAGACTATATTAATATTGTATGTGTAACATTCAAAATAGATTGAGTGAATATTCCCTTTTCCTCATTTAGTGATTTGCGGAGGAGAGGAGAGGAGCAGCGAGAGAAGTTTGGCAGTTGAAATAAATGAATTACAGCTTGCTAAATTATTTGAAAGCATCTTCATTATGATTGTTATATTTATGTATTTATTATAAATGTTAGAGATGCCAGAGAAAAGGCGTCTGCTTTTTTTCTGAGTGGGAGGAGACACCAGCGGAGCCAATAGTTTCTCTTTCCATAACGATATTCTCTCTTTTTGGAAAGATCACCAACGTGATGCAAAAGTTTACGTTATATGCAGTAGTTTTAATGTCTGCGGGTTATTCCAGAGACTGGCCTGCTACAAGGAGTTGCCCGTTTAAACCAGATTGTCGATGTGCGCGGGGCAGAAACTCGCCAATGTAACCCTGCTCACAAGTGCCACCTGGTGGTTGTTTTGGTCATTGCAACGTCACTGGGAGGGGGGAAAATAAAAGACGCGTGAATCACACGTGATTCTCGTGTGATTCACGCGTGAAAGGCGACAAAACGGAATGGGACCTACTGTAGGCGCAGCCTTGCGTCAGTACATCCGTCTTACGCACTATAACACTACAGTACTAGTGTAATTGTCACAACATGTTAAAATGTTTCCACTTGTGATTTCAGGGACAGGGCTGCATAAACACACAAAATGAGGAGAAAAGGACAGGGAAGGTATGAGGTATATCTTCCCTGAACTTTCTGCAGTCTATTATACTCATTTTGAACACGAGGAATCAATATTACATTTAAGATCATTTAGAAAAAGTGGAATTGATTCCATTTGACCAAACCTTGATAAACATTGTAAAACAAGGAAGGATAGTTTACCCAGAACAATTAGGACGTTTCATTGATCATTTTTAATGGCCTATTGCTGGCTTTACAAACACATTATTAAACTAAAAAAACAGGTTTTTAAGACATACATGGGGAGTGCAACAGAGTTCACCTCAACAGTTTACAGTCATTAGGAGACAAAGAGAGCTTCAGTGAGCTAGTGGGTTAGCATTGCCCATTTTTATAGGAACTATGTTTTAACTATAATAATCTATTTTATTTTACATGATTTTTAGATTATCATGAATAAAATTAGCTTGTTTAGACTAAACCGAAATTGGGCTCAAAGTTAAAAAGACCTTTTATTGCGGACAGATAAACCAATTATTATTATTATTATTATGAATTGTCTCCTGGATTCAAGGTGTTGAGACGGTAATAATTTTGTGGTTGTTTTCATGAGTACCAGCTTTAAATCTCTGAAGAAAATGTGATGGTCCTATCAATGTTTTCCAGTTGTGAATATCCTTTCATCTACCCTCACTTACACCCCCGGTTGAGAAACACTGCATTAGGCAACCATATTATGTAAATGGAACTAAAGTCAGTTCCAAACCGTTTGTAACGATAAATAAATGGATAGATGTGTGGATTCACCCAGGCTGAGTGAGTAAAAAACAAAACAGCATGAAAGCAGGTATACTGGCATGGAGCTTCAACGGCCCTGTTAACAAAGAGGTTGTGAAGCAAACAAATAAACTACTGCAGTGTCCTTGACATTAAGACAACAGGCAACACTGTGGGCGTCTGAAAGGGAAAATACAAGACATGACAAAGGACTCGTGACGTTAGTAGACACGCAAAAAGAGTAGAGCAGTGGTGTCAGAAATAATCTCAAATAGGTGATGAAGCTTCCTGAAAATTGCACAAAGGAAGGGAACAAAAGTCAGTAGTTAAAAATAGCAACATTCATGAACAGACATGGCACAACCCAGCCCACGCCAACCATACAAAAACTCAAAATCACAAGACATTAAAGGCTAGTCTACGTGAGATGCTGCATGGAATTCTGCAGCCACACTATAAAGGAGAGGAATGCAAACTATGATGTGAAGGGGAGTGTGAACTGTGTGGAACAGAGGGTAACTGGCATTCCATTTGAGTTTGGTGTGATCTGAAAATAAGGGCTAGTTGCGCTATTAGCTCGTACTCTATGACTATATTGAGCAACCTGAATAATCTCAATAAAGAAGCATCTTGACTTGTTATGATGTCTGATTTGAGTAATTACAGGGCCAATTCAAAATGAGGACTCAGTGCCAGGTGGAGGCGGATTTTACATTCTTGGCTCGGACGTGCATATAACGTTGCTAATGAGGGCATTTGACGACAGGGACTGAATTACAGCGCTAAAACGGTAGGCAATTTCATCACAAATTTATTTTCCAAGAACTGCATTAATATTTTCTGAGTATAGTTTGCAGTATATAAGGGTGGTGAACAACAAAAAATAATGAAAAAAAACGGGGCGCTGTCTAGAGGCCTGTCACTGATCAGCTTAATAGGGATTTAATATGTTTTCTTACAAAACAACTTCTCAAGTCTTGTTTCCGCTGCAAATCCGCTAGATCCTAAGCTGCTAGACCACTGCTAGGGTGCCGCTGCTTGTATTTCTATTCTGGAAAAAACACACATTCTTTTAGATGATTTTGACTGCATAGCTCAGGATTGATTAGGGGCAAAAATCATAAAGGGGACTGCCTATAGGAAAGACAATATACTGGACAGAACGGAACATACTTGGGGCTTTGAGGGGGGAAAGTGGACTGGACTGGGCTTGTGTAGACTTAATCAGACGGGGAGAACACTAAGCACTTACCAGGGCAGTTGCGATACGAAACATTCTGAGTTCTTGATCCTATTCTGGTTGGGCATGGACCTTGAGAAGCATAAAAAAGACGAAGGGGCTACAGACATGCATTTCTGAAACTTTGAGTGAATTGGACCGGCTTTGTTTGGCCAGGGCACAAAGTCCTTGGGCAGAAGGTTAGTAAGTGTGCAAAAGAAAAACAAAAAAAAAGTGTCAGAATACAATGATGATAACAGTTGGACGTAAATGCACCTTGGGGCTAATCCTGCTATTAAGGCTTGAGGTAGCACGACATAGAATCAATACTGCGCTTATGAGACATCCACACAAAAATCAGCAAAAAACACTGGAGGTAAAGGGCGCTAAACTTGTGCAGGCTCAAAAACATGACTTGGAATACTTATTTCTTATTCCAGTTTTAATTACAGGTGCTAAAAGCCTTGGCGAGGTTAACCTTTAAGATGAAATGAGTTTCCTCATTTAATGGTGTTCACTAATGTGTTCGGGTTTTGCAGTAAAGAAGATACACTCGGACAGCTTGGCTAGTGATGAGTCAGGAATGTGTGTGTGTGTGTGTGTGTTTGTGCGTGCATGTGTAGGTGTGTGTGTATGCGAATATGTGTGTTTTTATTATCTAAAAGTTGGCCAAGTCTAAAATGACTGACACTAGTAAATGTTATTCCTTTCAATTCAAACACACCTCTTTACCATGCACATTTTAGTTGAGGTAAGAGTCAATAAAAGACAAATTCACATATCTTCAAGGAAAAAGAGGTGGATTAATTGAAAGTGCAAACAAATTGTCATTTAGTGGTCGCTTTGGGGATGAATAATTGAGTATAGTGCAAGACAAGAAAATGGGTTAAATGTTTAACTTGCCTAACAAGTGCAATGCGGTTACATAATGAAACATCTGTTAGCATATGGGAACACCTGTTGTATTGATGCATATTAAGCCATCAAGGTAATTCTGTTTTCTCTGCTTGATGGACTGAAATTGGTCTTTCCTTCTAATCTCGTCGCTCTTATACACAGGCTTGTAGGTCCGGGCTGAAAACACGAGTGCATCAATAATAGAAGCCAGTACAGAAGAGGACCAAAGGCTTTCACAGGTCATATTTCATAAAAAGTTCATAGTGTGACACAGATGAAGAACAAGATGAGGGAGAGAAAAGAAAAAGTGCTAGAAGGTGTTGCAAGAGCGTCTGAAAAAGGTAAAACGCCAGGAAAAATTCAAACAATGACTGAGGAGAACAGAAAAGAAGCTAGTGGAGTTAATCCAAAACAAATGTAGGTGCAGTGAAGGGAATGGTCTGTGAGTAGTGTTCAGATCAGGAGAGGAGGCTATACTTACTGTAAGGGACACACTCATACTGGACCTCCAGGTACTTGTAGGTTCCTGGACAAGGGTCAGGAAAGACATCTGACCCTGTGATTACAATGCACTGGGTTCGATTGTTACATCTGGAAGAAAGAAAAAAAAGACAGATTAGAGTAAATGTGGAGTAAATGTGGACAAAATTCAGCATAAATAACCTTCACAAAAGCCTGCAGATAGATTGGTGGAAGAGTAAATAAATAAAGTGTGGTTTTCAGATCATTCAGGTTTTATTATTGTAAAACCACTATCAGTACTCCAATATTGGAGAGGAGAATGCACTGGTAATAGACTAAAGACAACATGGACAGTCACATTAGAAATGAAGAATACATGTGATAAACTCTGATGCGCTTCACCTGCCCCACCACTTAAAAAAAGTTTGTGTACATGTCTGGGAACAAAGGAAAAGATCGAAAATAAAACCTCATAATTTGATCCTTACAAAAGGCCCCTTTAATAAGTCAAATAAGCTCTTGTTTGATCATTTAGATTTGTGACTTTGACCGTGTAAACACTGGCTTAAGTTGCATTGTCCGTTTAACACTTGACATAATTCTCAAGCGCCTGTGAGAGCAGGCCAGTCAGACCTTCTACACACATGTCTCTGAAATGTTAGAATTGTAGCCAGTGTGGGGCTGGTGCAGTGTCCACCCCTTTACTGGACTGAACCATGATTATGACATCAATACTTTGTGCCACCAGTGGACTTAAAATTCTGTTGGCAATGTGAGGAGGGCGATCGATAAGTGTGTTCTGCTGATTTAGCAGGGGCCAGAGACAATCTTTGTGTCTTATGACTTATACCAGTATAGCAGTGCGTCCACTCACGGTGGATCATTATAAAGTATATTACAGCAGTGAGTCTGCTTGCTTTGTTTTGGGCAGCTGGGGTTATCCCTGCTCCATTTCCAGATGTCATTAATATAATATTAGGTGTTTCAACACTGACTTTTCTCCAGGTGTGGGCAACACAGCACAGACAAAAGGCATGAAATTGGTGTTATTTTGGCTTTAAAAGCCACAGCTGCATAGCACGTGTGTGTGCGATGAATTAAACGAAACACACTGGGTTTATTTTAATTTTTAAGATCAGTAAAACCAGCAAAATGTTCAATATTTAATATTAGTTTATGAACTCGTCTCAATCCAACTTTAATGCCTCAATAAATCTTCTGAAAAGCTTTTTCACTCACAGTGTTCAAAACAATTGAGTCTGAGTAATGATGAATTTTCTCTAAACAAATCACATTTTGAATATTTTGACATCCTCATCTACAGAATGACATATAAATAATAGAAGTTGAATCCATTGTGGAAAAGAAGACATAGTGTGTATTAGACATATGACTGACAATAATTCAAAATACGACACTAACGAGACCCAGAGATGGCAGAAGATGCACTAAACAACAGCATAAGTGCAAACGGCTCATATTTCATTCAAAGCAAACTTGACATAAGTGTTGATAGAGCCTTGTGATGGATGGTCTCATTTTGGAGCAGTGGAACAGGAGTGTCCTGATCTATGAGCCCATGTGACACTGATTCTCATCAGAGAGACCGCGAGCTCCTCGTGAGACCAATAGAAAACAGCCAAAATGTGCTTTGAGTCAATTGACAAGTGTGTATGCGTGCAATTGTGAGTTCACTTTGGGCTTGTTTCTTAAATACACGTAAATCACACAGATATAGAATATTAGTTATTTAGAAGTCTTTTATCCCCAGGAATTTTGGTATTGGCTTCCAATGAATGTTAAGTAAATCATGTTTTGTTGCACCTTGGGAAAAAAACATGGTAAGCTCATTGGCTATTTCTGGCTAACATTCAAGAAAATTGAGCGCTTCACATTAAGAGCTTTGCTCAAATACATTTACTATTAGATACAATTGTGCTGTTGCCATGAGATGACCATGGAGCCACGCTAAATTTAGACTGATTTGAATGGCCGAAAGGTTGTTCATGCCCGCTCCCTGTGTGCCCTCTAATAGTTCCCTCACAGACTCAATTTGACTAAAGAATAGCAGCAGTGAAGACAATTGCAGTGTAACTGGAGCAGAGAGGCGACATGAGTGAGGGCAGCGCATTACGGCAAAGGCACAATCTACTTCCTGGTGCTCCCAGTTAGAATTTCAATCAAATTAGCGTCTCTTAAACTCAAAGTGACCCGTCTGGCTCCATTTCATCTGAAATGCTGATGAGGTTCATGGCACAATTATCAAGGCAGACATCTCTCTCAAGAGGCAAGCCTGTTGATAGCAGACAGGCCATTGAAAAATTAAATAATTTCCAAGGCCACGGCGATGGCAGCAAAGAAAACAGCTGAGGCAAACACAAGCATCACACACCTCCAGCACTGCTGCATTTACTGCTCTTTGTGCTTCTGCACTGGTTCAGGAAATCAGCAGTTAGAAATTAACCATCCACATTCCACACGACTCTGAGCCAATATTGGATTAAGATGTTCAAGAATTACTGTAATATGCCGTCATTTATTGCTTGGGAGGGAACTATGGGAAGGGTCTGTCTGGCTCACATCCGTCACTTACACCTATTGATTTTTAAACTAGCAAAGGTATTATCCATGAAGTCGAGGGGATTACCTCGCTGACATTTCATGGAATGACCTTAAAGCATGCAGTCACATTTAGAATGAGTGCGGCAAGGTGAGGCCACGTTCTGGGCCATTTCTTAAGGTGGAGTTGCTTAATGGCAGAATATTGTTGCTCGGGCTATTACAATGTATCTTTGAGCTAGGCAAAAGTCACATCCAGTAAATATTTTACAATTTTTAAAGTAATGTAAAAGAGTAAGAGTCCATATCTACATGTAAAAGGCTTATGAAACTAAACAGGGCAGGTCCTGGTTAGTATGTGTGCCATATTGCCTAGTATAAGCCTGGTGTGTGCATGAATGATGGTGGAGGTCGGACCGAGATTGATGCCTCGCTTCAGTCTACTCCTGGGCAGCTGTGGCTACAGCAGTAAGTGTTGTGTACGATGTGAAATAATAAAGCGATACAAATATAAGGTAATTATTTACACAATAAATAACAAAGCAAGTATAGATTATTTGCAATGAAAAACCACTAGAACAAGGTCGAGTACCACCAATGATAGAGAATAGAGCTGTAGATACTCAAGTCATATCTGCTTTTGAAACCATTTAGTTGCATTTATAGACTGTTCTAAAAGTGTATCTACAAACAAGTTTTATAAGAAAGTTTGAAATTAAACCAAGTTTAATGGCTGGTGAACTGTTGTGCGTCCCTGTGAAACTCACAAATTGAATGTGGAATGGATCTTTATAAAATCTTAATGGGCGGAGCTTTAAATAAACACTGAGGTTGTATGTAGGGAGAGCAGGAACAAGGCAGGGTGCTGTCAGGCGGACACAATGTGCCTCCTCCGAGAGCCGTGCAAGCAGTCCTGTCACTGATATAAATAGTGTTCAGGCTGCGTTTAAGTCTACGCACACAGAAAAACACACAGAAAATTTTACTCACTGCCTCTAATTATTAGTAGACAATTAAAAAAATAAATATAATTCATATAATAATTAGCAAGTAGGTTTTTGAAGTGTTCAGACAGTGTGTAAAACTGAAACAGCGTCTTGCGAATGTCAAACCAAAATGTCTCATAACAAAAGGACATTTCATTCATTCTTTAGGAGCAAATAAAGCCAATAAAACCATTAGCAGGTAATCAAAATGTTTCACCCAAATGGGAAGATCATTCTTGTTTATCTATTTAAAGTAAAGGTGCAACGGTTCATCACTGATCCGTTTGGATCAGCGTCTTCGCTTCGGTATAGACGTGATCCGCGGTTTGATTTGCCGTGGATCACCTTTCGCGGATTTGCCCCTTTCTGCACAGTCAGACCGGACTAAAGTCAACTCTCTCGCGCATCCACAGTTGCACTCACGACTGACGCTTGGACGTCCCGCGGAACCTATAATAGATCCATGAGCGGAACGGAGAGCTATGTTTTGATAACCGCTCACTTCATCACTGCAGACTGGGAGATGAGAAGTCTGGTGCTACGAAAGTCACACAGGCACGCAGCGCAGGTACTGACACAAGCAGCGGAGGAATGGAAGATGGGGCAGTCAGATCTGCACCCAGTACACAGAGCACCAGTCCCTCACTGATCCTCCTGCAGGTGCAGAGTCCACATGAGCCGTGTTTATTAAAAAGACAAAACTGTTTTTTTTTTTAAACATGAACCGAACCATGGCCTCTGAACCGAGGTACGATACGAACTGGATCTTTTCAATCCATTGCACGCCTAATTTAAAGCAACACTGTAACTTTCCAGAGGTGGAAAATTGTTCCATAGAAATAGCTATAATCAAGAAAGGAACTGAATTTCTATGGAAACATGAAAACAGGCTTTGTGGAGATCCAAGTCTGTAAGATAATATGTTTTCATTGGGTCTGCATTTCTGACCAATATATCTATTTTGATATTCTCTGTTTAAAAAGTTTGATTATGCTAAAAATAACAACTTCAAAATAGTTCCAATGTGATTTATTTGAATTCCAAAACATATGGAAGTAACTATATCCCTCATGGATGATAAGAAAAGTACACATTTCCAAGACTGTTATGAAGAATTTATAATGACTCCTGGTTTGTATATATGCACAGATTTGTATGGTTTCACTATATTATGTTAAATTAAATCTGTTAAATACAATATACATGTAATGCCATATAACGTGATGTTTAAAAAAAGTTAATTTACTGACATAAACTGGCTAATCTGAGTTGGTACTGACGGAGAAAACATATACAAACTGTCGCACAGTAGTCTGACACATGCATCATATAGTACCAAAGCTAATTCGCAGCAATTTTCCCTGGATTTTGACTTAGAGAAAAAAACATGAATGCCTCTGTACACTATTCTCCTTCCACTGTGCACTTTGTCATTTAGTGGCATATCTACATTGATCACGCTGTCTGTCATATGCTCTTTGGACATCTCAGGAGACCCAGCGGTGACAGAGCGAAGCCATGTTATATTACAGTAATCAATGGCGTTGTTATCAAATACTTAGGCTGGAGCTCATTAGTCACAAAAATCCATAGATGCGGGTCACTTATTCATATTGTATATCCTAATGTGTTGCTCCGGTGACAATGATCAGTCAAGACGCACTTGCATCTCTGCTCATGCTTAAGGCTTCGTATACAGCCTGCAAATATAATGAAACAATAACAGCAGATGGGGATATGCGATAATAAATATGATTGCAATGCACTTTCACATTTTCTTTTAAAGTGTTTTCATCAGCAGTTAGCATTAGGATCATTATATTGCAGAGATGTAATTATTTTGGCTTAGAATTCTGAAATGGGGTACATGAAAAATCTTCTCATTGAATACTGTTATCGCAAAATTAATTATTTCAATGTCTCACATCTGCCAGGGAGGTGTCCATGTAAAAAAAAAAAAATCCTCCGCACATTATCACCCACTTGAGTCGACTAATTGCTTGCAGCTGAGTGTTCTAATTGAGCCACAACAGTCCTAGGGCTATTTTCATAAAAAATCATTATGCTCATGAATTTAAAATGCCAGCCAGATATAAAAAAAGAAAATGAAAAAGGTACGGTGAGCCAAGAGAATGCATCAAGCGCAGCGCAGTCTCAATCCAACTCTTCACACTAAGAATAACACTGATATTTATATAAAAGTGAACACAGTTTTCCGGTGCTAATGTGATTTATTTTGCGCACGCACATATACATAGACACACAAACACACACACGCAGACGCGCACACACACACGAATATCATGATAATTATGGAAACAAATAATTTTAGCGTTTAAATCTTTTAGTAAAGGAACCATAGCAGGCAAGACTTATCTCTGTTAAAACAACTAAAATGGATTAATATACAGCTGTATGTTTTTGTGGCGGCATGTGTCAGAAAATAATTAAAACTGGGGTGCCAAACTTTATAATCCCAAATACTGAAACATGCATCAATCCATCTATCTTCTACCCCTTAATCCATTTCTGGGTCGGGGGGGTGGCAGTCAGAGCTGCACCCAGTACACAGAGCACCAGCCCCTCACTGATCCTCCTGAAGGTGGTGAGTCCACAGGAGCCTTGATCTGCAGCGGGGGCTTCAGGCAAAGTGGGGTTAAGTGTCTTGCCCAAGGACACAACAACAGCAGTCATCAATTGGCGTCGTGAAGTAGATCTTGTGGTGGCCTCGAACCCACAACCTTCAGTCTCTAAGGCTAGTGCTCTACCAACTGAGTCACCGCCATTGAAAAAATGTAATAAAATCAACCTAACAAGCTTTTGGTTCTATCACTAGTTTCATATGCATGTATTTTAGGCCTTTGTCACATTTAGATACATTTTTTTCTGACTGGAAAGTGAAAAAGAGGACCAGTCTCACAAAATTCTCTCAGCCGAAAGCGTCAACTAATATTTTTTTTTATTGTAAGAATATGTACGTTTATCAGTCCCCAGAGTTTCAATGTAAAATGCCTGGTTCCTGGTTCCAAAGTGACAAAATTCCGTGTGATAATATGATAACCATCAATGGAAATGTCTAAAGCAAAAAAAAGACATGAAGGCCAGGACCAAAATGTAGCAAAAACACCCTGATATTTTTAACATTAGCATCACATTCAGCCCTGCTCTCCGAGGCAGCCAATATGTTTCACTCTCTGGGTTTTTTTAGTGTGAATAATTCCACCCACACACCTGAGAGACCTTTCATATCCAGTGGCTTTCTATAAAACACATACTTCTCGTGTTGCTCAAACAGCACAATCGTATTTTCGGTGACATTGAAATGCCAAAAAATATTTAAAGTTCTGAACGCAGCCAGTGGCAAAGCAAGTGGGTGAGATTCGTGACATCGATACAAACGGTTCTCAAACTGTGGTTTAGTTCCTGCTGCAGGTCAAGTTTCATTCTGGGTTGAATTCTGACATATTTAAGGTTCTGTTTGAAACTCAGACAGCTAACCATTGAGTTAGAAAAGATTACAGTTCTTGTTTGTGTGTAAGAAGAACCATGTCAGTCACTATTGGATGTTTTGGGAGCTGACTTAAAATGTCATCGTTGTGGACACGCTTTTACTACATTTTTCCCTCATCAGATAGAGACCTGGAGTTTTTTTTTTTGAATCATACACAATAATATGAGGAAGTTCTAGCAAAAATCAAGTAACTCCGCTCCTTCTGTCTAAAAGATCTTGTCTCAGTCCATTGCACCAATAAGACATCTCGCTTTGAGCAGTTTTCTGCCTTTTAAAACAAAAGTAATGCCTATGAATTAGCTTCAGCAATTTATTCGGTGAAATCACCCGGGTGTTTGCAGCCGGTAAATTTCAAATTTGGAAAACACAAACAAATTCAACTACTCCCTCTGGTAGTAACAGATGGAAAGTCAGAATAAAAAATAAAAAAATCACCAAAAAATAAAGAGTAATATTTCCTCTTTGAAGCTGGGGTATCTATACTACATGTTGTTTATCCAAAATGGAAGAGTTTTGTAAAAGGAGATTGAACAAATTAAACCAAAACATGCTGTATTCATCATTTTAGAAAACCTTGTTTATATTGTTTGCTGTGATCCCTCAGAATCACTAGTTCATGCTTTGAGCTGAGAGCTGTGTTCCTTTCTTTGTCCAGGACACTCTTGAAAAAGTGAACATAAAATGTGACAGTGGTCAATAGGTTTGGTATTCCAGCTTAACAAACTGGATCTATATAACCATAAATAACACACTTCCCAAATAAATCAAGTTACAAAAACAAAACTGGTGGTATTATCAGTGGGAAGTTTCAGAGAGGCTATAATGATTGGCAAAACTTTTCAGCCATGGATTTGGTTGAGTCGATCAGTGTGTGTTCTGTCCAGGCAGGCTTAGCAACAGCGGTTCTACCCAGGGCCACGAGCTAAGAAAAAGACATCTTGAGCGAGCAAACAGTGCTCATCAAACTTGGCTTGACAATAAACCCTTGCATACAAGAGCTTGTTTTTTTGTATTATTTCCCTGGATGAATTGGCACAGACAGGCTGACATTCCTGGATAGAGACAATATCTATTCTCTATCCACTGTATTTTCGGCTCCGAAGGCATCTCTGTGTGTGACAACTGCTCTCATGTATAGGGAGAGCAGTTGGACATGGCATTGCGACCGGGGCAAGTCCATGCACCTTGGCGGCAGGGGTTGACTTTCTGACCGAAATAATCCTGCTTTTGACTGATGGTGAGAGGAGAGAGCAGAGTAGAAAAGCTCAAGGCCCGGAGTTGGATGTTAGTGATCAATCAGTCGGATTTTAAGATGTATGAGGCGTCTTAGAGAGTGTCCTGCCAAAGAAGCTGCCCCTAATCTGACACAGGATTTAGCACAGGGTTAAAAGAGCAATCATTTGAATTTAGGGAAATGTGTTTGGAATAAAGACTGCGATGAAAAAGGCAAGCAAATTTAGGTTAGGGATGGTTTGGAACAACATTTTTAGAGAAGTTGATCTTTCAAAGCTACAGTATGACTAGGATATATTCAGAGCCTGCCGATATGATACATATCTCATTACATATGACCCAACACGGGGACAATCAAATCGATACAAAATATTTCTATATGATTTGGCGCAGTAAAAATACTGATTGCTTGCTCCTTATTTAATGCTATGGCTCATTTTTTACTTAAGCATTTATTTTCAAGGTCTATTTATTTTTTGGCTCTCTAACTATAATCATACCAATATCAATATAACACACACACACAGTGAACCCATGCTTTTTAAGGTGTTCTTTATGTTGAAATATGCATACTATTCAGGTGGAAGGGCACTAAGTTGAATGAGTTAAAATGTCTTGTACATGAATATTTTTTGGTTGATTATCTTCTTCCATATGTTTTCACAAGTAATGTCCTTGACAAGAAACTTTTCCTAAATCTAATCCGATCCAAACGCTCTGATTCCCAGGGATTATAAACAACCTGATCTTGGTGATTTTCTTATACAGCGTACTGCATAATAATAACCGACAGTGCCAGTGTGATGAATGAATTATAAAAGCGGGTGTAGTCAGACTAAATGCTATGGCACATCAAGCTGCAATACTGTATATCACACATTACGAGGGTATTGCTTTTGGGTTGCCTTTTAGTCCAGACTTCCAGTGAACAGAATTAAAAAAAGGTCAACAAAACCAGCAAATAGTTTTTTTCAGGTCTTGGTGGGTATCAAAAGGCTTAGAATTGCAAGTATGACAAGGAGCCATGTGTGTTCACCCAGAGGCGCACACTTTCCAATGTTGTGTTTCTATATGTGGAGCATGGTGGCATCTTTACCTTTGTGACATGATCTTGTAGGCGTCTGGGAGATAGCAGTTGATGTTCTCCATCTGGAACGGGTCAGCGTCACAGATTTTGTCATCCGTGCGACCGTAGTTGGCACTTTCGATCATGATGACATCACTTCCTGGACACCGTAAGTCAATGGGGTAGCCCTCGCATGACAGCTCCCTCCTCACCAGCCCAAACGGCAAGGCGGCACGACTGAACCCTGCACACAAAGAAATAGAGTTGAGTCAGAATAAAATACAAAAATAAGGACAAATTTCCCACGTATACATATGGTACTATATTTTTTTTATTTAATTTATCATTGTGGTTTCAACAATAATCCGCATCATGATTTATGCAAGACTTTTGAATTTGATTGTACAATATTGGAAGTTCCAAACAAATTACAAAAATCCTGTAAATGGTTTTTCTTCAAAGCAATAGTTCCGTCATAATTAAGTGAAGCATACTTAAAGTTAACTTTGCACTGGAAACATCTGGTCAGGTACTGTATGTAAAAGAGATACAACTTTTAGGCTCAGCCAACATGATAAATGTACGACGTATCTGATAATAGGTCCTGCATGTTCATCAACGCGGCTACCCAAAATCTAATGGTCGGGGAACGATATCGATATTGATCTACGATAATTCTTGCAATTGTGGAGAGGCTCAAAAAATAGTTTCCCTTGCCATGTCCTAGTCGTAATTGTCCACCATTGTTCAACCCCATCTGCTGAACGTTGCATCAGGGTCAGTCGCACATTCGGTTTTGAGCACCATTGATGTCTATTCTGCCCATTGCCCGTTTATGAGCTCTTGAGGCAGCCTTCAGGTCCCAATTCCTTCAGCATGTAACCCTGGAGCGCTTGATAGATACAGCCTTCGGGTTCCAGTTTTTTCCTTGTGCAACTTTGGTGCTCATGTTAATAGGCAGCCTTCAGATAACTGTTTTTTCTTCCTTGTGTACCTTTGGTGCTCATGATAGAGGCAGATTTTGGGTTACTGTTGTCTGTATAACTCTGGAGCTTTTGATTGCCCCTTTTTATTTACTCCCGTGTCTTAGGGAGCTACAGCCTGTGTACATCCCAGCTGCTCTGAGTTGGTCTACATTGGGTCTGGTTCCTTGTCTTGGGCAAGCTCCAATCACTTTACACTGGCCTGATGGGAGTACAGTACATTGGTACCTATGGCCTCCACGTAGCAAAGCCCAGTAAAAGGGCGGAGCATTAATGATGTAGTTCTAGTTGTACGAGTTAATGCATAGCACCTTCACCTCTGCTCTTGCCTTGGCGGAGCTTGAACGAGTGGTAGAGTAGGGATTGGAGTCCTGTAAACGGTCTACGCATTAACTCATAGAACTACAGTTTCATTAGGTAACTTGAATTTCCATATCCTTCAAGTGCTGAGTATTTTTGCTTTTCTGTTTAGTGCTTATCTCTGTCATACGCAACTTTTGCCCAAATGTTTGCATAAACCCCTGTAACTGGAACTTCTGGAAGGCTTCAGCAAATAATGGGGTCAAACTGTCTGATTTTCCACAATAGTCAGACATAAACAACCAGGATAGGTCAACTGAGATGTTTGAGGACAGCGCAACCATGTCAACCAAGATCAAGATTGTATTCACTCATGGGAGAAGTGTATGCATAGAAATTGAACACTCTGAGTGGTCATGTGGCTGTTTTAGAATGAAGAACAATACTATTTACATGGAAACACAAATGTTGTCTCTTTACTCAGACAACAATGTGGTAATCAAATAAAAGTAGGGTCGATTTTGATTTTTGCTTGTTTTCGCTTCACCCTGGCCATTTTTGCGCTTGGAACTATTGTCTCCTTACAATACTTCCCTGAGCTGTTTGCTGCCTATTAAAACCAAATTATTGCCCATAAATAATTTTGGCAATTTCTGAAGTGAACATTTCTTCTTTGCAAGGTCGCAATTTTCCCATTTGTGGTAGCACAGGGATAGCACAGCAGACTAGCACAGTAGCCTTGATACTTGTTTTACAGTATTTTATTTCACAATGAATTGACGAAGTAAATAGTTTAATTATGATTTCTGATGGCCAAAGATAGAGTGTTCTTTAATGACAAATGCACTCTTGCCAATGTTTGTTACCATTTCAGTTTGTTGCAATACTTCGATTAAGCCTAAATTTAATTATCTCTGGACTGAATGGTGTAATGGATCATTATGTATTGCTGCGCCTCCTGTTTGCAAAAGGCTACAGTTGTACTTTGCAAAGGAAGGTAAATGTCACATTTGTAATTGTGGACCAGGTTTGCAAAATCAAAGCTATGCAAAGATAATATATAATATATTGCTGCACCTCTGCAGCCAAATATATTTGGCAGCATGAATTAGGGAAAGAGTCATTTATGTTGTTGCTACTATATCTTGTGACAGAAGCAGCTTGAGTGGCCACGCTTTAAAATATATTATAATTGAGCCGTATTTTTGTGGCTTTCTTATCATGTTGTGTTAAAATCAAATGCTAAAAGTTAATAAACTATTCATCAGCCTTAATATATTGTGTATAAAAAAGCCCTGGTGAGAAAATAAAATGCGTGTTACAGAAGCTGACAAGCAATTTCAAGTTCTTGTCAATGCACTCCAGCTTCATCGTCAAAAGTCAAGCAATACAATGTGTAGCCACACTATCGACCCATGTAAAACATCAGTCACTGTCAAATGGCGTGTCTCAAACTGTGATGAGGAAGAGCAGATGGAAGCAGGGCTGCGTTCACAACAGTGTATGCATGTGCTGAGTGTGAAAACAGTCATGTTACATACTGTACATGTCAGATATTGAAGGATTCAGGGATACACAGTAAACATTGTGCGACATATGCTTCTTTAAGTCTTTTCTAGATTGTAGTCAAACTGTCCCAAGGTTTTTTTGTAAACATGTGTTCGGTGGTCATTTCTGTCAGATATACAGGTTTTTTTTTTTTATAAAATGTACGATGACAACTACAGGAGATTCAGTTTAGTTTGGTTTATTTTGATTATAATTTCTGTAACAGTAATAAGAGGGGGCTCACAGGGTCACAGATATAATCACAACAAATGCTAGTCAGCGTATGTGCCTTGTGAGATTTTAATTTATAATTTGTTTTGTCAGATACATGCCTCAAACATCTAAACACATTTTAAAAGTGTTGACATTTGTATTATAATACATTTTAAACACTAGTTTTTACTTTTACAGCAAATAAGAAGTGCATTGGCTCGTGGTGCAAACAAGTTCTAAAAGCAAAAAATAAACAAAAAGGCATGCATTGAATATCTTCGGAAAACGTCTACTATGCACTATGTACAAACAATAGACATTATAGTTGTCTACACTAAATAGAAACATGGATAGTAATCAAGAACAGAGTCATTGGCAGTTTGAATGATATGTATGCAGTGATGGAATGTGGGGTAACACTGTGGTGAAAACATTGTTCATAGCGACTGAACTAATAGCGATATTTGTTTGGAATCTGTAGTGAGCTTGTGACACTAATTTAAGGCTGGTCACACTGCATCTGTGGAAAGGTAAAATCTTCATTAAACTCCTGTGTATACGGTCTCTGTCATGTCTCTTTAGACTTAGTTGTCTGGCCTCGTGCATAATACTGCAGCCTTTTTTGTAGATCTGTAGATTTTTCTTCCCCCTGCTCCTTTGTGGTTTCCTTTTCCCAATTATGACAATAATAAATCTTAAGTTTTAAAGCACTTGATTAATTGGTGGAACATACCGGCTGTTTAAAAATGCAGAGATCCCTTCTGCTGTAAACCTCACAGTCTCAGAGGATGTAATCAATTCAATTTAAATGAATAACTTCTTACACGCATTTTCAGAAGTCACAACAGCAGAATAAAGCTGCCCTAATTACACAGACAAAAGAAAATGAACTCCAGAAATGGTGTATTACACACACTGAAAGATAAATACTATTTCTAAAGCCTTGTTTTATAGAAAATTGTGGTGAATTAAATGTCCTCTCTGTAATTTGTCACATTTGTATTTGTCACATAAAAATAGTGTAACAATTGCAAAATTAAATGGCCCCAAAAAAAAAAACACTGAAGAGCCTTAAAGCTGGGGTGCCTCACTTTCAAACCACAATCACTAGTTTTCGCATGTATGTATTTTTGGCCGACATGCGGAAAGTGAAAAAGAGTGGACCACCTTCACTCAGCAAATCAGCTCCAGCCTCTCAGTCATTGGGTTCTTCAAATATTCACAAGAGAAAATGTTTCTAGTAAGATAAAGGCAGCACGGTGTGGTTCACATAATATTACTTTTCAGGACTCTTTTGGATGGAATGAATAAAATGGATGGAAAAAAGTTCCCCAGCTTTAAGTTCAAGTACAACAAACTCTATTTCTTGAGTTTCTCCAACACCACTGCCACACACTATAAGTAAGCCAACCTACAAAGTCTACTTTCTTATTATTTTTATTTTTATGACGCAAATACTACATCTTGACCTGTCCAATTATCACAAAACAAAAGTCTTCATAAGCTATGTATGTATTTATTAATTCATTAAGTCATTGAGATGAATCATCTCTTTTATGAGGGGATTATTAACTTTATGTTTTATAATTGAAAGGGTAAAATATGTGTCTCTTTAGCTCTCACTCAGTCGTCCCCAAAAATTCAAAAAGCAAAAACTGATTGTTGCCCAATGTTTTTCCTGCAGAATATCCCGGAGCATATTTGCGTTTGCAAGCGTTTGCATGCGATGGGCTGTTGTCATCCTGAGATCTGCCAGTTCACTTTGGCCTGGTTACTTTGTGGGCTATGCGTCTTCCAAGCTTGATCTCCAAGTCCTCCACCAAAACCATGGATGCGCCGAGTGTCCCAAGAACGCTGGGAAAACACTTAAATAACTGCTGGGCCAAGTTCTTTTCTGCTTTTATGATTTACAATAAAGCAGGAAAACAGGCTGATGCAACGTGTGCAACGAGACATGTTTTTGCAACTTTACAAATGATGAATGTGGCTGAAAAATATGTTTTTCGGTCCAGATATGTGCCAAAAGCCTAAATGGCCCATGCTTAAGGACATTTTATTTCACTGTGGTTTGGACCAGACAGAGCTAAAGCATGGTCATAAACAAGCCGGACAGACTCTGCCTCTCCATTGATTGTGCTCGAGGTTGAACTAATTTTTTACTCTGAAGTTGACGGTTATTTTTGGAATAGGATAAATGTGACTGACAAACACAAGATCAATATGAGGACATAGCTGACCCTGTGAGCCCGTTACGCAGCACACGTCAAGACCTTGATTAACTTCACCAGTGATTTTCAATGATTTTAAATATACAGTAAATAATGTAAAGTTTTACAGGGTATCTGTGAATTCAAATTAATCTGACAAAACATTTCAGAAAACTACAGTAGATGACATGAGCACAATATAGTGAAAATTTGTTTTATAATAGTTTAATAGAAAAAAAAAATACAATAAAAACTATTTGCACTAAACAAGCCTATCAACGTTTCCATGTTAATAAGATCTAAATAATAACTCAAGGTTCATTTGTATTGCATGTAAATGTGTCATTCATTAATTATTAGTTACAAGTTAACTATGATTTTCATGATATTCAAGATTCAATATCATGGATTTAATATTTGAATCCATTGACAGAAGATTACAACTTTTCAAAAACACAAAGAAAAATCTTAACTGAAAACAAATAAATGCATAAACAATCTTTACAGTCATAAAAATATATATTGACAATTGTGTATGTCTAAACATTGATGGAGCTCTCCTTTTGCGCTGTGGAAAGCTCCAAGTAGGCAACATTAACATGTCACGACCAACTCCTGGTGAGACTCGCCACGTTGTAGCCAATAATATAAAGACTTCATTTAGAAAGGATGTGTATGATTGATTTGGTATTCTACACAAACCATGATTTGAAGTGGTGCAAATAGCAGAAATACAGTATATACGCCCTCTTCTCATACAAAGGAGAGCAGCTATCGATACTGCTGTAATAGGGTCAACCGTCAAATTGACAATTGGATTATAATTGAAAGTTTGTATTGATCTATTCACAATGACCCAGAGTGCAGACCCCAGCTTTAAATCTGCCAAGCGCTTTAGAGCTAAGTGTATCTCAATGTCAAAGCATTAAACTAATAGACACACGACTCAAACTCATTTGCATGTTGACATTATTGTAATAAAGCATTCGTTGGAAAGAGCCATCAAATACTTTATAAATGGCAGAAAGAAAGCAATAACAACGATGTATCTATAATGCATAACCGAGCAATATTTACTCCGCTGCAGTTGAATCACAATCTGATCCTAATAAAATTGCATAAATCCCTTTGTATTGTATAATCAGAGTTTATATGGCCCTGTTTTCATCCAGATAATATTGAGCAGCCAAACACCATCGATCATGAGCAAGCACAATGACACACTCTTCAAATCGTACGCAGCGCTTAGACGTGCTAATCCAAATAATATCATTATTCAAATGAGGCTGAACAGTAATCATGATTTAGCTTGTGCGTCATTAGCATAATTATGTATGGAAAACATGATCTGTAAATTATTTGATATCTGTGTGGCAATAGATAAACAGACGAACTTCCTATATGTTTGGGATTTCTTACCAGGACCGGAGAGAGAGAGGGAGAGACACTTGTTGATGTAATTGAGGCATGTTTTTGCGCTGAAAAGAGGCTGCTGAGCCAACAAAATGAGAGTCCACAGAACACACGGCGCAGAGGTGCAAAAACATATCTGGGCGGTTAAAACTCAGCCATGTTTTTTCTTATTTGTGTTCCCTTATGATTGTCAGCAGCATCCGCACTTTTCACACTCTTTCAGGGAAACTTAGCACTTTCCTGTTAACACGCTGCAGAACACCTCCTTCAAATAACAAATAGCAAAGACGGGCGCCATGAGTGGATACTTCCACCTCTGCCTGTCACTCAAGCCCCTTCATATGATATGTCCTATATGTACTAATTACACCCAATGAGACGCACTGAAGGACATGCACTCGGGCAGCCATGGCAACCGGCAGACAGACAGAACTGCTGGGATTGTGGCCTTGTTGACAAAAAATGCAATCAGTCTTAATCAGGCTTTCTCTGCATACACCACTCTATTCATATGGTCTATACAGCTCCGTGTCATTGAAGTATATATACTTATATATAAGTGTATATATATGTATACTTTTGGTCGGTGTGTGAGCATGTAGCTTCACTTGTCAGTCAACCCAAAGGCATCTGAGGCTCTAAAGGTATTTTCATTATTGTAAATATACTTGACAGGCACTTCGTGTCATTCTCGTCATTACTAGGGGTGATGCTATGTTTAAAAAATATATATATATAAACAAGATTGATTTGTATTTCGTAGTGTTTGTTTCTATATATTTTGCATAATTTTTTGTTTTAAATATATATAATTATATGTTTTTTATGTATTTGTTTTTTTATACCATAGTATATTGTAATAATATCTTTGTAATATATCACATTGCAAACAGAAGCATGAAGCTGTTTCTAAAATAAAACTTCAATGAACGGACTGTACCTATATTTTTGGTCAAAAATGGGATTGAGCATTTGATTAGCGTACATAATTATTACTCATTTTTTCCAATATTTTTTACCGAATTGTATTGAATTGCTTAGAAATAAGCTGTATCTAGGTATGTATTCTATGAGGAACATTATCCTATCTGCAAACTCTAAAGGTACCCAGCCCTAATTATTACTCTTATTATTATCTGCTTTTGTACCAAATTGATAAAGAAAACATAACAATGATATCTAGGAACATAACATAAGTATGTTTGTGTAAGCCCTCAGTCGTACAGGGATTAGTCAAAGCAAAGGAAGGTTTCTCACCCATCATCTGTACTTCTTAGCAAGTTTTCCCGACGTTTCGTCCTCAATCCTAAGGACTTCTTCAGGGAATGAATTCTCAGACAAAAACCTTCTCTTAACAGAGGAGGAGGGTTAAGATTTGTTTTGCCTCGCATCTATGACGACATCCTAAAAACAACGCCCTAACTTGGGACAAGGTCTGTGACATGCTAATGAGTTAGGGTCGTTAGCCTCAGCAGGGTCGTTAGACCTGCTCCCTCCTACATCAAACAGACCTTAGATTGTTTATGAGTTAGTATCAGGATTAGGGTGTGACTAACCACACCCATAGGTTATAAATCTCCTACGCGCGGTCTGAGAATTCATTCCCTGAAGAAGTCCTTAGGATTGAGGACGAAACGTCGGGAAAACTTGCTAAGAAGTACAGATGATGGGTGAGAAACCTTCCATAACATAAGTATGTGCAGAAGCTATTTTAGTCTTTCCAGAGAGGTGGAAAAGCGAGGTGTTTAGCATAGCACCATTCATAGTACTAAAATAATAATGAATCACAGTGCATTAAAAAGAAAGATAAAAATATGAAAACCCTGTTCCCTAAAGAGAACTGTTAGATCAGATACAATGCAGTGTTACCCGATTAATGGCAACACTTAAGGGCACTATTATTTCTGCAATTTCCATTGATTGGAACAGTTGATGGACATTTTTCACCGTACCTTCATGTAGATTGATAATAATGTATCTATTCATCTGCTACAGTGAAATGCCACTGATTTCAAACCGGGACCATTCTTCCTGAATTCATAGGTCATAGTACTTCATTGCTCTAATGAGGTATGTCTTTCACTTCAGCAACTGCCATGACCAGGATAACCTTTAGAATTGTTATAGGGTCAATACAGAATTAGTAGTAAAATTAACAAAAATGAAAGGATCTTTTGTGTTAATATTTCATCTATTTTTATATAATAGAATAATATCTGTAATACGCTGTGTGTCTAAAGTGATTGAAATGAAGAAGTTATCATCAATCATCAAGCGTTTTATTTTAGCTAACATTGTTCTATTAGAAAACCTCTTTGAATTGATAGAAGTTACATGCTACAAGAGTTGGCCACATGCTACAAGAGTTGGCCACATGCTACAAGAGTTGGCCACATGCTACAAGAGTTGGCCCAGAGTGAGATCAAACGCGCTATTCAGTCCACTCCACCGATGCCATCTTTGTGACCGGGAGGGGGGGGGGGGGGGATTATTTTGACGTGAAAGCAGATAATTTTTTCTGTCGAGGTCCCGGTCAGTGCTTGTCCACTCTCCCAAAGCTTGTCGACTTGCATTAGCGCAGGCCTTTGATTCGCCTCCTCTTTCATAATGAGGGCAAAACAGCTGCTTGTAAATGAGCCAGCATCGCAAGCAGGAGAGGATCCTGGCCGGGGGGATTCTGAGGTGAAAGAAAAGTGTGGTATGTATGGTTGTGGGGACATAGGAAAACGCAGCTTGAGGTCTGTGCCCCCGATACATGTTCAAATGTACCCACACGGGGCTGATTCGATAATCCTGGAGGTATCTGGTATTCTTAACGTGTCACTTCTATGCAGGGGAGGCAAAGACAAAAACATTGCACATTTCCTAGAAACAGCAGGGAACCGCTGATGCCGTGTGGGCAATTTAGACGAGGAAGAAAAACTCTTTGAACGTCTTTTTTCGCTTTTCTCATTCATGCACTTGGACACTGGGTTCCTATTTGTGTCCATGTGTCATTGTGTTGAAAACTGAAGTCACTTTTGGAAACGGCAGACAGAAAAAAAAAGACAGTCACTTATGTTGAGGTTTTGGCTTCTCCTGTAATTCAGCCCATAACATCTGAACGTTATTAAAGTTTGTGACAAGCAACGTCCAAACTATGACTTTTGTGGCAGGGCTACACTAGCAAAACTTTCTGACTTAAACATGTTTTTTTTTTGAGACGTCTATAGATGACATTTTTGTGAGGAAAGCATATGTGGTATTTTTATTTGACCTAAACCTCAAATAGATGTTGAGGGGTATACTTATCAAAGGTTTGCGTGAGTGCAAAAGATATTATCTCTCCTTAACATCCAAGCCAACGGATTTATCAGACTTAGAAATCTGCAATAAATAACGTCATTGTTTAAATGTAGCTTAGTTACTTTTTATTTTTTGTAGTAAACTAATGTAATGTATTTTTACTAGCTCTTTGTCGTTTCTTAATCATGCTTTTAAGAGTTTTAAATGTGCCTCACTGTGTCTTGTCTTGCTATTTTTATTATTTTTGTCTGTGTGTGTGTGTGTGTGTGTGTGTGTGCTTTGAGTTGTTTGTGCCCCCAGTGTCTCCTGATTGTATTCCAATGTAGTTTTTTTTTTTTTCTGCAAATGGCAATAAATTGATTCTGATTCTTACTTTAAAGTTAGAGCTACAGTTCACTATCAAAAAATGTGATACGCATCCAAAATGTTGCGCATCCCAAAAAGGAAATATAAAACAGGGCTTTTATTATTTCCCATTAATTAAGTGCTAATCATTATTGGACATTGCCCTGTTTACTGCCACATAATTAGTGTATTTGTATTTTATTTTAGAAATCCATAATTGTGATCTATCAATCTATCTTTAGTGCGACCTTTTGAAAAAAAAATCTGATATCTCTAGGTTGATTCACACGTCCTTATATTCACTTTAAGAATAATCTATTACCCTGCTAATAAACTTCTATATGATTTTATATCGAATAATCCCAGGTGATCTCGAGGGTTAGTTGAAAGCGAGAGATGAGAGAAAACTATTGGCCGAGGCACGCATGCAGCCTTTTCGTCTCATCTGTATTCCACCAGCCGATTCACTCCAGTTCATTTACATCTCTGCTACTTCCATAGCAACAGCAGGGGGGCTATCAGCAGCATCTTTGATATAGGCGCATGACACAGAGAGAGATCTTGTCATTTTGCGCTGAATATTTGCCATAAAAAGGTTGTGTTTATTACTATTTCTGTTTGCAGGTGTGCAGTGGGCTTCTTAAAAACTGGATTCTTATCACGGGTCACGTCTTTTGAGCAGTTTTTACGTCTAACTTTGAATAAAATGAGGAAAGTCATTTAGATGGAAAGTAGATGAAATGTTATAGATCCGTCTTTACGTTTGGAACTGGCGCAGACGGCTTAAATTGTGCGTCTTTGAGCAGTAGTTATACGAGCGCTGAAACCTGTTGTGAAATAGGTCACATCCCCTTTAAAAGCATTCAAAAACAATTTTGTTTCATTATTCTGGGCGACAGTAGCTCAGTTGGGGGGCGACAGTAGCTCAGTTGGTAGAGCATTGGCCTTAAGCCCAGAAGGTCGTGGGTTCAATTCCCACCTCTGCACGACTCCCACTGATGACTGCTCTCGTTGTGTCCTTGGGCAAGACACTTAACCCCACTTTGCCCAAAGCCCCCACTGAAAGATCAAGGCTATACTCACACTCAGAGAGCAGCCGTCCTCCTGTGGACTCACCACCTGCAGAGGGTCAGTGAGGGGCTGGTGCTATGAGACTTGGGTGGCATCTCTGACTGCCACCCCCCTGACCCAGAAATGGATTAAAGGGTAGAAAATGGATGGATGGATGGATGGATATTCTGGTAATGATAGGAACAATATGGCAGAACAAGTGGTGCTTGCTGTCATTTTATACTCAATAATCAACAAAAATATGATGGATTTCTCAAATGTTGTTTTAACATGTTTCGAGAGATATTCTTTATCACCAAATGCAAGAAAGAAAACATGCTCAGGCAGAAACAGGAAGTGGGATTTTTTTTTCTCTCAAATTATCAAATAATAAAGTCAAAATTGTAATACATTTCACTTTAGAATTGTGCTCTAAATCTTTTGAATCAGATGCCAGTCAATTGTTTATTAAGCTACAAACATTATGAAAATGAAGACATAAAACTGTTTAATTAAATCAACAAAATAGCAATAAGTTCTACCCGGTCTAAAAATGCCAAAAACAAATAGAAAAAAAGTACAAATCATGAAGCCAAAACTGTCATCTTTACCCAAATTATTATCTGCATACTATTGTTTGGTGGTAGTCAATATCAATCTCAAATCTGCATGCACACTTCACCTTCAGAAAAATAAAATAAAAACAATCCCTGTCCTGCTCCCTATATTTTCCTGACAGCATTTCCTCCAGATCAAGTGGCAGACCAATCAAAATGCACAACAGGGAAACACGGGCTCATCAGATTCCATCCATGTATGTAAATCAACCTTTAGGCCTAATTAAGCTCTGCGGGCCTCATCAAGGTCATAAATCCTTCCTTTTTTTTATAATATATTATTGACTCCCCATCATCATGTCAGCAGGCCGCGCTCACACTGTCACTGTCTAATGTTGGATCGCCTCAGGGCCACTGTGTACCAGGATACGGGCTACCGATATTTAGGTCACGCGCAAAAAGTAAGAACCGACCAGCCAAGAGGTTTTTGATGTCAAGGTTTTTTTATTTATATAATGGTCAGGGACATGTTGGATTATCATAATTCTATAAAAGTGCACCATCTTTTGGCCACCAAGGTCCACAGTGCAACATTTTGATTTCTTGTTATTGCATTGCCTAAAATAGTAGTATATTTATTGGAGATATGCAGACTACTACACGCCAGCTCTGTGGAGAAGCATCTCTGCGGATTATTCAAGGTTTTTTCTCTCACAAACGCTACAACAAATGACAACGATACTATTATAATGGAATACCAATTCAAGCCAATTGACAAATGAAGGACGCCGTTACGGACACTGGTAATTTTCTTGCTTCTGCTCTTCTGAGGCAAGCAGGACACACCAGTTCGAGTCACAAAATTATGTGTTTATGTATAGCTCATTTTTGCACAAATACAGAAATCACCAAATTTACCAAATTGAGTTATATATGCTATCTTGTTTTGTTCAGCACTTGACTTGAGTTGACATGTGTATGAATTGTGCAATACAAAAAACTTGCCTTGCCTTGCCTTAGCCTTTTCTTGCACCTGGAGGAGTCATTTTGAACGACGTCAACATTATAGAGCATTTTTATATTATTTTATGATTTTTCAATTATATGTTATTGATTTTGAGTGATATTCACTAAGCACAATTAGATTATAGTAAAACAAAAGGGAAACAGACCTAGTATCATGAAAAACTATCATTTCAAATCAAATGTGGTCTTATTATTCTGACCATGTTTCAAAAATCTTAAACATTCCAATTTTAATTTAGCAGTCTGTTTTGTTTCATTGGGGTTTTCATTCTAAACAACTTCAGATTAAAGTTATTCTAAAATCTTACGTAAAGTTTTCCCAAATAAAAACAATTGAAATTCTGATTCTGCGGACAATATGGCATCAGAATCCCAAATTATTGTATTGTCATTTTAACCAGCAACAAGTCACAAACTTGCATATTTTCTTGGTATATAGAACACAAGCAAATCAAAAATAATGAATAGGAAAAAAAAGATCATAAAAATACACACAATAGTCATTTAGCAGTACAGGTTATCAATATGTCCAGAGGAATATTGTGGCATAAGTAGATTTAACTATGTGCTTTATAAATGTTTAGTATTTAAAACAGTAAGGTGTGATTTATGGCTCTGTTCATGACACATTAACGTCTTCTGAGTTCCGTCCATGGAGCCCTCTCCCGACCCCAGAGCTTTTCCACAGAACACACTCGTCCTGATTGCCACTTAACCATGTAGCGCACTACACTTCACCTCAGGCACCTTTCATGCTGGATTTGTTTTTTTTAACCATGTCCTTATTCCCTACATCACATCCTGCATTACAATAAATAGACGGAGATACATGGTGCCGGCCCAGACTTCCCTCCTTCTCTGCTTCAATGAACCGTTTGATGCACTTCCATTCAATAAAGAAGCGTTTCCCAATGGGTCACCAGTGGCAGTACACACAAATGAGAAGGGTCCATCTGCTCGGACGTTTTGCATTCCCCGAGAGCACGTCCTCTTCCACAGCCTCACGTCGACTCTCCCACTCCCCCCACCACCGCCACCCCCTCGCTCTCATGCGTATGTATTTTGCGACACATTATTCAGCCCCTGCCTCCGCTGACCCCCGCCTGCCACTGAAATTCCCTGACCGGCCAGATAGTCATGCCTTCGCCACATCGAGCACGGCGGCGCCAAACCGAATTCTCCTTGTTCTGAATTTATGTCATATGATTGTTCAGTGACAATATTAGGATGTAGTGGAAGGAGCTGGGAATAGTTTGTTCTGAAAATGTCACTTTTATAAGACTTTTTATACTATTACTTTAAATACTATGTCAAATTGCTACATTTGTTTTGTCAATTCCTGGTGCATTCATTGAATTTAGTGGAATTAAAGATTGAGATTAAGAGATCCATTATTCGTGGAAAATTATAAAGGAAATTTCAGTGTTGCATCACAAGTTACAGAACAGTAGGATGAGAAGCATAAGATAAGTGAACAATAGCCATACATAACAAACAATAAAACAAAAACACTAACTCTAGCATCAAAAAACAAGTATAAAATCCGTATCTTGAACATAATAATAATAATAAAAATAAAGAAGTACAAACATGTTAAATGAATTACTAAAACATTTAGATTTAAAACTCCAAGAAAGAGAATATGTATCAATATTGAATAATATCAATTAACATTTTGAAAAATTATTCTATTTGACTGCCAACCGTTTTTGACGAGTTCACTGATTGTCAAGGCCCATGACTATGTGGAAGTTTGAAACCAGATTCTGAAAGACTGGATTGTCTACTTTCATCAGCAAAAATAAGCATTTTTTTTCCTCCTTTAATCCCCAGTCGAATAGAAGGAAGTTTCTCAGAAAATTCCGTCAATGGCAGTCAATGAGTTAATATCTCATTCATGCTGTCTTTTCTTGTAATAAATGTCTGTTGGACAGTTTTACAGTCGGTATAATCCAGACATAAAAATCCAAAAAACTCAATTATACAACCCTTTTTAATTAGTGTACGAACCATTGTAGCTCTACTCCCATTAATTATACTATTCTAGACTCATGAAGGCAAAAAAACCATATTTTATTTCCAGACTAATATCAGTGCTTTTTGCCTGTAGCCGTCACACTGATAGAAAAGAGCACTTTCAACTTAATCATAATACAAGATTTATCTTACGTCTCTGGCGGTTTTCAACTTTAATTATAGCTTGTTGTTTTAATTGTGGGAAGAATAAGTATATTATGCAAATGAGAAAACAGCAAGTCACAAGCAAAGGGGAATTGTCCAGCTGTGCCAGTGTCAGGGAATAATTAATAGTGAACTCATTTAAGTGCTTGTGTTTTGTGTGTCGTTCAATCAATCAATCAAAGTTTATTTGTAGAGCGCCTTTCATACACAGGGCAACACAAAGCGCTTCACAGTCCACATCACAAATCATCACATAAAACAAACACCAGAATCACAATTAAAACATTAAAATCACACAAAAGATTAAAACACAATTAAAACAGTAAAATCACACAAAAGAATAAAACCATTAAAACTTTCAAAATTACACAAGAAATTTAAAAAAAATAAATAAATGACAGCAGTGCATTAAAAATTGAGATAAAATCCTTCAGTTATATGCACAGGCAAACAGAACAGTCTTTAACCTGGATTTGAACATTGACAGAGTAGACGCCTCCCTCACATTTTCAGGGAGATTGTTCCAGATCTTAGCTGCATGGATCTGAAACGCAGCCTCCCCATGTTTGGTTCTCACTCTGGGCACCAGCAGGAGGCCAGTCCCTGTGCTCCTCAGAGTCCGGGCCGGTTCATATGACACCAACATGTCACTAATGTATTCTGGTGCAAGGCCATGGAGAGACTTGTACACAAGCAGAGCCGTTTTAAAATCTATTCTTTGAGCCACAGGAAGCCAGTGCAGAGACCTGAGGACCGGACTAATATGGTCATACTTCCTGGTTCCTGTCAGGACTCTAGCTGCTGCATTTTGGATGTACTGCAGCTGCTTACAGGTCTGTTTGGACAGACCTGTAAGCAGGCCATTGCAGTAGTCTAGCCTGCTGGAGACAAATGCATGGACAAGAATCTCCAAGTCTGCCCTGGACACTATATTTCTAACTTTGGCAATGTTCTTCAGATGGTAAAAAGCTGTTGATGTTATTGATTTTATGTGGCTATTGAAATTTAGGTCTGAGTCCAGTATTTACCCCCAAATTTCTGACCTTGTCTGAAGGAAGTAGGGAGAGAGACTGAAGTTGACAAATGACGCCCTCTCTTTGTTTCTGGGGACCAAAGACAATGATTTCGGTTTTGTCTGCATTTAGCTGGAGGAAATTATTTTGCATCCAGTCACTGATCTGTTGGATACAGTGAAGGAGCAAATCCAGTGGTCCATGTTCTCCTGCAGTCAGTGAGACATAGATCTGAGTGTCGTCAGCGTAATTGTGGTAGGACACTTTGTTTCTTTGTATTAACTGACCTAACGGCAGCATGTAGAGATTAAATAGGAGAGGTCCCAGGATCGACCCCTGTGGTACACCACAGGTCAGGGCCACATCATCTGAGACGCAGTCTCCAATCTCCACAGAGTACTTCCTATCCTCCAGGTAAGACCTAAACCAGTCTAGGGCTGTGCCAGTGACACCAACCCAGTCCTCCAGTCTCTGCATGAGGATCTCATGGTCGACAGTGTCGAACGCGGCACTAAGATCTAACATGACCAAAACTGTGACTTTACCTGCATCAGTGTGAAGTCGAATGTCGTTTGTTACCTTCACTAGAGCGGTCTCAGTGCTGTGGTGGGGTCTAAACCCAGACTGGAACATATCAAAAGAATTATTCATTGTTAAAAATTCAGTAAGTTGTTGGGAGGCCACTTTTTCAAGAATTTTTCCAATAAATGGCAGATTCGATATGGGGCGATAATTTTGAAGTCCCGCAGGATCCAGACTGCTCTTTTTTAGGAGAGGTCTTATGACTGCTGTTTTTAGGGCCGTTGAAGTTTCTCTCACACTGACAACGTTTTCTGCCGCCCTTCAGCTCAGCGCAACACGTCAGAAACATGGTGTGTACATTTGTGTAAAATAGCTTGACTGTTGTTTTAGGCAAGTGTGTGTAAAATGTTGCCAGTTTTATGCAATATTATGTATTATTTATTATAACATTTGCAATGTTTTTGTATTGAAACGATTGATATCAGATTTTGATGACAATACTTCGGGAGCAGGTTACATATAAAAAGACTGATAAAAATAAGAAAAAATTAATTATTTCCAGAACATTATTGTACATATATCAAATATAACAACATGTACAAAAAGTGTGACTGTTTTGAAATCGTTAAAAGAAGAATTATAAAAGATTTTGTGTAATCTTTGAAAAACAGGGAAATAAGTCAAAAGAAACTACTAACTAAGAAAATCTTTGTTGCGTGACGGGCATATTATACTATAAATAAAAAAATAAGTTAAAACCATTATCAACCTCTTTTTTTACAGTGGGAATTTAGTAGTGCAGATTTGTAGTCTGTGTTATTTCACGTATTATTAAAGCTGCTCAAATTTGCAATTTCTATTACAGAGGTGGATTTAGTTGCATTGCTTTACACAAAGAGGTAGTAACTGATTAATATGCCAAACCAAATTCACACAATGGCAATAAATATAAATTCTGATTCTGGTTATATTCACCTCAGGTCCACAGCACACAGAGAGCAAACTTTGCTTGTTGACTTGGACAAGAATCATTTAATTGAAGGAAAAGAGCAGATGCACTTGAAACCAAGTCCATGCTGGAACACGCTTCATAAACGGGCTCTTAGGGAGGCTTCAAAGAGCCCGGGTCTAAATTCTTCATATTTATGGATGTAGTTTCACCACCCATCGTTTACAGGAGCCTCCGTAGGATTTATGGCTGCTCTAAATCAGGACCGAAAGCAAGAGGACAAAAAGGATTCCACAAAGGGCAAGCTAGACTATCTGGTAACTCCTCCACCTCAACACCACAGCTGCTGACTGTAGACTATATCTTTATCCTCATTCAGAAAGTAAATGTAAGATTGTGGGATGTAAATCGTAAATACTGAAGGCACTCACTTTAACATAGGGCTGTAGAAGACTGCAGGGCAGATCGATTGGTCCTCTAAAAAGTAAAATATTTACGAATGCAAATAGATTATAAAGCCATGCAAAACAATTAAAGCTCAAAAAGGAAATGAAAGTTGTATTACAATTATAATTAAATGTGTGAAGTGACTTAAAGTCAAGTTTTCCTGCATTAGAAAAAAACTCCTGTTAATTTGCATCAGACTCTCTCATCTTGACAGTTTTTCATTGTCAAAAATGATATTCATTATCATTTGAATGTAATAATTAGCTGACTAATTATTCTTGCTCTATAAGATGACATTGACCTAAGACAGATAACCCTAAATAATACCATTATCAATATAATGTATACTTTATCTTAATTTCTGTCTCAACACAAAACAGCAACACACAACCATAAGTAAGTTACTTATTTTTACTTACTTAATAAACACACTAAACATGAACATTTAGATTTAGATTAGATGATACATTTATTTTGAACCTGCACAACACATACCATTCCATTACCCAATTATTGATTTCCAAAAGTGTCAGCCTAATGGTGGAACTTGTATTCAGAGAGTCTGAACTCCAGTTGAAGCATGTGCCATAGGCCTGCACGATATTGGAAAACGATAGTGCTGTCAAGGACTGTAAGAACAATACTGTATTACAATATTTTCTTTTCCCCAAAACATTTATTTATTCATATTAATAACTCAAAGTTATCGCATATCATTGCAAAATGGATGCCGAACTGACATTATTGCAATGGCTATATTTTTTTTCCCCACATATCGTGCAGCCCTACCTGATAAGGGCAGGCAGTTTTTTGCTAAGTCCTTTACGAACACATTGAAAACAATGTCACTCTTTTCTGACGGACAGTGAAGGTTACAGTGGAGGGTTTTGAACATGGCGTCTGGGACAAAACTAAGAGCAGAGGGTAGTAGTGACTTAGGACAGAAATAAAAGTTGCCTACACAACAACCTGACTTTAATTCAATTGGATACAGGATGAATTTCTGAACTACAATGATAACCTGGACTTTAAACTATAACAAATATGTTTTTAAAGGTTAATTGTAGATGTCACCATTACAGAAAAGGCCTTTATGAAAATAACTATTTGCAAATCTTGACAGTTCTATACAGGACTGAAGTCAAACAGTCTGGTTCCATTTGCGTGACCATGAGGCGCACGCACTGCTTCTGTTTGATATTCCATCTAGAGCATAATCAAAAACAGTCTGCTCGTCCGCCCCTTCCACACAGCACTTCATCAGCAGTCCTCACATGAGCCCCGGCGTGCTCCTTGATGTCCACTACACAGGCTGCACCAAAATGGAAATATTACAAGCACTAAAGAGATGCAATTAACTATTTCAGTTATCTAAAGGTTGTTTTTATGTTACGTATGCGGGCGCCTCTCTGCACACCCTATTGTTAGAAGCCGGGGTATGTTAACAAAGACATATTGCATCGCTTTGCAAATCTCATTCTTCTGCTTCCCTTCGCCACTGGAAATATTCCACTACTTTGCATAGAGTAATTTATGTCAGATGTTTTTTAGTTTTTTTCTGACGCAAAACTTTTCATTTACCCAGGCTTGGGAGGGATATGCTTTTTTTTAGACAACATATAGGAGCTGAATTGACATTTCAAAGCAACTTTTGGCCTGGATCTTTTTGGAATTCACTGATTACAATTTCAAAGATGAAACACACCTATATATGTAAAGTTATGCACACGTATATGTAAATGATAAATATATTTTAAAATTAGTGTAGCCAATAACATACACTTACAGTGCAATACTCTTAAAGGGGAACGTGCAACAACAAAAAAGTTCTGCTGTTGGATATTTGACCTTGGGTGAGCAGCAAGATGCATAAAACATTGTGTCAATAGTGGTCCAGATGTTTTGTAAGTTTTCTGTTGGGGGGGGGTTCCACAGCAAGGAAAAAGTTTAAAACAATTGATCCTGTAGCATCCAACAGACAACCGTGATATAAAATAGGTACCATGCTAAGCCCCCCCCCATTCAATCCTACAAGGTCAAATATGCAACAAGAACAACAACAAAAACAAAAAAAAATGTA
Organism: Knipowitschia caucasica; assembly: GCA_964034765.1. NCBI lineage: Eukaryota > Metazoa > Chordata > Actinopteri > Gobiiformes > Gobiidae > Knipowitschia > Knipowitschia caucasica. The sequence continues at coordinate 45,161,396 of OZ035824.1, read as the reverse complement.
AAAGGTTGTAAAATGCCTCTTTAAAGCTGGAGTACCTCACTTTTAAATCACATAAAATAAATATAATGAAATCCATCAAACAAGTTGTCTGGCCTCTGTTACAGCTTCTTTAGGCAAAACAACTGGAAGAGAGAGAACGATTCTCACCATTCGCAAATCAGCTCTCAACCCAAAGCCTCGAATAGTGACTTCCAGGTCTTTTTATTTTCAAGTACAAAGAATAAACATGTTCCAATAAGATGAGGACAGCGTGTTATGGTCTGATTGTATAATTTTACTCTTTCTGTTGAAACAAAAAACAAACTATCCAAAATGTTAGATACCTTCAGTAGCAACCAGTTCATAAATTCATTGTGTCCATATTTATACAGATGCACATTCATTATTGTTCCATTTCAGATCACCGAACAATAGAAGTCCAACAAATAAAAGCTCTCAGACCACATCAGATAAGTAATATCTCTCTTCCGTTATTTTTCTTTCATAATGCTCATTGTATGGTTATCGCAATATGGTCAGAGCACACATGCACACATAATGGACCTGTATGCTTGAAAAGCAGAATGGAGAAAGACAAAGTGAAGCAGTGCAGACAGGGACGTGGAGGTAAATGACTAATGGAAGGTGCCGGAGATTCCTTCATGGTCTCGCGGGATTCCGTTGGAATAATCATTATCCGCAAACATCAATGCTGACAATGAGAAGTCTGCTTTCACACCAGACTAGGGCTCCGTCAGCCCCAACCACGCTCTGATACCAGACTGAAAACCAATTAAGGCACATGTTAGAGGTTGAGCGAGACACGTGTTGCACAGTCCAGTGCATACTTTGTTCCTCAAGCAAAGCAAATGAACCAAAACAAGCCGGGTTTGGACATGGCTGTTTGGTTAAAATGTAATTTGGGGTGGCCCTGCTGTGACGGGAGGATGAGTGGAGTCTCCTGCAACCGTGTCAAGGCCAAAGATCTCAGTGTGAATTATAGACAGTGACAGCAAACAACAAACTAATGATGCTTCCCAAGGTTATCTCTGTATAAATAAGCATTAGGGAGGACGCTGAGGCTGCAATTTCCCTCAATGGGATAGAAGCCTGATTCAGGTCAGTAAAGAGAGGATAACAAACTCATGGATGTACTGTGCAAGTTTTTTTAAGTCTTGGTTTTTGGTATTTGGGTTTTGGCAACCCACGTTCCATCAACCTTGAGTGTAATAGTAACACATTCATTTTTATTATTTTTGTAGACTTTATTAAGGACTCACATGCAAGCACAGGATCCATAGCTCAGAATAATGAAAGAAAATATATGTATTCTGCATATAGCTGCATATATATATGTATGTAACTGCAAACAAACAAAATACTAATGCAGCAGTACATGATTTGGCTACACTATTGTTCTTACTAAATAATATATTCATGGGTCTGTCACACTAACAAGTAACAAGTCAGGAAATATATGGCAAATTAAATGTATTCTTCTTTTTCTGTATGCTACGAAAAAAGACATTCATAAACCTTCTACTACCCATGGACCAATGGCAACTAAGTATTTGTTATTATTGCATTTTTTGTGTTCGAATTGTTTGATTCTCTGATGGCGAGTCGGCAACTTAGTGAAATCCTCCGAGACAACTGCTACTGTGATTTGACGGCTGCACAGAAATAACGTGAATTGAAAAGAATTAGAATAAGGGTTGTGGTCTTGTTTCTATTTTTATAATGAAAGGTCAGAAGTGAAAAGTTATGGAGGCCATTATCTGCCACTACTTTATAGACTCCATGAGGCAGGGCATGTAAGGAAGTGTCTGTCTTTAGTAATGTCACATGACTCTATGACTTTCCATATGTCCCAGGTCTATGCCATGCAGTATATTTTAGTTAGGTGCTAGTTGCAGTCTGGCCTCTGAGAAAGGTGGATCAAAGATGCGAGCCAAAATACAGATCTGGGGCCGACAGTGACAAGTCTTAATCCTGAAAATCCCTCCTTCCTCTGCTGAAAATCCTAATGAGGATTTGCAGTGCTCTGCGGGGGAGAGAAGCCGGGGGGTGTGGTCCCATCTCGCTCTGTGCCATTGTCTCCTTATCTGCTTATTGGCTGAGGCCGATGAAAGAGACATGACAGCAGTGTGGCTCTCACCCAGGCCCCACACCGGCACGGCACCACGGGGAAGCCACAGCCCAGTGCACTAACAAACAAACCTACCACATTAAGACAGAGCTAACACGAGCTGTTTACTAAGACTACAGAGACAAAGAGAAAGCTTTCCCATTCGGCTCCAACTTCAGCAGCTATACGTAATCAAATCCATTTTTATCCATTATTTTCAAACAATGGCATGTCATCTTATCTTGATATTTATAAAGTCATATGCAGATGATAAGTTTACATGAGGGAAATGTTTGTCCATCGATGATTATCATTATGACAGTTGCATGTCAGTCAATAATAAGGATCCTCTTCAAACCCCTTGTTTACCTGCACAGCAAACTGTAGCCAAATTGAGCACATTATTTTGTAAACCCTGTGCCTCCTTCCTCTTTCTGGACCACTTCATCTTGAGGATTGGACTCTTTTTTTTTCCTTTTCTTGGATAAACAGCCTCATCTCAAAAGATGTTGGATTACATTCACGGCTGAGGAAGCGCTTCACAATGACAGCGCTTGCATGTACGGAAAATGCAAACTGCCTTTGCCTTTGATTATCCCACACTGCCAATTTGATTAGATTTTTGGGTGGGCGCAACTTCGGGAGTGTGTTCCGTCAGACTTCTTGAGCCTTTCTGTAGAACTTGCATTCACACACACACTGCCTACACAACTCACATTTTACTGTCCGTGGTATTTCATGCTGTTGCTCTATTCATTTAATTGAAACAGATGACAACATTTAGCAAATTTGCACTGAACACGAATGGATCAACATACGCTGTTTCACCTTTGTTTGCAAGATATTCGATGGTTTCTATACTTTAAACTCATTGACTGCCATGGATGTATTTCTCTGAGACTGGTGATTTCTGTCAAACTTCCGATTGGGGATTACAGAAAAACAAAACTAGCTAGAAACCAACATAATTTTGCTGATGAAAGTAGACAGTCCAATCTTTCAGAATCTGGTTTCATATTTTACAAAGTCATAGCACCAAATATTCTGTGGGTCTTGAATGTCAGTGAAATCCTCAAAAACGGCTGGCAGTCAATGAGTTAAACAAATCCTCCTCCTATCTATATGTACTTTTTATTATACCCTTGTACATTCCAGGAGAAAAGTAGAATTGTACTGTCGATCCTGTTCTCACACTGAGCCTCGAGCTTTTACCTGCTGTAATTACATTTCAGAGCACCTTGATTGTCTGTTTCTTTCAAATGACTCTGAAAGTGGAAGACAATGATTTAAAGCCTTTTTCATCCCATTTGTGTCAAGCAAAAATGGGACTTTTAAAGGTGACCTCGCTCGTTGCCATTCAGAATTCCAAGGACTTCAAACATTGTATGTGGAAAAACAATGGATTGGTTTAAAGGTGCTACGGGGTGAGAAAAAAAGTGCCTGTTCCAGACTTGTCCTAACTGGTGCTACGATTGAAAAGCTTTTATCCCAAGACATTCCTTTTATTTTGGCTATTAGCTCAAGCACAGCCGGCACAACCAAAACATGGTGTCACCTGCCATGTTGTTCTATTGTTTCTAGAAGATCTGGAGATGGATGGTTAAGATATTTGTTTGTTCAGTTTCTCTACGGCCATTATTTTTGCATTGTTTTTACTTGAAATGTAAATGAGACTCAAAATATGAATGCAGATATATTGCAAAAAACTATAAAAAGGCAATTATTTTATTCCATTGACTAAATACAGCAGGCCATCCAGACTAAATACAGTAGGATAATCTCAGTAAAACTAAAAGTGAAAGCCTTCTACAGCCATCTTGTATTATTGTAAATTAGTAAATATTCAGATTTTGAAGTCTTGCAAAAAATTACAATTTTTTTTAAAAGAAGGGTACCCAATCACTCAGCCGCCACCACCACATTTTGTCTAACTTTATCTCCCCCAATAATAAAACCTCATTTTAAAACCGCTCTCTGTGAAAAGCCTAATGAACTAACACTACCGAAGAAGAGATCACAAGTTCACTGTGTCATCCAGCCAACTTCAGCTCTGTTTAAAAGATTTTTTGTCAAAAATCATGTTAAAGTCTAGAGCCTCAACAATTCAGTATTGAGTGATAAAAAGGAACATCATTAAGGCAACTTCATCTCCACCAAATATAAATCTACACTTCTATTTCTCTCTACAATATTTCCAATCCATGTATGAATTGTATCCATATACTTTTTAAGTTTCACACAAAATAAATTGTGTTAGTTTCTTTGCTCTAACGAAGACTTTTTTTTTATGTATTATTTTTACAAGACATGCATGATTTTTTTGGGGGGGGGGTAAGAACCTTAAAATGTTCCTTTATTGTAATAATCTTCCCATCATTGCAAAGAAAATAGAAACTCTAAAATATAGTGTATCATCCATAAATGATTCAAGTCAATTTAGTAATTATATGAATGTCTGACACAAGAAGACAGCCGTGATATATTCCAAATGTCTCTGCACAAATTATACAAAGGGGAAAAAAAATTCTATTCCCCAATAGATGAGACTCCAAGTCGGAGCAGTGTCCCGGACTGGTCTTAATGAACGCACACACCGTGGAGAAAGGGAGCTAGGTGCAAATTGTTATTCTGATGCAGACAAATCCTTACAACCGGGCCAGACTCGACTAAATTATTTCTGGAAACATTGAAAGTCAATTTCATCATGTGCACCGGATATATCAGCATTTTCCGGCTGAAATAAATGACTTTGTAAATGACACATGGTTCAACTGGCCTCTATGGTGACACACACACGGACCAATTGGACAATGGTGAATACGGTATAACCTGCGGTACTAAAAGTCTAAATGCCAAAGGGGAACACCTGGCCCAAAAGCAAATAGTTTCAAAGCAGTTGAACGGAAAGCACCATCATTAGAGCCAGACAAAGGTGTGGCTGTGTCTGTGGCCTGTCTTAGCTGCTGTAAAAGATTCAACTATACGACATGACGCTCAAACTGATATGCTGAAGTCTAAACTTACGCTGTTCCCCAAGCTCACACTGAGCGCTAATAAACACATTTGTTTTCAGTAAAAAAACAAAATCTGTCTCAGTTTTGGTGAATTTCACTAAAGCTGGGGAACCTCATTTTCAAACCACAAAAAGATTCAACTAATTTTCAACCAAAACATTCATCCAACTATTTTCTCGCTCTGTACCTGTTTCTGTCACTAGTAACCCAACCATCATTTCAAATTTGACAGTTATGATTATTGTAATTCGAACCTGAGACCTTATACTTCAGCCTTAATACAAAAATCAATAACAGAAATAAATAGAAGAAAAAGATGTAAGACTAATATAATAGTATATACATTTTAATAGCCACATCAAATCAGTAACATCAGCAGCTTTTTACCATCTAAAAAACATTGCCAGGATCAAAAACATAGTGTCTAAAGCAGACTTGGAGATTCTTATCCATGCATTTGTCTCCAGTAGGTTAGACTACTGCAATGGCCTGCTCACAGGTCTGTCCAAACAGGCTGTAAAACAGCTGCAGTACATTCAAAATGCAGCAGCTCGAGTCCTGACTAGAACCAGGAAGTACGACCATATTAGTCCGGTCCTCAGGTCTCTGCACTGGCTTCCTGTGGCTCAGAGAATAGACTTTAAAACAGCTCTGCTTGTGTACAAGTCTCTCCATGGCCTCGCACCAAAATATATTAGTGACATGGTAGTCCCATATGAACCAGCCCGGACTCTGAGGAGCACAGGGACTGGACTCCTGTTAGTGCCCAGAGTCAGAACTAAACATGGGGAGGCTGCTTTTCAGATTCATGCTGCTAAAATCTGGAACAATCTTCCTGAAGATGTGAGACAGGCCTCTTCTCTGACAATGTTTAAAACCAGGTTAAAGACAGTTCTGTTTAGCTGTGCATACAACTGAGGGATTTTATATTTTATATTTGTATCTTTATTTTTAATGTACTGTGATTATTTATGATTTTAATGCTATCTTGTTTTGTTCAGCACTTTGAGTTGCCTTGTGTATGAATTGTGATATACAAATAAACTTGCCTTGCCTTGCCTTAGGTTGTTGTATACAAAGTGTCTTATATAGCTTGTGGATAGTTTGCTTTGGTATCGGGCTTGAATTAAAATTGCCATCTCACAATGATTATTTTGTGACCACAAATCTTGATAAACCTAATCCTTTTGACAATTTAAACCTGACCGAGCCTTGACAATATGTAAACGGTTACACATATATAAAGCACCAGCAAATCTACTACAAGGATGAACCACAACTCACACTTTAAGTATTATATTAAGTCTTTCAACAAACTGGTGTTTCTGAGAGCTCTGAATGACTGGCTGTTCAAAGCAAATTAGCCAAGGATTGTAACAGGAAGTCATGTGAACGGAATCGCTAATGCATTGATAGTTAAGTTCAACAGTGAAACTAACCCTGCTAGACAAAATCGATCTTGGCTGAGACTCAAAAATAAAAATAGAAGGTGGGGGCCGCTGTGTAAACCACTCTCGGCTTTCTAGGACCCATTTCATTTAATTATAAAAATGCATTAAAAAGATATTAGCAGTAGCCGCCGTTTAATGAAGCATGTTAACGTGGGGATATTGTATGTGATGAAGAACGTCTGGGTTGATCCCGGCAGCAGACTGGTTGTAGGTGAAATGATGAATTGTTTCATTCTTAAGATGTGGCTAAACTGCGAAGAACCTGTGCATTTAGGTGTTGCATTTGTGGTAATTTTATGTATTTACTTTTTCATATAATGGAAGTATTTTGAACAATTGTGTACTTCTTTTGAAAATAGTAATATGCTTTTTTGTATTTTTTTCTGAACAAATTTGGTTCAGAAAAATGTAAGCAGAGAACTGTATTTTTAAAATTTGTATTCAATATTATCTATCATTTTTTGGGATCGTCGAGTAAAATATAAAATGTTGTTGTGCCATGCCATTGTAACACATCGGCGTTAGAGCCAGCCGATATATCAGTCAATCTCCCATATGTCTAAAATATATCTGTATGTCTTCTTATGTGAGCTTGGACAGGGCTGCCTGCTTAGTCTATACTCGCTTGTAAAAACCCACGGTGACTGAATGACATTGACAGACTTAATTCTTATACTTTTCCAATCCAAAGAGAAAATGGCTCACCCTGCTCCAGTCCTTTGGCAGAGAAAACCCAGTGCACCCAGTGGGAGTTTAATGACACCATCGCTCACTGACTACCGCCAATTGATTTCTGTGTATTGCCTGGTAAAGCCAAAGTCAATACAAGCTCAGTGCGCGCCTGTCAATTTTGTCCTATTTGTACAAGCTTATCATTGCACCGTGCCACATCAACAAAGTACACAACAATACAAATGGCTTTTTCATTTCTATGCTTCTTCAGGTTCAGATTTCATACTTTTCTATGATCAATTTTCCAGTCTAAGCAAAATGACACAAGCAATATTGTATATCAAGCCCGATTGCCGTGTAAATTAAGAATCTTGGGGAATCATGGGTGTCCTAACCAGAATCGATATCCCTACATTAGAGAGATATTTGAAAATCAACAATAAAAGGTAAAAGAAACCTGAAATGGGATGGCGCCTGTCTTCCTGTATTACATCTTTTTTAACACAGTCATCTGATATGTGTATTAGTGGCCCTGGATAGTATAGTTACAGAGTACAAATGATAATTATGTCACCGCCGAGAGTGATTAGATTAGCGCTTAATGCACTATGATTAAAACACAAGCTTTACTCTTTTGGCGGAGTGTGTGTGCGTCGCCTTCGCCACAAGACAGAGCATTTAAATAGGAAGGAATCTTACAAATGGACCCGGCTCAGATGCCACTGGGAACAACTTATGCTTTCAAGCAGAAAATCTCAGACAAATCACAATTTACTAACTAAGGAAAGCATTGCAGATTATCCCCTATCGGCCTGTGCGCGCATTCCTCAGAGCAGCGCAACTTTTACACACACATGAGAATTTGTTTTTGTGCAGCAAATTAAGAAAAAGTGAATACAAAATTAAAGCTGAGGTAAAGCACTAAAAGTTTGCTCATTTGTTTGAGTCATCGGATGTCTATCTGCTGTTAGGTGGTTACAATATGAAAACCTGCGGCTTACATTTCACTGCCTCCTATTCACTGTATGTAAAGTTTATTTTCTTTTCATATAGATGGTGCAAGAAATAATCAGGAGCGCATAAACACCTGACATTTACGGCATTTCATAAAACCCATGTAAGATAACGAGTTCCTTGTGAATTCTATCACTAACTTTCACATGCATGAATTTTTGGTCTCCGTCGTATCTTTAGATACGCTTTTTCAGACATCAAAGTGAAAGGGCTTTTTCCTTCAAGTAAGCATTTTATATAATGTTTTCTAATTAGATAACAACAGCATGTCGTGGTCTGATTTGTTCACATGTTACTCTGTTGAAACAAACGCAATGTATTATTTTATGAATGAAAAAGTGAGTCATCTCAGCTTTTATTGACATCAGTGAAAAAGAAGTGAACAAATGGACTTACCCTCTGCTGAGTGGACTTGAGCTAAGGTGAGGATAAACCAGCAGAAGGTCGGTAACTTCCACAGCGCGCATGCCATGGCGCTGACAGTCGGAGGACAGGCTTTGTGCTTAAAAGTTGCAGATTAGAGAAGTCCAAGCCAGGCCTTCTCCGTGATGCTCATGACTGAGCCCCATTCACCTGGAAAGCAGAAGAGGAAGACTTTACACGTGATCCTGGAGGTAAGATAAGCAGCCAGACGTAGGAGCAGTGCGCGCCATTAGACTGCGCCGTTAGAAGGCCAATATAGCTGACATCATGGTATGAATGAGAGCAAACTATTTTCACTGTGAGAGAGGGAGGAGAGAAAAAAAGCTTGTCAGGCATCGTCATCAAACAGATAAAGCCTGCCCTGTCCAGCTCCTCTGACCCATAGCTAAGTGATGTTAACCTTATCAGAGCTGTGTCAGGTTACATTTTGGTGTCTATGCTAAAGAGAGCTGCACGCAAATGCCTGCTGTGAAGACGCTGGGATTTCACATGTAACAACACATTCTTGTCAAAACATGTGATCAATACACAGCCAATTATGTTTCCGCCTCGACCATATACAACAGCAAAAGGTCATCGGGAAGTGTATAGAAAAGAGCTGCGAAACCATATGCATTATTATAAGCTTGCAGCGGAAACGTTAATTTAGCTGACCGTAACACTAAATGCTAAAATCATCCGAGGTAATAGCTTAGCAAGCATTATCCAAGAAGCTTCTCCACATGTTGTAGTAATGTGAGTTTGCATTAGCTTTGCAGATGTCTAGAAATCAATGGCAAAAAGTACGCTCCAAAATTAGCAGCTTATGTAAGAGCTATTTTCAGTGTTGATTTATTAATGATCGAATAGCAATACGTGACTTGCAAAACAGCCCCGGCAAATATCTGCGTGAACTTTCTTGACATGTTTTCACATCTCCATCTCCATATTTTGACTGGCCGCTGTCTTCCCTGCACCCACCGGTATCAGACGTCACACTGATTTTTACCTCCTCGACTTTAAATCCTTTTTCTGTCTCATCACACTTGTTCCTGGGGTAGTTTGTTTTTCGAGTGTTTGTTTTTGCTCTTTCTGCTACAAAGGCATAAATGGGCTCCTCCCTGTCACCGTTAGAGCGTGGCTGGAACCTAATGCCTACCTGCGCGGGCCCAGGCATGCGTTTTGCACTCTGAACGGCTCCCTTTTGTCACTGTGTTTACACTGGCGGCCCAAGCCCTGCTCTCTCACTCCCATCCACCATTAGCACATTCACCATGGGATAAGACATCGCTACGGCAACAGGGCGCATAGGACCCCATTAGAAACTGTTTTTCTGCTTGTCTTTTTAGTAGATTGAAAAACAACATTCCATTTGTGTGTCCACCAGATTTAGAGTGCTGAGTAACATTTACTTGAACTGCAGTTTGTATACATACGCTGCAAAAAATATGAAAAATAAGCACAAAATTGTTCAACATTTGCCAAATGTATCTTAATTTGAGCACATTTTCGCTGCCTCAAAATGTGTTCATTTGCTAATTTGCCAATGGGACAAGCAAAATTATCTTGTTTTAAAAAGAGTAATATCTCCCTTGGAATGAAAAAATAAAGCAACAGTTCTTGAAATGAGACTGCCAAATCTTGTTTTAAGACAGTCAGAATAAACTTAAATTAAGATAAAAAAATACTTCGTGCAATTATTACCTCAATTTTTATCATTTTTTGTAACGGTTCGGATTAAATTATCAATACCTGTAACTCTGGAGCTTCCAGTAGCTCACCAGCCCCTTTCAGGTAGTATTTTAAATTTAACACATGATATTGAATGAAAACATTTTGAGTCATTACATACTGTATCTATTATAAGTATAGATAAAAGGTTATACAGTATTATGGTATATTTCTATGTTTTGTCGTAATTATTGTAAGATTTGTATTATGAAAAGAGTAGCTCTGCCTCTTTTGATGTCTAAAAGTAGCTCCCTGATTGAAAAAGGTTGGAGACCCCTGCTCAATGCGCTTATTCCGTAGACTCCTTCTTTCTTGAAGTCTTTTCTTCAACAAATGTAGGATGCAAATATATTTTACTCAACTGACCAAGTCCAGGGTCCTTGTCCAATATCTATCGTTTCATTCAAGTCCCTGGTTCAAAAACATATTTCTGTATCACAAATGTTCAATGTATCATGTTTGTATTTTTCAGACAGAAAAGTGAAAAAGACTGGACCACCCTCACTCTGCCAGTCCGCTCTTACTTCAAAGTGTCAAACAGTGACTCATTCAGCTCTTTCTACAAGTTAGGGTTAGGGTTATGATGAAATACAGGATGAGGTGGTCTGATTCGTTCATAACATTTTATTTTTATAAGACTCTTTGAGATTGGACAAAAAAGTATTATTTGTGACAAAAAACAACCTCCAACGAGGTTATGTTTGTTGGTTTGGCTGTAGGTTTGTTAGATTGAAACATAATTCCGTTATAGTTGAGTTATGTATGTAAGTTAGTTACTAACTAGTTAGCATGTATTGGAATCGGCTAGTCACTGTGGAACATTTCTAATTATTACCAATAGAACCTATGGATTAGGGCTGAAACAACTAATCTAATTGAAATAGTCGACAACTATTTTAGTAATCGATTAATCGTTTTCTGGTTCACACGGACTCAAACAGAGTAAAAATGACATGAAAATGTAGTATTTTTGATTAAAACCGACTTTGTTTTTATAATTTCATGAATATCTGTCTGTCTCATCCAATCAGATAGCAGAATTAGCACAAAGAGCCTGTTACAAACATTTTCTTTAAGTTTACGCCATCAATACGTCCTCGAGTGTTGCCACTTAAGCTTTTTGTGATGAAAAAATCCTTTTTTTCTACACAATTCACAGCCAAGCGATTACTCGATTAATCGTAAAAATAATCGATAGATTAATCGATTACAAAATAATCGTTAGTTGCAGCTCTACTATAGATTTCTCTTTTTTTCCTTAAAGAATGAAAGCATCCAAATGAAATAATGAATAAAACACATTGCCACTACAAACAGTAGATTGAAGCAAAGCCCACAGTGTTTTACAGAAACTCTTTTAAGCTGTATAGGGATCGGATTACACTAGCTGCTGCAGTCTAATAATAATAGGCATTGGGAAAACGCACACATTAACCAACATAGTTCTAATTAAGCCTGTGATAATCAGCCCATCTCCTTTGACATTATGCCTCACCTGAGACCTCTAATTTCAGAGCGTTTATTGAGGTTAACAGGAGCAGAGCACATCAAGCCAAGGCGTATTTAATTCAAATTGAATGATATGCAGGGATACTCTGAATGAAAGTTTCTGAGAAAGAACAAACGTGGTGTAGAGCATTATTCCAGCACCAAAGTATTTGTTTGAGCTGACCAATGCCTGTGCAGCTAATTAAATGTATCAGGCAAGTGAATAATCTGGCTTTGATCTAGGTTCATTTGGAATAACGAGACCTTAAGGAGATTGTATATAAAGCTGTACTATTGGCTTAAGGATCTTTGGTGCACACAGACTAAGCTGTTTTGTCCACATGCAAAGATACTGCCGGAGATAGCAACAACAATAGCAGCCGAGAGGCTTTGAGCATCTATTCTGTCAATACATGGTCCTTGGTAGAGCTTTGTCACAGAAGAACAATTCCTTCAATTGAAATACTATTAAAGCACACATATAAAAACATGACCATTTAAAATGTGTAGAAGGACATCATTTCTACTAGAAAGTTTGTTTATAATAGATTGAATACTTTACTGGGGAGCATTCAAGAAAGGCAACAACAACATGATCACAAGTAGATGACAATCCTGGTCAGAAAAGTTGTGTTGTGCAGCATTAAAATGTTAGGGATGGACATTTTTTTTGTACTGTATACACAAGCATAGGTAAGCACGAGTTAGACCCGCCCATTCTAAACCCCTATGGGGATTGGATATTCATCTGTAATTGTCAGCTCTGCTCTCTTTCCATTGGTTTAACTTCACCTCATCTTGTTGCCAGTGGTTAAGCCTTGGGGACATATTTTTTTGCATTGCTAAGTTCAACCACTTTTCGAATAGTGCATTTCTGTGAAGTGTTTATTTTGTAACTGTTGAAGAGGGCGTGTCTTAGTCTATCATTTTGTATCCTGTGGGCTGAGTGACTTTGCAGAACCGGGAGGACCAGTGGATGCCCAAAAATGTTTCGGTGCCCATGCGCTACTGAGACCAAGCCATTGATTGGAATAGGAGCCATCTTGGATCACGGGGGCTTGGGTGAACCTCATCAAGGCTGTTGCTCTTAGTTCTGCTGTCTCCCTTTGACACTTGGGCTAGCTTCCACACTGCTATATAATGAATAAATAGTTGACAACAAAAAAGAAATATATTTGAAGTTATTGCCTTATTGCTTTTACTCTTTCTACAACTGTAACTACAGAGAGACCAAATGCACGTCTATTTGTGTTTGGTCATGGTTGGATCGCACTTGCAGTCTACATATGTCAACAAACTGTATACATCTGGAGGCTGTGAGCGCAGTGTAGAATCAATATGATTATTCTTCTTCCTTGTCATCTTTGCTTTGTGTGCAGCCTTCAGTGTCAAGATTCAAAGCAAAGATTTAAACATGGGCAGCTCTGAGGCAGCCGAGACCCCCCCTGGTGATAAAATACGTGATGTAGTTAGTCGTACACGCCCGGGGCAGGTTTCTGTGGAAATCGATGATAACAGTGCTATACTTTAATATATTTGGCATCGTGCTGTGAGCGTTTAACATGCTGAGCTGGCTGAAGGGAGAGCAGGAGACTGGTGCGATGCTCATTACACATGTTGTGGTCTCCTTGCACAGTTGGGGGTCACCCTACTTCTGGGCCTCGCCGCAGAAACCGCCCCCACCCCACCTTGGCTCTGCTCTTCAAGAACCCACACATTTAGGTATGCACTTTTAGGATGGAATATAGCTGAGTAATACATATGTTGCGTGCTCCTCGTGTGCTCTTACATACTGTCCTATAAGTGCAGGAATTTTGCCACTGTGGGATGGATAATGGTTCTCTTATCTTATCTTATCTTAGAAATATGAAGGAAATAACATTGTAATCTGTCCGTGTATTTGGTGCCGCCTGCATGTGAAAACCATATCCCATCAGACCTCTGAAGCCTATTTAGTGCTGTGATGGCAGATCATGCGTTGCGTTGGCTTTCAATGCAAAGTCTAAGGTGACGAGCGTTCGAGCGTCACAACACACAGACCTCTCGGCACGCACGGACGGACTGTTCAGTAGACACGCACGGACTTGGCGGGAAAGTCAAAGGGGAGGAGCAGGAGCGAAAAATCGACGCCCACAGGAGATGGATTCTGCTAATCCTTTCCTTGGGACGTTCGTGGAGCGACCAATAAGAGAGCCGCAAAGTGGTCACGGGGACATTAGCGGACTGAGCGAGCAGACTGAAAATACTCATAAACAGCCAAAACAGGACCCACACCAGGCTTCACCAGAACTCAAACCAGGGTTGACAATGGGGGACTCTGTGCTTGTGAAAATATGGGTTCTCATGCTCCCGTGACCTTATGCAACTGCTTCGAGTGTGTTCACCGATGCGGAAATACCATTTAATAATATGAAAACACGTATGGCGCACCTCCGTGAACACATACTACTGTTTTATAAAGCCTGTGGAAGGTCTCTGTTCAAAGACACGCTGTAAAGCTACATATTGGAGAAGATCTGTACACAAGAAGCCGCTAGCTAAACTCTGTTAGCATCAGAGCCGGCCGGCTACTTCCGGTGCGCGTCAGGACATCTCGGTGTGAAGACCCCTGCGTCTGAAAACTAGAGAATGCGCTTCTGGTGAGCGGGGCTTCAGCGTTTCAGCGTTGGCGGTCTGAAAGCACCATTAGTCGAGACACCCGCATTGCCAAGTATGAGTCTGGTGTGTGCGTGAATTGTTGGTGGTGGTGGGAGGAGCTTATGGCACAAACTGGTTTCTTTGCTTCTGCCAGTGTGCCCCTGGGCAGCTGGGACTACGGCAGCAGTATGGAGTGAATGAATAAAGACATGTGAAGCTTCTTTGAGTGTCGTAAAAAGCGCTGTATCAAACTGATGCATTATGTCAATACCATGTTGTTGTCAAAACATTATGTTTTGAACTGTTTTAGTCGATCGATTTCACAGTGACATTTGTTTACTGTTTTATTTGTTTTATTTTTGTCTTTTAATGTTGTTTTATGTCTGTATTTGTCTGTGCACACTGGAGACTTTTGCTAATGTATTCCAATGTGGGTTTTTTACTGCAAATGGCAAATAAACTGAATCTGAATCTGAATCTGAATCTTATGACCTTATGTAATACCGTAAGGCGTCAGAAAAATAGCCGGAGAGCTGATTGGCTGAGTGAGGGTGGTTGTGTCTTCTTGGGCGTGTCTTCTTCACTTTTCACTTTTATGTCTGAATAATTTGATCTAAAGATGTGACAGAAGCTGATTGTGGAAACTACTACATATATATTTATTTATTTTTGACTGGTATTGAAGCATTTTCAGCATCTACAGCTAGTTATGCTAGTTAAGAAACATAGCTACAACTTATTTTGTATATATTGTGTGCTCCGTGTGTGCTCTTACTACTGTCCTGTATGTGCGCTGCAACATCAACATTTCCCCACTGTGGGACGGATAAAGGAACTCTTATCTTAAACTAGAGATAGAACCAAAATGCAGCCAGCGAAAGTTCAATTTGGTAGACGTTAACCAAATTTACCCCTCCAGGCCATCACTCAGCAGACGCCCCCTTCCAATCATCTGTACCGACTCGCAGCCGCATAAAAACGGAGCAACGCCCACTACCGGCCTCTGAAGCCTCGCAAGCTCCTGCAGCCTCGCAAAGAATCGTTCTGGAGGAATCGCTTTTGTCTACTCACGCTTACTCGTGCGTGTCCCTGCTGTCCTCTGTCTTGCTGCGTGTGGTCTGCTCCTCCTGTGGCTGCACCTGCTGCGGGTCTCGTGCTGTGGTCCGTGGGTCCTTGCCGCTCTCCTCCTTTGCGGGCTCTTTCCGCGGGTTTGCCGCTGTTGTCTCATCGCGGCCTGCTGCTGCATACGGCCGGTCTAGCCCGGTGCGGTGGGAGCCGTGCGCATCCCTGCCTCCTTGTGCCGGTACGGTGTGGTCCCGTCGTGTTGTCCCTTGTCTTCTGGCGCTGTGGGTAAGTATGAGATCCGCGGACGGTTTATTCCCCTCGCTGTACTGCAGGCTCAGTTGGCCCCGTGCTGGTGGGCAGGCTTCAGTTTAAAGCCCTCGCATTGGTCTGCAGGCTCTCTTTAACCAAGCTCCGTTAAATCTTCACTCTGACTGCAAGCTCCGTTTAATCCCTCACATTGGACTGCAAGACCTCAGTTTTAATCCCTCTCATTGGACCGCATGCTCTCAGTTTTAAAAAAACCTGTTGAAATCCCTCACACTGAACAGCTACAACAACATTCTACTGCCGTGGCTTTGATACGGGATCATTGCTGTTATTATCTACGGACGCTGCAGCTGCTGCTGCTGCTACTGCTGCGGCTGCTTCATACGGCTACTACTGCTGCTGCTGCTGCTCCATACTGCTACTGCGCTACTACTGCTGCTTCATTTACTTGCCATCTCTCTTCACTTGCATCTCTTTTACTGAAACACTGATCAGCTACGACAACATTCTACTGCTGTGGCTTGATACAGGATTATTACTGTAATCTCTAAGGATGCTGCTACTGCTGCTGCTGCTGCTGCCGCGGCTTGATACAGGTTATCGCGTTATTATCTGAGGTACTGCTGCTGCTGCTGCTGCTACCGCTACTGCTGCAACCCACTCTCTCAGAAGCTTATCCTGTTTCTAATGGATGCTGCCCGGCTGAGTATGCCGCGCCGCGCTGGCCTCGTACCTATGCTCCCAGGGTCGCTTCGGCGGTCATGCTTCATCTCTCTACCTCATCTTCTGATTCTATCAGATGCAGCCGGCCGAGTAGCTGCGCTGAGCCGTCAATCGGACTCCTAATCAAAGGCATCCATACCTGTATTCTTCACTCTTCTGATCGCAGGTTCCCCATCATGCTGCCCATCCTGCAGCGGCTCTGAGCGGCACTGAACTCTGGCTCGTCTTCCAAGTACATGTCTGCCCTCCTCGCAGCATCTTCCTGCTCGCCTTCTATGACTTCTCTGCATAAGCGTCCACTACTGCTCGCTCAACCTTCATGCGGTCCGAGACGCGGCTTTCCCGACCATCCTACTATCCTGATTATCTACTCTCCAACCCAAGATTCTAAGCGTAAGGGCGCCTGCAACATCAATGGCCCTCTCCGACATGTCTCTGCCCTTACAGGTCTCCGCTTCTACACGGACGTGCCCCTTCCGTGGGTTTTGGGGGATTCTTCCAGGACCATTGGGTTGCCGGGCCGTGGCCGCTACTTCCACCGGAGCATCTCCTCTGCCCTACACGTGATATTCCCAGTGGTCGTGGCTGCGCGCCGTGGAATCACACGTGGCAGAGAAAGAGGATCTCTGTCATGCGCGATAATCTCGACGTAGTGGAAGCATCACACAAAGGTCGCTCCTTTCACCCAACATAATGTCCCCTGACCCTTTCAACTTTCATCTCAAACATTCAAAGACCAAGGCGCCTGCAACATAATAGCTCGCTCCGACACATCTCTCTCCAGACAACCTTCCCATGACAGCAACCTGGTTCAGAGCTCAACTAAGATCCCTACTGCTCCTCTGCAATTTGTCTCCCCAGCTCCATACAGCCCACTCCTTCAGGATAGGCGCTGCCACGCGCGCGGCCTCGCTGGGGCTCCCCCACCTCTCCAACAGCTGGGGTGCTGGTCCTCTTCGGCTTTCTCCGCCTACATCAGCCCAGACGCGTCCGCCATCCTGGCTGCACAACGCCTACTGGCTTCCTCGCAAGCTCCCAGCAAAGCAATACGAAGCAAAGTAAGTGAAGCAATAAGATTCTGGTGGCGGCACGCACTTCTCAAACACTCTCCGCTGCCGCAGCGTCTGACGGAACGTGATGCGAACGCTCACGTTCCCAGCGCGCAAAGATAACCCATGATGCATTACACTCGCCTCCGCTCTCGGAAAGGAGATCTCAACGGACCGTTACTTCTCACCCCCGATCACCTCCCAACGTCATCCAACGGGTTCAGAGCCCAACTAAAGTCCGTACTGCTGCTTTGTAACCTGTCTCCCCATCTCTACGCAGCTCACTCCTTCCGGATAAGCGCCGCCAGCAGCCGAGTATCCGCAAGTATTGATCACAGTAGATAGCGGTCACAGCATATAGCGATAGCGGTCACAGCATATAGCGATAGCGGTCACAGCATATAGCGATAGCGGTCACAGCATATAGCGATAGCGGTCACAGCATATAGCGATAGCGGTCACAGCATATAGCAAAAAATGGTTAGCAGCATTGCGCTGGCGGTCACAGCATAGCGATAGCGGTCACAGCATATAGCGATAGCGGTCACAGCATATAGCGATAGCGGTCACAGCATATAGCGATAGCGGTCACAGCATAGCGATAGCGGTCACAGCATAGCGATAGCGGTCACAGCTTAGCGATAGCGGTCACAGAATAGAGTAGTCACGACGTCTGTCCCCTCCAAACCAGGCTTCGAAAACTCCATCAACACGCAGCCTTTTTGGGGATTGTGCGCGCTCATCGCAGGAGCCTTTACGATCCGAAGGCCGCACCGGGACCTAGGGCGCCAAACCTCCTTTCATAAAATACTCAACTTCCTGTTTCTCGTCTCTCCAAATTGAAATGCAGCCAGCGAAAGTTCAATTTGGTAGACGTTAACCAAATTTACCCCTCCAGGCCATCACTCAGCAGACGCCCCCTTCCAATCATCTGTACCGACTCGCAGCCGCATAAAAACGGAGCAACGCCCACTACCGGCCTCTGAAGTCTCGCAACCACCGCCTCCCCTCCTCCTCCTCTTCACCCTGCCTCCAATCTGCCTTCAATTTTCTTCCCGCTGCCAAATGCCGCCACCAGTGCCTAGGTCCCGGGGGATTGTGCGCGCTCATCGCAGGAGCCTTTACGATCCGAAGGCCGCACCGGGACCTAGGGCGCCAAACCTCCTTTCATAAAATACTCAACTTCCTGTTTCTCGTCTCTCCAAATTGAACTGTTTTGAGGTTAGTTAGATGGATGGTTGCATTTTTTGTGGTTTGAAAGTTAATGTAGGAGGATTTTCTACTTCTGGGTGGATCATCAAGACTATTGGTCCTTCCAATTGTCAATCACTCTGGTGATTGACAATAGCTCAATAGCGTTGGCCTTTGAGCCAGAAGGTCGTGGGTTCAAGCCCCGCTCAAGACTTTCACCATCGACTCCCACTGACTACTGTCGTTGTGTCCTTGGCAAGACACTTAACCTCTGGGAACACCAGCCACAGTGGGGCGGCTGCGGCTGTAAAGTGCCAAACTGCCGTTGTGTCCTTAGGCAAGACACTTCACCCCCATTGCCTAGAATGAGTCTGGTGTGTGTATGAATGATTGGTGGTGGTCGGAGGGGCCGATGGCGCATACTGGTTGCCTCGATTCTGTCAGTGTGCCCCAGGGCAGCTGTGGCTACAGTAGTAGTTTATCACCACCGTGTATGGAGTGAATGAATAATGACATGTGAAGCGTCTTTGAGTGTCCAAAAAAGCGCTATATAAAACCGATGCATTATTATTATTATTATTATTATACGTGCTCATCAGATAAGAGAGTTGTGTTCAAAAAGTGGAGAGGGCGGCTCTTTTCTAAAATTTTGGAAATTCTCCTTATTTACCTTTAAGTAAATGTTTATTTCATATCTCATCTGTATCATCTCATTGGCCACATCATTTCAACAAACGTAAAGTAAAGTATCAGATAATAAATGAAATGAATAATCCATTAAACATGTAGTACTAGTGCAGCTGCGTTTACATGTACCATTTGTTTTTTTGTTTTTTGTTTTTAAACATTTTTAGTGGGCAGACAGATGACAAACAAAAGTATTGACAACACGCCTCATGGCTTAAGCTATTTTTACCAAACAACTCAAATCTGGCCTATGTTTACTGACTGTTAAGCACAGATTGCTGAAAAACTGAACAGGAGAAACACTGTTGCGGCTATATACGAAGTGGATTGAGACAGATGTTTAAGCACTTGGAGAAATGGTAGAAGCCACAGGAGCATGCGCCCAAAGGGTTTCACCATATGCAGGCAAGATATATGTGCACAGCCACGCAACACTTTATGACGAAAATTTTGGAATTGCAGAGCGCCCAGTTTTTTACACAAACTTTAAAACGGGCGGAAAGTGGTTATTAAACAGAAGGAGATGTGGCTTGATGGAACGGGACAGTTGGGAGATTTGAATGCGGCGGGGGGGCTGAAAACAAGTGGCAGATGTAAGACAATGGACAACTACTTCAGACAAAGCTTTTGGGTGTCCTTAAAGCGTGGAAGAACGGGCCTATTCTCCAAAAATGAGGTCTCCGGCTCAGATAATGGAAAGCAAGGGGGAGACAGGGGGGTGAAGACTTTAGTGAGGGGGAGGGCCAGGCATAACAATATAAGATTGACAGCTTTTAAGACTGGGCTGACCCATGAATTAGCCCACGAAGGATTCAACAAATCTGGGGAAAAGACAAGGGAGGTTAATTGTTATGGCTCATCACAGGAAGGCCCAGGACGTTTTTCAAATGTATGTAGACTAAAGAGCTGCTGCGAAGGAATAAGAACAATATCTGTTTCTATGTATTTCCGTGCAGCACTTTGGGAATTTGTTTAATAAAATGTGCGACATCTATAAAGTTTGATTAAAAGATGGATTGGATTGGGTTATTTGGTATATAATGCAATTTATTGTTAAATACATTTTATATTTATAATTAAATATTTGCAATTTGTATTTTCAGCTTCTCGTTCTTGGTGTCCACTGTGAATATAGGAGCTTAACACAAACACACATGGACAAGTTACTCAAAAATAGTTCCTGGGCTAAAATTGTATTTGTATTGCAATATAACTGTTTTTAAAAATGAACAAAGGTACAGTATTTTGAGTTAATAGTCATGTTATTCCAAACTCTTAATTATATTGCATATACAGTGTTCTAAGGATTGGTCTAAGTTTTATTTTAAACACTTTTGGTATTGCTGCTCTATTTTGTCCCATATAAACTGAATTCACCATACATTCTAAAGAAATAAAAAAATAAAAACTGCTTAATTATTGCTACAGTAGTTACAATCAAAGTATGATTTTTATAATGGGCTACATTCCTGAACTACTGCAAAAAGGAATATTTTACACTAAGTAGTAAAGAAAGTTATTTACTACTAAAAATATGAATATAAACTGTATTAGTGAAATCAAACAAACTCGATAAATTGTGGAAATTGTGTGTGTGGAAAATACAGATTCTGTATATGTGAGGGTTAGGGTTAAGGTGTCTCTGTTGTAGAAAAAAACTTGACCGATAAATATATAAAGTATTTTTAGTAGTATATCATGAAACATTCCTCCGTTGTAATGAGGTTTTTTTTATATGCCAAGCAGAAATCTTGTGTTAAGTTGTCTTTTTTTACAGTGTACCAGAAACCCGTACATTGAGAAACCTGCATCACACATGGTTCCAATTGGACTTTCGGACAACAACCTCATACATGAATTCATACATACACCACTACACCATAAGCCTGCTCTTATCCGGGTTTCTCTTCGCCATTTTGAGAGGAAAAACTGCACTAGTACCCGAGGACGCGCAGCTCAGTGTCAGAACACACAAGCTTAGCCATGGAAGGAATATATCCCCAAAAGAGATTGTTGCTCCGCGCTTTGACAGTGCTGAAGATGTACAATTTGCAAGCGTAAATCAGAAAATTTGCAGAGCAGAGGGAGGTTGGAAGGAGGGGGTGGTAGAGTGTTGAGATTGGGCCTGAGATGGGATGAGTGCAGACCCCCGCTGAGTCAGATATGGGGCAGGGCAGAATCAGACGCTGACCTCTCTCCAGCGACGGGATGATTGAGAGCGGCACAAGCCTGAGAAGGAGCGGAGTGAGACTGGGACGAAAGAGGCGGACTCAAAACACGCTCCCTGACCCGTGCAGCCGCAGAGAGGAATACCAGGTCACACACATGTGGTGTGCGACACGGCACAACGGCTAGACAGCGGACGACAGCAGGAGCGGAGACAAGATTTATAGTTTCTGGGCTCAGGAAACAGGTGCATAGTAATAGTGCAAGCTTCAAGAAAGGATTATTTGAGAGATCCTTCATTCGTCCCACAGCGGAGAAATTTCAGTGTTGCATCACAAGTTATAGAACAGTAGGAATGAGGAACACTGCATAAGATAAATGAAGAATAACTATACTAATTCAAATCAAATAAAATCTCTAACTCTAGCATCGAATTACAAGTATATAATGTCTATATAATGTCTATCTTGAACATAA
Organism: Knipowitschia caucasica; assembly: GCA_964034765.1. Classification (NCBI taxonomy): domain Eukaryota; kingdom Metazoa; phylum Chordata; class Actinopteri; order Gobiiformes; family Gobiidae; genus Knipowitschia; species Knipowitschia caucasica. The sequence continues at coordinate 45,139,255 of OZ035824.1, read as the reverse complement.
TGAAAGTAATAAAGAAGTATAAATTTGGCAAACTAAGAGGGAAGAAAAAAGTACTGTGTTTTCTAGTGCAATAAATATAGTTATATGTTAGCATCTGTACATGTTAGCAGTAGTATGTTGATAACTGGAAGTGGCAATGGCTGAATTTGGTTGCTAGTGACAACCAAGAAAATAGGAGGTTGGTATCAAACCTCTGACGCCATGATCCTTATTGTCCTCACACAGAGCTGGAAGTCGGTTTGTTTACTCCTGCAATCAGCTTTGATTTGTCCCGCCCCTATGGAAAACTATATCAGGATGAGTTGGAGTATTCTGGGGATAAATCAATGGAGATTCTTTCGAGATTAAGATAAGAATTCCTTTATTCGTCCCACAGTGGGGAAATTTGGATGTTGGATGTTTCGATTAGCATGGTGGCTGAGTGGTTAGCACTCAACAATAAGGTCCTGGATTTGAATCTTGGATGCAAGGCCTTCCTGAGTGGAGATTGCATATTCTCCTCGTGTCCCCCAACACCACAGATTCTGAAATCTTAGCGGGACTATACTAGTTCAAAAAATATAATACGAGATCAATGAGGAGAAATTATGTGAGAAAGGAATTTAATATTTTTTATCATTAATCACATGAATTAAATGAAGGGAATAATACTATTATAAGAATAACATTAATCATGAAGTAAATAAGCATTTTTTTTATTTAGATTTAAGTAAGCATCTATTTTTGTATGGACCCTTTCTGAGATTGGTATGAAAGATAAGATTGCATTTTTGCAGTGTTTAAGCCAAGAGCTGAATTAACCAGTAAATGTATAGAATCTGATTTTTGTTTTAATGGCAACAAAAAATTGCTGTTATGGTGTCAAAATTAACGTAGCAAAATCAAGAATTGTCCTCATAATAACATGTTTAGAATAATGACAACACTGGTGCTGACTTACACCTCAGCAGATAAGACGTAAAGGGCCTGGGGTGAGCTCTTACTGCAACATTTATCATTTTTATGAGGCACTCAATTAATCGATTAGACTACTCCCCACTGGTCCGGACATATGGCTACTAAATAAAGCAATCATTAGGCCCTAGAACACTCCGGCTCATCAATACATATATGGGAACTAAAATGGAAGTGTTGTGGGGAATCTCCCTCTAAGAGATAAAAAAAAAAAAAAAAAATCACAACAGCGTCTTGGAGTGTGTCTTCATTTTAAATTGTTAATTTGAAAATGTTTTATTATAGTAATCCTTCAAGATCCCTCAGTGCGTATAAGCTATAAGTAACACTGCCCTTCGCCTCAAAATATATTGAATCCATATTGCTATAATCACGTTAGTGGCGCAACCAAATCCTATTACAGCTAAAGATATCTACACCTGTCTGTCTGTATGGATTATAGCCAAATGATTCGCCACCATAACAACATTTTAATGCAGCTTCCATACATTTATACTTGTAATTTTGATGTTATACTGGAGGAGAGAAGTGGATTATCTCGAATGAAATTTCAAAATGTCATTTCCACTTGCTGATAGCACAAAACTATTCCTTTCAGGCCAGTTGGAGATAAGAATGATTCAGCCAGGACTGTTAAACGGTGTCTTTGCCAAATGTTCTTCCGCTGAGGAATTAATGGACTGACATTAATACAGAAAGATAAATAAAAAGGTCAGGAATAGGAGCACTGCTATTCTATGGGCATCTCACAGCGATAGTGGCTGCCAATCATGACCCAAGAAGTCCTTGACATACTATTATTCACCTTGAGATGCAATGTGTAAAGTACACGTCCATATTCTCCAAGCTAAACCAATTAGCATCATGCACGTACATTCTTTGAAGGCTTGTCGTCATATGGAATACATTAGAAAACACCATCAAATGATTGTTGTCGTGACCAGCTTGTTATCACCAATGAAGTCCGGACATATTATGGGTTTTACAAGACCACGCTCCATGTCGATGCAGGACAAGGACAGTCCAAGACATTTAAGGACATTATTAATATTTATGGACATTGTTCATTTGCCCCGTATGGACCGACGGCTTCTATCTGTTTGTTTATATTGCATTTCCTGAGAAACGTTTTGATTCTCGGATCACTGTTGGCAAATCCTCCGAGACGACAGCTGAGGTGATTCAAGTCAAAAATAACTTGACTTGAATTGAACTACACTGTCATAGTAGGTTTTAGTCATTCATCTTAAACTTGATGAATATGTTTACACAAAACTGGATAAGGAAGGAAGGAAGTATTGTGTGGAGATTGGAGACTATGTCTCAGATAATATGGCCCTGACCTGCGGAGTGCCACAGGGGTCGATTCTGGGACCTCTCCTGTTCAATATTTACATGCTGCCATTAGGTCAGTTAATTCAAAGTATGAAAGTGTCCTACCACAATTACGCTGATGACACTCAGATCTATGTCTCACTGACTGCAGGAGAGCATGGACCGGTGGACTCACTCCTTCGCTGTATCCAGCGGATCAGTGAGTGGATGCAATGCAATTTTCTCCAGCTAAATGCGGACAAGACCGAAATGATTGTCTTTGGTCCCGAGAAACAAAGAGAGACCGTCATTTGTCACCTTCAGTCTCTCTCCCTGGGGCCTTTAAATAAGGTCAGAAATCTGGGAGTAATAATGGACTCTGACTTAAACTTCAATAGCCACATTGGATCGGTAACATCAGCAGCTTTTTATCATCTGAAAAATATTGCCAAAATTAAAAATATTGTGTCCAGGGCAGACTTGGAGATTCTTATCCATTCTTTTGTTTCCAGTAGGCTGGATTACTGCAATGGCCTGCTCACAGGTATCTCCAAACATGCAGTAAAACAGCTGCAGTATATTCAAAATGCTGCAGCCCGAGTCCTGACTAGAACCAGGAAGTACGACCACATTAGTCCGGTCCTCAGGTCTCTGCACTGGCTTCCCGTGGCCCAGAGGATAGACTTTAAAGCAGCTCTCCTGGTGTACAAGTCTCTCCATGGCCTTGCACCAAAGTACATCCATGATATGCTAGTCCCATATGAACCAGCCCGGACTCTGAGGAGCGCTGGGACGGGACTCCTGTTAGTGCCCAGAGTCAGGACTAGACAGGGGGAGGCTGCTTTTCAGATTTATGCAGCTAAAGTCTGGAACAGTCTTCCTGAGGATGTGAGACTGGCTGCCTCTCTGTCAATGTTCAAATCCATGTTAAAGACTTTTCTTTTTTCCTGTGCATACAACTAGAGAATTTTATCTTTTTAACACACCTTGTTATTTATTGTTGTAACTTTTTGTGTTTTTAACTATTTTATTGTTTTTAATTACTTGTGTGATTCTTATGTTTTTAAATTACTTATGTGATTTTAATGCTTTTTAATTACATATGTGTTTTTAATTGTATTTTAATGGTGATGATTTGTGCATTGTGTGGTGTGGACTGTGAGGCGCTTTGTGTTGCCCTGTGCAGGAAAAGCGCCCTATAAATAAAGATTGATTGATTGATTGATTGATAACTCGTTCATAGTCCAACTTCATTAGATTGGACAAGACGTATGAAAAACTCTGACGCAAACTGGATCAAACTGTTTCTACTCTATACATATGAAAAGTTCCCACGTAAACTGGATCCTTGACAAAAGCCAAGCTAGAAAGGTGTTTCATTGTTTTGATTGGTTTTGTTTCCAAAGTCAAAAGTAGAAATCATGGTACATTCTTTGGATCTGAGGAAATGAAACATGCTGCTGTAGTTGAGAATTTGTGGAAATCCAATGCTCATAGAAACAGTTGTGTGTCAAACATGTTCTTATCCAATATATGACAATATATAATATTTCTATTTACAATTACTGTTCCACTGTTTGAGTGCTAAGACTCCAGCTTCTCAGTATGTAGACCGTATTGTCAGACCGGTTTGGGAGTCATGGTCAATTTTTAACGTACTACACATTCTTATTCTTTGCGTTGTATCTTCAGTTGTCATGGCAACAGGGTATGGGACGTCACTAATTTGTGTAAACAAAAATGCTGGGGCCGAAGCCCTGTGGTCCCCTCTAGTTTGTATAAAGCTTTCTAATTGTGGTGCAACAAGATTTCTTTGCTGATTCAAACACTTTCCAAGTTTGTATTACTATATTGAGTTGTTGTTGTAACACTGATCTTTGTTATTACAACTTGACAACAGGAACTCAGAGAAAACGTTTCTTCGAGGTCACAATTCCGGCCTCCAGAGTCAATTGGAACACAATACAGTACAATACAATACAACACAGTTGGCTTTAACATTCTCAGATAGGCCAATGGAATATTAACATTTAACAAAAGACAAATAATCCATGCAAATAATTCCATTTACAAATTCTTTTTTGCCAAAAGGAAATGTAGATTTTTTTTTTTAAAAGGCTTAGAAATCATCTTTTACTTGTGGTTCTACAGCAAAGGCTTAAGAGCAGCTTTTCCCCGGATTTACCTTTCATTTGGCATAATCATAATGTACACATTTGTTCAAGGTAACTATCAAAGACGACTTCCAAAGCTTTCTACAGAAGCTCTTAAAACCCTAAAAAACATCTGTAGTGCACTTGTACAGCATTTAAACTTTTCAACAGTGACATTTTTCACAGATTAGAGACAGTGTGCATGATGTGGTGACCTTGGCACAGTGTCTAATTGAGGCTTTTAACCTTTTTTTGTGGCTTGGAGCAACAAAACAACCAAAATAAGACAGACCACATAATCTCAGCATGGCTCGAAAATAGCAGACAGCATTTAGCATCTCATCCTTACGGCGGACTGGCACGGCTGCATCCTCTTTTACCAGGCACATTCCTCTTCTCGTGATCAAGACTTTTCTCTCCTGCTGCATGGACACCACACGACTCCCACAGCAGTGATTCTCAACTGGTGGGTTGGGGGCCCAAAAGTGGATTTCGGATCATTATAGCTCAATGTGAGCCTTTACGGAGCTGTTTCTAAAATATGTATATGCTTCAATTCCAAAAAAAATCATATAGAAAAAAAGACACATTTTCTTTAAAAGTAAATAAATAAAAGGTGTTTGAAGAAATATCTCTGTAATGCTAATTTGTCTACCCAAAATTGTAAAACTTGCCCGATTTGACCTCATTTTGTATCACTCTCATTTTAAATGTTGGGATTGCTTGAATGATTATTTGCATTTAGCTTCATGTCAGGGAATGTTTTCTATTTTTCTTTATTATGAATTCACCAATTGATCTTCACATGCCTGTTTGCGCTTATACTAAAACCTAGCAGTACAGCATCCATGTTTCTACAGTTATGGAATTAAAAGGCTGTGCAAACTTTTGCCAGCTGAGGTAAATCTCACAAAAGAGGCCCTAAGAGGCAAACTTTAAATACCACACACACCCCACTATTGCAACAAACTGCACTCATCGATTTTGCTTGTAATACTAAGTGTGTCATTACATTTGTGTGTGTGTGTGTTTCTGTGCGTATGTGTGTGTGTGCGTGTGTGTGTGTGTGCGTGTGTTGCCACTGTTCCCTGGCCTCTGCACCTCTCGCTGTGAAAAAGAGAGGACAGTTTTGGAGCCTCTCTGGTCATTAGCATAACATGCGCGCAGTGTGGGGGATTGGGATGAAGAAAACAGGCTCTGATTGGCCGTTTCATCCCTCCCCTCGTTTTAGTAACTACACACGCTGCAGATCTCCACGTCGGGCCGGCGCTTCTCAGGGAGTGAGAGATGGAAGCGCCTCGCAAATGTGCCACAACTTTCTCCATCGCTTTACAAACTTGCTTTTCCTCTCGGGATATGGTTATTAGAATAAAAATATCAACTCTTCAGTGTACGGGGTATGGAAAATGAGGGAAAGTGTGAGAGGAGCATTAGTTTGACCAAGTGCAGCGTTCATAGCGGTTTATATGGTTACAGAGCAGCACCTGATGGAACATGTAGCGGTTTCAGTTTATACGACAGTGAAGAGAGTGATAGGAAAGTGGTCCACTTTGGCAACAATTAGCATAAGAATAATATAATCTATTGTATAACTTTTCCAAAAGTGGTGGATGAATAGAAAATAATAATAAACATTATTGTCTCGTCAAGATGAATTTATTTCAAAATTGATTTTGATTAGAAGGAAATCACTTTTTCAAATAAAATAAAAACAATATTTTGTCTGATAAAAGCTTCAGTAAGAAAAGTGAAAAGGTTAATGTCAGATATCTGTAAATAAAACAGATCGGTAACAACCAAATAGTGATAATTTAGTTCAGTGTGTGTCCATGTGTCTATTAAAACACATGATTGTATAGTAAAAATAAAATGGTTATTTACACAATTATAAAATAATTATAAAAAAATATTTTATTTTCCCGAAATAATTGGAAAATATTTGTCATTTATTGTTTATACCAAGGCTTTTAAGCTGCAGTACAGTTTCTAAACATGTATTTTTTTAGCTACTTTTGCTATGTCATTTTAAAAATCCTAAAATACGTGGCTCGACCACTAACGCCTGACAAATATGGTTTAGGTATTTGGTGGGAAAAAAATCCAAATCAGCCAAACCCTAAATATGTCCAATTGTTTTCCTTATTGAGAGTCTTAAAGTCCAGAATTTGCCAGTTCTATTGATGCATATTTTGAGAACAAAACAAAATACTGCAAGACTGCTGCAAAAATCCTAATCCTGAAATCCTGCACGGCCATGTCAACAGAAATGACATATATTTGGCAAATGCCTCCCTCCACAAAAGTATTATTTTACAAGAATGTGTCCCGCGTTGGGCCGATGATTAAAAAATATGGAAATGCTTCAGGTAGCTCCCGTTATCGGCCCCTGCCACCCACAGCAGGGCGGCAGATAGGGGCCAATCACCGCTCCGCCACCTTGTGTATGTCTAATATGTGTTTGCAGTCCTCCGATAACAAAAGCCTTTCCCTTCCTTTCTCTCCTCGTCCCTGGACCAAAGTCAAAGAATCTAAAAGACACAAGCAGCGACGCAGATAGGAGCAACTGTCAAACCTGTCGCCGATAAAACATCCACGGCTAAATTATCTCACTGTTATAGGGCCCCTGTTTTGAATACCAAAGGGATTCCAATTCCCAAACAAAATCTGAAAATGTGGACCGATTCTGCTCACTCCCCAAAAGGGTGCATGATTTTACAGAAATATTTAGTTGAGATTATTTTTCAGGGATTCGGTGTATGATTTCTGTTATGAAGCTAGAGGGGAAATATGCACTTTGGAGATTTGAAATATGGGGTAAACTGAAACATGGAAAAAGAAAAAAATATCTGTTTTTACTCGATATTTTCACTTTTGAAATTCGAAAGAAATTCAAAACGGACAAGGTTTTCCATTAGCAGCTAAAATTATCAAAATTTGCTAAAGTTAAAATAAATACAAACTTAAATCATGTCTATATTTTGCATATATTTGATGTTATTCTGGTATTTTTACGCCTGTTTTAGGCTCTACACACAGATTGTTGTTAAATTATGCAAACACATCAACTTCTCACATATAATACTATTTTGAAAAATCAAAAAAAATTGGTCTTTGCTAATACCTGCCATGAAAAACCCATTTTTTTATTCAACTGCAATTAATCAAGCAGCTCCAAATCTGAAAGTATATACACACACTTTACAGGTCACACTTTTGAACTATAGCGTAGGTACAAAGCAACAATTTCAATCACTATATCTCTGCATAATCCGCTGACATGTAATTGCCACTGCTATGTTATCAAAAATAATGAGAAAAATGAAGGAGTATAGCGACTGTGATGTGTGACGAGGGCTTGTGCTGAGGGGATTCTCTCCTCTGAGGGAAAAAAATAAAAAAGGAAAGTTTATAAATATTGTCCTGGTGTAGTAACCTTGGTTTAAAGGGACTTGAAAGCAAAATTGCATAAACTAGCATGTTCAGTTTTGCAGTGAAATGATCAGATTGAATATGTAAGTGGTTACCGGAAATGGCAGAAACAGACAATGTTATTACTAGAAGGGTTGACAATAGTATATGGTATTATTATCTGCTGTAGAATAGACAATATGGGAAGAAAAAGAAAAACATACAGCATCAACCTCTCGCATATAATATGTTGTGTGTACTTAAATGCGGTTGAAGTATATAGTTCCAATTTACAGTCATATGTTTTAGCTGGACATGTTTTTGTCTGTCAACGTGTGTCTTTTTACGACCCATCCACTCTGGTAATTAGTACTTGTCTGGGGCTATTTCTGCTTGCCCTACTTGTATGAATTGAATTGTGAAAGCTTCATTACACACTCAATCCGAGCACAAAACTTTGGCAAAAAGGGCATTTGACAAAAATATCGTCCACTTTTATTCGTAGACGTTACAGAAGGGATGAAGTCAAAATAATGATCTGCGATGGTCAAATGTGATGTACTGTAGAAGTGAAGAAGAGTTTTTTCACAGTGTATCACTTAATTACAGCTTTTAGTTCAAAATCGCATAGGAGGTCAATTTCGTATTTCATTTTTGGCTAATGAAAATGACCAGAATATACTAAAAATAAAACGAATAATGAAATATTTGTATTTGTATAATTAAAATAAATAGAGACAAAATACTGACTGGCTTTGATGATTGGGTTGTCACAATTTAGATTTTCTAATATATACTTATTTTTGCGGGCTATTGCCAAAAAATTGTGGCCAGCACATTGGGAAATATGAATAGAAGTTAGAATACATGTGATCTATAACCATCTATAACCACCGTCCATAAATGTCCATGCACTGTCCTGCATCGGCATATGCTTAGTTTTTATCATTTTGTATCCATGTGCTTTTCATAATCTGAAATGATGTGGATTATATATCATATAATCCACAACATGGACTATCACAGCATATAGCGTTCACGACACAAAATAGGATTCTTCTCAAAAAACAAAAAAGTGGACTCAAGTCTGTGTTTCTTCCAGAGGAGATCTGGAGGTGCAGTTCTAAGCCCAATCACTTCAGACTCCGGACACCACTGGTCCCACTTTATACAGCCATCACCGGCCTACAATCAGACACACTCACACTGCTGTATCTGCTCTTTCATCTGGACACTAATCGTCATATCTCTCTCTCTCTCTCTCGCTCTCTCTCTCTCTCTCTCTCTCTCTCTCTCTCTCTCTGTCTCGCTCTCGCTCTCTCTTGCTCTCTCTCTCTCTCGCTCTCAGATCGATAGTTTACTCCTGTTTAAAGAATATATGTAAGCTAATAATTCTGGGTTCCATGTTATGAACAAATAGTCTAAAAGGATAAGTTTGGTGCGGAATAATTGTCAAGAACAACATGATTTTAATATGTTTTGCAATTCAAATGCAATTACAGCTATTCGAGGGAGGTACACAATCCAAACAAGAGTATTAATAACTTTGAGGTTCTTAGTGAACCATTTCAAATGATTTATTGGGTAAAATATTCATCCATATTTTGTATTACAGTCCATTTTTAAAAGGTTCAACTATAATGAAAGACAGAAACTTGCAATCGAATTCAGCGGAGGAATAGGCGGCACTAGGACACTGAGGTAAAGGTCAGTGCCATATAAATGAGTCTGAGTGTGTGTGATCAAACTCAGAATGGCACAACGTTAACTGCCACAGCTCTTTATACAAATGAAAGACATCCAATATAAATAAATAAAGTTTATGAAATGTACGGTTTTTTAGAAGTTGGATTTTTGTCATATACAAGCGAATAATTTGACATGTTGCTGGCAAACACAGTGACTTCTGAGCAGTATTTAAAATGTTCATTCCTTAACTCCGCTCACTGGAGTGGAGGAGGAGTTGGATCCGAAAGGCGGTAGTGGCTGCCAGGCCTGGCACAGCTGTACAATCAGAGCTGTGGAGAGTCAGTGGCCACTGTCGCTCAATCTTCCCCATGCAATAGTGTGGATTCAGAGCACGCAATCACTCACCCACTCATACACACCTACACACACCTACACACACGCACACTCACCTATGTCCAGCACGTACACACAACCTGGCGGCGGCTTTTATGTATTTTCCTGAAATCATATCATAAATGCTGATCTACACAACAGGGGAACTATAATACAGTGCATGGCAGAGATCTGTGTGATGCTGACTGATGAGTTGTTCACCTAAACTGCTCTTGATACCAACGCAATGCTGTTTGCTGAGCTCGTGACATTCAAAAATCAGAGCCTACAGACCAATATTTTTAACATCTCCTTCCACCTGACATTTCCAAAATGTTTTTCCTGCAAAAGCAGCAGTTGACTTGCGCGCCAAACGCTGCCTGTGGCTTGTCACAAGCACAAGAGTGATGCGCTTCCCTGGGCAGAGCGGCAGCGACAGGCTCCGTGCTGCTGCTGCTGCTGCTGCTGCTGCGGCTGTTGGCCCACAGTAGTCATGAGGAGGTCCCTATAGCCCATATGCATCTGTGCAGGTCTGAGGAACTGTCCGGGCCCCTCAAGACCTGGGATTGCGAATCTCTGGAATCTCAATTATTTCTGTTGCAAAAATTATTTCAAAAAATTCCAACAAGATAAAGGCTATGATTTTAACTTGGCGCTAAGACACGTATTGAATACAGACAACCTTTAGAAACTAATAAAGAAATAATAAAAATATACATAATTCTTATATTTTTCCATATTCATGCACCAAACAAGGAGAACAATCAAATCACAGCCATAACACACTGCAAACACTTAACAATGTAGCATGAACATTTCAAAATTGTATTGTAGTAACTATGTCTATTTTGGTGATTTATGCATGCGGTCTAATTATTGCCGCAAGCGGGTTCACTGTTGTCAAAACACAATTTGTGGTAATTACTGAGCTTTTGTGATGTTTTTTCTATGCACATGCTTTTAAAAAAAACTGCTCTGCCTTTATGCACAATATAAACAGACACGCGGAAAGGTCTGGCATGCACGAATTCGAGCCAAATGTCATTCTGGAAAAGTCTGAGAAAGCAAACCTGTTTTCCTCTTGTTCCTCACAGCCCATCAAAGTGTCCACACTCGCCGGTGTTTTAGCAGGATTTCTGTGGAGAGCCCGAGATCTGATAATACCACTATTGTTTTCCTGTAAAGCGCCAAGTCTCTTGTACAATTACTGGAAGGAGCTTCGGCGAGGGCAGTTAAATCATTTGCAGAGACATTATCTAAGCTGAGTGAAGGGGGAGGAGGGGGCAGACGAAACACACCAGGTCTCAAAACTTTAGGAAACATTTTTGGAAGACCACACATAGAGGTAAGAGCGGGGATGAAAGCGGCATGATTCACGAGTCACTGCGGGAAATTAATAGACTAATACGCTCCTCTGTTTCTGTGCCAAAACCCACATAGTACAGTAAATTGTTTTCATTACAGGTGATGATGGATATGTATGTAAATTATAACAATCTACAGCAGCTCAACACAACCGCAAACTTGCATCAACAGGATCTCCGTCGAAACAAAAGCCCAAAGTCAAAGTCTGTCAGCGTGAACAATCATTAAGAGATAATTTGATTGTTTTTTCTAACCGCGCCTGTGTTTGATGTCTCCGGAATGCCAGCGATTCAACAGACAATTATTTAGTTGATTAGCTTGGGTTTTTTAGCGACTTCCCATGCCTGTGATATTCCTCTGAAAGTCCCAGACCAGACGCTCAACTCCATCTGACTTGGCAGCAGCATTACAAGAACAAAGCTTTCACACTCTCAACTAAACGCTGTGCAATAGAATGTCAGTTAGAGAGCTACACCCAGCCAAATAAACCCAGAGTAAATAGTGGCCATTATACTGACTGCATCATATGGGATGCATATGATAGCTTTACAAGTGGGATAACAGCAGATTAGGATCGGGTCGCTTCATATTAGTTTTTCAAAGCAATAAAACTATACTGTTGGTGGAGCTCTATCTGTTGCGAACAATAGGGCTGGAATTGTAAATGCGCCTCAGTGACATTCATGTGATTTTGGACATTTTTAGAACAACACGCAGACAACATTATGCACAGAATTTCAACTGCAATTCATGTTTTCAGGTAATGACACCAATAATTGTATTATTAGAAAACAATATGCAGCATTTGTTACATGTGACGGATGCACAGAACTCTTTTGTCTGTAGTGGGTGATAACTTGTGTGGATACTGTGTACTTAGAATGCTCCACGGTACAAAAGAGAGTACCATTTGGAACAGTAGGTTAGACCACCTCAATCCCACATTATTAGATTATATTTTTATTGGTACACATTTTCAAAATCTATTTTGGTTTCTGACCTGGACTTGTGTGTTTCCTAAATATGTGTGTTATCATTTGTAAATAAATACAAATGATTAAAAATATGTAAAAGAATATGAAAGGTGAACAGAGTAAGCCACCTCCTTCCTGTTGCTGAGCACATGTGGATCTATGTTGGTGTACGTTACTGGGGTATGTTTGGCCACAGCGAGCCTAAATAACAGAGTCGCCTTGTTAGAAAGGGGGCTGCTCAGTGTGAACGTGTAGCGCACTTCTATAATCCAGCCGAGACGTGAGAGCTTCCCCTGGCAGGGCAGATCCCCCCTCTGCTGCTGCGGCCGTGTGCAGGCCTCACTCGTGCTAAGGCACTGCCGCAATAAGTGCTGTTTGCTCACAGCCGCTGCTCTAGCCTCTCGCTGTCACAGACACACACACAAACGGAATCTGTTCTACTCCAGGAGAGGCCATGCAGATACGGGCAAGACCCGCAGATAGGGCCACACAGGCAGTGTGTGTGCTGTTTGAACTACATTTGAAAAACATTGGACCCCCAACACAGATTACATTTTTTGCTGATTTAATTCTGCATTTTGGTTGGGATACCTGTGATGCCACTGGCTGTTTTCCTCAGTATGCTCACACCTTTCAGGACACACTCAGAAAGTAGGAGTGTGTTACGTGCATATGGAGCAGGCAATCGGAGAGCAGGCTAAACTGTTACACACACAAAGTTATTTTATAACCAGGCCCCAGCGCTTTTTACAACCAAGCCCTGCACTTCGCACTTGCTTTTCTCGTCCCCTTTTTGAGGCAAATGAATTGAATGAGGCGATGGAAAGAGATGCCAGATAAGCTCAGTGTTGCTGCCACTTAAACACTGCAAAGAGCTCCACAAGAGCCATCGCCTAATATCCATGTTGTTCCTTGTCACAAGAGTTTGAATTGACCCGCACTCCCTCCGCCTGTGTCCTTGCCGTGTAATTTGCCTCTCGAAAATTATTTAGGCAAGCAGAAAGTTTCACCTGCCATTTCAGGGGCACCGAATCCCTTGCTGCACTGAAGCCTTTGGCAAGTGGAAACAAATGTTCTACAAAGTGGAAGAGAAAGAACACGCTTTCTATTTCTTTTACAAAATTACACATTTTTATGAAATAAGTCAAAAAACATTGGGTTTTGTGGGACACCACTGGCTGTTTTAGCCTACATAAAGAACCCTCACTTTATTTTACAGCCTTGTTTAGTCCCTTAAACTGGGTGCACTTATCTGCACAGTATGGCTCCATGTTGCTGCTTTAGCGGCAGAATAGATTACATCTGAAAACAACCAGAAACAATTTACACAGTAAATAAGCTATGGAATGTAAATGTAATCGCCTTCACAGTGCAGAGCAATCCCACGTCTTAGCCCTCCACACGCCTTCCACTAGCCATGAATAGGCTAGCTCTGTACTGTATGAATTACATATTGATTCCACAAAGACAGTTGGACTTAGGGAAGAAAAAACAGCATTGCTCCTCTTTTTGTTACTGCAGTCTCAAACGATCCAATCCTTTTACTAGTCATATGGAAACAATGATCAAGACAAAGACAACAGACCACTGTTGTGCCCGAGCCACCGCCATATTCTGTGCAACATGGCAGTACGCGGCCATAGCCCCTTCACACAAAAGAAAATGTAGGAACAGCTTGGTTTGATTTTAAATAAGCCAATTAACGTTCCTACTGTGTTGTCTAGTCTAAGCATGAGCTCACTGCTGGAGAAGGAGGAGAGAAATATGAAGCAACAGTGGGTAATATCAAAATGTTGGATGCGTTCACACCTTCTCAGTCATTCACACTCACAATATCTTAAGCGTCCCATGTGCTGCCAGAGTGATATGAAGAGTTGAGAATGGAGTGATACACACCCCATCTCCACATGTGCTCGATCTGCCATATTCAAAATGCTACATATTTGTGTCATATTAATTTGCGTGTACAGGTGAAGCAAAGAGAAGACATTTAGTCTTATGAAGCTGGTGTACGCTTTGAAAACAGGCACACTTCCAGAAAAAGTGCATCTCCCCAAACAAAACAAATTTAGTATTAGTGTAAAGGTTGTATAGATAGTAAAACTGTAGCAGAGTGCCTTTTGATAGTTCATTCAAAAGTGGGGAATTTGACCAACAATGCAAGCACACCTGTTATAACAATTGGTCTACTGGTTACACTGGAGCTGCATGTTTTCTGTCAGGTTTTGTAGAATAAAAGATGCAGGTATTTTTTTTTAGATTCTACATAGCTTGGTATTTTACAAACAAGATGTCAGAATGAAGGAAACCCCTAAATCTCACACAAGCTTTACCCAGGGCTTAAACCAAGTCACAAATGCACTGACTCCTATTGAAGTCATGACCACTTTCATATGCTAATACTTCTCTGCAGCAGGAACTTTGCTCATTTAAAATGTCTTACATTGCCAAATAACACTGAGATTAACCCAAAACCAAATTGCATCTCAATTTTGCTTCTGAATGATACCAGAATACCAGAATTTCTCAACTACACGCTTACATTGCAAGAAGTAGGAGGGCTTTGAAATGGAATTCAAACGAGTTTTAGGTGAATACACGCTTTGTTATGCATAGGGAGAGGAGATAAAAGCGTCGCGTTGCTTCTAGATTAAATAGTGTTCTTATTGTAAGTGGTGTGAGAACCCAGATGAAGGCTATTGGAACAAAAGACACGGGGAGATGTAGCGTAGTTGTAGTGGACGACCCGCGCCTATAACGATGATTCCGAAGCAGGTTTTAAACGTAGACTAGCAGCACTGATCACTCATAACGAGACTGCTACTTTGCCACGCGCTATACGCACGGACACGGGGGTCAGTGGGAGACAAGGACGCGCGCCGAGAAGAGAAGCGGCTTGTGCGTAAAAGCTTATGTACGCGCTTAGTCTGTTGCTTCATGCTTAAACACATTCTCTCTTTGGTCGAACTTGAATAATACATCTCAGTATAGGATTGCTGTTGTTTATTTTTATTTTTGCATCTTTTTACAAGAACTGAGAGTCGAGACTTGGCGCAAAAGGTCATATCAATTATCCAGTCTGCTCCGCGTAAAGCCTGACATATATTCATCATACCTCAAACTTGTGATTTAGAACTACCTGTTTACACTTTACCCACATATCTCCACAGAGCATTTACTAGCTGACTGACATGCCATTGAGTCTGAATCATGCCGCTGCATCCAGGCTAATGTAAAGTCCATTCGAAGAGCGAGTATACATGTAGTGTTTTTACAACTTCAGGCGCCCAGTAAAGTTCTTAAAAGGGAACGGTTAATTGCCCCCTTTACATGTTCTGGTTCACATCACGTCAGTACGCCGCAGCTTTCTCCCTTTCGAGCAACATACACATGATTTTTAATAGTTTCCATTCATATCAGGGGCGTCTATCAATCCACATCTGGTTCAGTTTTGATTAACCATTTTTCAATTAGCTTCGCTGCTGGCCGGGTAATTTTAAAAGACTACAAACACGCCTATAAGTTCTGGTTTTAATCGCATGTAAAATGTGGCCGTTTACAATGTAATGTGGGCAACTGCTATAATTTCCAAATAATCCTTACGCGTAAAGACTGGGTAAAAGTTGCAAGCCACTTGTGCGAAATATCCAGGGAGAAAAAAGTCAATTAACTTACCGCATATGAGAAAGTTGACAAACCAAAGCGAGTTCAGATGAAAGAGTAGAAATAGTGCATTGCAGATGAAAGCGGTCAGTGGTGGAGTCCAGTGCAGCGGAGAGCGTTACAATCAGGCATGATCCCTGCTCGGATGTATGTTGGAAGGATTTTTTTGAGGGGGTAAAGAACTCAGCACTGGTCTTGTCCTGCTCGCAGTCCGCACGCTTTCTCACGCCGGACTCGCACTCCCATGGCAAGACAACACAAGTCCGTCTTTTTTTTTAACTCAGCACCTTCTTCCTTCAGCGGCTTCCCATCGACTCCCCGCACAAGTGCAACGTGCCTTCAGCCGCCGAGGAGCGAGTGGTGACCAAAAAAACACTGACTGAATGAATGGTGGAGACAGATTTGTGTGTTTCTGGCTCTGGTCAATGAGACAATGGTCAGTTCTTCATTCCCTGCGCGCTCTGCTGCTGCTGGTGCCTTCTTATCTCCCTACGTGTGCGTGCGTAAAGTTTGTTTCATTGTCGCGTGTGGCTCAAGCGCAGATCCCGCTCACAGACAGACACTTGGTAGAAGCAGAGGCGGTGAGGGGCTTCCAGTAAACAGCGCCAGTGCATCGAGCGGAGAAGCAGGCAGCCGTCTGCGAGAGCCGTCTGAACGCAAGGGACGCACCAAAACCCGGCGTGGAGTAGAGAGCATCACCTGGACTGGGGCGGCGCGCGTGCATGTGCGTCTGTGCGCGTCATCACCGCTCCGACTGAGGAGGAAAGTCACTGTGTACTTTACCAAAGCCTTCAATAGCCTAGTTTTTTTTTTTCATTACTTTTTTTTTTGAACAGTGCTATGTTTATTCATACTTTGCCATATAGGAAGTCCAGCCCATTCAGCCAATGACGTGAGGACATTTTCTACTGTGTGTGTATGTGTGCGTACGCGTGTGCTTGTGTGTGCGTGCTTGTGTGTGTGCTTGTCAATGTACGTCCGTGTGCGTGGGTATGTACTGTAGAGTAGCAACAGTATTATGTGCTAATTGATTAATGAAAAAAATAATGAATTTAACTGAGTAATTGTTTGAACCTTACTTTGTCTTAACATTCTAAGGTGACGGTTGATGACTCAGATAATTCTATAATAACTACAGAATTAAACGAAGAGGTGATATTTTTTAGGGATTAATCAATCAACCCAATGTGTCAATGAAGATGTCCTCCAGGGGCATCACTTGAGCTTTTTTTTGGTAAAATGTATACAAATTCAATCTTCACTGACATTATGGTATCCAAACAAGTAATCGATTCACCTAAAGAACAATCAGACAGCTACTAGATTATCAAAATACTCAATAATTACGGCCGATACTGTATTCTCTGGTATTGCATTGTCTTATGTCGAATGGGTGAGTGGGAATCGGAAGTGTAAATGCTTTGGCTTCATCCATTTTCAAACCATGTATACGTAAATCCGTCTGTTATGGTTGTGGTATAGGTTTTTGGTCATTTAATACAGGCAAACATTATTTTCAACCCTCGTTACGACTGGCCGCACAGGACAAAATTCCACAACCAACAGCAGCGTTCTGACCAGAGCTCTCCACTTTTTCTTTTTTGTATTCTATCTCGCCAGTGTAGATTTTTTTCCCGTTTTCTCCATCCCTCCTCTGCTACATGATTCATGACACCACTCCACATTCAAGGGCACTTTTTGGGCTGCTTTTCCACGTTGACCCGTGCACTCGCTGCAGTTTGGTACCACATTATACTCCGCAGCCGCATGCACGCTCTGTATTCAGGCTTTGATATGGCTCTTTTGTATTGCTACAGGCTTGTCAGAGATGTAGTGCGCATGTGTGTGTGTGTAAATGAGTGGAATGCAAGTCTTTTCATATTCAATGGAGCCAGAGAAACAGCTGCCTTTTGTGTTTTCGTTTGGTTCTCTCTATATTTTTGCATGAGAAAATTGTTTGACGATTTATGTTTACAACGGTTTTTTGGGAAAGTCTGGGAATATGTTATGATCAGCTCTGAAAAGTTTGTTGAGGTTCGTTATAAGAAAGGGCGAGGGACGCACATGGCTCCAATAAGAACCGACTTTGCAATGAAGAGACAAACTAAAGTTGAGTCATGCTTACCATGTGAAGGTGAACAACGGATAGGGGCAAACTAATGTTTTAATAAGCATAATTTTACATAATAATAGAGCCATTTTTCCCATGTACGGGACAATAAAAGAGAAAACAGATGTAATAAAAAGGTCACCCGGTGGCAGGCATCCATATCTGGGGAAATGTTTATTTATAAGCCCCAAAGAGAAACACATGCAGCCAGAGCACCAGGCTGCTTCCTCTTCACATTGTCCACACTGGGGCATCAGTTTATTGCATTTCTCAATGGCTATAATTGAACAGATACAGTGCAGACAAGCATGCGTGAATGGAGGGAAAATAAGAACTCAATGAATGTTGTTCTGTGAGACTGTATTTTAACTGTATCCATTCATTTCTGGAAAAAAAATCATAAGTAGCAATGTGTAAGATTTGTATGTCAAGTCATCAAAAACTGGCCCTTATATGTCAAAAGACATAAATAAACCGTGCTCTTTTTGAATACTTCCTGAACTGATAACAGTAGTTCAGTTTCAAAAATAGTTTTGCAGACCCTAAGTCTTGTTATTGTTTTTGTTTCAATGTCCACGTTTTACCAAACAGAAAGTCTGTGATCCGTGCAAGATCTCACAGTGTCAAGCTAATTTCACTGGTAAAGTAACATGTGGCCGCAGGAATAAAAAAAGATCTTGTTATAATTCTCAAATCATTAATGACTTAACAATGAATAAATCTAGGATTTCTATCTTTGTGAAAAAGGTGTTTGTTATAGATATAGTAGAAAACTACTGTCAATTTAGATATTATGGTCCCAGCTGGATTAATCTGCATATCTGGCAACCTGAGTCAGGGAGAGTGGGAGAGGTTGCAGTACCACTTTTACATACTCACTAAACAGTTGAGTTTTGATCATTATTACCACAATACTTCAGATTATTAAGTCTTGGGCAAATTTACCATAAAACATAGTTACAGAGATAGACATATAGTTTATTATATTGTAATGCAATGTACTGTATTCAAAACCTAACCCAGTATAGTGAATGTATATACTGTATATCTTTCTCTCAAATGAATTCAGATTAGATTAATTCCCTTTGACAAATATAGTTCAAGGTTCAAGGTGACTTTACTTGTACCCATTGGTATATTCTTTTTCCATTAAAAAAGAGAAACTTGGTATTTACACAAAAACATTCATAAAAATCGCATTTACACAAATAACAATAGGTGATTGGGCCATGGATCATATTACAGAAATATTTTGTTATGTTTGTGACTTTACTGAGTTGACTTAGTCCCAACAATGATCATTAAACATCTTTTGGGTTCTTTCCCAAAACCGCATGACTGACATCTCAGCTCACATGACTCGGTCACAGGACTGATGCTGACCCAGGCCCCTGTCACCCTCACTGGGATTTGGACTGGTTTAAGGATCACCGAATTTTAACAAAACCTTTATCCTTCCACTTATGTTTTTCCATTTTTTCCCAAGTGATTATAATTCTCAAAGCAGTTTATGACAACGACGACTTCCTTTAGGAGTTTCTCAAGCAACACCACAGACGACACAGTAAAGCATGTGAGGAATATTTCAAGCCTTTTGTCAAGTGCTCTGATGAAACTTTTGTTTTTAGTTTGGCACAAAAATATGCAGTGCAGAGTATGACTGCAGATATGTAAATTAATTAGTTGAACTCCTCCATATATTCACAACGAGGCAAGTATTTCCCTTGTTACATTTGCATTGAATCAAACAGCGTTGGTTTAAAATCCTTGAACTTCACTCAGCTCCTGTCTCTTTGCCCCTGTGTCCATTCACTCTTCAATTTGGTCCCAGCGTCTCCTTGGATATCAGACTCGGAGCACAGCTGTAATCAAAGAGGCTCTTCTCCATACAGCCAAGACTCAAGTTAATATTTATGTAGCTAAGGGCAACTCTCTGGCTCTGACCTCAATGCGCCGACACTGAGACTATGTGAGGGCCAGCGGGGACTCAGAGATTACAGGCAATACTGACAAGGATCTTTTTCTCTTCTGATCAGGTTATTTTCATTCATATTATAATACTTTATCCAATATTCATTCTTTCATCTGACTCATTAACCCGTTTGTGTAAATCCTCTACTAAACAATTGAACAGATTAATAATACAATAAATAATGCTGATAAAATGATAATGTACTGATGCCTATATTGCAACAAAATGAAATGTTAAAATGCCATGGCTGAGTGTGAAACTTGATTTTTCAAACTGTTTTATCAGTTTGAAAAGAGCTATATCTACAACTCACAGAATTACATTTCCACTTCACTACTGAGACCTGACTTGCCTTTTTAAACATATTTTATTTTTTTCCCTTTGTGTTTGATGACTCTTAAGCTGATTTCCGTGTTAAAGATAGTAATACTAGTGGGGATTTCACCAAGCTGCACCTGACCTAAAATCAATATGAGCAAATACAGTCTTAAGCCTCTTCAAATCAATAGTCTCCTCTTTGTCTCTGATCCTTTTTTTAACCATAGAGCTCAAGAAAAGAAATCCACTCGCTGCAGTGAAATATTCGGTTAAATTCCGAAGAGCGTCGCCCAGTCAAATATGATCAAATCAGTGTGCTCTCACATTTCTGTCATTTAATCCGCACGTCTCACCAAAGGCTGCCCACCTCAGGCCCCTGTAAGGAGGGAGGGCACCGGACTCATAATTGACCCAGCAGACAGGAAGTCATTAAAAAGAAGTCAAACACATGAGGGGCTTTGAGATCCAAATAGAAAAAAAGAGCCAGGTCTGCTCTGCTGCGGGCATGCCAGGCTGTGGGTTGCTCAACTGTCAAATAAGTTGACTGTGAAAAGACCACATAATGTAAACAAGTCATTTGGAGGGAGCCGTGTGAGTGAGTAAACTCTGAAGATGAGGCCGCTGTTTGTCGGCGGACGCCTGCTCTAGCTCTGCAGTGTGATGTATGACAAACGTGTCACCTCTAACAAGTGAGAGACGCAGCAGACATATACGCGAGGAGTGTCCATTCACATGTTTGCTATGGAAACTAAGCCAAGTGGAAACAGATGTGTCTCACTGGTGACCTATAAAAAATGATATATGCTCTCCAGTAATATGTTTCAGCAGAGGCCAGCACTTCCAATTTGCTTCACTTTGCCGTTCTTTTCCAATGTAGACAAACTTCTCACAATCCACCATTTATTATGTGAATTTAAGACTCTTCCAACTTCATGTTTGCCCGGTGTTATCTCTGATTGCAACACTATCAGTGGTTTATACTACATTTAAAAGAATGAGAGTCCAAGCGAACAAGTTAGTAAAAGTTTGAAACAACAATGTAACTACAGTATGTGTGTGTGTAGAAAGCCTAAGAATATGTAGTATGTTCCGAAAAAACACACTCCAATCGATTGGATCATCAAACAGGTCTGTTGAGTTTTGGTCCCGTCTCTGTGCGCCCTGAGGAGGAGCCGCTCAAGGCTCCAGACCTTTGGACGCTTTTAACAGTGTCTCATAACTGTCCATTGTTTCTCAAACTTTATAACTGTATTTGAAAATAAATAGCTATCATACATATATTATAAGCAAATATTCTGCAAAGTATTCATGCAACACTATGTTAAGTTTTAGCATTTGATTTTCACACATGCTCAGCGCATACACGCACACACACACCTAAATTTGTTTAAGTCCTTTCTATAACTAATATTACTATTGTTTGTATTGCTTGCTGTCCCTATGTATATGTTTACTTGGTGTGTAAATAAAGTTATATTTAAAAAAAAAAAGCAAAAAAATAGCTGCTGTAGTATGAATCATTGCATTTCAGTGCCGCTTCTAAAATCACCATGATTCCTGTTAAGTTTTGTTTTTGCTTCAATTCAACAAAACTAAACAACAAAACACGGGCTGCGTACTACTCCTGAATAACAAGAATTGTTCCCTGTACACAAAGTGCTTTACACAATGCCCATTGACCTGTTGGGCCATCCACCCAACAGACCCACTCCTCCAACTATACACAGTTCACTTTCTGCACGTAAATTTACACACAGGCACATGGATTAAAACCATGGTAAAAATGAGGCTGAGTGCAAATGTAAACAGCTATATGAGCACCATCAGAGGACCTATCTGGACCAGGAGCGGAGAGTCATCTGCAAAATTATAGAGACAAGACTTTTTCTGTTGGCACAAACCAAATGTATTAGTTCAGCTCGGTAAACCCAGCTTTAATGGTGCAACTTTTCCGATGGGGTCTGCATGATTGTTGCCATGAATAGTTGCTGCTTATAATGAGTCATCAGTATGATAAAACTTTTACATTGTTTGATTACAGATGTTTTTAGTCCTCAAGAACCTGAATTCTTACATTGGGTCAAATCTTGGCAAATATGATGTCTAATGTAACCATGGCCTGCTGTTACTTTGACCTAGCAATAAACTCTGGCTTGTCTCCAATATGGTAAAATGTAAAGCAAAACTGTGGAACATTTACACAAACCCAAGCAAAAAGAACACACATAAAATACATAAAATTTTTCTTTCACTTCAACTTCATCTAGGGAGAGCAGCTTTTTTTATATAACATTTCATGAAGTGTTCAACCAGATCCTCAAAACATCTTCATCAAGCACTCAGCTGGGCACACTTCCATAACTTCTGTTCATAACTATAGTGGAGTTATAATGCAGACATCTCTTTCCAACACAAAGACCATACATTGTTTGAGAATGCACAGAAGAGATTGGAAAGAGCAGATGGAGAGCCCCAGTCATTTATGATCGCAGCACATTGGAAACTAAAGGTTCTCTGTCAACCGCACACTTACCACACTATCATTTATCACAATGATTCATTATAATTTATAGAAACAACAAAGTTCCTCAGCAGTGCAGCACATCTGGGAGGCTTTCACGAGGCTTTCAAGGAAACTCAGAAATAATAAACTCGTTCATTTTCAGACTGTGTTGTTATTCGTCTGCTGTCTCACTCAAGTATATCATATGCACAAACTTTCCACTATAGAGGGAATAGGTTTACATGGCCGGGCGTGTTACAGCGTTATGGAGCCTATAATGATTGATGCACACTCGTGACTTTGAATACTAATAACTGCAACTATCATATATATATTACAAATCAATCATTTCCAACTTGTGGTCATTGGTGGTGTTTAAATCTATTCGAGTTTTGAAAGTGTTTTAGGACACCATGCAACCATGTTTGACTGATATACAGTCATATAGTGCTTGCCTCGTTTCCATTAGTCTACTCCAGGGAGGATGTGGGTCCAATAGCAGCGTATAAAGTGTTGAATATATGAATAATACCCTAAAATTGTAACGTAATGTTGAATGTGTGGAAAAGCACTATATACAGCTCATGCATTGCTTCTTGCACACCATTGGGCCGATCAGTGTGCAGAAGGAGTAGGATTTTCACATTGTGGAAGAGGTATCATGCAAAACCCACTTTTAGAAGTTGACGTCTTAGTAAGAGTGTGACTCCTGAGTGGTGGGGCCTGTCTGTGAGGAGTTTGCGTGATCTTCCCATTATGCATAGTTCAGGGACGTGCGGTGAGGTTTGTGATTGGGGAGGCACTGACTTTAAAAGTCAGATTTACAATCATTATTCAAATAAAATAGCATTTAATCACCAATGCAATGACATCCACAAACTTTATATACTGTAAAGATAAGAGAACCAGCTTCTTTTAATAATCTCACAACAAATCTAGCTGCTGACTCTGCTCCGCATCAAACAACATCTTTAAGAAGCGCAGGTGCGAGAGACGCGAGGAGAGAGAGACGCGAGGAGAGAGGAGCAGAGAGAGACAGAGAGGAGCAGAGAGACGGAGACGCGAGGAGCAGAGAGAGACGGAGACGCGAGGAGAGAGAGACGCGAGGAGAGAGAGACGCGAGGAACATAAACAATAATTTAAACAAGTTGCAGAACTCTTGAGCAGTGTTTGAATCAGTGTTTTTCGGAAAAGCACTACTTTGCCGGTATCTGTCAATGTTCAACATAAAACACAGATTAACAAACTCCTCCCCCGCAGCCGGACTAACCTCGTAAGTCCAGTGGTGGTCTCCCAGTCTATATTAATTCTTTCTTTGTTTGAAAGTCCAATTGAGAAAAAAAATCTTCATTCAAATCATCCATTTTCCAGCAAAAGAAATAGCATTTTGGGCTGATTGTTTGTTAGCAACTCTGGTATGAACTTTATGCTCACTATCACCCCTAGCGGTGAGGCACAGATACCGCCTGCCTCACGCCAAGCTTTTTCCTTGTGTGTTCATCTACGATCAAAAGACTTAAACTAAATATAAATTGTACACACATACGTGCAATACACTACTAAACACTAAGAGGAGTTTAAAAAATGTTTTTAAAGCAGGATATTTGAAACAAACGGTGATATATCAACTGCACGAGCTGAGTGCACTCAGACACACACACACACACACTGTGAGGGAGCGGTCTGGGGTGAGGCACGCAGGAGCGCTGCCTCACCTCGTCTCTTTGAATAGGAATAACGGGATTTCGGCGATTTTGACTTCAGAAATGATCAAAACTGATGGGAACCGTGCCGAATATACATTAAAAGCATAGGACAGTGGATATAAATTATATATTTAAACTAAAATAATTATTAGTTTCCAATAATGGCAGGTGAGGCTCTGCCTCCCCTGCCTCCCCTGACTGCACGTCCCTGGCATAGTTTCTACTTCATGTTTGAGTGGTATAGGCCCTACCATGGGAAAATTGGACCACCTGGAGACTAGCTCATTAGGCTCCTCCTTTTTGGTGCCAGGCTAGGACATCGCTGAAAAGAAGATTCTACACACTTAAAAAAACAATCTTTAAATCCTGACACGTTGGTTGATTGGAAAGAATTCATTCTACATAATGGGAAGATCGTAATTTGAGCCTACGCCGACTCGGGTTTTTCAAAGTTCTTAACCCTTGTGCCATCCTTGGGCCACAGCGATTAAAAGTAGAAGAAAAATACCCTAAATTAGGGTCTAAAAAGGTCAAAATGACCCAGGGCTAGTCAAGTTAGGAAAGGTCATTAAACATCATTTGGGGTATTTTTTGATCACTGTGGGGGGTCAATTTGACCGGGGATAGGGTTAAATTACATACCTAGTTATATGTAGATTATTTTGTAATGTTTAGTTATTTATCTTATTAATATATATATGTGTTTTTTTTGATCATTTGACTTTAATAACCTCCAGTGAACAAAATATAATGGTGTTGAATGCGGGAAAACATTATTTTCACTGAATTGTATTAATTTATTTAAAGAGTTTAATAGAAATATATTGTCCCCTGCATTGAGATAAGTATTGGAATAGAATCCTCTGAAAAATACCCAGCCGTAATCATTACCAAGATGTTGATAAAGCACCATTATTGCCCAGTTCAGGATCAGTATCTGTGAGCATCTTCAGCACATAGAGCTGATGCAGTTCCTGTTTTGGCTTGTGGAATGTTAGTCCTCTCCTCTTCAGTGGCTGCAAAGTTGATGAATATTGTCAGGAAAGTGGGAACTCCACAGTGCCATATATGGTGATTCAGAGAATCCAAAACATGCTCAGTGGTGAGATATGCATCCATTTAAGCATTTTTCTTAATCGAGTCATAGCTTTAATAGTACACACACAGCAGCGTCAACCTAAGCATTGCTCCTTCGAATAACACAGAAAGTAAAAGCTAATTCCACGGCAGATGTAATGAACAAAGGACAATCCACGTGGGCCCAAAAAGACAGTGTTAGAGAAAGCCCCACCTGCACGGACAATAATAGAAATCAACTTTATTAGTGAAGTGTGGCGTGGATTATCTGCGAGCGCTAATGCCCTGCTGCATGAGAGCCAGCCACCTTCAATTGTTCTTTATAATGAAGAGAAAACACATGACCACTGTCCCACAGAGGTCAATAATCTTTCACAATAATTACCTCAAATTTTAATTGAAGCAAAATCTCATCATTACAGACAGACATTCCTCCTTTCCATTTGCGATTAATTCAACTCATTTAAAAGTAACTGCTTTGTGCAAGCATAAAAGAATACAATTATAAGTTTTAAATACATATAGCCTAAAACATTTGGGGGGTAAAAACAAGCTGCTCACCAGGGCATAAAACACTTCAAGTTGTCACTGTCCAAGACGCTTTGCAACATCCATATTTGAACTATTTATTTTCCCGAAGGCTTATTCAGGCCACATAAAACAATGTAAGTCCGTATTTGAATAAGAAACATGTTGCGTGCCCATTTCTCAAGAGACCCATTATAATCACAGACAATTATTGTTGCATGTCAAATAGCGTCGATGTTTTCAGCTTAGAAAAAAGTAGACATGAAATAAAGTAAATAATATGTGATTCTTAATTTAGACAATCCCTTTTTCCACAATCTCTTCACATAGCCCCAAGAATACAGACAGAATATTTGAAATCCCTCCACACATTATTGCTGAATTACTAGACAAGCTTGTGGTTATTTATTACTGACAAACCAAAAATGTAGTAACTGCTCCATCAATGCTGGCCTTTGGAATGTATTAAGAGCTTGTGTCAGACTAATGAAGAATAAAAGGGTGAAACCGATGTGTGTCTGTGTGTGTGCGTTTGCCTTTGTGTGTGTATGTCTATCGAGTTTTCAACTTCTTACCCTGACCTGCTCGTGTCGGCTGCCTGCCAGAGCCCGCGGCCTCCAAACTGTGTGGGTGTTTTGCGCAGATTGCCTGAATAGCAAGAGAAAAATCAAATAGTCTTAACATAAATACCATTAGACAGACATATGCTCCTTCTGTCTGCTGTTACCTGAAGGAGTGTTAATGCAGACATGAGGAATAGGATGAAAGGAAAAAGTAGCTCGAAACGGTAAGCTACATTATATCACATCAATTCATTGACAGTATGAAATGCATCTCAATAGGTAAAATACTTACTTTTCACATCCTTTGCCTCTTCACACTGCCCTTTTGTGGTTTTATGTTGTGTAGGATCAGGAGTATAGGCATCCTGAGGCTAGAGCCACATACACACTGTATGTGACTATACAGTGTGTGACTATACACACAACTCTTCAGACTCCTTTTAAATAATTTCTGCTTTTCATTATATTCCTATATATTAAGATTGTTTCAATGCATTGTACCATGTGGTTCCTTAAGATCCAGAAATGTCACCACAAGCCCTGTGGCAATAATGGTTTCTATTCATGTATAATATTTCTGTTTTTAGAATTCAATGGTTGTGATACATAAACAAAGAAAAAAAGGTAGACAAGGTGGCTGACCCCTGGTATGCATGCAGTAAGTTCCCCATTTCAAACACACAACAATCTCAGATAAAATACATAGATGAATTCCACCTAACAGCAAACTTGTTGCTGATTTATAAGTAGCATCTATGCATCTATGCACACGCAAAACAAGACACTGTGTCAGCTAATGTCAACATGTGACATGATCATTCTCTGTTGAAAGAAGCAAAGTTTATGCAGCAAAACAGCAATATGTAAGATGTTAAGTCATCATTTAATGGCCCTAATCTGTCAAAAGGCATACATAAAAAATGCTCTTTTCAAATACTTCTTGAACGGATAACAGAAGTTCAGATATGAACATTTCAAAAATAGTTTTATAGCCCATAAATCTTGTTATTGTTTTCGTTTCCATGTCCCGCCCTCCACCGTTTCACCAAACAAGTCTGTGATCCGTGCTGCCAGATCTCACGGAGTCGAGCTAATCTCACTGGTAAGTAACATGTGGTCGCAGAACTAAAAACGGTCTTGTTAATAATTCTCAAATCATCAACGACAAAACATGGAATAAAACAAGGATTTCTATCTTTGCGAAAAAGATGTTGGTTAAAGATTTGTTGTTGACAAAACTCTTGTCTATTCAGATATTATGGTCCCAGCTGGATTTGTCTGCTTATCTGGCAACCTGTGTCAAGAAGAGTTGGAGAGGTTGCAGTACCACTTTTGGCCAGATTTTTACATACTGCTCCTTTAAAATAGCCCAGCTGCCATATACAAAATAGTCCTCAAACATTTTGCAACAGTAAATTAAAACATATGAATTGGATGCATTCAATGTTTTGAGCCTCAAGCAGCAATGGAACACAACATCCTGGTCATTTCTACATCTCAGGTGCGTGGTCGGTTTTACTGTGAGGAAAACACTGACAGGGAGATGATTGCATTCCGATTTTATTTACATTTCACACAGTTCCCTGACTTGTCTAAAAATTGGCTTTGTAAATAGATTCCTGTGAAAGTCATGCAAACAGGAGCTAAAGGCTGCATGTGTGAAATGGAACGGCGAAGCATGCAGGAGCTGATCCATATTTCAGATGAGAGCGATAGGCCTGCCATGTTTAACCTAACACAGGGTTGTTTGATTAACCGTCTTAATCATTTCCCATCTGCACTGCGCCCGTCTCTGCCTTTTGATTAAATTCCAACTAGTCTTGCATTGTTCATCATGTGTACTTGTCTAATAATTGACTGCTTGCAGGCAAAAAAGAGGCCGCTACGCCCTTCAATCACTATGAGAAACTGCTTTAATATGATGTCATTCACTTTGCATGGCGTGGCCACGAGAAGAGAGATGATAACTGGCACTTCATACAACCTGCACTTGCTATCTCAGTGTGGAGATGGCTTTCCCTTATCACAAACCATTACAGACAAGCTGACGGGCAAATAATGATTTGAATGTATGTAGTGAGTGAATATTGAAGAACTAAAAGGACATTATAACGCAACCACATGTCACACATATGATGACAATTGAAATGTACTTTGCAGGGTACATATTGTGCCAAATCAACAAGCTATTATAATTGTTTTCCCTTCAAGTGTAAAGTACCCACTGTGAGTGAGTCTTAAGTCATCCATGTGTGTGCATTCAGGCAGGCGATTCAAGGTTTCAATGCACTTAATAGAAGCCCACGTAAGAACATTTCAGATAAAAAGCTGTCCAAAATGTATATTGAAGTGCATGATTTTAAAGCTAGGGTATAGCATAGCAATATTTATCCCAATATTATACAGACACGAGGTCTAGATAAAAAATACATCACAACAAAACAAAAAAAGCATACATATTTACAGCAGACTACTGTGCCAGTGACCCCACAGTTCAGACTGATAGCGTGTGGCACTAATAGAATAGAAAGAGACCTATTAAAGTGAAATATTAAGAAGAAATCAGACATGATCTCTTCATCTCATAAAGGAGCCCTGTGAGTCATTTGACGCGTAGGGCTGAGAGTTTATTGGCTGAGTGAGGGTGGTCCTGTCTTTTTCACTTTTCTGCCTGAAACAGCTGATCAAAAGATATGACAGAGGCCAAAAATGACATGCATGTGAAAACTAGAGACTGAACTAAATTACAGCCAGGAATGAGAATTACATTTATGGTGGTTTGAAAGTCTTTTTAACATAGATTTATTCCCTTGGAACTACTCTTGATAAAAGCCTAATTGACTACATCAAGATTAAATCAGGGTTAGAACAGAACGCACTTTTATTCCAAATAGGGCAATAATAACGCAGCCTTCAACACATTATAGATCGGGCATGACCTAACAGAAAATAGTGGTTCTTCGAGCCTTTGCTATTGGCTTTTGAGCGCATGATGCTGAAATGAATGATGTATTTACCTTCTATAACCAAAATTCATAATAAATTACATTATTTTTGTTATTATATAGAACATGTTTTTTTGATAAGGTAAAGATAAGGTGCTTCTGTCTAATTTGTGCTGAATCAAACCATTTGAATTTTTGTCCCACTTAATTTGTGTTGCAGTGTGTGGACAATCAAAACAAAATGTTTGGACACCCCTACATTACATCAAAACATTTACTAAGCTCTATAGCAAAGAGTCTCCAACCTGTTTCCCACACTCAGGAAAACATTATTTTTCATTTTAAAAATCGAACACATCATTTGAAATTCCTAAATGCTTCAGGGAGCATCTTGGAAGGGGAAAGCGAGCTACGGTTAGCTCCCGAGCTCTCGGTTGGAGACCCCTGCTTAGTAGATTTCACATCCTATATTCTAATTTCTGTTCTACATATCCAGTCAAACATTCTCCTCGATCGCTTCATTACTATAGAATATCAAAGATTGGTGTATGTGTGTGTAAGTGTGAATGCTTGAGTGTCTCTGTGTGTGTGTGTGTGTGTGTGTGTGTGTGTGCCTGTGTGCTTGAGCGTGTGTATTTGTATGCTTGAGTGTGTGTGTATGTGTGTGTGTGTGTGTGTGTGTATACCTGCGTGTGCCTGAGCATGTGTATATGTGCGCACACGTGTCTATGTGTGTGTATGTTCGAGTGTCTCTGTGTGCCGGGGTGTGTCTATATGTGTGTGTGCGTGTGTGTTGAGTGGAGCTTGGAGCCACAGGGATAATGACGGCTGACTTAAATGACAGCCACATGCTGGGTCATACCTGGGGTTAAGAGGCTGTGACTGCGTGCTCTTTACCATCTCCGCTGCTGCAGCCATCCCAATGCTTGTATATTTGTTCATACAGAAGCATCACTTTGCATATGCGCCTCTTCAGCTAGCAAAGAACACTTGACATGATTAGCCTTGGGATGTACTGCATAACTGAAGGACCATATGAGATGCATGTTAAAAGGTACGACAAGTTAAGGCTGTAGAAAAGTTATGGGAGAAATGATTCTACATGAATTCAGACCATGAGTAATGATTGGTGGCAGTTCAGTGAGGCTTCCGTCTGGTGGATCAGGGGACATTGAGTGGGGCTTAGAGTTGGGCTGAGCTGTGACACACAATGACTTATTTAAACTAAACTAACTACACAACAAAACAAACTGATTATTTGTAACTACACTAGAAATACTACGCTAAAGAACTAACTAAATTCTATATTAATAAATTGAAAATCTATTTACAACGCTGTGTGAACTCGCTACGGGTGCGTGTGTGAGACTTTGTTGCTTTTATCCTATAGGCGCAGAGAGATATACATCACACAGCACAAAGGGACGTCACACAACACTCCAGAGCCAATGAAGAGGCCAGGCACCAAGTTCATATGTAGTGCCACCGAAAATGTAAAGATGGCGTCACACAGATGGTTTTAGGCTCAAAAGTGAAATTTTATCTAATTTGCACTAAAATGTCAAAAAAAAAAATACTATAAAAAACTATAAGAAACATTTATGCAGTTTATAAGGTTAAAAAGTTGATTCGGTGTTTTGCTGTCCTTCAAAGAGTTATAAATGTAATTTTCAATATGAATTGCAATATTCTAAAAATGAGTCAGATATGAACTATTTAGCAGGATAAAGCCTTTTTTTTTCCTCCATGAATTATTATGAAGTTAAGATTCTAAAATTGTCCCCTAAGAATCAAAAATGTCTATCTTACAATTAATTTAGTGATTTATATTTTCTTTCCTTTTGTGAACATTATTTTGTGCTTTTTCTGTTCAGGATTTCATGAGAACAAATAATATACATTTCCCTAATCCAGGTTTCTTTGTGACAGGTGGAAACTTCAAACCCAGAACACGGATGGACACTCCAAGGCACAGGTGTCAAAGTCAAGATCCGGCCCGGAAGACCATTTCCAGTGGCCCTTGAGATGATTATGAAATTATGATTATGATATTAAATAGCAGCATTAATGGTAATAGGCGACAATGGCATGTTATCCATTACTAAGAAAACAACCATAACATTTAATTCCACAAGAAATAAAGGATTTCCCAATTTTCTTAGGAAAGAACCGCCCTGTCCACTTTTTGAACCAAACTCTCTAGTCTTATTGGACGAGCACAAATCACCAGAATGAATGACAGCTGGGAGGACCCAGGCTCGATTATCCGAGAAAAATCTTGCTCGATGTTGCTCGAAAATCTTCCTATATACCTTCATTATTTGGTCCAGTTTTGCTTCAGTTCACAGTAACTGAACTGACTCTAATCAGAAAAGAATGTCCAATCCAACTTATGTGAAACAAGTCATTTATTTCAATACCTTCATATTCTAAAAAAAATTTATACATGAAACCCACTTAATCTTTCGGCCCCTGACCAGCTCTTTCTTTTTTTCATCGGCCCTCAACCAAAATAGGTTTGACACCCCTGGTCTAAGGCGATAACTTACCATTGAAGAAATAAATAGTTTACTTTAAATGTACACAGAAATATTTGAAGAGTTAATTCGCAAAAGCAGATATCTCAAAAAATAGTTGTGGTCAAAAAGTAGTATTCCTCGAGCTACAATCTTCAACTTGTTTTGTTGTTGAAAGTACATTTTAAAGGGTTTTCAAGAAGGGGTGACACTATATATGTGGCACTAAAATAGATTTGGCTTTTCAAAAAACGACACGGTAAAGGGCAAATTGTAAACCTTTCAAATATGTTTTCTAACAGCAAGCAGATAGTGATATAGTGAACCTTGTGGAACATTTGAACTGCCAATGTTCAATCAATCAATCAACTTTTATCTATCTAGCACAGTTCATACAGAAGCAACCAAAAGTGCTTCACATTGGCAACATGTAAAACCAAAGACACTGTAAAAACAAACACAAAAGACAACTTGAGAAGATTTTTTTTTTTTGTATGTATTTATTTGAATTTAGGACAGTACATATTCATCAATGTGTCAGCAAACAGCGTCAACATAAATATGCTGGAATTAGCACAATGGCTAAATTGCGTATGTATGTATCTTTATCTTTATCTCTCCATTTTGGCCTGCTCATTTTGCGTCTCAAAAAGCCCAGAAGTCGCCTGTATATTGTCGAACAGACCTCCTACTGCGTGCGGGGTGTCCTCCCTAAATGCTCAGCGTGATCCTATAGGTCACTGGTTTATAATGGTAAACATAAGCCTGTGCAAATTGGGTTCAGCAGCCTGCCCACAAACTGCTGCAGAGTCCCAAAAGCTCGAGCCTAAAACATTCTTGTGTGTCTTACCATTAAGTCCCAGTGAATACCTCGGCGACACCGCGGTCACATGGTCAGAGCGGGGCAGCGGCGGAGGCCTGGGACGCACTCTTTAAGTCACAGCTGCTGGATCTGGAACAATGACGACAGGACTTTTCCCAAAAGCCAAAACCCAATATCTCATATGTGCAGATAATATGTGCGGCAATTCATACACAAGGCAACTCAAAGTGCTAGACAAAACTCGATAGAAACAAGGAATTATATTAAATAAATCCCTTGGTTGTATGCACAGCTAAAGAGGCCTGTCGCACATTTTCAAGAAGATTGTTCCAGATTTTAGCACCAATCTGAAATGAATCTGAAGTGTGTAATAAATGTGTAATAAAATAAACAGATGCATTGGAAGCTTGATAGTTTTTTAAATTTAGAATATAAGAAGTTCAGTGGAGTCACCTGCATGTGAAAGCCAGATCCTGTCAGACTTCTGAAGCTAAGCAGGGCAGGGCCTGGTTAGCACTGTGATGGTAGACCCCTGGGAACACCTGGTGCCAGAGTGGGGCAGCTGTGACATTAAAGTGCCAAACTGTTGATGTGTCCTTAGGCAAGACACTTCACCCACATTGTCAAGAATGAGTCTGGTGTGTGCGTGAATATCAATGTCAGTTTTATTTGTACAGCACATTTACAACAACAACACCAGCTGCCCAAACTGCTTCACAGGCACAAAAATCCCAAAAATAGAAGCAAATACATGCATAAAAAAAAATATTGATAGTGATCCGGGCCGACGGCACATACTGGTTATCTTGCTTCTTTCAGTGTGCCCCAGGGCAGGTGTGGCTACAGTAGTAGTTTATCACCACTGTGTATGGAGTGACGGAACAATGTCACGTGAAGCTTCTTTGAGTATCCAAAAAAGCGCTATACAAAACTGATTACTGTATGTGTTCTGCATAGAGTGTTAAACATGTGTGTGTGTGTGTGGGGGGTTTCCTGGGTCTTACCTCCTTAGCGC
The DNA here is from genome assembly GCA_964034765.1 of Knipowitschia caucasica. NCBI lineage: Eukaryota > Metazoa > Chordata > Actinopteri > Gobiiformes > Gobiidae > Knipowitschia > Knipowitschia caucasica. Next base: position 45,105,287 of record OZ035824.1, on the reverse strand, counting down.
TGTCTTTTTGGTCACAGTCACAACCTTTATTCCGACGTGCAGCTTATATTTCCAGGGCCCTATAGCGTTAACTTGTTTGTACAAAGCCTGTGGTGCCAATGGAGCGCAGGATGCATAACATCTTTCCTTATTTACAGAAGGTGCGCATGAGGTTATGAACACCATCTTTACTGCCACGTGTGCGAAGATATGAGATAGTTCTGGATTCGCTTTGAGTTCACAGTCGCTGAACTGACTGTCCTCCATGCCCCAGACTCCTTCCCATCTGCTCTGGAGATATACCATGTCATACTGTAGAAGGAATAGGCTAACATAACCTTGGTTTTTAAGATTATTTGTGCTGACTCAGACAGGCTCCATAGACGATTAGAGCAAACCCAAATGGGCCCTGTGGAGGATTAGAGCTAACTCAAACTGGATACATAGGAAGGAATCTGGAGCCAAGTGTGTGGGTAGCAACGGCCTGGCAACCAAAGAGCCAATCACCAAAGACGCCACTGGTTTCATTCCCACTCGCTTTCGAGTCACGTAATGCTGAATTAAGGAACAGAACGACCTGATTGGTCAGTTGTTAGAGGTTGTATCATGAATATACCAGGATCATACAGAGTGTTAAACCACACATTTTTAAGACAAAAATAGTGATAGCAATAAACGTTTTCAGAGTAAGAGGAGTAAACTTTTGTCCATGAGAATTTCCCAACAATATACTTCATGGAGGTAAAGATTTAGAATTGTCCATTTCTACAGTCCGGGTTTGGGTTTGAGTCTTTGGTTCAAACCCAAAATGTGATGGTTACACAGACTTTTCTGGCATGTGCTGTACAGGAAAGACAATTTCCAGATCCAGCAATAATACTACTCTCAATGCGGAATATTTGTAAAGGAGATAAACCATGATAAAAGAGTAAAATATGTAGCTATTTGTGGTGCATTGTTCTCACATTCATCTCTGAAAGGTGTTGTTTATCAGCAACTCTCACTCCATGTGGGGAATCCAATAATTGTATTTCACAGGTGTAAGCTAAAGTTCTGACCCACTGCTTGTGAATCAAAAAAGCAAATAACTTTGCAATAAAGATTTATTTTCACGTTATATGACATAGTTTGTATTTGTATTATCTATCAAATGAGTTTATTGGGGAATTTCACTTTCAGAAAGTGTTTCGTCTGCCCTACAGCCTGAGTCCGGGATCTACAGCCTCAGTCTGGGATCTAAAGCCTCAGTCCTGGATCTAAAGCATCTGTCCTGGATCTAAAGCATCTGTTCTGGATCTGCAACCGGAATCCTGGATCTGCAGCTTGAGTTCTCAATCTACAGCCTCGCACTAAGAGCGACTGAGGTTTCTCAGTTTGGTTCCCACTGGATTTTTTTAGTTAAACCACAACAATTCAGGGGGATTTAAAGACAGTGATGATCTGGGGTATTTAGGAACCTTTATGGACATTTTTACACACATGTATTTATATTTACATTTTACAGACATTTGTCATCCCACCTTTTGAACCAATGGCATCTGTGTGTTTTTCGTTGTTGCATTTCCTATGAATTCTCTGATTTGTTGTTGGCAAAATGACATTTTTGCAAAGTTCCCCGAGACGACAGCTTTTGTGTATAAAAGGCTATACAAAAAAATACATTGAATTTCATTAATCAAGTGTCCTGCTTAAAAAACATCAGTGGCCGCTATAACACATTTTACTGGGCCAATACAAATTTTCCAGGGTCCAGGCTGTTTAAATAGTTCCTGAATACATCTATATTCAGTGCTTTCCCTGATCGACCTCATTAACGCCAGGCCCCAAGCGTGAAAGCTTGTGTTGAAACCCAGTGTGAACGTTTCACCAGTAGTAGTTTCCGACTGTGGTTTCAGAGCTGTGCAAATCCACTCAATCCCACGTATCATGTCCGCCCAGTGTGAAAGGAGCTCTACCCCAATCCAGTGACCGCTCCATGGGCTGGGATCTCCGGACGATAACCCAGCCTTTGTGCACACAGCCATCCCCCGCTGGTGCTGCCCTGCTACTACACGCTAACACTATGGGGCCATATTGGATTAGAGGCATCTCACTGTGAGGTGAAGCCTGAGCTCACCACCACTCCTGTTTCTCATGTAAATGTCTAAATACTCCACAATGGCACAGATACAATGTGCTAAAAGATTGCTTTGTGGGCTAATTAAAATGTTAATGTCGTCAGATGGAGAACCCCATCTGACGGCATTATCTCAAAAAACAGTTTAATGCGCGTTAAATGGGAACACGTAGGAACACAAAGTGGCAAAAGTATTAATGCACGCTGCATAATAGTGCAAGCTGCAAAAACAAAGAAATAAAAAAAATAGGGATGAAAAAATAAAGCTGCAAATTTTGAGTATTTGGCATAACTTGACAAGCCTTTAGACCCTTTACCTTAAATTAGGGTCTATTTTTTGTTCTTTTACTTCCTCATCTGTGGTGAGTCATTTTGACCTGAGAGTAGCACAAGGAATAATAATAAACTTTGCAGTGCTGGGTTCAGAACCATCAAGAGTGGCTAACCTGCTGCTTATGGCTTTTCTTTTATTTATCTTTTTTTGACAGGTTTTGCTTCTGCTCAGTTTTGGCTTTTCTTTTAGCGATACTGGGTTCCCACTGATGACTTGGCGTGGCACACTGATGTGGTCAAACGTCCCTTTTCTGTTTGCTGTGTTCACTGAGGAGGTTTTCTGTAGTTGCACCACCAGTTTTAACGTCATTGCACAAAAGGTACTGTGTGTAAATGTGTTAGTATTGTAGTCATAAAAGGAGGCTGTTGGGTAATTCAAGCAGGACTAGCAGTTTAATCGTTGCTAAAAGAGGATTATCTCTGGACAAGAAAAGTAAAATTTAATGAACTTTGATTACTCTAAATCATTTGAGGTTCAGACCAGGCTTTGGCACAGGAGATGTCTTATGTAAATGGGACAAAGGAACATTCCGCACTTTATCCAAAACTGCAGGAAATATTGAGGTCATGACATGGTAAGTGGCGTTCCCAACGTGTTTGGCTTTGTATGTGGATTTTATCTGTTCCAAAGTTAGTGATGTTTGCTTTGGAATTCACTTGGTGGATTCCGGAAGCTGGCCCACCGGCCGTCATGTAATCCTAAACTGAAATAATACTTTGTGTAAATTTATGTTAGTGGCACAATGACAACCTCACCCAGACCTGCTAAAACACAGCTGCGTGTGAAAGTGTAAATTCTCATTAATATGGAATTAATATGTGTTAAGTATGATTGGAAATACCGCCAAGTTTCCGTGTTGTAAAATGCCAAAAAACACATAATTCAATCTCCATATGTAAAAGTACCTAAAATAAAACACTGACTTCAAATAATTTGAGGTATGGAGGAAACCCCTTTAATCATGTAATAGCATGTTGTAACTTAATAACATTCAATGAAAGAGCTTATTATGTCATCAAGGCGTTAGTACTACAAATGTTTGAACTCATAGAAACCTTCCACTTGGCTGGTGGTTTTATGACTGAAATAAGTAAGAGGGACTACATTTTAAGTCATTCAGAATACAAATATTGGAACTTTTCTGCTGTTCTCAAAGACTCAAATATTTGGAATAAGGCAATTAATTGGTGTTTCGGAAAAATGGAAGGTGTGAGACTATGAGACTGTTGAGATAATAGACATTTATAATTGTGTCTCTGTCCATGTTTAACCCTTTAAGTGGCAGGTAAGTCCCAGCACTGAACTCTGCCCATCTTATTTCAGACTTGAACAATACCACCACAATGTCCTGACTGTTTTACTCGATTCCCCTGCTGATACAAAACACCTCTCGCGTTACACGTCCTAAACTCTTCAAACCGCGATTGGCTGGAGTTTATTTTACACCAGCGAGTGTCTCAGTACGTGGAGTGGCCTTACAAATGAGTGCACGTGAGTTCATGGCTGCTGCCCATCTTCACATGACCCCTCGTCACTCAAGACCCCCGCTGCCTGCTCATAATCAGCTCCACCTGGATCCTCTCTGCAGCCGTCAGCCCAGTGGCCTGTGTGAGCCAAACCTAATTAAAGTTAGCAGTGTCACGTGTAATTATCGCAACAATGTCTGGCCCTTGTCCTCTCCGAGCTTTCAAAATCAACACCAGGGTTTCTGTTTAGCTCTTTTGCAGCTCGTTTGAATTGACATTGGCCCGATATTGGCAGCAATGGCAAATATTTATTTTGGAGCGTTGCATGGTTTTGCTCTGGATTTCCACGGGTTTGGAGGATTTTTTTGTTGTTGAAGTAAAACGTATTCTGTTGCCTTCTGTAATAATGATTTGTGATGTTTGCAACAAGGCAACATCCACATTTTCAATTTGGTTGGAAACTTTCCAACGCAATAAATAATACAACTTTTCAAGGACACAGACAAATGTTTTGAAAAATCAGATATCAAAAAAATAGTATTGAAACACATATATGAGAACATTTAGTTGGTGATGCAAGTAACATACTCGAGAGGAGTAACTAAGATATACTATTTAGAATACTCATTAAATCAATTACTGACACAATTGGCTAAACAGGACACAATTGGATATTTCATGAGCATTTTCGGTTAATTTAAATGTTGAGTTATAAAGTACATTTTATAGTTTCCTGAAGATGTGAGACAGTCCTCCTCTCTGACAATGTTCAAAACCAGGTTAAAAAAAAGCTCTGTTTAGCTGTGCATACAACTGAGGGATTTATATTTTATATTTTCATCTTTCTTTTTAGGGGGCGACAGTAGCTCAGTCGGTAGAGTATTGGCCTTTGAGCCTGAAGGTCGTGGGTTCGAGCCCACCGTAAGACCTACTTCACGACTCCCACTGATGACTGCTGTCGTTGTGTCCTTAGGCAAGACACTTAACCCCACTCTGCCTGAAGCTCCCACTGAAAGATCTCAGCTCCTGTGGACTCACCACCTGCAGGAGGAGCAGTGAGGGGCTGGTGCTCTGTGTACTGGGTGGCCTCTCTGGCCACCCCCCCCAAACCAAAAATGGATTAAGGGGAAGAAAATGGATGGATGGATGGATCTTTCTTTTTAATGTACTGTGATTAATTATGATTTTAATGCTATCTTGTTTTGTTCAGCACTTTGAGTATGAATTGTGCCATACAAATAAACTTGCCTTGCCTTGCCTAGTCCATAGGTGAATATCATTATTCTGTAAATCATTTCATCTACGTCTGTAATTACTGTGAAACTTTACATGACCAATCCATTACAGGTAAAGTGAGACATTTCAAGCCTCTTTGTTATAATGTTGAGAATTGGCTGAAAATGGGCCGTAAGCCACAATCATCAAAATAAAAGGTCTGATAAAATGAGTTTTGAACAGTATTGTTATTGTAGTATTGGGTTTTACCTAAATATGACAAATGTCATATTTGTCATATTGTGTAGAAATTGTGTAAAACCTTGTAACTCCATTAATAATTTTAGGTATTGTTAATTGTCCAAAAAGAGCATAGTAATATAAAAATGTTGTACATATTTTTTGTCTGATTGACTTTGGAATGTAATGTTGTAACTACACTGCTGCGTGCGTCATTTACTCGACTACAAATGTCTTTCCTCACTCTTGTTCACAAACTGTTCTCAAAGCTCATGTGAATCCTCTTAAAGATGTGGTTTATTTAGAATAAGTCTGAACATAATAAGACGTTTATGGAGAGCTTTCCCGTCAGCTGCCGCGGTTGGGCTTGGTGCCATGGATTGGTTAAGCTGTGGTGGACCTTCTCAAATTTGGCCCTCGGTGTCAGATAAGCAAGAGCCGTGGCCCCTCTTGCTCCAGCGCACAGTGAAAGTCCCAATCGAAACACCATCCCACAGCTGTCCCCTCCTCTGGGACTCTGCCGCGGCCAACTGTGCTGCCACCGAAATGAGCCGCTAATCCCAATACAGGCTCCCAAGAATATTATAATGCACACAGCCATGCTTCCATCAACCCCAGTGTACACAAGGCCTATCAGTCTTTGAGCAGGCAAGTGTCGCTCCCTTTGAGTGCCCTGGCCATGTTTACTCACGGAAAGGTAAGAAATGATTGAGCAAATGTTCTCCTTGACCTTTATAATAGCCATGCATCACGCGCTTCTGAAGAGCAATGCCACCCGCACAACAAGCGTTTAGCCGGGACTCTCTCCTCGTCACTGGGGCGCATGGGTATACCAGTGAAATGAATGAGCGCACGCACAGGATGAAGGAGAGGTCAAGGCCTCGGTGACCCAGGGGGGTGACGATGTTTTTACTCATCACTGACTGAAGGGAGCAGCTCATATCCCCCAGTGTTCTCAGCACCTTCACCGGTCTGAAGCAGGCACATAAACACACAAAAGATTCACAATGTCATTCTCACGCGTTTTTTGTAGATTTTTACATATCTTTTTTCAAACAATGTCAAATATAATTGTACAATATTCAAGCAAAATAATAATATAATCCTGCCTCAGTCCTGGAAAAGTTTGGTGCAATTGTGCCAGAGTTTACTGTTCAGTATTGCTTTGTTTCATAAATGGATGTAATGTCTTCCCAGGTCTTTCAAGTGTCAGAGGACTTTCACTTCTTCTCAATGTGGCTGTTTTAAATGAGCCACTACAGTTGTTATTTTTGTTTGGTTAGCTGCAAATATAAAATATCATTTCATCTGCTGGTCGCACGCTAACTACGCTTGCAAACTCTATTCAATTTCGTACTTTTTCTTATAAAACTTTAAAAACCAGCCATATGTTAATTAAAATACATTTACCTGTGCTATGCAGTCAAATTATTGTGAAATCCATAGAGAGTTAATTTTCATGATTGTTGCAATTACTAATGTTCTTGTGTATCTAATGTGTCATGTGTGTTTGTGTCTTACAGGTGTCAGACTGTTTGAAGGTGTTCAAAGGTAAGATATCACACCTCTCAACATTGATTGTCTCGGTATTATTTATGTTGTTTTTGAAAAAACCATTATATGGTGGTGTATTCTCTTTGAAAACATCTTTTTTCTCAGCATTGTTCAGAACTCACTCAAGATGAGGAAACGAGCAACAAGGGAAAAATGACCCCTCGGAAATGCAATCATGTGTCGAGTAATACAGCGGGTAAGAATAGCTTCAGGGCTCATTTGTGTCCATGTGCAAAACCAATGCACATTTGCAATGTTTCATTTACATGGATTTACTTCCAATGACCACTGCATTATCCAAGTTTATCAGACAGAGTGTCATTCTTCCAGTGTCTTCAAAGCGGTGGCAGTGCCAGGTTTGGTATACATGGTGATGGATCGAGTGGTTGAGGGCATTAATAGAAAGTTTGTGTTGTTATATCACTTAGCCACATTATGTTGAAACTAAACATGTTCCACATTTTCAGGTGCTGTGCTTGGACCTTGTGATGAGCAGGACGAAGACCAAGAGAGGGACACATGTTGGAACACCTCAACATTTAATAATGCATTCTTTCTGCCTTTCAGAGTGTGTTTTACATCCTGGGGAACCTAGAGTGTACGCGTGTGCCTGTTTTAATACTGATCCAAACATCGGTGCTACAATCATGTTTATTTATACTTTGGCATGAACGTTCAGTACAGTAGTGTTCATAACACTGTGCTCCTGTGTGCTTTAAACTTGGTAACTATGATGTAGAGGAGAAACATGATTTTTAATGCAGAGGCTCCCATTTGCCTAATACGACTGATAACCTTCTACTACAGTGTTCTAAGGTTTTTTTGAATGCTGTGTTTATGTTTATTGCTCCGAGTTCAAGAATAAACTTGATTAAAGCTGCATTTCAGCATTCACAGGCTAAAATCTGGTACGTCTTCCTGGAAATGTGAGATGGAGACAGGTTCTTCTTTGACCATGTTCAAAATCCAGGTTTAAAACACTTCTGTTTCTGCTTCACTGAGAGATTTTAGGAAGAGATTTTATTTTTATCTTTTTAATTTACTGTCAATATTTATAATAGTAATGCCTTGTTGATTGTTTCTATCTTTTGTTCAGTGCTTTGAGTTTTCTTTTGTTTTGACTGTGCTATACAAATAAACTGGCCTTCCTATTGCAAAAAGTATGTCTCGACCAGTAAGTGATTCAGAGAGGTTAAGTAGGGCCAATAGAACTGTAAATGGACGTCATATAAACGTCATTATTTTGGTATATAGACGTCGAGAGGGACGTCGGACCGACCGGTTCGGTACCACATTGCAACCCTTGAGCATGAACGTGGCCGCGCGTCATCTTGGAATCGTCCAGATAAGTCCAGATTGACGTTGAAAATGACAGTGTTTTGGACATATGCTTTGCTTAGTGGGAACAACGGAAAACGACTCATTTTGAACGGCAATATTTTGGTCATATAAGCGTTGATAGGACGTCGGACCCCGGACCGGTCATGTCCCACATTGCAACCTTGAAAGAACGTCCCAGATGACGTTGAATTACGTTGTTTTTCGACATCTGCTTGCTTGGTGGGAAACGGACTGAAAAACGAACGTCATATAAACGTCCCATATTTTGGTCATATGAAGACGTTGATGGACGTAAGACCCGAACCGGGTTTCCGTACCACCATTCAAAACCTTGATTGGAGTGCCATCAACGTTACACTTGGAGGTTGAGGTGACGTCGGGAACACGACGTCGAGAATAAGTTCATCAGCACCCCCCAGTGACCTATATTCGACGTTCAAAATACGTTGATTTCAACGTCGGCTTGCTTAGTGGGAAGACCATGTTGAGGAGCAGCACTGCTTTGAGTCACAAAAGAAATTGGAAAGTGTGCCCCTTGTGCTGTTTTGCGGTGAGAGAAGCCTGTGAGGAGGGTTGAGGTTCAGCCCAGGTCCAGCAACGTCATCAAGCCAGGGAAAGCGATGACTTTACTATAGGTTGACAGAGCCCAGGATCACGGCCTTACATAAGGAAACCTCTAACCTGCGGTCCATGGTAGTTAAAGGCAAGTATCGAGAATTATACCATCAATTTTGTACCACATGGCACAACTTAGCAAGAACAGAAAATGCGGTTGCATTTTGTCTATCTATTGTGCAAGTTATAACAATCAGCCACAATCTGTATTTATTATATAAATTGCTTACTGTGAAATGAGCCATGGTAAATGAGCATGATATAGTCTACAATCCAGGCATGTCAAAGTCAAATACATCAGAGGGGCCAAAAAAAACAAATTTGCTGCGAGCAGAGGGCCGGACTGGTTCAATGTGTTTAATCATTGCCTAGTCCGTCCTATTTCAGAACAGGTACTCCCATATTGGCCAGCGTTTCTGATGATTTTTATAGATTATTTCAGGGACCCACAGATTTTTGTGTACTTACTATGACTATCTGAAATCCGAAAACCCAGATTCTGAAAGAATACTGTCTACTTTCCACAGCAAACAGAATTTGTTGTCTAGGCTTGTAATCCCCAGTTGAGTGAGGGACAGTTTTACTGAAATCACAAAAAGCTGAGAAAAAAAGAGGCACAAAAAAGTGCATCTAGCTGTTTCAAACATTCTGAGAGCGCTGCTGCACTGCTGGCTCGATTTCATATGCGCTCAAGCTTAATCCCCAAACATATGTGAGTATAATAGACATCTGGGAACTATGAAAAATAGCGGAACCGCATTGACGTAAAGTGCGTCTAATTGGCAATGGCAACGGGCCCTGTAAAATTATATGCGGGCCGGATTGGGAGTTGGCCAGCGGGCCTTGACTTTGACACATGTGGTATCCATGAAGTCAGTGTTCATTTTATAACTTGCTCTTGTAAATGTTTTTTATACATTCAATTTGATGTGTAGCTTCTTGGACATATTGGTCTTCATGGTTGCTGTCTGTAAAATCTTGTAGTTTTTTTTTTTTTTTTTCAGAAATTTCCAGCTTGCGGTGTTGGAGGTGAGAAAGCTTGTCTCCATGAGCACCGTCACCCAACGAGTTGACAACCACCCCACCCAAACATGCTGATGCACACGTTACTGAGTAGTGACGGGCCAGTGAAACGTCACTTTCACACCTTGCAGGACCTTTCTCACGTAAGTTTTAGTTAATTGTCATTTTTGTGTGTACAGGGTTTCTGCGGGTTGGCATTAAAAACTTTTCGGTCAATTAAAGGACAACTAAGCACCAAATCAACTTTTTTGAGCTTATTACACTGCTAAATATGTTTTTCTTTTTCTTATAGGCTCTCTACAAGTCCTGGTAATTTTTTTTGGACATTTTAGTGCCAAAAATAGATAAAATTCATTTTAAGCCTAAAACCGTTGTGTAGCGGCCCTCTCTAAATTTTTGGCTTACACTACATTTGAATTCGTGCCGGTCCTCCCCATTGCTCTGCCAGCTGTGTAACGTCCGCCGCTCCTGCAGCTCGGTGTATAAAGCAGCCAAAGACTCGCACACGCCCCCGTTAGCGAGTTAGAGGGTGGAATAGCGGGCGAGCGTTTTACATCGAATTTTCCGGTTAGCAATTTATTAGCATAGCTTTAGATAGTTTTTATTTTTCAGTCGCCAGCGTTTCAGTGTAGTTACTTTATCAGTAGTTCAGTAGCCGATTTGTGAATGTCCGCGCGACAACATGTCCGGTCACAGGCGGCCAGGGAGAGGGCGAGGAAGGAGGAGGGAAGAACCGAGACGGGGTATTTGATCTACAGGACCCGCTGGCGTGAGCCCCGCCCTCACATCCCCGACCTCTCCGTCTCTAAATAATGCAACTCGAGCAGAGACCGCTTCACACCCACTCCCCCTCCCCGCGTCTCCCCACAAGCCTCTCGCCATGCCTCTTTCTCTGAGTTTTTTTTAATTTTGGGAGTGGAGTGGGTGGAGTATCGATACTGGAAGGGGTGTTTAGTAGCTCTTTAGTGAAATTTGTCAAAATCAAGGCCTTAAAATATTTACATTTGCATTAAAGTAGAGATTCAAAACTGGCATTAAATGGAAATGTATGGGAAATTATGACGTATGCGCGCGCCTGTAAAAACCCTTTAACACAAAAACATACTGCCCTTTTTAGCCCTCTTATTGCTTGTGTGTGTATCCATTCTAATGCTTGTAGTGACTTTCCTTTTTTCATCACTGCTTATGTGTCATTTTCTATACTTTAAAGGTGAAAATCGGGAACGAAGATGTCACTATCTCATCACATTGTTGGGGGAGACGGCAAAAACTTGTACCACCGCCAATGTATGGCTCGGGTGTACTGTGGGGTCTTTGATGTTGAAAGTTCTCCTCCAAGTCCAACCTGGAATGGAGGGGGTTCAGCAAAATAGGAATTCCTAATGCCGAGCGTCATCGGCAGGCTCTCCGACCCGCAGGAAAATTCAAGCTCTGCCAAGGTAAAATTATGCTTAGAGTAGGTTCTGTCTTTCCAGTTTTGATGGCATATGCCCAGGAGGGTAGGCTGAGCGGGGGGGGCTGGCTATGGGGCAGGAGGAAGAAGTGGGGACGGGATGATTTAAGCAGGCTGCTTTGAGGTGGGTAATCGGTGTTCAGTTCCACAGATGCTGTTGATGTAAAACAGTTTTCCCTTGCGGCCATAGACGCTGCTGTGAGAAAGTCATAAATAGTGGAATTTGCGAGCTAAGACCCAGGTGAAGCGCAAAGTTTGTAATTGATTTAAGTTTTGTACTTGCCAACCTTTTTTTTTTTGCAGGAAGTGAGTTTCAAGTTTGCACTAGATGTTGCAATGTTAAAATGTACCCTCTACCTCAACTTCCTCTGGATTTGTTTTGTATCTGATTTAAAGAAATAAAGTTGGCTTTTTTGATAGATGCCCATTAGTCTGTGTTAAATTGCCATACACATGTTTGCATATATATATATATTTAAATATTATATTTATAATGACTGTTTCTATTATTTAACCTATATTTCAAATACATTGTAAACATATATTAAACATATGAAAGGGGGGGGGGGAATTTTTTTTGTCACTTAGTTTACTGCTGAGTGGTGAATGTTTGAAAGTCTCTCGTTCAAATGAATGGGGCTGCGACCGGCTGGCGCATGCCCGAAGCGTATTTCCACATTTTTCTTGTGGGGGGACCTCTCAGCGGGCCAATTTGGATCGTTACAGTAGAGCACATTTTTATGGCCATTTGTTTAGAACGGCGGGATAGGGTCGTGACTCTGACCGTTAATATATTACGTCTAGCGAGACCAGCGAGACCAGAGAGCGAGACCAGAGAGCGAGACCAGAGAGCGAGACCAGAGAGCGAGACCAGAGAGCGAGACCAGAGAGCGAGACCAGAGAGCGAGACCAGAGAGCGAGACCAGAGAGCGAGACCAGAGAGCGAGACCAGAGAGCGAGACCAGAGAGCGAGACCAGAGAGCGAGACCAGAGAGCGAGACCAGAGAGCGAGACCAGAGAGCGAGACCAGAGAGCGAGACCAGAGAGCGAGACCAGAGAGCGAGACCAGAGAGCGAGACCAGAGAGCGAGACCAGAGAGCGAGACCAGAGAGCGAGACCAGAGAGCGAGACCAGAGAGCGAGACCAGAGAGCGAGACCAGAGAGCGAGACCAGAGAGCGAGACCAGAGAGCGAGACCAGAGAGCGAGACCAGAGAGCGAGACCAGAGAGCGAGACCAGAGAGCGAGACCAGAGAGCGAGACCAGAGAGAGACCAGAGAGAGAGACCAGAGCGAGACAAGAGCGAATGTGTTCACTTCAAACTTGTTTCACCATATTTTACTGTGTGTGTGTGTGTGTGTGTGTGTGTGTGTGTGTGTGTGTGTATATACAGAGCCTCTTCAGAGTCCCCCTTGGCAGTGACATCACAGCCAAGATGCAGGAGTTTGTGGAGGAGCAGACCGCCGTCACCATGGTAACGGAATCCAATTAGTTTAGTTTCTTTGACTGACACAGACCAGACCAAGACATAACTGCGGTTACTACAGTTACTATGGTTACAACAGTTACTACGGTTACTACAGTTACTATGGTTACTACAGTTACTACAGTTACTATGGTTACTACAGTTACTACAGTCACTACAGTTACTACAATTACTACGGTTACTGCAGTTACTATGGTTACTGCAGTTTCTACGGTTACTACAGTTACTACAGTTACTATGGTTACAGTTATTACAGTCACTGCAATTACTATGGTTAGTACGGGTACTATTGCTACTGCATTTACTATGGTTACTACAGTTATTTTGGTTACTGCAGTTACTATGGTTACTACAGTTTTTATTGTTTCTACAGTTACTATGGTTACTACAGTTTTTATCGTTTCTACAGTTACTATGGTTACTATGGTTACTACAATTACTAAGGTTACTACAGTCACTGCAGTTTAGGGGTGGGAACCTAATGGTGCGTTCAGACCAAACGCGATTTCTGCGGCCAAATCGCGTCTATCGCGCGGCTTGAGCCGCTTGTGACAAATTGTGGCAGCCGCTGTCACAGAGAAACTTGGCCGCGCGGCCAGGACACTAGAGGGCAGCCGCTGTCACAGAGCGTTGAGAGCGTCTAGGGGCGGGGCTTGTCTCTTTTGCCTGTAGCTTCCCAAAATGGATGTCAGCGAAGGAGTTGCTTTATCTGATAAATAAAGCCAGACACGTCGTCAAAGGGCGAATCGACGACGTGTCTGGATTCATCAGATAGTCCGTAGACGGTTGGAGTTTGGTGAGTTTCACCATTTGCTCCGGGAGCTGCGCTCGGATGAGGGTCGCTTTCAGCGGTACTTTCGTCTCTCCCTGGCCCAGTTTGACGACCTACTGACCCGCATTGGCGCTAGGATCTCCTACCAGGACACCAACTACAGGCACTCTATTCCAGCTGAAGAGCGCCTGTCCATCTGTCTGCGGTTAGTGTTTTTTTACCCCATTCAGAATTCATAACTACTTACAAAGTGTGTCATTTTTCAATCACAATCCACAATGTAATAGCTCAGAAAACAGTATTATGCAACAATATGGTGTCTATGATTACTGTCTATGATGTTTACTGTCTACTAGTTTAACGTATTTTATGCTACACAAGTTTTGTCACGTGATTGTTATGAATGTAATTGTGATAAATATGTTCATATCATTTTGTAATTGCAGGTTTCTTGCCACTGGGGACTCCTACAGGACCATTGCGGGGAGCTTCAGAGCGGGCATATCCACCGTCTCCATGCTCATCCCAGATGTGGTGGCAGCCATCTGGGACTGCCTCGTGGAGGAGTTCATGGCTGTGCCTGGAGCAGAGGAGTGGAGGTCCGATGGAACTTCCCTCTGTGCTGTGGGGCCATTGATGGGAAGCATGTGGCTGTGAAGGCACCCCCCAACTCTGGGTCCATGTTTTTTAATTATAAGGGGCACCATTCCCTTGTGCTCCTGGCTGTAGTGGATGCCCAGTACAGGTTCAGGGTGATTGATGTGGGAGGGTACGGCAGATCCAGCGATGGAGGCATCGTGTCCAACTCTGCCTTTGGTGAGGCTCTGCGCGAGGGCACACTCGACCTGCCTCCTGACCAGTGCATACCTGGAGCTGACCACAGAGGACCCCAGCCCCATGTGTTCGTGGCAGATGAGGCCTTTTCACTGCGCTGCAATTTAATGCGCCCTGCCCATCTCCAGCCATGAGGATGGCTGGAGATGGGCAGGTTCCTGCACCGAGGGGAGCTGCTGCCGGTGAAGAACCACTTCCAGGCGTGCAGCGGATGGCCGCCTGGAAGCCAGCAGTGGACATAAGGAAAGTGTTCATGGCCCACTTCAGTGAGGAGGGAGCACTGCCGTGGCAGCCCACAGAGTAGTCATGTCCACCACAAGACTGACCCACATCTGGCCATAGTCCAAACCCATATTGATTTGCACTATTCTATTCACCTGTATACCTTCTGTTTCTAGGTAATGACTGCCAGACTCCACTGCGACTCCACTCCAACTTCAGGTTAATCATATGCACATTCAAGCTTTTACGTAATTACAAGGTTGTTAAAACAGTAAAAGGTGAAATGAATAAAAAATACTGTCAACTACTGTATCGCTCTTTAAGTGTTTGTTATTCCATCTTCTATAAAACCCAGTCAGCTCTTATAAAAGTAAATGTACAAATATAGAATAGCATTTTCTGTCAATATTATATGAAAGGTAGTAATGGTTGGCTTGAAGTAGAACACATGAGGTTTGAAAAATATTTTCTTTATAAAAAAAGGAACAAACAATGAAAAATAAATGAAATGTACATATAAACAAATGAAAAGGAGCTTGCTTGGAGGAGGTGCGGTGGAAGAGGAAAGGGACACATGTCTGTTTCCTCCCCTGCAAAAGGTGTCACCTTAGGTAAAAAAAACTGTACTGGCCAATGGTTCCAAATTAAGCAGAACGGTGCTGCTTTCATATAAAAGTTGGTACATTTTGAATTTCACAAATTCTTTTGACTCTGGTGCCACCCTTTGCAGGAGAGGAAAGAGAGAGAGCAGGAACTGATGTTCTTCTGAGTAGTCGGGCGGTCCGGCTGCTTTGGTCCGTAGAGTCTCCAGCAGCTCCCGCTCCCACTCTGAAGGCCCACCAAGGAAGAGGGCTCGGAAGAGGCCCACGTCCGTAGAGCCGCCAACAAAGAACACAGGGCAATCACAGTGTTAAAAAGTGGAACATGTATTTCAAAAAAGCAAAATGAAGAGAGCAAATAATATCTGTATTAAAGCCAGAGTGTGTAGACATAGTTAAACACATGTAAAACACTTTTAAGTTGTGTGTGTGTTACAATTAACTTGAACATTGCAGTTATCAATGAAATTACTCACACAAGCACAAATTTCGACAGTTACAAACTAATATCTCTGAAGTGTATTTCGCAATGAAATTTGAAATTGGCTGTAAAAAAAGTAATACTCTATTGTCTGCATTAAACAGGATAGCTGCCATCTTGTGGCAACCATTGCATGTATTTGTTCAGTACTTTTATAGCATAAGGTATTTCAGTAGTATGTTTTTATCAAAGAAAGAGGGAAGATGTGTTGTATCAGACCAAAGCTTCTTTCCACCTGTAGTGCCTTGACATCTTGTCGTTTCTCTGTAAATTTGTCGTCTACACTGATGTAACAGCCCTTGGGTAATTTTGGCATATTATGCAGTAACATTTTGTTTATATGAACAGTCCTGTAATAAGAATAAAAATAAAACAATGATTAAAAAAAGCCACACCTGTAGGTGCAGAAGCAGGGGAAGGTCCAGCCCTCACAGAAGAAGAACCGGCTGAGGAAGCAGCAGCAGCAGCAGGCAGCTCAGGCCAAGATGTCTCACCTTGTGTGGTGGTGGCAGTATCTGCGCCAGAAGAAAACAAGAAATACAATTATTTCATATCATGTGTACATTGCGCTTATGACATTTATATGTACATAATAATGTACATTATTATGTACATTTAAATGATTTGTTCATATAAAAGGGAAAAGTGAAATTTAACACAACACATGATCAAGATCTATCCTGGTTTGAAAATAGCCAATGCCTATTTTCACCTGGCCATGATGTTAAGAAAGCATTAAAAGAAATGCATACACAGAAAGCAATATAAATGTAAAAGTCAGCAAAATGTGGGTAATAGAAAGGAAAGAAATGTATTTTTTCCAACTGTTCGAGGTCTCCGTTTGCTGCATGACACCGACCTTCAGCACCTCATATGTGTCCCTCAGATTCTTCCACCGCTTTTTGCAAACTTCCACTGAATAAACACATCAACTCGTAAGCAGGAAAGTAGTAGTTTTTTTCGCGGGGAAATATTTACTGTGAAAAGTTAAAATAACTTACCCGAGACACCAACCACCTCGCTAACCCTCCTCCAAGCAAGCTCCTTTTTATTTCGGTCCCGGTAGCTGTGGTCCGCAGTGTTATATAGCTCAGAATGAGCACCGACCTGAGCAATTGACGTGTCCTCCATAGCTGTCATCTACCAGTGTTTTTCCGGTAGTGAAATGCGTCACTACGTCACTGGAGGAGAAAGCTCCTGATTGGTCGGCACACGCGAATTCTCCCAAAAAGTTCAACATTGTTCAACTCTAGCGGCGGCCGCGTTGGAGGCACGAATCGCGCGAAACGCGCGTCAAAACGCTTGACATCTCAAAACACGCCGCGCGAATCGCGCGAAACGCTCGAATTCGCGCCGCTCTGGCCGCGCGAATCGCGCCGCGTGATCTCTCGCCGCTCCTTGGCGCGCGTCCCCCATGTTGTGTCAATGTAGACCCGCCGCTTTGGCCGCAGAAATCGCGTTTGGTCTGAACGCACCATAAGTGTGCGTCGGTTGTTTAGGGTGTTATGTATTATTTTGTCACAGTAGTCTGGATAAATGCCTGGCCGTGGTGTAGCGGTTGCGTAATGAGACTTCAGTCCCAACGACGCAGGTTCAAATCCCCGTCGGAAAACTTTTGACTTTTTACTTTTTAGCGAACAATTTTTCTGTTTGGTTAAAAACGAATAAACACTCAACATAAGATTATGTAGTGGCTAATAATAAAACTTGTGAACCCATGCATTTGCATACAATCTCAAGTGCTCACCCCTTATTTGCAAACTTGAGATTGTTAGCACAACAAATGCATACATTCACAAGTTTTATTATTAGCCACTACGTAATCCTATGTTGAGTGTTTATTAGTCTTTAACCAAACAGAAAAAAATTGTTCGTTAAAAATCAAAACAAATATGTAAAGATAATAATACACACACGTGGGCTCGAACTCACGTAACCAAGGCTGCACACATTTGCTTAACCACTACACTACCGTCAGGTACACTGAGATCGCTTCACAGCCTATATATTGTATTGCTAGATCAAGACGTACTGCGTCGGTCAGCCGATGACCTGTTTTCGACGTCTAAGGGAGGTCGGGATTGAACGTCATATCCACGTATATGGGAGGTCATTGTTTTACGTCCAGATGCGCACCTTGCACAGACGTCGTTTGGACGTAAATAAAAGGTCACGACCGACCGACGCGATATTGACGTGATCTGGAGGTTGAGTGGACGTCGGATGTTTAGTGGGTATGACATCAGAGCCATTTTCTGCAACTTAAAACAAACAATGTATTTTTAATTTTTTGTTGAAATGTTGCCTTAGCATGGTTTGTTTGTAGCCGCTAATTTTGAACCAAGTTATTTTTGGGGCAGTGAGATTTCACAGTAGAAACATCAGTGCTGCGTAATTATGCCTTTGTTTTTCAGATTCCGGCAGTTGTGTCTGACTAGAATTACAGAAAGAGTTGGGCTGAAGCAATTTTCTCACTTGAGCTGTAGATTCACAAAAGTCAAGACACTGGGGAATTTCTTGTTGGAGGTCAGACATGTCTTGGCCTAATATTGACTCCTGAAAGTGTAATTGCAAAGGTGAGCCTTTGTTTGAATTGGTTATTATTCTGTTATGAAATGCATTGCATTTTTAACAAGGAGCCATGGTTTTAGTTGATCAAATGCAGTGTGAAATATTCATCAGTAAGATGGTGCCAGGTTTAAAATGATGTGATCAAACGGGTGTTGTTGGATGCAGAGTGCACGCAGCTGTTGCTTTGTTCGCAACGACAAAAATCTGATCTCTCAAGGGGAGTCCAAATGGAAGACGAGTATCCAGAGATCTCGCAGGCTTAAGCACAGAAAGTGAGGGGCACTTGGAAAAGTATATTGAGGGAAAAAAATCTTTTCAGGGAAAGTCATTACTTACTTCGGCACTAGGCCTTCATCAAACATTTCTAACTGGATGAGGCACCCAAGGGTGTCAAGCCTCCACTACACATGCACTGTACAAAACCATGATGCCCCAAGATCCTCTACTGCACGGTGGAAAATTAAATTATTCTGACGGCGCATTCTACCCTTGTGCATCTGGTCGAAGTGTGTGGGACAATTGTGCATGTAATCAGCCATTAGACTAATGGCCATGCTGACATACGTGGTGTAGGGTTTGAACATGTGTGGGGGAGCCAGGTCCCCTGTGAAAACCCTGTCAACGAGCCACTCCTGTTTCACCGCTCAGGTGCTCTGGGCTCTGTGTGCTTCCACGTGTTCCAGAGGTCACACCCATTATCTGCACTGCACCCCTCTCCATCTGCACTTACTATCGGCTTATCCTGTCTTCATTTCCCATTGTAGTGTGCCACTAAATGGATCAAATAATTAAAAACATATACTTATCTGATTCAAATGTATTCAAAATGAGATTATTTTACAAAACTCTTGAATATTCTTGACAATTTAATTTACTCTGGAAACTTGGAAGTATATTTTCTTGCACAAAGATGCTACAACAGTTAGAAGTTGGAGTGTATCATTTAATTGCAGTGCATTTATATTTAAATATTGAGGATATCTGTTAATTCTCATTGATTCATAAATATAGTCATGAATGAATGTAAAACTGCTACAGCCACGATCAGGCACAACTGCACAAACAAACTGACCAAAAATTCTAACAAGGATCATTTGCAGAACACACACCGAACATGTTTTCTGCAGCTCAAATGCTTGAATTAAAAAAGTCTGAGATTGTTTACCTGGCAGCACACTTGCATTTTCATATTGAATCAAACATGCAGTGCTGGAGCCCATTCAAAAGTGCACCGTGGCTTCTCTGAGCAGGACAGTGGAATATTGAACTGAGAGAATGTGCTTTTTTAATGGCGAACCAGCGTAGTGTAGCAGTCTGACTTGATAACATTGTTCTTCACACAAAAGGACTGTGCACGCTCCGGAGTTTGTAATCCAACACAATCATTCTATAGTGATTTGAAGGAGGACTGGAGTGAGATATGTTTATTACAAAATGATGCCATCGTCTTGATTGTATCGGTTCATTCAGCAAAAAGAGTGAGAGTGGGAAGTGAGCGGCCAAGCTTATCACTGATTTTAAATATCATCGAGTGACAAGGCTCGGACCGAATTATGGCGCCTGTGCATTAGTGCGTAAAGTGTCGGAATGAAAAATTAGTAGTTCGTCGGCTGATGGATGACAAAAGCACAAAGCTCTTTAGTTCAGACATAAATAGGTGACACAGGCTGCACATGCCCAATCCATCGAGGCCTGCTGACGGCTTCCAGCAGAGGAAGAGGCGTGTCGCTGTAACTCACAGGCCCGTGGATGTCATTAGAACTAAACCACTTAAAGAATCACTGTGTTGAATGGCACGAGCCCTCAACAAGTCCTCAACGATACAAAATTCAAGATGAAACACTTTAGAACAGTGAAATGTACATTAGAACTACTTTGTGATTGTGTAAGTTTTTGTTTCATGATAAATCCATCATAATCTTTGGTTTCTAGCAATCTGAAACCGCCAGATCTCAGCAGCTAAGCAGTGTGGGACCTGCTGAAAACTGTGAGAGACCTCTGGGAACACCGTGGTGCCTCAGAAACTTCCATGCGTTTGAATTATTGTTGGTGCAAAGATAGAATACCGTGGAAAATGAGTAGCCTCTATTCTGTCAGTCTGCCCCTTGGTAGTGACGTCAACATTAGCTTACCACTACAGTGTACAACATGAATGAACAATTTCATGTAGCGTCTGGGAGAGTCCAAAAAAGCAATGAAGGATAGTCTGCATCCTTTATTTGTGAATAATTTTCAAAACCATCCATCCATTTTCTACCCCTTAATCCATTTCTGGGTCGGGAGGTATTGTTTATTTTTTTTCAAAACCACTTTTAAAAATAATTTTAAATTCACAGCCCCGCCTGATGAGCTCCCCCATATGAGCGATGGCAATGACATCACGTCCACAGCGGTAGGGTCACGGTAGGCAGTATACACAAAACAGCATGTCTCTCTCTCTCTCTCTCATGTCGACATTTTTCAGGTTACTCTTAAATACTAAGATGAAAGGAAGACTGGTTGTGAGTAAAAAAGGGCATTTTAAACATTAACTTGACTCTCCAGCGTCATTGATTAAACTGGCAGCCACAACTGTACACCACGTAGTATTTGGACTATTTGGTGTCAGGAAATAACTGAATACATCCTAACACAAAAGGAAGAATGACCAACATCTCATTAGCTGGTAAAGCCTGAATGGGCTTCATACTGAATAAGTATGTTAGTCTTGTGTGTGCACCCCATTCTCACACACAAACAAATCTGATCTCTAGCTAATTAATATTATGCATAATAAACACAAGTAGTTATGATATACATTACAAAATGCCTTTTTTATTCTGCTTTCCTCTCCACTCTAGACTCACTGGTCAGAATGTGTGCTGCCTTGATTGCCAATGAACAGAACAAAGGATTTTCAACCCTAAAGTGTTGACTGGCGGGAGTGCATCAGGCAGTTCCAGACCACAGTGCAACCTGTAAGTACCGCTGCATGGCTTGAATCAGCTCTTGTTCTCCTTACTTCATAGCTTTAGGAAGTTTAGCTTGGAAATACAAATTCTGTGTGCTCTGGTGTCAAGGGAAGGGGCAGGAGATTGCCATATGTGTCCATTCAAGGATGATGTCTGTGACACTCTCATCCTATGAAAAAAAATAAAAAAACAGCATCATTATTGTTCATAAACCGAGTCAGACCATGAGGCTTCACAAGCGCCCAAAATCCCAGAAGTAAAAAACTACAGAGGTTGCTCGAATAGGAAGATATACATACGTAACTATGGACACTGTACTATATTTGTACAGTAGGAGACCCTCAGACCATTGAAAAATGGACATGTAAACTTGAACAGAACTTATTGTAATGTTCCACAACACATAATAGATTATATTTTTTTACTGATGATCTAAAATGCAATTAGGATGTAAAATCATCCAACTCAAATGTGGCATAGTCTATTAGAAACATGAATAATGAGAATAAAGGCATTAAAGTGCATCTCATCCTTGATAAGCCTCCAGAAGTTTATCAGTCCATGTGTGATTTCAATTAAAAGGAGTTACGTGTGATGCATGGTTAACTGCCTCAGAGGGAACCTGTCACCACAGACCAGGATGGCAGACTGCCCATACGATACAAGTGCACAGGGAGATGGGGGACTGTGCCGCATGAATCGTTGGCCATGGCCCCCGATTTGCTTGCACATGATCTGCGTTATTGCATTAGCACTTCGCCAATCACATAATGAACTCTCCGCCAGGCGAGACAAAGTGCAGACAGACCCCTGCAGCGAGGCAACCAAAAGGAGGAGATGGGGAAAACGTGATCAGAACAAGGATTAACATTGAAGTGAGCTGGCCGCAGAGCCGTCTTTTGCCAGAGCGAGATAGGAAGATTCAGGGAGCTTAACGTTGTCAAATGTTTTCTTCAGCCATGGCCGAGAGTGCTGCCAAACAGATTAGCCTGTTTACTACAGGTTCTCATTTAGGAGATAAATCTTTATATGTTGGATTTGTCATAAGGGAAGGCTGGTGAAGAGGTAGAGCACGTGGCAGCGTCAAAGTCTCTCAACATAGATATGGGAAGATAGAGAGGCTCTGAGTCCAGGCTCTGAGTCCAAACGGAAATAGCTCTTCTTATTATGCTCTGGAGTTGTCTGAATAAATGACAGCTGTAAGCAGATGATGACCAATACGCTTTGCTATATTCCACTATGAGCTGTGGATGGTTGCCGTACATTTAAAAAAACATTTTTTTAAACTTTTATTTAACCAGGAAAAATCCCATTGAGATTAAGAACCCCTTTTTCAAGGGAGTCCTGGCTCCCTTGAAAAAGAGTTACACCTGTACATGAGAGACGCCCTGCTCACACTTTTCTTCTTTATTATCTTAACTGTTACACCAGTGAGCACTTTCTAGAGGGCTGCTTTATTACTGTATATAAAGCAGTGACACAAATGGCTTCAAAGTTGTAGGTCCTGTGCTCAAGTCCTGGGCCTGTTCTCTCTATGTCTGAGTTTCCTCTGGGGGCTCTCCACTGACCCTACCACTATAACCATGTACAGTAGAACTGGTTGGTAATGGTTGGAAAGTCTAGTTAAACAGCAATTACAACTAGGTTTTGGTTCCTGAAATATAATGATAATGTTGTACTACACACACACACATACACTATAGAAACTGAAAGAGCAAAGCAAAGAGCGTGAATCAATCAAATTGTATTTATAAAGCGCTTTTTATACAACCCAATAGACCCACCCCAAACCACATGAAAAGAGTGGGTGCGGGTGTTTCCAGCTGAAGAAACGTCATCCAAGGAGCCATCTGCACCAGGAGCAGAGAGCCGCCTGCAGCCAAAGGGGACGATACAGGACCCAGAGGAGAGAGAAGGAGTGAGCAACTAAATACATGTAACAAAATAAACACATATATATATTTGTAATTAAACCCCTTTTGCCCATTTAGCACATGCCCACTAACTTCCTGACTCATTCATGGAAGGACCAGTTTTGTTTCCCAACGAAAATAACACTTCCATAAATGCTTGTCTCTGTCTAAGAGTGGCTTGATTTTCTTCTAGTTTGTTGTCCTGAGCTTCTTGGGAATGCAATGATCACCCACAGTCACAGCAGATCCCAGACAATCCATGAACTATTGCGTTAGATTAAATTATGGTGTTGCCACAGAGCACATTTTCCTGGATTAAAATGAATAGCAGATGAAACAAGAATAGTGCTCGGGCTGCCACCACTTGTATTCTTTTACACAACACATTCCTCGCACTTTTGTTTTTTTACCACTAATGCCTCTACTGTCTTCTACACTCCCACAGCTTGGCTCCCTTCAGTGTTTCTCAGTCAAACTTGTTAAAAAACATGCCAAGCAATCCTCACCATTTCCAATTAATGATGGCGCTCTTGGCAGTGAAGGAGTAAATGATTACCAAGAGTCTAGTTTAATATCCCTAGATGAAGTGCACTCCAGTTCCCTCTGCTCTCTTCTCAGCTGATTACCACCACAACATATAGACGACCTACTTTTGGACTAATGAGAGGTCAGTGCTGGTAGTATCTGGGGACTGAGCTATCTATGCTGCTGCTCAGTCCTTTAGCCTTTATTGACCTGAAGGGATCATACAGGTATTGGCTGTGGTGTCAACCCAAAAACTTTTGGCCGTACAAGGAGAGAGGAGTGTAGGGCACTTTTTAATGGAACCTATGGGAACTGTATGTGTGTAGGCTGTTGTTTAAACAGGGTGAAGAATACATCATGACTAAACATGGACATATGTTTACTGCAGGATATTTAAATCTCTCCCGGTGCCCAGAGTCAGAACTAAAACATGGTTTGTTTGAATTTACACTGTGGCTATTTATGATTTTAATCCCATGTGTGATTTTCATTAAGGTATTTAATATTTATTGTTCATGTTTGTTTTAATTCTCAGTGGGACTACAATTATATTGATTTAGGTTTATGTATATTTTAATTGTTAAGATTTATGCTTGATGTGATATGGGTGTGTTGCCTAGTGTAGGAAAGGCTCTACAAATTGATTGGTTGATTGTGTTTGTGTTATTTTTTCACATGTATCATGTTATTTCAAGATAATCTCATGTTCGTACAAAATACAGATGTTATTTCATGGTATATATTTATTATGGAACAAAAAAAATGCAGAAGAAGAAGCTACAGATGCTAAACCAGTGGTGATGATCCAGGACACTCTAACATTCAACAACTATGAACTATCAGGTCTCTGCACTGGCTTCCTGTGGCTCAGAGAATAGACTTTAAAGCAGCTTTACTTGTGTACAAGTCTCTCCATGGCCTCGCACCAGGGTACATCCGCGACATGTTGGTGCCATATGAACCAACTCGGGCTCTGAGGAGCACAGGGACTGGACTTCTGTTAGTGCCAAGAGTCGGAACTAGACATGGGGAGGCTGCGTTTCAGATTCATGCAGCTAGAGTCTGGAACCGTCTTCCCGAGAATGTGAGACAGGCGTCTACTCTAGCAGTTTTTAAAACTGAACTGAAAACAGTTCTTTTTAGCTGTGCATACAAGTGAATGATTTTATATTTGTTTTTATCTTTAATCTTTTTAATGCGCTATGACTATTTACATGGGTTAAAGTTGAAAAAATTCCTGAGCCTGAACCATCTATATGAATCATAGAATGATCACTAATAAGCGTTTTTTATAAGCGGCCAGGGGTTAAAGCAAAAAAAAAAGATTTGACTGAAAATTTTCTCATGGAAATATAATGAATTACAGATCAAACGAATTCTTCAAAGATATACATTTAAACTGGTGTATTTTGATATGAAATTACAACCAGTGGATCAAGCAACTTGTCAACTCTTTGACAGAATATTAGTGAGAGTAGTTCATCTGCATCATTGGCTTTACTTGAGGCGAGATGAGGCGTTGTCCTTTGGCTCTGTCCTCGTCAAAATATCGCAAAAGGACATTCAAAATTCTGTCCACATTTGTTTGTGGACACTAAATGTTTAAGAAAAAGGTTTCCCTATCAACTTGGTGCTAGTGCACAGCGCAGTTTTATCAACTGCAAATGATTAATGATAATTCAATCTACCAGCGGTAGTGATGGTTCTGAACGACAGGTTATTTTCTGCGATAAAGCCACAGACTCTTAGTTTTAGGTCACAGACACAGTCCACCAGAGCAAGCCTAGTCTCAGTTGTCGCTGAATCTGATGCACCAGGTAAAGAAGTGTGGGAAAGTGCACGGACAGCTGCCAAGTGCGCAGTTTTGAGCTGGTGGTGAATCCAAAGCTGTTTTCTCATTACTCCCATATAAAAAAATAATAATAGCGAAGTACGAACAAGCACCGGACACCTTCATCTTTTTGCACCAGGAAGCAACAGAATCCCATCGTCTCCACCTCATCCAGCCATGCCCACCTCCATTTATTTTTCACTGTTATCAACAGCAACTTATACAGCTCCTTCTTCCATAAACAACGATCCATGATTGTGATTGTGCGTGCATGCTAGGCTAGCTTTGATGAATGAATATAAGACCTGCTAACACACACCTTTCTTCAGCGAGTTTCTTCCGTTCGCTCTCGTTGATTGGCTCTTTTTATCACGCAGTTTTGCATGGGGATCGCCACCAAGATATTATCAAAAGCTCACCAAGACATGCTTGTCCCCATTCCCAGTCACAGCAAAGTACATATTGTACATTCCGTTAAATAAAAAAGCATTGCGTTTGGTAAACGTTAATTATGTCCTACCTTTCCTCTGATAACGCGCCTAGCTTACCGGTCCGCGGGCTGCTGGCTGTTATTGCTCCGTTCGGGATTACATTTTCCTTGTCCTCTTCTCCTTTTCAAAAGCTCCGTGCACTTTTCAGAAACTTTCACCTCCGTGTTACCATCGCTAACTTGGCTACGTCCCATTGCCTTGAATCATTTACGGAGCGCTCATGTAGCTAGCCACGGCACGTTCAAGGCCCACTCGTGATTATATTACTTTTTATTTCTATATACATATAAATACAATTATATTCAAATTATTAATATATATCTAGATATATACAACAGATTCACACGTATTACTATATATTTTGTTATAATTAACCATTTCATTGTGTGTATTATATTATTATTATATATTTTGTTTTTTTTTTCAGACCAATTTCATTTGACGGAAATCCGTCACTTAGACGGAACTCTTTAATCCCTGCGCTATACACATGCAATCCTTTCATACAATTGGTAGAACACACTTGAACCTTTTTCAAATGACAGCAATCATTATTTATTTATATATATATTTAAAAAAAAAAAAAAAAAAAAAAAAAGTGATGTTTTTTTTTTTTTTTTTCTCACGCCGGATTTCCGGCACGGTGCCGGAAAACTTTAAGCCCTGTATTTATGATTGTAATCCCTTGTGTGATTTTAATGTTTTACGGTTTTTAACTACTTGTGTGATTTTATATATCTTGTGCTCTTAATCTGTCTTTTTATGTTTACTTAAAGGACAACTCACCCTCAAATCCACTTTTTTTTGCTGATAAACTGTATAAATGAGTGTCCAATAGTGTTGTCTACATATCCTGGTCATATTTTTGTCACTTTGGTGCAAATTAGTTGAAAGTTAAACTTTCTGCCTAAAACCGTCTGTGAGGCGCCATCTGCTGGCGACCTGTATTAGTAGTAATCTTTATTTATTTATAAAGATTACTACATTTGAATTTTGAATCTGGCGCCAACACTGGCGCGGCAGCAAGACCTGACGTCTGAAGCAAGACCTGACGTCATCAGCCCCCCGCCCAGAGCTATGTAAACGGCCCAGTCTCGTTCACGCCCCATTTAGTCCTCCAGGCTACGCCCATTTAGAGGAAGATTTCAACAGGAAATGTGAGTGACGTTAAATTCTAATGTTTGATGATTTATGCATGATGTTATATGGGTTGTGAGGCGCTTTGCGTTGCCTTGTGTAGGAAAGGCGCTCTACAAATAAACGTTGATTGATTGATGAACATTTATCAACATTCATGAACATTGGTCTCTCCCTATGGACCAATACATATGTGTTCTATATTATTTGTGTTTGAACTGTTTGATTCTCTGATCTGTGTTGGCGATTTCCACAGTTTTATCAAGTCCTTGTGGTTTAGGGCTGTACAAAAATAAATTGAATTGAATTGAATTAAATTAAATTAAGATAAATTAAATCAAATGGAATTGAATTCGGGCGTTCTGCTCTCCCAAAATTCCATCCGATGGGCGGGGGAGCGACTGAATTTTGCGTTGCATTATGGGTAACACTTGCCTTCGCAACTTCCGGTTCTCTCTGCCCGGCGCATTTTCTCTAAATGGTTGAGTGTTTTCGTCATTTTCTGTATGCAAATACATTCCCGTCTCTAACTAGTGGCATATCGCGCAAATCATCCGTCCAATTCACATTCTTCCCTCTTAGCTGAACTTAATTCTCATTGTTACCATCTGTCACTCGCACACACAGCCGTTTTCGTTCACTCTGCTCGCTGTCATCTTCTTCTAAATCTTCATAAACACCATCCGCTCGTTGAACTAGCAACAAAAATTCCTCCTTTCGTTTTCCCACACTGCAAATACCCTTTCGCTTCAACCTTTCACGCAATTCAGGCACTGTCAATCGTTTGTTGTTTTCGTGAGCCATATTCGCCATTGTATGAAATCAACCGGAAGTGAACTGGGCAACAAACGGTGTCATTTTTTGATCACAGCGCCGCTCAGTGGATGAAATTTTGGGAGAGCAGAACGCCCGAATTGAGTTGAATCCTACTAAAACCTCCAGTGTCAGGTTATAGTAGTTGTTGCTGCAGGATATTTCCTGATTGGTAAAAAACCAGTAGGAAGTGTTTGCAGTGAAATTGTTGCCTGGTCCTCCTCTCTAAAGGGGCAGAGTGTGGATAATGATATTGACAGAACTGCATTGACATGTGGATTGTGATGATGATGAGCAGTGAGCCCAGCTGAATGCTCATCTCAGAATATGGAACCAACATTTCATCAAGCGACATAGGAGAAATATCTCAGTGGACGGCTTTCCAAGACATCCCATTGGCCACCTGGCTATGTTGTTCAGATCAATACTGTTTGAGTGTATCGCAGCTGTAGTCAGTGACCCTGGAGAATGGCTGCCATATGTCTAGTAAACACAGAAAACATCAGAGTTATTTAATAAGTCAGTGAAACAGTAATATTTGAAGTGGGACGTGCACTCATCAGACTCTGTGCTCAAATTCAGTATGTTTTAGTTTCAAGTGAGCTCACAGTGCAAATCTCAGAATTACCATAGGTCTTGACATGGAATAGCAGGGAGTTGTCATAGAAGATCATGAATATTCAGGCTTGTGACCCAGTTTGATATGCGAGAGCAGGACAGTGGGGTGCAGGGTAAGATCTACCTCCGCTCGAATGTGCCACTACAATACAACAGTCGCATAGGAGTTACTGTGTGCGAGCAACTCACTCAACTGTTGAGTTAGCGTCTGCTCTACTTTAATGTCTCATAGCTTTTGTCTGTTCTACGTGAATAGTGAGAGTTTCTCATTTTGTCTCTCAGTGAGGGTATATAGTACAAGAATAATGTTCAGGTCATGTGCTCCATTTTTCCAAATATTCTCACTAGCACAAAGAGAGACAGTGTGAACACCCTTCCCCTGAATCATGGAGTTACACAGTGAAGTACACAAATGAAAAGTGTTTCATTCTTCCCAGACCATAAGTTAATAAAAAATCCACTCTGTTGGCACCAGACAGTCTGACACAAACTCAAATTGATTCATAATTGGGTTTGTATAGATTTTATCCAGCTTTTGCTGGTTACATTAGGGCTTGACTAGTCTCGATTTGCAGTGGAGTGTACAGCAAATGCAGCCCTGTTCCAGCCGCAGTGTGCACTGTGCATCGCAACAGCTTTCAAGTAATAATACTCTTTGAAGGACAATTTGGATCCCCATCCATGTGCTCTGCCAGAAGATGCATTATGGGTCAACTTTTCTCAGGAAAAAGCCAGGAAAAGAATTGGATTCTGTATTTGCATATAAATAATTTAAAAAGGATTCTGCTGCTTTTTCAATTGATTCGTTTATATAAAAAAATGAAATGCCATTCATATAACCAACATAGAAAGAGGTGCGCGACTCCAAGACAAGGTGGATTTTCTTGCACAGGTGGAGGAGGTATTTTAACTCGTCGGTATAGCCCTTACAAACCCATGGCCATCTTTGTGTCTTGACCAATTCAGACAGCCAAGTGAAACTGGCTTTTTAATAACAGTTACAGACATCAGCTACAGACATCGACAGATTGAGAATGATACATGAAAACACCCAAGTGATGTTTTTGGTGAATTTACCAAGTGCATTACACGAAGTATAAGTGACTCTTGTGACGACACTACTCATCCATTGGTCTGCTCTGTTTACAACCAAAAAGCTGTGTTTGGATTTATGGCCAATCTGCAGCAGGCATGAACGTGTCCTTAGGGAGAGCATAAAACACTGAAGAAAAAAGACCACACACACATTTGTCTTTTACAGCTCTGAGCACTGATAATGATGTTTGATTTTCCATTATGTTCAAATAAAAGGTGAGAGGAGGCTGGGCACACGGATAGCCGGACCCCATTGTTGTAAAGCCGGAGATATAACTTTTGCTATTTATTGTGGTATGATTAGACGCACGAAAAGATACTTAAGATATGCATGGGGCCTTCGGGTGCTCATTAAGTACACCAAAGGAACAATATTATCATGTTGTGAATCCTATCTATATGCACTGCTGTTGTTCTGCTTATGAGGAAGGACCTTAGGCAGCACAAAGCAGCTCTATGGTTGTAAAAAGCCAGTCAGCAGCCATAATTTACCCACCCTTTGTGTAATGTACTTTTTTCTAGAATGGTGTGCATGTTTAAATAACGCCTCTACAGGACGTCGCTTCGTTATGAGACTGAAAGATTGCCATTTCATTGAGTAGATTTCCACACACGCTGTATTTATTGGCTGTCCCTGGCAATGCACGGTAACGTTAACAAACACACAAATATCATGTGGTGCATGTGCTCATTAGTTATGGCTCTTTGGAGAATAAGCTATACTAAATGTAAATTCTATCAATAAGTAATATGTTGGTTAAAGATGTAGGAAACTGGGCTTTAAACTTGAGAAATGCATAAGCAGATGAATGTTGACTTCATGGGAATGGTTAAACATCCCTTATTTACAGCATGGCTCTGAATGCAGCCCGCTGTTGTATCAATACTGCATGTGCAGCTATATTCATGTTTACATAAGAGCTGAGATTTTGGACAGATAATCCTTAATAATAATGGGAAGTGATTAAGCATGATCATTGTTCAATATTATTAAGGCTTATAGTAAAGTATGCATCAAAAGGTTCAAGGTAAAACAACAGCAATTTGAAGAGTGTTACAAAAAGTGTGAAAAAGCTTTTAACTCATTTGAGTTCTATCCTATAGTACAGCCATTCCCAAACTCAGTAACACCGAGGCCCCCTTAAAAATCTGACGGGTCTGCGTGGCCCCCCAAAATAATAACCAAGAAGACAACATTAAGAATAGGCTCTTCTGGTTATTTTATTTTGGGGAAATAGCCTCTGCTACAAACATTGTAATACAAACATGATTACAGTGGATTATTGATGTCAAATAATGAACACAAATATTTTAATATTACAAACAAAACATTATAAATTTAACATTAAATAATTATATTATTTTTTTTATGACCTCCCGCGGCCCCCCTGCAGTACCCTCGCGGCCCACCAGGGGGCCGCGGACCCCACTTTGGGAGACACTGCTATAGTACAACAATTTAATTCTTATTAGAAGTAAAATTTTCACAGAAAAAATCAATAGGTATTTATAAATTATACAAACTCATCTCACCTCAGTTGGGCTTACTATTTGTAAATTATGAAAACAATTAGATCTTGTAACCAGAAAATTATACATCTGTCAGACAATTAGATCAAAGATACTTTCTTTATCCATTGACAAATCAAAGAAACATTATCATATTTATGCCTATCTTCAGTTTTCTTTTTTGTTCTCTGAATAATTGTAGTATTTAATTACCACTAGCAAAATTGCTCTTTTATTTTGATTGCGATCAGTTGTGCAGACTTGTCTTGTTCACGAGTGAGGGAAGAATGGGGCGTGAGATTGACAGGCGGATCGGTGCAGCGTGCGCAGTGATGCGGTCGCTGTATCGGACCGTTGTGGTGAAGAGGGAGCTGAGCCGAAAGGCAAAGCTCTCGATTTACCGGTCAATCTTCGTTCCCTCCCTCACCTATGGTCATGAGGTTTGGGTAAAGACCGAAAGATCGAGATCGCGGATACAAACGGTCGAAATCAGCTTCCTCCGCAGAGTGGCTGGGCGCTCCCAGAGATGAGGTGAGGAGCTTGGTCACACGGGAGGAGCTCGGAGTAGAGGTGACGTGCTTCTCCACGTCGAGAGGAACCAGCTGAGGTGGCTCGGGCATCTGTTCCGGATGCCTCCTGGACGCCTCCCTGGGGAGGTGTTCCGGGCACGTCCCACCGGGAGGAGGACCCGGGGAAGACCCAGGACACGCTGGAGAGACAATGTCTCTCAGCTGGCTTGGGAACGCCTTGGGGTCCCCCCAGACGAGCTAGAGGAAGTGTGTGTGGATGGGGAAGTCTGGGCGTCTCTGCTTAGACTAGTGCCCCCGCGACCCGGCAACAGATGAAGCGGAAGAAAATGGATGGATGGATGGACAGCAGCTAGTTGAAAATTATATTGCACAGTTCCACAGTTGACAATTAATTTGCAATGCCTCTAACACCTATGGGGGAGAGGATTTGAAGATTTCATTTGGCTTGTATACATATCTTCTACATTCGTAATTACTCTAGTAACCTGGCACTCGTTGAATAAACCGTTGTATTAAATTGAACAGTGCACATATAACACTTCAGGGAACAGCTCAAATTCCATTCTATATATAGCCCTCACTATCTGTCAAGAAATCTGACTCAGGTCAGCAGCTCAATCTCCCTCAGTCTGACTTTATATTTATACATCCAGTTTCCTGTTAACACACCAGGGCTGCAGCATGGGTTGAATATTATCTCAGTGAGTACAGTAGACTGTGCACTTAAATGTGAAATACAGTGGCTTGAAAAATGATTCATACCTCCTGAATCTTTCCACATTCTGTAATGTTACAACCACATGAAATCAAAATGATACATGACTTTATTTTATTCTTGTGTTAAAAAATACAGACGTAACTCCTTTCACACCCTTTCACATCAGATGGAGAGAGTCTTTGGATCTTGCCACAGTTTTTGACATGGCTATCCTAATAGAATATAATGTTTCATTTCAAAGTCTCAAATCTTTTACAAACTTTTCTTCAAGATTGTATTTTACATAATCCACCTTCTCAGCACTGCCCCTGCTGAAGAAAAGCAGCCCCGCCATGACCAGGTTTGTCAATGGCCGTGGTGTGAGTTGAGGAATTTTGTTCTCATTTGACTACAACACTACGGTCTAAGTTGGTTTAGGTCTTACCTTGAAGACAGGAAGTACTTTGTGGAGATTGGAAACTGTGTCTCAGATCATATGGCCCTGACCTGTGGAGTCCCACAGGGGTCAATCCTGGGACCTCTTCTGTTCAATCTCTACATCAGGCATGTCAAAGTCAAATGCATCAGAGGGCCAAAAAAACAAATTTGCTGCGAGCTGAGGGCCGGACTGGTTCAATGTTTATTAACTCATTGCCTGCCAGCCTATTTCAGAACAGGTACTCCCATATTGCCAGCAGTTTCTGATGATTTTTATAGATTTTTCAAGACCCACAGTATATTGTGTACTATGACTATCTGAAATCCGAAACCAGATTCTGAAAGAATAGACTGTCTACTTTCATCAGCAAAAATAATTTTGTTTCTAGCTTGTAATCCCCAGTTGAGTAGAGGGACGTTTTACTGAAATCACCAAAAAGCTGAGAAAAAAGAGGCACAACAACTGCATCTAGCTGTTTTCAAACCATTCAGAGAGCGCTGCTGCCACCTGCTGGCTCGATTCAATATGCTCTCAAGCTTATCCCCAAACATATTAGATATAATAGACATCTGGGAACATGAAAATAGCGGAAAACGCAATTGACGTAATAGTGCGTCAATGGCAGGCAACGGGCCATGTAAAATTCATCCTTGACTTTGACACATGTGCTCTACATGCTGCCTTTAGGTCAGTTAATACGCAGAAACGAAGTTTCCTATCATAACTATGCAGACGACACTCAGATCTATGTCTCACTGACTGCAGGAGAACATGGACCAGTGGACTCACTCCTTCACTGTATCCAACAGATCAGTGAGTGGATGCAAAACAACTTCCTTCAGCTAAACGCAGACAAAACTGAAATGATTGTCTTTGGTCCCCAGAAACAAAGAGAGAGCGTCATCTGTCACCTACAGTCTCTCTCCCTAAAACCTTCAAACAAGGTCAGAAAATCTAGGGGTATACTGGACTCAGACTTAAATTTTAATAGCCACATCAAATCAGTAACATCAGCAGCTTTTTACCATCTAAAAAACATTGCCAGGATCAAAAACATAGTGTCTAAAGCAGACTTGGAGATTCTTATCCATGCATTTGTCTCCAGTAGGTTAGACTACTGCAATGGCCTGCTCACAGGTCTGTCCAAACAGGCTGTAAAACAGCTGCAGTACATTCAAAATGCAGCAGCTCGAGTCCTGACTAGAACCAGGAAGTACGACCACATTAGTCCGGTCCTCAGGTCTCTGCACTGGCTTCCTGTGGCTCAGAGAATAGACTTTAAAACAGTTCTGCTTGTGTACAAGTCTCTCCATGGCCTCGCACCAAAATATATTAGTGACATGTTAGTCCCATATGAACCAGCCCGGACTCTGAGGAGCACAGGGACTGGACTCCTGTTAGTGCCCAGAGTCAGAACCAGTGATGGGAATAACGGCGTTACTAGTAACGGCGTTACTAACGCCGTTACTTTTTTCAGTAGCGAGTAATCTAACTAATTACTTTGACAGTAACTATAACGCCGTTATCATTTCCGACATCCCGTTACTGCGCGTTACTCAAGACGCACAATGAACGTGTTGTCATGAGAGAAGGGAGGACGAGAAAACCTCTCAGCAATTATTGGCTGATGTAAATCATATTTCCTTTACAATCCACATGTCTACAGTTGAGAGGATGGCTCATAAATTGTGTTTTTGAAACAAATATGGATCTTAATTGCGCTCAACCACGGCTTGTATCACCGTGAGGCCAGCCTCAGAGTAGCGCATGTGAGCGCAGAAGTCGGCTGCATACAATTCCATCGATAAGCTCCTTGCTCTTCCTGGTTTATCTGCTAAGGACAGCAACAGGTTTGGCTAACATACATATAACACATTTTTACATAATCTAAAATGCACATAGGGTAATTTTTCAATTACTATAGGAATGATAAGAAAGAGAGGTGAAGTGTAAGACGGTTGATTTTAGAAATTGGATGCACTCGGCTGCCGCTAGCAAAACACAGGAGTTTATGGAGGATACACGCGTTTTGTTTTACTTTTTAAAACTCATTGGACTCATTTCCAAATGGAGGATTACATATCTACGCTCAAACCATTAACTGGATTTAAACAAGGAACTGGTCTGAACCGAAGTGGACTGTGCAGGTCATTTATAAGTTATAGCTATAAGGTAAGACCCATAACTCATAGTTTTGCGTTTTGTATGAACAAACAATGCGGGCATAAAACATATTTTGCTGTAGCCAAACAAATTGTCCACTTGATTTATATGATGTATATGTTCATCTGATTGGACTGAAGTCAGTGCTTCACCAGCCTCACCGCTCGTCACCGGTGTTTCCACATTCACAGTGGAGCGTGTTGGTGTTTAGTGCTTAGTGCACAGTGAGAGATGAAGAGTGAACAGGACTTCAGCAGCAAAACAGCCTTTTCTAGATGGAAATATTGGCACTGTTAAAGGTAAAAATGCGCACGTCGGGTGCACATTATGTTCCAGAACAAAACGAAAAAGTAACGCAATAGTTACTTTTACTGGTAACTAGTTACTTTTATAGTGGAGTAACTCCGTTAGTAACTCAGTTACTTTTTGGGAGAAGTAACTAGTAACTATAACTAATTACTTTTTCAAAGTAACGTGCCCAACACCGGTCAGAACTAAACATGGGGAGGCTGCTTTTCAGATTCATGCTGCTAAAATCTGGAACAGTCTCCCTGAAGATGTGAGACAGGCCTCTTCTCTGACAATGTTTAAAACCAGGTTAAAGACGGTTCTGTTTAGCTGTGCATACAACTGAGGGATTTTATATTTTTCTCTTTTTTTTTTTTTAATGCACTGTGATTATTTATGATTTTAATGCGTTCTTGTTTTGTTCAGCACTTTGAGTTGCCTTGTGTATGAATTGTGCTATACAAATAAACTTGCCTTGCCTTGCCTTACGGTCACGGTGTGGATTATTTGTGAATTGGTTTTATTTTTAGTTCTCTATGGTTTTATTTTTAGCTTTTCTTCCTGTTGTGTTCCACAGTGTTTATTGTCTGCCCCACCTTTTTTCTCTATATGTACCATGTGCTCCTCTCCCCTTGTTGCTTGTCCATTGTATTGTCTTCATCTTTGTTCCTGGTTCCTTTGTTTAGTTTGGATTTTTTTTTTCTGGACTATTATTTATTACCATTTTTTTTCATTCTTGCATTTTGGGTCCTTGCTTTACCTCACCCCACGTGACAACAACCACATGTTTTAAAGAGTCTCCAGCTTGGCTTCTTGCAGCTTTTTTCCAACACTGGCTTTCTTTGTGCCACTCTTCCTCCTGTTCCACGTACAGATTCCCCCAGATGAGCTGTGGGTGTCTGCAGCTCCTCCAGAGTAACCATTTGCCTCTTTTTCAACATCCCGTTTTTGGTAAACAGTTGTGTCTTGTGCCATACTCTTTTCATTTTCAGTTGATTACACATTGATCTGCATGGGAATTCTTTACTCCACTCAGGAATAAAAAGTCTTAACTTTATCCCTGATCTTTGTTGTTTTTCTTGGGCATCAAATCTCGAAGGCCATTGTAGAATTCATAATTAGGTGAACTCAGAATGACTTTCATCGAATACCTTTGCAAGCTACACTTTTCTTTCTCAATGACAAAACAAATTATTCATGGGCTACAGTATGAATACTTCTTCAAGGTACCGTAACATGCAAGATCGACATTTCACTTTGGACCAAAATGAAGGTCCAAATATTTTGATTAGATAACTGCTGATCCGCTGTGAAGGCTATGTGAGATGTCCTCTTTAGCTAATATGGCCTTGTTGAATATCTTATTAGTGATTGGTCCAGACCCAACCATTAGAGCAAGGAGGTGGGTGTAAAAATAACCTCAAATACAACCATCACTCATTCACGCTATGTTGTGGTGAATTTGACTGGTGTATTTATCATTGCCGCAGAACCGTTTTGTTGCTTCCAAATCGGATCTGGACCAATCACAGTGGTAAACAGCTGCATTACTCACACAGGGACACGTAAACACAAGGCACCCGCAAATGTTTAAAACAAACACAGAACTGATTTGGTAAATGCTCTGATTGGAACCTCAAAGGAAACTGCTTTCACTCCCATGAAGAGTGCATGAGGCCATTGATAAGAGGTCTGTAAATAGAAATAAGATGTTTAGAGGAAATAGGCTGACTTTTCATCGTTAGCTCTTAACATTAAGTCATGGAACACTGACATATAGATAGATAGGTAGATTGATACTTTATTAATCTCCTTAAATTGTGTCCAGCAGCAGGAATAAATCCAACCACACAAACACATAAGTACATACATTCTATAGCTAAAGGAACAAAGGATTACTTAAAACCTTCGCAGCACAGTGATAGAAACCTGTTGCTGCGGCTATCCCTTGGATCGTCCATAGTGTCATGCAGAGGCTGTCTGGAGATACTCAGGATGCCCTGCAGAAGGGCGCTCATCCTTCTCTACAACATTGCTCCAATAGAGTCCACACTTCTCCCAATTGCAGAATTTACATTTATAAATCAACCTGTCAAGCTAAGATTATTGTCTCTCGAGGTCACACTGACGCCCCAACACATAACCCCAAAAGAGTGTGGCACTAGCTACAGACTCCAAGGTATTTGTGCGACTGTACTGCGACGGGTTGATGATAAGGGCTCTTGAGAAATTCAATGATCATCTCCTTGATCATCTTCTTGGACAAATTAAGGATCAGACCATTTCTCTCACTCCGGTCTGAGAAAGCAGCCACCATCTCCCTGTGCTCTGCTTCACCCCCCCCTCATACAGTACATGCCACACTATCGTCCGACTACATTTGTACGTGGCATGGAGCAGAGTTGTGTGCAAATTGTAAAGAGGAAGTGAGCCAGAAAGGTTCCCTGTGGTGCACCCGTATTGTCACCATAGTCCCAGACACGCTCCTCTCTAGCCTGTCATACTGAGCGCACACAGTGAGGTCGTTGTTGGTCCAGTTGGTAAAAATAGGATCAATTCCGATCTTCACCAGTTTCTTCCTCAGGAGGTTGGATGGTAATAAACACACTGGGGAAGTCAAAGAACATCGGCCTCACATCCAGGAAGAACACAGGCCGATGAAGTATGTAGTGTAATTCACCGTGTAATGTTTAATGTTTTCATCTATTTCATCAAAATCAAAACACAATTTTCAGTTTTCACACACGTTTTGGTCACATATTTGAAATTATGAATAATAACACTTACTTATTTTCCATTTATTGTTAGTGATTGTGTTAAGCTATTTGTTGTCAAAAGAGCATTTTTTTATATTTAAATTTATAACATTATTGAGCCGCACTGTTCTTAAACATGTCCATGCAATGTTCTGGAATTGGAGGTTTGTGCTATAGAGAACGTATAATCGTGGTCTGAAGAGTAGTTTCTGTCGTCATTGTAATTTGAAATACACATTTATTTCACAATGAATTGGTTCACAAAACAAGTAAAGATAAGTGATAAGATAAATAAACATTATTAATATTTTTGACCTGGGGTTGTAAACTTTCCAGGACAGCTGTAGGACCTTGCAGTGCTACTCCACATGATGTTGTAAACGACATTGGATCACTTGTTTTATAGAAATTATACAAACTGAACAAACTACTACTGTACATTCATGCTGTAGCCAAGGGTCAGTGCATTTCTGAGCCATTTGAATCTGTATGATTTCACGGTACTTGCGCCTTGTTAGCAATAGCATTAAATTAACTTGACGGACGGAACCAGTGGAAAACACATGTCATTATTTTGAGGTTTGTGGTTTGGGTTTAATAGGAAATGGCACAGCGACTTTGGCTTAGAAGGAGGTCATGTACTTTCCATGTATATATGCTTCGAAAGCAATTAGGCGATGCAATTTGTTGTTAATTTGACCTCGGAGTGATAGCTTCTTTTTCTATGAACAGTTTGAATGAGTGAATAATATTTTGAAAAGTGGTTGAACAAGACTTTTTGCTTTTGATTAAATCCAAAAACTCTTATTCAAACAAAATCAGTGTCAACTGAAGGAAATTCCTGAGCTTTCGGTTTGGATGTTTTCAATTGACCACAAACTCACATCCCTCCATTCACCTCTTCGAAAGTTTATTTCTGGGCTCATTCACACAAACACATACATTTGCTAAACTATGGCAGTAAGTTCAAGAAGAGCCTTTTTTTTCTACTGATTAGTGACATCAACTATAGATCATAATTGGTGTTTTATACTCAAGTTTTATATTTCAAGTGACATAAAACCACTATATATACAGACTGTATTTGAATTTAGACAAAGTAAAAGCTTAAATCATGCCAGCATTTACTGTTAGACAAAATCTGGATTTTCTAGTTTTACTCGATACATTCTATGCAACCAGTTCCTCACTCTCAAAACGCTTTGAGGTTCTATCTGTAGTTTTCATATTCATGTCTTTAGATCAAGAGAAAAGTCCCTCAGCTCTCAGCATAATACTGCTGCTTAAAGCATGAAATAGTGACTCAGAGGGCTCTTTCGTACATGTCCCTTTCTGTTGGACTAAACAAAAAACATTATTATTAGTATTATTAGCTAAAGGCATATAGCATCACCACCACGATAAGTTAGCATGAAACAGTGCCTCAGTGATCTAGGGTATTTCAAAAGTAACATACTGTCCATTATGTATTTATTTTATGTTCAAACCTTGCCTTGTAATAGACTGAGCTCACTTCCACCTTGGGGAGGCTCGTCTGTCTCTCCTTCTATGGCCACAGCCTGGTTCTTCCCCACTATCTGGCTGCCAAATGAGCTCCTATCAGCTGCAGTGGAGTGGCAGAGGAGTCCACTTAGACCTAAGCTCTCCTGTGTGAGAAGAATGTCTGCCTGTCTTCCAGCGCGCCTGATGGCCCGATAACGCATTTGCCAAGCAGGAGTCTTCACTTCCTGTGTCACTCCTGATTGGCCCCAGGCGAAAAAGGCAGTATTTGAGTTGACACCAGGGCTATTCTACCTCCTCTTTAAGTGGAGGCAACAAGGACCCGAAGGATAATTGTGGCAAGATGGTGACCTCAGTGGCCTGGTCAGATTTCGCCACGAGGAAGAAAGGGGGGGTCACTTCCTGGCTGGCCCAAAACAAACCGCCCAATGAGAATTCAGATCCTATACATTATAGAGCTGTGGGTCTCCAGGGATCATTTAGTTATCAGCTCCTCAAGTAAGATAAACTGTGATGGCTTAAGCTGACAAGGCAGGAAGGCACTCTTACACCTCAGAGTTTGTGCACGGAAATGTCTTTCAGAGAGATATAGCAGTTTGGCCTTTATAAGGAAGAAAACACATACTTTGACAGTTTAATTTGTTGTTGGCATTAGTTGCTGGGTCAAGAATTTAGACTTTTTTGTTTTCTTTGTTTAATCCTCAATTCAGACACAC
Source organism: Knipowitschia caucasica (assembly GCA_964034765.1). Lineage (NCBI taxonomy): Eukaryota > Metazoa > Chordata > Actinopteri > Gobiiformes > Gobiidae > Knipowitschia > Knipowitschia caucasica. The sequence continues at coordinate 45,065,016 of OZ035824.1, read as the reverse complement.
ATAATTCATATAACACCAAACAGACAACACAAATACAGACAAAATGTGTTGTTTGTACTGTCCATGGGCTTTTCTTGTGTTTGCGGCAAAAATGATAAAAACATTTGTTAAAGAAATAAAAATGCTTAAGCCTTACCTTTCTTCTCTTCATATTTTAAACATCAATATTGTTGATCAAGCTTGTGTAACTTGAAATGAGAAACAACAAAAAGTTTGCTTTTTCCCATTGGACAATCTTGTTTAAGAAAGCACACGTGACCCCCTCTATAATGAATCATTTTTGTATAACTATGTTTGATCTCCATTATCAAGTGACTGAACATTGTCAGTCTCTTGTTGGATGGATAAAAAAGAATGTTATGATCTCGAAACAGAAGCTATCAAACCGCACATGTAATATCACGGTAATGACTGATGGAGGTCATTGATGGCTTTAGCAGAGGAACACTCTCTGGCCACGCAAAGGCAAACAGGTTTTCCAGGAGAGCGTGACGTGAACAGATCATTTCCCCGGGAATGGTTTGTTTAGGGGCCTAATGTATCTGAGCTATGTCAACAGCTAGTTTCACATGTCAGCGATGTTGTATATTTAAAACCCCTTTAACACGCCTGATGGATGGTCTTAATGAGTGACGGAGCTGGGTTTAATTTGTGTACTCCTTATTTCCTACGTCAAAACAATGAAGATACACAGACCAGCGAACATCTGGGAAAGTGGAACAATGGCCTTTGAAGAGTGGCCGTGTCGATTCTGCTCTGCCACTGTATGTAGTAAGCAATCAAAGCCTGCATGAAAGAAGAAAATATAGGAGGGCCTTTTTAACGTGAAAATTCTACAAAAAAACGCTTTATTTTTTTGCTCATTGCTTTGGATGTAAAAAAAAATAAAAAATACCAACAGCTTAGGAGACACATGAACGCAGAATGCAATACAATTTCACAGAGAAGAAAAACGAAAAGTGACAATGAAAAAATGAAAGTATAAGAAGTATAAATGTGGTGTGTGCTTCCCATGTGTGGCTTTTTCATGTAAATGGTTCAGAGCTGTGGTCAAATACTATCACCGCACTTCTGGTTCTTCTCTTTTAGATTTGATTGTGTGTGTCTCTGCAACCTTTGAACAAATTAAGAGAGAGACGCTTTGTTCGTCCCACAGTGTTGCATCACCAGGTGCAGAACAGTAGGAATGAGAGGCACACAACACAACAAAAATAAAAATAACTCTGTGTTAAATAAAAAATAAATCTCAAACTCTAGCTTGAATAAGAAACTAGTATAACAAATCTATCTGTAGCATAATGTACAACATCTCTAACTTTAGCATAATAAAGAAGTATAAAATCTCTTCCTTTGGTCGTCCGATGCTGCATACATTACAGTAACATAGGATTTATTCTCCGTCTCTGAAAGGGCACTGGCTAAATGATTATTTCTCAATGTGTCTTTAACGTTTTTTGGGGAATTGTATTTTCCACTTTTTTGTCTTTCTAATTTCCTCATTTCACAGTGGAATACAATGAATGGCGGGATAGCATTAATAGTGTTGCTAACAATTCCACACACATGAGGTGAAAGCAATTTTACACTTGGTCCACGGAGACCAGAGTCCTCATTTAAAATAGCTGGTCCCTTGTTTTGTCATTGCATGGTCTGTGCGGTTTGGAAAGCACATGGGGTTTGGGGAAACGTGTGAGCGTAAAGGCAAGACAATTATGACAAGTGTGCAATGGTGAAATTTGTTTAATTTGGTTGTTTGGTTTTAAGAGGCCTTCATAAAATCAGAGGTTGTTGCAATAAAGTCTACAATGTCAAACATTGCCATGTATCTGCGGCTTTTACAAACATATTGAAAGAGTGTTTTTGCTGCATGTCTGCGTTATGTCAGGTTATTTTTTTTTTTCCAAACCAGACCTTGAGCAAGATGTACAAAAACATAGTGTCTATGCAGAGATTCTTATCTATACATTTGTCTCCAGTAGGTTAGACTACTGTTATTGTCTGCTCCAAACAAATTGTCACAGGTCTCTCCAAATTGTCTACTCACAGGTCTGTAAAACAGCTGCAGTACATTCAAAATGCTGCAGCTCGAGTCCTGACTAGAACCGGGATGTACGACCACAATAGTCCAGTTCTCAGGTCTCCGCGCTGGTTCCTGTGGCTCAGAGAATAGACTTTAAAACAGTTCTGCTTGTGTACAAGTCTCTCCATGGCCTTGCACCAAAACACATCTGTGTCCCGTATGAACCAACTCAGACTCAGGAGCACAGGGACGGGCCTCCTACTGGTTCTAAGAGTCAGGACTAAACATGGGGAGGCTGCATTTCAGATTCATGCTGCTAAAATCTGGAACAATCTTCCTGAAGATGTGAGACAGGCTTCTTCTCTGACAATGTTTAAAACCAGCTTAAAAACAGTTTATCTGTGCATACAACTGAGGGATATTATATTTCTTTCTTTTAAATGTACTGCCATTATGTATGGCTTTAAGGATTGGTGTGAATGTGATTATCTTTGTTTAGTTGCCTTGTGTATGAATTGTGCTATACCGATTAACTTGCCTTGCCTTTAAATGTTGACAATCTGAAGCTCTTTAGGTTGCATTCTGTATGGACTGTGCTATATAAATAAAAATTGATTGATTGAAGTGCATGTTTTAAGTCTTAAAACATTATTGAAATAGTACACAGTGTATGACGGGGTTTAATTTTCAAGGTCGAGAAAAGCACGAGGGCAATAAAAATGGAAAGGCAATTTGATTTGTGAGACAGTTTTATGTTTTGAATGAAATCGTCCCGTTGTGATTGTAAGTCCATTGTCCAAATGAACCATTTACAAACAAAGCTGGCCTACCTAATTTAACCACAAAGTCATGTTTCTGTTGCATCTTTTTCAGATGAAAGAGAGATGACCCCTTTAAGAGAAAAGATAACATATTGTCTAAAAAGCATGTTGTGGGCTGGAGCACACACAGTATACATGTGTCCCAGTTTTAAGTGTGTCGGTTCTGAGGACAAAGAATCAGATTCTGATATGATTTATGAAGACATTTTGAAATAGACAATGTATACACATTATGTCTGAAATGGAATAGGCAGAAGATAAATCTTAATGCGCCTGTCCCTAATTGTAAAACAGAAAATGAGTTTAGCTTGATAAAAATGGATATACTGTAGGTATATTTTTCACTGTAAAGACAGAAAAGACTTCTACAAGTTTTCTCAAAAACAAAGGACTCCATTACAATGTATAAAAATGCTTTTTTTAATATTTATTTGTGTGCAAAGCACTCCGCAGTTTTGCAAATATGTGAACAAGGACAGATGGGCACGCATTCAAAGGTCAAACTGTTCAATCACAAATGGACTTATGATGCAGACATATGCCAGCTCTTTACAGCTTATGAGTCATGTTAGCCCGGCTCGGCGGCTAAAGGCTAACCTCCACCCAACTGTGAGCTGTAGCATCCTCTGAGACACAACCACAACCAATGTTGCTGTAAAGAATTCATAAAAAAATCTAAATAGATTTTAACCAAAATAACCAAAATTAGAGCTTTTAACCAAGTTGCAACATTATTCCTCAATCATCAAAACCAGACCTGGAGTTAAATCCATCCATGCTAATTTTGGGAATTCTGGCACAAACACCTCTGCTCCTTATGTCTAAAAGCTCCTGTCTTAGTCCCATAATAGTATGATGTCGGTGTACCACTATGACAGCACATACAGAGCAGATTTCTGCCTTTTAAAACAAATATTGTTCATAATTTTGTTAGGCAATTTGGGCTCTTTACAAATGGCTGTGTTTGCAGCCGGCTATTTTCCAATTTGAAAGCAAAAAACAAGAGGACATTGTATTGTATTTTATACTGACAAAATAATTTAATTCTTAGAAAAGCCAAATATAATCATGTATTGCATTTCTTGTTTACTGTAAATGAATGTAAGGATTTCAAAATATTGTGAATGCATTTATTTAGCCTATGCAGGAGTTTCTTATTAGATTTAATTTTTGCAGATCTAAACATTGCGTCAGTCACTTACAATGAAGGACAGATGTAATTATATTTTCAGTAATATAGAAAAACATGGCATTAAAATTAGGTTATAATTATAGCTTTAAGTTTAATTAACACTGCCTTGTATTATCAGAGTTGGCCTCCTATTCTCCAGTCTGGCAACGTAAACTAGGAGGGCCTTTTATTCATGCTTGGATATTAATTTTCATGAAATCTTTAAATAACATCTATAATCTTCCTGGATGCAAGTGACAATCTTTGTTCCTGAAGATTCAACATTCAATATGTTATCGTAATGATGACGTAGATTAAGTAGATTATCACAAGTGAAATATTCTGCCTTTCCATATTGTACAATAAATATATAGTGGAGCCATCTGCCATATTTAGTACATTCTAGTTTTTTACTTAAGGGCTTCTATTTCACAGCTGAGTCCCTCCCAATGATCAAGGACACAAGATGCCGTCCTTTTTAAACCTAGTGTTTACCTTGAATTGTCAAACGAATTGTGCAAAGATTTATACAGGTTTATGTAGGAAGCTAATAAACATGACAGTTAATAATAGATGAATAAAAACATTTAGAGTTGTATTTGACCCTGTTTTGTTTAAAAAGACAAGTGCATGATGAATTATAAATACAGGTTATTATTATTACTTGTGATTGTATTGACAGAAGCTACGGCCAGGCCCTTCCTCCTCTAACCCAAACACAGAGAAATTGGGGAATTGTTTAACAAAGTTCTGTGTGTAATCATCCCCATATTTTATTCATGTAATCATATACATAATGTCTCTCAGCGTCAGCGTTTCTGGAATGCTCAAATCAGAAGGTCTCATCACTGAATAAATAAAGTGTATGTTATTAGAACAACTCTGATATGCAGGAAAATAATTCTGTGCAAACAAATATTGACGTTTTTTTATAACGGTTTTTGTCGGGTTGTCAAAACATCAAAACACATCCATAAATAGAATGAACTGAACCTAACAGAAAGTTTTATCAATCAATCAACCTTTTATTAACAAATGGCAAATCAGGGGACAACAAGCAGAGGAAGCACCATCCGAGGAGCTGTCTGCAACCAGGGACATTACTACTTTTTTCAGAATGTGTTGTTTTATTAATAGTTTTGTTTATGTAAAGGTCCTAACATGTCCAGTAGATGAATCCTCCAGCTCAGTATGGCCATATGGACTGTGTAAAGGAATGGACAATGCTAACCCGCTAGCACTGTGAGGCCTAATATGGTTATGTGGAGTTCTTTTTCCTATTTCCTTTCACTTACATTGAAAAGTAAACTCCATGCGTCAGCTCGACAAGATGTGTTGAATATGTTTTGATATTGTCCTTAAGTCGACCACAAACAACTGGTCAATCAGAGGCCTTCTTGTCCCAAATTTAGCTTCATAGCTCAAGCAAGAACAAACCAGCATCTCTATTGATTGGTCTTTTGTTGCTGGGTTGTTGCTACCACAACATTTGGTTTCTCATTCCCCTCCATAGAGCCTGTTTGAGTTAGCTCTGAAACGCATCTTCCTCAATGAGGCAAACACTACGAGTGACACCAGCGTTCAGTCAGTCCAATCCAGATCCTGCTGAATGGCCTGGAGATGGACAGACTATCCGGTTCTGGTATAAGCATGGGCTTTTTTTTCTTGACACAGAGAAAACAAGTCTACAGAGAAAATACATTTACAAAAACACATTCTCTATACCTTTGTGAGTAATGACAGACAAATTGTCTCAGCGTGAAGCCACGTTTTGCAGACACTTACTCCACTCAACAAGCGTTGGGAAAAAAAATAACAAAAAACTAGTCTGTCGGAATTTGATACTCTGAACCCCCTTGCAAGAGAAATACTTCATGTGCAATGTATGCTATTGTAAAAGGCCCACTCGCTCCGCCAGCGCGCAGATTTCGAAGGTTCATTTGTCTTGGCTGGGCTCAACACTGCTCCACACAGACGCTCTCACAAATACTTGCAGTTACAGCAGTACAAGTGATGCTGGCGACCGCTGCAGATCATTTGTCTCCTTGTGGAAGAAGCCACAACCTCAGCTGCTCGCAATGATGCACGATCTCTATCACGGGCTTTGTTTAATTACGTCCATGTATGTGGTCCGCTGTCACATCCCTCAACACTTATCCATCTTGGCCAAGCTTAAGCTCAGTGCTATGTATCACTTAATCTGGTGTTTGACAGAGCACCTGAAAGAAAGGGCAGGTAATGGCTAAAAAATACTGTGTAGTGTCACGGTGTCTCCAATATTTAAGCAACAACGTGTATCAAGGGCGCATTATGTAAAAATCTGGCCAAAAGTAGTACTGCACTCTCCCTGACTCAGGTTGCCAGATATGTAGAAAAATCCAGCTAGGCCAAAATAGCTGAAAAGACAGGAGTTTTGTCAACAACAAATTTATAACCAACACCTTTTTCACAAAGGCCCTAATAGAAATCTTCAGTAATTCTCCCTTGTTTTGTCATTAATGATTTAAGAATCATAACGAGACCACGTGTTATTTTACCAGTGAGATTAGATTGCTGCGGTGAGTTCTGGCAACGTGGATCACAAACTTTCTGATTGGTGAAATTATGGAGGACGGGGCATCGAAATGAAGACAATAGCAAGATTTACGGGCTGTTAAATGTGATTTTGAAATCCAAACATCTCGGCAGAACTACTTTAAAGAAGTACTTGAAAAGAGCATGGTTTATTTATAACAGTGGCTCAGTTGGTAGAGCATTTGCCTTTGGGCCTGAAAGTCGTGGGTTCAAGCCCACCAAAAGACCTACTTCATGACTCCACTGATATCTGCTGTCGTTGTGTCCTTGGGCAAGACACTTCCCCCCACTTTGCCTGAAGCCCCCCGCTGAAAGATCACACCTTCACCTGCAGGAGGATCAGTGAGGGGCTGGTGCTCTGTGAATTTGGTGCAGCACTGACTGCCGTCCCGGACCCAGAGATGGATTAAGGGGGAGAAAATGAATGGATTAATAGTTTATTAATGCCTTTTGACATATTAGGGCCATTTCATGATGACTTGACATGCAAATCTCACATATTGCTACGTAATGTTGCTTTATCCACTGCATCTATTTATATTGCCCTTAAGCTACTTATCTATGTATATTTTATGTCTCTTGTCTTAAATACATGAAGTACGACATACGTTTTCAGAAGACTTTGATTTTAAAGCCACACCTAAAGGTCAGTAATAATAGACTGTGACCTCACACCAGTAACACTCACACACTTTGGATAATGGAGTTGCTGGGGTCTTACATCGTTTAAATGACACACAAGAGAAATGTTCTGGGATGTGAAATTCAGTATCAACAGTTCTGCTCTGCTATGTAAACCAAGGCGGTACCAGGAGAACCACTGTAACAACGATTGTATTGAGTTAGGGAAGCCAAACAGTGTAAGCTACTTAACAAAGAATTACCTTGTGCTTTTTTCCTCTAAAAATCCAGACTACCTACAGATTAAATGATATAAAATACTTCCACACAGTTTTACAGACCCATCTGATCTTTCCCATTGTGACCCGGACCCAACCTGCCGTTTGTGTAATGGAGGCTCTGTCAGGATCTGCTTCCACATGGTCTGGTAGTGCCCAGGTGTTACTTGGTCTTGGTTGATGGTGGTCCGTCCTCCTGTTGTGCCTGGTCCCCTGCTCTTCCCTTGTGTTTCCTCCGAATGATTTCTCAGCTAGGTAGAACAAGGTGCTGCAAAGGGTTCTCTTATAGTGGGGCTCACGACCCTCGATCACTGTCTCTCTGACAGTAAATGTGTTGCTATGTTACTTCATTTATAGTTATTGTATATAAAGTTTGCTATTAAACTACAAGATTGTAAAAATAAAAGATTGGATGAATTTGCCAGGATCTACTTCCACGTTGCCTTTATGTTGGAGGGTTTCTGTACTGATGGAGAATGAAGCTTCATACCTCTTCTATAGAAAACTCAGCCTTCAATCAATGTTACCATTCAAAATTCTACCATTTTATACCATACATTTTTCCAGGGTCAACAATCATACAGACATTTGCAAAGAAAAAATCTAAGCAGGAGCCATTTCACAAGGCTGTATTTCACAAGGCCATCAAAAGTACTCTAGCTTTACATGAAAACACGATATGATTAATAAACTATTTTAAATGTAGATACTGTTTGGAAACTTAACTTTGGGACTGAGGTAAGTGCCATCTGGCCTACAGTACTGCAGATGGTTGTGGGAAGTGTATTTCATTTGAATTTAAGGGTTTGTACAACGCTCCCCCGAGATGCTCCTTTTATGATTGAGACCATGGGGTGTCCAACGTTGGGCACAGAGGGACTCGATATAAAGTCCATGTTCAAAGAAGACAGAACGTGTTGTACTGTAATTCATAGGAACTCTTTGAAACGTTTCTGGTATGAAGTCTGTCATCTCATTCTCCCCTTTATTCACCAGTATATGCACATTAGGCACCATTGAGCTTACAAATAAAAGAAAGAAAAAAGGACAAGAGCTGTTATGCAAAAATGACAGATACATGTTGTAAATGTTTTATTTCCTTACTTCCTCATTCACACTTTTGTTGAGACATGTACTTTTTGAGCCACCAAGAACTGTTGACTATTTTTCTCAGATAACAAATCCAGAGGTTTTGTTGAAACGTGTGAAACAATCGTGTAAATGGAGATTCAGGAACGAGAGCAGAGATGTAGAACTGATTATCAGGGATAGGTAGAATTCATCCAAAAAAATGTGGCACTGTTTTCATTCATGATTAACTCCAAACTAAATAAAGATCATTGCGCCGAGTATGAGTCTGGTGTGAGTGTAATTAATGCTCAGTGGTGGTCAGAGGGGCCGATGGGACAGAATAGTGGCCTTGCTTCTGTCAGTCTGTCTCAGGGCAGGTGTGGCTACAGTAGTAGTTTACAACCACCATGTTTGGAGTGAGTGAATAAATGTGAAGCTTGGCATTTATTCATCATCCTCGATGTGTGAAGGAGAGGTGCCGCAGGTCTTTCCTTCCTGCTGCTGTCAGACTGTACAACAAACAATAAGGTCTAATGAACATTGCCAACCTGTTTCCATGTCTCATGCATCGTTGCAATATTATTTTTTACCCGTGCAATATCCCTATCTTATACCTGAATGTGCAATATACAGCTGCTAATATATATATGCTAACATACTGCTGCTAATTTACAGATGCTAACATACTGCTGCTAATTTACAGATGCTAACATATAACCACACTTTACTTGCACTAGAATAGATACAAGACAGAGTTTTAACACTTATTATAGATGCTAGAGTTAGAGATTTTTTGTTTTTTTAATTAGGACAGCTACTGTTCAGGTAACGTGTGCTGTGTGCTCCTCTTTCCTACTGTTCTATTACTTGTGATGCAACACTGAAATTTCCCCACTGCGGGACAAATAAAGGATCTCTTAATCTTAATTTTTGAGTTTCCTAAAATGTGCTATACAAAACCCATTAAAAAACACATTACAATGAAACTGTTCAAACCGGGAGGATGTTTGTAATTGCTTGTATGATGAAAACCCTAACCGATAATAGTTTGTACTGGTAAAACTGACATTTTGAAAATATATGTAGTATATTGTGTAGTTTAAACTTAAGCCTTAACCAACCTTATTTGATTCCTTGCAATGTGGTCATCTCAGCATCATTTATTGCAGAGTGCAGACACACAGACTGACAGACTGACAAAGCACCATGACCAGAGTGGTGCTGCTTATTGACTGCCCTGCTTTGTTCTTCTATGTCAGATGCACATGCAACATTCTGATCTTAAGGTTTGTAGATCTACTTTTAATGTAGGATAACACAATGTAATGAGAGTGTCAGACAAACAAGGTCCATTTCTAATAATGATTAAATTAAAAATGTTTTATTTTATTTTATTGATCCTTATTTAACCAAGATAGTCCCACTGACATTTTTGAATCCCTTTTTTCAGTGGAGTCTTGGCAGAAGAGACCGGAGCACTGGGAGAAAGCCTCCACAGACACAGGAAGAACATGCAAAAGAACACAATGCAGAATCACATATTCCGTCATCTTTTAAAGACAGTGTTTGTGAGGTGGAAATGATAAGTAAGGTTTTTCTTCATGTAATCATAAAGAAACAGATGCCATTCTTGTTGAACCACAGTATTGCAGCTCTTGTCCTGCTCAGTCTCCTCTGTTCTCAAGAAGTTTTATTTTTTTATTTGTATGCATTACATGTGAGCTGTGATCCATGGGTACTCCTACAAAATGTGTTTCTCCATTCAGCAGCTGTGGTCCAAAGCCTTTCATCTTTGTTGACAAATGGAAAAGGAAAAAACAGTTATCTAGACATAGACCAAAAAAAAGGGAAAACAAACATTTAAACGTTTATATATTGTTAAAAACTTAATGCTGTGTAATAATGTTTTATTCTGTGTAAATACTTGTTACACTGGGATGTACTCCAATATATGTAAATAAAAACTATTATGTCAGGAGGCCATTACGACAATATACTTACTTTTTTATCTATTTTTATCCCAAGCTTAGGTCCACATACTTTCACATATCATACACCAGTGCACATACACACTTACATACATAATACGCTCAAAACTTCCCCAGACGTTGATGTTTTTGAGAATGAATACAGGGAAGGAGTAAATCATTGACTGTTGACGATCCAGGACATTTATGGACACCTGCTTTAACATGGACCCATACTTATGCATTCCCTTGTGTTTTATTTGCTTGATTCTCTTATCTATTGTTTTGAATTGGTTTCATTAATTTGGATAATACAAAAATATTTATGATTGCAGAAAACAAAACAAAATAAAAAAGAAAACATATTAAATAATTGCTACGGAAAAGAAAACCACAATGTTTGAAAGTTAAAAAAAAGGTGTGTTCATATGTGTTATGTGCACACGGAGTTTTCCAAAGTGTTTTCAGGGATTACTCGAACTCCAGCTTGGGGCAAACCACTGGTATTACCATCGTCAAATCAACCACCGCGGCTTTCTCTGCCCTTTGTCTACCACAATGTCTGGTGGGTTGGCCATTACCATCTTGTCAGTCTGTATCTGGAAGTCCCACAGGATCTCGTTCTATTCATCCAACCTGTATAAAAGAAAATGATGTCAAGGTAAATAGGTAAATGTTTTTGTATCAGACATGAAGTTAATGTGCTTGTACTGAAATCTTTTGGATTTTGTATGTATAGGCTGATTACAGTTGTCTTTGCAGGTCTTGTTTGCCAGTGCAGTTGCATCAAAGCCACTCTCAGCAGTCCTTCCAGCCTGCCTGTGTCTGCTGTGCGGCAGAGACAGAGTGAGATGGATCAGCTCCTCACATGACTAATGTGTTGCTGGGACAGAAGCCTTTGCAATGTGCTCCCAGATCTCCCAGGGCCTTTGTGCTCCTCACACCCCGACATCTCCTTTCAGACAGTAAAGAATAGTTTGGTCACTAGGTATACGCACACAATGAGACAGAACGCACTGATTGGGAACAATTGGCCGAGCTGTCAGGAGGGCTGACACAAACTGTAATTAATGATATTTTCTATTTTCTACCGGGAGAATACGTATTTGACAGAAGCATTATTAATGAGAGCTGCCTTGTTGTGAGGAATAATGGCAGTTTATTAGAAGCAAGACAGATTTAACAGATCTCTCTCAGACAAAAGCTTCGAGACAAGTCTGAAAAATGAGCACAATCTGGTCTAAAAGATCCAATAGGAGAAAATCTTCAATGCTAAAATGTTTGTATTGTGATCTGATTTTGTTGGAGCCCTCGATGCCATCTGCCGTCTCTAAAGTTGAAGATACGGGGAGTTTCCAAGTTGTATTGGGCAAGTTTTGGTACAACTCCAGATTGTGTCATTAATTAGAACAATTAGTTCAGCCACAATGTGTTGTGTGACAGGTACATGGATAAACAACAAGAAAACAAGCAAACAGGCAACTTCTGACAGTGGTACACTAATTTATTAAAGCACAAAAAGTATGGTTTTAATTATTTCAGCTGTATGTATTCCAAAGTACTGTGTATAGCATCATATTGAATTAAACGACTTCTCAAAAAACTTGAAAGGATATATTTTCAAATCGTTTTTCAACACCCACTTTGTACAAAACAAAAGACATTTTCCATTAGCCTCCAACATCAACGGCTGACAACCACTTGAACGCTTATATTTAAGAGGAGTTCATTAGTGAGTGCATGAGCATGTATCTGATTCATTTAGAATCTAATTATGCCTTGTGCGTTTGAAAGCAGTTATTGAAATACAGTGCGGTTGTATTAAATCAGCTGAAGTCAAAGAGCCCTATAGACTCTGGTCAGCTTCAGCTCACTATGTCTACAAGTTGCTTTAAGTTTAAGTTTCATTTTAGTTTAGTTTAGTTTAGTTTATTAAGATCCCCATTAGCCACTGAGATGCAATGGCTAATCTTCCTGGGGTCTCCTCAAAATCATTACATGCTTTTACATATTTTTATACATAAATCACACACACACTCACACACACACACATACGACGATATGACAGCTCAGTGAGAAATCATTTACAACTATGAAAAAATAAAAAATAATAATAATAATAATAATAATAGTAACAAATGAACTTTCTCCAGTGGTTTCAGTCCAACTCAAATATAAAATATTATATTTGATGTATAATTAATGTTCATGTGTGAAAAGATATAGCTTTAATTTCTTTTGAAAATGAATTCTCTCACTCTCTTTGATCAGAAAGGAGGGCAACAAGTTCCATGCAACCATGGCTCGATAGACTACAGTTTTCTGCATTTTATTTGTTCTGCAAGCAGGGAGCACACACCTTAAATCACTACTTTGCCGTGTGGCATGATCATGGGAATTTGAAAACAGTTTCAATTTATTATATATTGTTTCAGGATTGTGTGACACTAAAACATTCCTGATAAACGTTAATAAATAATACTGTGTTCTGCTTTTTACAGTGAGCCAGGCTAAACTGTTGTGCATTGTTGTGACATTTGTTCTGTACGGGCAGCTCAATACAATTCTGGCAGCTTTGTTCTGAGCGACTTGTAATTTGTGTAGGTTGTTTTCACATGTGTTTGACCAAACCACCGACGCATAATCCATCTGGGAAAGTGCACAAGTCTCTTGGTCAACCACTGTGGTATACATTTCCTACAGTGTTTGATCATCCCCATGCTTCTTCCCATTTTTTTAACTATACAATTTATGTGACTGTTCCATGACAACTTTGAATCAACTATTACCCCCAATAATTTTGTCTCTTCTACTTGTTCAATAATGTTTCCTTCTAATATCAAATATAATTTAGGTGTTGCTTTCAACATGTACTGTGACCCAATTAACATGCATTTTGTTTTTTCAGAATGTAATACCAACCTATTCTCGTGAACCCACTTTGCTACCTGAGATAATTCCTCATTAAGAATGTTATTAAGCTGCCCTACTGTAGATGCAGATGCATATAAAGTAGTATCATCTGCATATACAGCCATGGTTGCATGTTTCAATACCAATGGAAAATCATTAGTAAAAATTGAAAATAATAATGGTCCCAGGCAACTGCCCTGGGGCACTCCACAACTCATTCTTTCAACCTCAGAATAGCTACCATTAAAATAAACTTTATACTCTCGATTACTTAAGTAACTTTCAATCCATTTTAAGGCTGTTGATTGAAATCCATAACAGCATAACTTATTCAACAAAATACTATGGTCTAAAACATCAAAAGCAGCACTAAAGTCTAATAATATTGTCCCAACTAAGTTTTTACGATCAATTTCCTGCAGCCAGTCATCAGTAATCTGAGTGAGAGCAGTAGTTGTGGAGTGATCCGCTTTATATGCATGCTGACAGCTCGTATTTAATCGGTTGTTTAAAAAATACTCTTGTATTTGGTTGTATACTACTTTTTCCATGATTTTGCTTAATGCTGGTAACAGACTAATTGGTCTACTGTTTTTATTCGAAAATGGATCTTTATTATGTTTTATTAGAGGTATTATTTTTGCTTTTTTCCATTCAGTAGGAAAAATGCCTTTGTTTAAACTTAGATTAATGATATGAGTAACAGGCGTCACAATTCTATCTGAGACCAATTTTAACAATTTTATCTCCAAATGATCGATACCTGCTGGTTTCTCTTTGCTTCCTTTCAATAATTTTTTTACCTGATTTTCTGACACCGTTTTAAATGCAAACATACATTCTTTTGTATTCATTATACACTTCCTAATTAACTCATTTGAAATAGTGTTCCTCTGTCCTGTTCCCATGTAATTTCTCAATTTTTCAACTTTACTTTTAAAGAACTGGCTCAAACTATTAGAAATATCTTTGGGGTTAGTCAAATAGGTTCCATTTGATTCTAGAAAAGTATTTGTTGATTTAGCATTTCTTCCTAATATTTCATTTAATGTTCCCCAAATTCTTCTGTTGTCTAGATTAGCATCCTTAATCTAATTAAGGATTAGATTTATTACGGACAATGTGGAGTTGCATTAAAACGATGGCTGCATCAGATTTCTATCCATCTGTAGTCCTTTACAATACAATCATATAACTTGCATTAACATATAGTTCAACTAAAAAGTGCACGTTACTAACATACAGTTCAATAAAAGTGCTAGTTACTAAAATACATATTAAGATACATTCCAATATGGTGCAATATCGAGTTACAGTTAGCAGTGTTATAAAGCTTTTGCTGTACTATTCACTGTATTGTGTTTTAAACCTTTAGTTTTCACTCCTAGAAAAGCTCCTTCTAAGAAACTTTCATAATTCTCCGACTTTTTTAATTAGGCCTCTATGAAATGGTTGAGATGCAGCTTGATGATAAAAGTGCCTAAAACCAAGTGATAGAGATGCCCCAATGAGGTGGATTTCAGTTCAAAGAAATCTTCAAGTAGAAATAGTTAAAGGTTTAAAAACAGAGTTGATGTTGTGGTTTTTAGACCAATATTCTCAATTGCAACATTGCTCTATAATAAGTTATGAGTAACTGACAGAACATGAGTAAGTAATCTTTATTAATATAGCGCCTTTCAGAGACTATGGAGTCACAAAGCGCTTTACCTTTGTTTTGGTTTTTTTCATTTATGTCTCACACCACACAGAGATGGGAGTGAGGTCGCCATACAGGAGCCGCTTGCCAGACCTATTGTATGTTTTTTTAGTGGTAGGGGAAACCAGAGCACCCGGAGGAAACCTACGCAGACACGGGGAGAACATGAAAACTCTACTCAGAAAGGTCCTGTTCCGACCGGGATTCAAACCCAGGACCTCCTAGCTGAGAAGCGAAAGTGCTCTCCACTTCTTCCTTGCTGCTCCAGAATGCACCTATGGCCAATCCACCCCTGACTGCAGTGACTTGAATGACTTCGTTCCAGCGACAGTGAAAGCTACACTGTAAACACTATATTCATGATTTATCGCCTCAAGTACAAAGTAGAAGGATCTGATGTATCTGAATGGGGAAGTTGCATCAGCCTGTAAAAGTCTTCAAGGCAAATCCCGATATTTTAGTTTAGTTGAAAAATATTGAACCCGATTTTGTAATTTGCTGGGATACCTCCTGTTATTTTGACAATTGATTTAGCTGGAAAACAACAATTTGTCGAGTTGCTGATAATAGGGATTGCATCAGTGGCTGAATGAGCATGTTTCAACGTTTCCAAAGATCACAACTCATTCAATCTGCTATTTCTCTAATGTGACAGAACATGCGTGTGCCAATTGAATAGATAATTTACAGGAATGAAATGATAGCACCCCCCACCAGATCCTATTTTCAGTTCATGTAATTGATTCCCATCCAGCAAGTTTCACAGCATTATGTTTGTTTGAAAAGTTAAAAGAATCCGGCTAATTTCTCCCCAACCAGGCAATACTTAACCAGATTAGAGTGGCCACTTCAGGCTTTGTTGATGCATCCAAGTGAGGCAGGGCAGGCCAGCTGCAAAAGCTGATCAAAAGAGAGAAGAGGGGAATGTGATAGTAGCTTCAAGTGGTTCTGCAAAAGCGACCCAGACAAAAAACAGTAACAAAAAACAAAAAACAACATCATTATCAGATACTTCCTTCGCTCGTGTTTGGGAGTGAATATGTCTGTTTGTCAAGCAGCTGTGTGCATCCATACATGGCATTGATTCATGCTTTAACCAGCATTATAAGGCAATTCCTCTTTTCCCTTTTGCAGCTTTATTGGTAATATGCTAATGACATCCGCTGTGATTAGTGATTTTCTTCTAATCTTTATTCCACGGTGGCCTGGGCAATCACAGAGGTAGTGCTGCAAGATTTACAGCACTGAGCTCTCCCTCGCCACTCTTCCCGTCTGACTTGATTTAATTTGAATAATCACCTAAAATCTAGACCTAAATCAATGGCACTTTTTTTGAGTCGCGCTGCTGCATTGAAGCCTGAGGAAGCAAACTCACACTTCCTTTCTTCTCGTGGCCTAACCTGTCTGACTGACGCTGTTCCTGCCCTCTCAAGAGAGATTTAAATTCAATGTTTTTGTTTCAATGAGGTAAATATGTGCAATCCATGCCTTTGTAAAATCCATTTGCCTGAAGTAAGTTTAATAAAGAAGCATGTATGGGCGGCACGGTGGCTGAGTGGATAGCACTCTCGCCTCTCAGCAAGAAGGTCCTGGGTTCGAATCCCGGTCGGACCAGGGCCTTTCTGAGTGGAGTTTGCATGTTCTCCCTGTGTCTGCGTAGGTTTCCTCCGGGTACTCCGGTTTCCCCTACCACTAAAAACATGTCCAATAGTTCTAGCATGCGCCTCCTGTACTGGCCCTGCTCCCATCTCTGAGTGGAGTGAGAGACTAATGCCCAAAATTAACAATTGTAAACCACTTTGAGACTCAGACCTGCAGTGAAAAGGCGGTATATAAATAAAAACTTACTAACTTACTTACTATGTATGATGAACTATTTGAGTTTGCGAAAAGAAAATCTCACACTACAATTGTATTCAACTACACGCTATACAGTGGTCTAATGTCAGGTTATTTTTTTGTCTGATTAAAGCCTAAACATAAGAAGACAATATTAACTTTTTACAATTAATATATATAAACATACTTTATTCATCCAATAGATACATTTTCAAACTATTTTTGCTTTATAAAAATTGTAATCAGTTAAATAGTGACTGGCTCTTTACAATACGCCGATACCACAATTTGGTTCCCCCAAATGAAAATAATTGCCCACCCCTGATTAGAACCATGTGAAAGAAAATGTATCTGTCACAGGGTGTTAAACTATTGAATAAAATTACACAATCTGTTTTGTATTTTTCAACCTATAGATAGAGTAATGGAGGGATTGATCTCTGAAGCGCCATGAAACTTGCAAAGCCCTCATAATAGCCTATTGTGTTCCGTTGGAATTGTGGGGGCTGTCCAAATAACTGTGTGGCCTCACATTGTTTCCAAGCCTTTACACTGGAATCTCTCCAACGCAAAAGCCAATGGATAATTTCTTCTCTGTTAACTTGGCGCTTTGAATTATAAAGTCAGTTTGGACAGAGTGATACTATGTTTCCCAGTCATAGAATGTAGTAAGTCATCATTTCAATCGTACAATGCCCATAAATCTGACCCAATGTAAAAACAAAAGAGTTCTACAGTTTCTGGCTGTAAATGTAATACTTTGAAAAGTTTTGGGTGCAGTCTATAGTGGTTTTAAAGTGCCTCTATAAGGATTCTCTGTGGGGCGCGACGTCTCGCTCGTGTCTGAGCTCAAATGCACCTTAGTAAGCCTCTCTAATTGGCAGCTATCTCATTGGCTTCAACAGAGCACCCCATCATGCAGGCAGCAAACAGGCCATTGTCAGGGGAGGAAATGGTCATATGAGTAATGGGCTAATCACCGGTGACGAGGCTAAACAAAGCAATGAAGTTAGCCTGTCAATTATACCACATGTTTATAAAATATGGTTAGCTTTAGCATTTTCTGCAGAGGTTTGCAATGGGTTCTGGTCGCTAATGTTGGCAGTAAAATTCAAATTTGGGCCGTAAATTCCTAGGACCTTCTAATTAGGAGTATCATCGGCCAGACGGCATGGGGAGTGTGGTAATGTGGGGCGGCCATGCGTGCTTTTGTACCTCTGGCATGATTTATCTAGCAAGCACATCTCAGCGGGGCCTTCGCTACCAAGATATGAAGGGAGACATGCCGGCAAGTCAAGCGCCATTACGACTTGAGTGAAACAAATGGATAGCGTGTTTTTGGGCTAGGTTGTACAAACAGTGTTGGAGTCTAGTGTAGCATGCTGTTCGGTAAGGTGTGGCAATGGTATTCACACAACCTGCACACGGAGAGGCCTCCTGCGGGGCTTGGGATTGGGTGAAAAGAGGCGTTCATTGTACAACACTGGCTGCAGGTGACATCAGTCAACCACAACTACTACGTATGTGTACCCAGGTGCTAATTACAAACTTGTTTCAAATGGGTCTAATGTGCTAAATTCATGCTCTTTGAAAGCATTAAACATGTTTTATAAGGTGCTAAACCACTGGAGTAACAGTTTCTCTTGGCTCGGACAACAGGAAAGTTGGCAACAATTCTAGAAAGGGCTGGCTCTGAATCACACAAAACCAAACGTGGCCAAAGTATCAGTATTACACCGAAGTAAAAGTATAGATGTGTGGAAACATAACAGTATGGGTATTGAAGAAAATGACAATCGTCTGGGATCGTGTCAACAGACAGAAGACATGTTTTATTGTTGATGGTAGAAGTTTTACAGAATGCAAGTCATATTATACAGCATTGAGGAATTCAGCAGGAATTCGCCATTCAGCAAACAGTAAAATAATGATCCAGCATTGCCTTTGAAACATTTAAGGGGTGTCTATGTAATATTCTAATTTTAAACTACATCTACATATTTTAAATGTGTCCCCAGATATTATCATATTTGACCTTTTCTGAACAAAAGTTTAAATTGACGTTATTCTTCATTAAAAATATAATTAAATTTATGTTTAGCGTGCGGTGGCCCTCGTGACGTCACCTGATGATGTCACATGATCAAGTTACCACCCAAGCACCCTCAAAGGTCCGCTGTGATTGGCCCGTGTGTGATTACGTTTTGGATGGAGGCATGGAGCGGCTGCCGGGGAACATGGACGAGGCACTTCGGTGCAGATTGCTTCGTGCATCGAAGGAGACAGAAGGAAAAGCAGTTTGGGCTCATGGCTCAGAGCCTGATACATTATATGAGAAGGCTGTGGACTAGCATCAAGCCCCGGCGATCCAAGATGGCGCCCTATTCAAATGAATGGTTGTGCTCAGTGGCGCTTTGTGACGGCATGGGGGCTGAAAGATTAGCGGAAGTCGTCTGAAACTCGCAAAGATCCATGGGAAACTCGCCTGTATTTGGGCATCGTCTGGTCCTCCCGGTTCTGCGCAGTGTATTATCTCCCATAATGCGTTGCGTCAAACACGCGTGTGTGGGTCTCACACCAGGTCTCACGCACGTGCACAAAGGGGCTCGGCCGCGCTCTGACCAATCAGAGCAGTTCATCAGAGCGGGAGTTAGAGCGAGAGCCAAAGGAGTAGAGTTTGTGGCACTAAAGTGTGGATTTAAACAAAACCGAAGGATTTAAGAAGAAAAAAAGTTCAGGATGACAAGGGACACTAAAATCCCCACAAAATACTATCTTTATTAAAGCTGTAGGTTCTCTGTCAGCTGAGGTCGAGCTGTTTTAATATGCATTGAGTTCTATGGGGAAAATTTCTGGGTAGCCCACGTGAATTTAGTCTGGTTCAGTCTGCAGTACGGCGAGAATCCCCTGAGCACGTGAGTTATTCAGCTACAAGCTACTAATACCCTATCCAGTTAATATAATACATCCATGACTAGCATATACTGAACATTTATATACTGCACAGTTGCTTCTTTTGGGCTGTTCCTGTGCCTGTCTTTGTTTGAATCTGCACTTAGCTTATTGCATCTGTTGCATTTACCCTGCACTCAGATATTTATCACGGATTGTTTTGTTTATTTGTGCACGAATACACTTTTATAATAACCATGTTTCCAAAAAGAACTGTGTCTTTATTCACAGCATCACAGTTGAAAAAGTTGTGAAACAATGAGGGTTATGGTACAGTCACATAAACCTACACCTAAAATACACATTTAATGAGCTCTAACAGCTTGGTTTGCCATTGTTTTTGTTCTGAAGAGGAGAAAGTAGCTAGCATAATGGGAACCTTTGATGTCCTAGCCAACTCCTGTGTGATCGCCATCTTATGGTTGTGGTGTGGGATTACAACGTTATTTTCAAAACTACGCAGGGGTATACGAACAGTATACGATAACAATACTGGTATCGGGTATTGGGTCAATACCACAGGCTTGTACTCGTACTCATACTCATACTCGTACTCATACCCATATTTTTAATTTACATTAGCATCACAAATAGCTTAGCTTAGCCACTAGCGTAGCGGCAAGCGGACAAGATCTCGGCCGTATGGCGGGTTTTTAAAGTAAATGAGAGACAAGAGTAAAGCTTCAAGGTATCTTTCTTATCCCCGAGGCAATTTGGTTGCAGCAGCAGAAAGGCATATACACAAGGAAAAAAAGATAAACACAACGTAAAGCGGTCTGTACATTGTGTATAGCAAAACTGTCATGAGGTGTGTCCAAAACAAACACCTATAACATTGGCAACTTCATCAAACATGGGGCTGGGGGGTCGTGTGAGTGTTGTAAAGTTTCTCTGCCCACTACTGGCCGGGCGCTAGAACTACATCGTTTTTCAACCTCATGTGAACGCTGAGAAATTTGCATTAGGAGCCAGGTCGTTTCTGTTAATAGCCTGGAAACGTCTGCGCAGCGTCGCAGTATAAACAGGGCCTTAGTCTCACAGTGGAGAAATTTCAGTGTCATCGTTGCGCACATTACCGCAGAGAAAGGAAATAAGAGCACTCAGATTGCACACATCAAAAAAGTCTATTATTTAAGATAATAGACAACAGATACCTGCTACCCGATGCAAAACTTGCCACGTTCTTCATTAACAGTTGAATTAGTAATCTAGTAGTAATCTTTATTTATATAAGATGGGAGCAGGGTGGCCAGTACAGGAGGCGCATGCCAGACCTATTGTATATTTTTAGTGGTAGTGGAAACCGGAATACCCTACCACTAACGGGGAGAACATGCAAACTCCATTCAGAAAGGCCCTGTTCCGACTGGGATTCGAACCCAAGACCTTCGTGCTGAGAAGCGAGAGTGCTATCCACTCAGCCACCGTGCCACCGTTGAATGGCCTGCTTAACTGCCATGTATTGTAAGTAAAAGTGGTCTAGCGGTTAAGTTGCAGCGTTTGTGTTACGGTGACCAGAGTTCAAATCTGGGTAAGATCTGTGTTTCGTATTAAATTACACATATGATATTCTATGACAGATTACTCAAGAATGGTTTAAGGTAAAAACAAGCCGTTTTTTGCAGATTAAAGCTAAGAGCCAAATCTTTTATTTGGCCCTCTGTGTTTATATAAACACAAGGCCAAATGAAAGATAAGATTTTGTAGGATTACTACACTTAATTAATTATAACATGAGTTTAACTTTAAAAAAAGACATGCTAAATTATTTCTCATTGCTTTGTGTCACAATAAGTACTGAAGTACTCACAATTTTATATGGTAGACTGTACAGTATGCCAGGCAGGCCGCAGGCCTATCTATTTATTGTTAAAAATAATAAATGATCTACATTTAATTTATATTAATCTGAACAAGTAATAGATATTGCATTTTACCTTATTTTGAAATATATATTTATACCTACTGTAATATACCATTGGAACGCCACTGCGTATCGGTCTTCGCTATCGTCAAGTAAGGTACTCGTACTTGTATCATGAGATGAGAATGCGTGGTGATGTCATTTATCTTGCAACGGTAAATAAAATATTAAACTTCCTCAAGCTTATATATTCGACTTAACTGACTAAATGCCATGCGGTGAACGATTTTAGCCAAAAGAACAATAATCCCATTTAAACAAACAGTAGCCTGTGGAACTTTTGAGAGAAAATATATCAAACATAAAGCATGATGTGGCTGGGCAAAGGAAGGTTTCTCACCCATCATCTGTACTTCAGACTGAGGGCTTACACAAACTTAATGGGTTTTTTTTAAATCTATTTTGGTCATTTTATATTGCATACATAAAAAATGCTTACTGTGACAGAGCTTCCAAGTCCAAATCTTCTACAATGTCCTCATGCAGGCCACATGTAACCTGCAGAAAGTTACAGAAGGTTGCTTTAATTCAAAACATCCATCTACACGTTTAACCACTGAACCATCTTGTTCAGGTCATGGTGTTATGCAGGTATCACAATCTTAAATTCTTTCACCTTGGAGCAATTATCTTAGTGTTCTATTCTCCTCACTTATGTGCACTTGGTGTCTCTATAAATCTCCACATTTGCGCAGAGCTGTGACTATGAGCAGTGATTAATTATACAAGTTTGCAAAGTCAGCATTAGTAGTCAGGAAGTGAATAAAAAGACAAGGTTGACCAGGGAGAACAGAAGTGAGAGGTACGGGGACAGCTGCAGTCAAATGGCTATTAACAGAGACGCACATAAGGAAGTGTGCCAATACACCGTGATTACAGATGCTGGACTAGTGTAACATCAGGAGAGGAGGCAACAGACTGCTGTATCATCCGTTCATATTTGGATGTTTACTTGGGCAATCAAATAATGTAACACAGGTTGGGTATTTGTAAGATTAATTGTATAAGTTATTTTATGGCCTAAAGAATGCAAATGTCCAAAACTCTTGGCACACAAAGAATATATTTCCGAGAATAAAATCATTATACAGATAAGCTTCACTGTATATTACAATATATAGTCATTTCCAATATGATGAACAACAGTAGTATAGAACTATAGTCATTCAGACGTTACTATACAGAATAGTGCATGTGAGTAAAGTAGAGTCATTTAAACTTAACATGATCAGTGGAAGTCAACAACATTTTCAACAACTGCATCTGCACAAATGTAAGAAACGCAATTTAATGACTCTTTTAAATATTGCGCAAACATTTCTTCCTCATATTTCTTTATAAAATTGATTATATGTTGGGTTAATGTTAGTTAAATATGTGTGTGTGGAAACATGTGTACACAAAGGGAAAAGTAGGGTAAGACTCACAAAAGCTAAGCTGTAATGGGAGACCTCTGGGAGAACCAGGTGCCACAGTGAGGAAGCTTAGTGTGTAAAGTGACATACTGTGGTTGTGTCCTTAGGCAAGACACTTCACCCCTATTGCCTAGTATGTGTTTGAATGATTGGTGGTGGTCTGAGGGGCCTAAGGGAATGATTCCCTGCCTCCACAACTGAGTGAATAATGCCATGTGAAGAACCTTTGCATTATTATTACAATCATAATTATCACACATACGTAAACAGTGTTTAAAGTTTCATTGTATACACATAAAAATAAAAAAATACTGCTTTCTTTACTTCAGGAACGGCACATTATATATTTAATAATTCCTGCTCTATGTGTTTATAAGAGAGACACAATATGTATCTCTAATAATACATAATAACATCTTTTGGACTCGACGGAAAGAAAATGTGCGCAGAGTGATGCCAAGGACAAAGCAGGAGGCTGTTTACAATAAAAGATGAAAAAAAAACCTTGAGGTGGCCAAGAATATTATTCTTTCAATTCATGGGAAACTAAAATTATAATTAATGTTGTGCATTCTGATCATTTGCCATTCTTAAAGGTATATGGGAGGATTTTCTCTTTCCAGGTGGATCATCTAAACTATTGGTCCTCATTGCCAATGATTCTATACGAGACGCGTTTTAATAGGCCTTAACTCTGAGGAGGGTGGGTTCTTTCCTAAATTCTGGAAAATCCACCTATATACCTTTAATGTTTTGAAATCAAACTCATCTTGTGTCCAAAGAATTTTACCATCTGATCAACGCATTGTGACATATCTGTATTTGAAGGCGATGTCTCATATGCATGTGCTGGATGACTCCTGGAAGATTAGCAGAGTGGATGTTGTTAAAAGGAAGTATTAGGTTTAGCTCGGGGCCAAATGTTCCGTTGAGTGATAGCAGCCGTTTACCACATCTCCATCCTGAACACGACTCGCTGGATTTGTTTACACCAACGGAAACATTTGAATTTCACCATCATGATTATTGGCCTTTAAACTTCAGCCACCAATCCTTTATCTTTGTCGGTGACCACAATGTACGGAACAAATACAAAATAGGAAATAAGACAATTGTGTGTTACATCAAGCATTGCAGTGGAATCCTGTTTCCCATTACATCGTCATAAGTGCTTTTTTATGCAGAGGTGCTGATGCAATTAGCCACACTTTTTTTTCTAAATGCTTGCTTGGATTTCAAAAGAGTTTGCCGAAACTCTATCTTCCTTTAGTTTCAAGGGAGCTGTGCTTAATTTGGGCCTCCTTTATCTAATAGAGCTTTCTTGCTCTCAAATGCCATGTGGTTTGCTGTAGCGTAAATCAAACAGTGTGCCGTGATGGTCAGCCACCGCCGGAGCAAAGAAAGTTCTTTATCACCGACATCGGCTATGCTCTATCTCCAGCTGTAACGCATTTATCAGGCAGAAAATCAACTCTCCCAGTGCGCTGTTTCAGGTATTACATTTTTAAAACCATCTCCACTCAGTAACAACAAGCTTTTCTCTTTCCCTTTTTTGTGTGGAATACATTTTATCACCAGTACTTGACAACAGCCACGGACACAAGTCTCATATCTCAATTTTTCTTCACAGTGCGTATCCCACTTGCTACAGTGTCAGCATAATCCCTGCCAGGAGTGAGTATGACACAGTTTATGAGTGGGTGTGATGGAGGGGGTAGTGTGAGGATAGGGGGGCTGGAAGATGCAATGAGGTTGATCCGTAGTAAGCCGTCCCGTGGTCTTAACCCTGTAGCACTTACTGTATCTGAGCAGTGGCAGTGGCGGATCAGTAACCAATCTCATGGCAGCACAATTCTCTAATTCTTCTGCCCCCTAGAGGCAACATCCAAACGTATTGTGTTGAATGGGAGTTTTTATCTTTAGCAGTGGTGGAAGAAGTAGTTAATTTTGTTTGAAGACAGAGGAGTAGGTTCTTAAAAAACAGGTGTTTTTTTTACGATGAGATAGATGAGGTAGAAGTCCAAGGAAAGTCCGGAGGAGGTATAAATAGGTATGATAATTTCTAGGTTTATTTGACAGTGTCACAAAGATTGCACACATTGTTTCTGGAAACTGTGATATCCAATCCATGATCAATCCAATTGAACACATTTTGGCAAATAATGTTTCATTTTCTTCAGCTTTTCACATCAATACACATCCAGTCTGCTGTCAGAAACTAAGAAGGATAAGACCCGGTAAGTATTGTGATGGGAGACCTCTGGGAACACCAGGTGCCACTGTCTTTGTGTTCTTAGCGAGGACACCCACAGTCTGATATGTGTGCGTGTGTGTGTGCGTGCGTGCACGTGAATGTGTGTGTGTGTATGTGAAAGATTTGTGGGGCCAATGGCACTGATTAGTGAGAAAGGGCAGGCTCCTTTTGTGGCACCGGCACCTGCCACAGCTGATCAGTGGCATGTACACAACAAATGGCGTTTAAAACGGCATGTGGACAACAAGTGGCCTTTAAAACGGCATGTGGGGAATAAATGGCGTTTAAAACGGCATGTGGGGAATAAATGCCGTTTAAAACGGCATGTGGACAACAAGTGGCGTTTAAAACGGCATGTGGACAATAAATGGCGTGTAAAACGGCATGTGGACAACAAGTGGCGTTTAAAACGGCATGTGGACAACAAGTGGCGTTTAAAACGGCATGTGGACAACAAGTGGCGTTTAAAACGGCATGTGGGCAATAAATAGCGTTTAAAACGGCATGTGGGGAATAATTGGCGTGTAAAACAAATACAGTTGAAAGTAGCCTGTACAAAAGACAACAAGCAGCAGTATTAGAGATAGTGGTCCAGTGGCTCAGATGGAAAAGCACAGGTCTACGGTGTTGATGGTTGGTAGTTCAAATCCCCAGTGACCACCAATGACATTTGCTGATGTTGGGTCCTTGGGCATAACACTTCAAGGAGAATGTCAGAAGTGCCATAAGATAAATTTAAAATTTGTTGAAAGACTTAATTTCATGTATTATATGTGGTTTAGATTAGTGTGTATTTCTGTGGCGCACTTGGTTTATAACTGTCTCTCATGTGGAAGGTTCCTGGTTCAAGTCCAGGTCTGGGCTTTATTTATTTTTTGTCAGATTAAATACAAATTGAATATGTATGAATATATATTTCATACATATGGCTATGTGTTGTTGCAATAGTAATCTTGCATTAGGATAAATATTGCATCATCGTTAGGGTAAAACTAAAGTATGTGTAAAACACTCAAGACACAATTTTACCTAAAACCACCTGGTGAGTGGTATAGCTGGTGTGTGTCTGCCAATCATGCAAGAGATTGCAGATTCAAATCCAGCCACGATCAAAAACTCTTTTATGACGGTTATTTCTTTATATATATATATAAAAATATCTATATATATCTTTATATATATACAGTTTTTATATAACTGCCATTAAAAAAAAAAACGGTACTTTGATTCGATTTGCCAATCTTACGCACTATAGACGAATGTTTAATGACTGCGCCACTTATTTTGTGTTTTGGCAAAGAAAAAACGGAAAGATTCTATTGTTGTTTTAGGACATTTCATCAAGAATGGAGCCAACCAAAGATGGTGAAGAGTGATGGATTGAAAAATACAAGCAGAAAGTTGTGTAATTGGAACATGAGGTTTCATCTCTATATTGTTAAAATCTTCATTTCTGTTCTTGGACCGTTTAAGCTGTGTCTTATACTTTGCATTCTCTTATAAAAAAATATATGTATTAATGCTCTTTCTTATTGTTCCATGTTTCTGATGTGGTTTTATTAAAGAAGAGAGAGAAATAAAATGAAATTTTCATTTGTTTTATTTATATATATATATAATGTCATACATATTAAATTTGTATTTAATCTGATCTAAAAAAAAAACATCAACCTGTCCTGGATTAGAACCAGGTACCTTCTGCAGACACAGCTGGCATGGAATTTAACTATATATAATACATGAAATTAAGTCTTTCAACAAATGTATGCAATAACATATTATTATAACTCAAACAACATTTTTCAAACAATTTATGGCACTTCTGACATTCTTCATGAAGTGTTAGGCCCAAGGACCCAACATCAGCAAATGTCATTGGTAATCACTGGGGATTTGAACTAGCAACCATCAGAACCGTAGACCTGTGCTTTTCCATCTGAGCCACTGGAACACTAGCTCCACTAATACTGCTTGGTGTCTTTTGTACAGGCTGCTTTCAACTGTATTTGTTGCCCACATGCCGTTTTAAACGCCATTTATTCCCCACATGCCGTTTTAAACAGCATTTATTGCCCACATGCCTGCTTTACACGCCATTTATTCCCCACATGTCGTTGTAAACGCCACTTGTTGTCCACATGCCGTTTTAAACGCCATTTATTGCCCACATGCCGCTTCACACGCCATTTATTCCCCACATGCCGTTTTAAACGCCACTTGTTGTCCACTTGCCGTTTTAAACGGCATTTATTGCCCACATGCCGCTTTACACGCCATTTATTCCCCACATGCCGTTTTAAACGTCACTTGTTGTCCACATGCCGCTTTACACGCCATTTATTCCCCACATGCCGTTTTAAACGTCACTTGTTGTCCACATGCCGCTTTACACGCCATTTATTCCCCACATGCCGTTGTAAACGCCACTTGTTGTCCACATGCCGTTTTAAACGCCACTTGCTGTCCACATGCCGTTCTAAACGGCATTTGTTGTGTACATGCCGCTAATCAGCTGTGGCAGGTGCCGGTGCCACAAAGGAGCCTGCCCTTACTGGGATTAGTTGCTATACGTTTGCCCCAGTCCGCATAGAGTTTGGGTGTCATTATCGTTTAGCATTATTTTGATTTTCCACTGTATTTTTACTTTAATTTGCTTCAAGTTTGGAAAGTAAATACAAATATATTTGGAAAGCTCACCATTCCAGACACTCTCTAAAAATAAAAAAATATTGTTTGGACATGTATAAGAGCAGAAAGCACAGATTACCTTCAGTATTACAAAAGTACTATAGTCTGTGATCAAGAAAAATAAAACTAAAACACTTATATACTACTGCTTTTTGACATTTATACTTTGATACCGCTATTCTCAGTCTTAGCACATTTGAACACCTTTGTTGAACTCTCCTGCATAACACCAACACACACCTGAGCACTTTGTACAGCACACAACCAACTCTGAACAAGTAAAATCACTGTTTGTGACGAAAATGAATTGTGTAAATTTAGTTCTAAGGTAAACGTCATTTTCTCCGCTAGCTTTTGCACAGCCCTAACACTACCTGTGTTTGACTCAAGCTGTTATGGTGATGAGTTATTTCAGATTGCAGTTGTGGAGTTCAGACGGTGCAGACCTCTTCCCTGCGTCTCCACCGCATCAGTCATTTTAACGAGTCTCACGCAGCTGATCTTCTTTAACTACACGGGAAAGGCTGTAGTTCACTCGCACCAGAAACTGACTGTTCAACACGGATCAATACTCAGGGCTGGTCTTTTTTAGACTGGGCTTTGATTTACGCGTATACAAGAAAAGTATTGAAGGAAAGGCAAAAATAAGTCTTCTCAAAGCTGGAGTACCTAACTATGAAACCACAAAAGAATGAACAATGTAATACAATCCTGTAGCTCTCAAAGTGGTTTGGTTCTAGTAGATTTCACACTTTGGCTAACGATTATTTTGATAATCAATTCATCTAGAAATTATTCTTCTTATTAAGTGTTGTTGTTTCGTATAGTTTCTAAAAGGCCAACTTGAGATTTTTTCTTTCTTTTTATAAGACAGTTAAACAGTATAATATAAGGGCTTGTTCATAATAACAGGGTACAAAAGTGAGACAGAAGGCCACACTTTTTACTTTAATAATAACAAGATATATTATGCTTTTCATTTATTCAAATATTATTCTGTTCAGTATAAGATAACTGATTCATACTTTATACATTTTCGGTTTATCTGTGTCACAGACGTGCTGCCTGTGACTGAATGAGCTAGGCATCACCCATTTTTTTAGATGTCCACATTTGATTAAGTGATTTTTTTTCATATAGTAAACCAATTAAATGTAAATGAACCAGGCAATATTTTTTTTATTTTAATTTGTAGAATTTTTTTTACGGAAATCATCACATCCGTTACACATTTTTCAAGGGTCATTTTAACGAAATGACCGAAATATAAATGATTCCTTTTTAAATGAAGTGATTTCCTGATTAGTAGTGTTAGCCATGTTAATCTTGTGGGAGTTCATCTGCAGCTTCTTCAGACTGATGACCTTTTATTTTCTATGTAACTAATCACAGTAGAATTACCAAATCAGAGGCTGATGTGGTCTTATTAAATTTTTGGCAACATGTATTAAGACAATCTTTTTATCCACAATATCTCCTTGGTGTGTCTGTTTGAAATATTTCAAATTTATCAAAGTAATTTCCAGAAACACTCTACTGTGAACACATCCATCAGTCCATCCTGAAGCTAAACGAGGATCTTAAGTCATAAAATCAAAGTGTGTTATGGCGAGCGGACAATTGTTTATAATGTCTTTGTGAATTGTCTTATACCTGTATGTCTTGTTTGTATTTTTACGGAGCTGCTGAACTGCAAAACAAATTTCGGATCCTTGTATCTGACAATAAAGCATTTATCTATTATCTATCTATATATGTGTAAAAATGTGAGATTGACATAGTTCCCATTTATCCCATTTTCATTTTGTTTGGGTCTTTAAACCACATCTCAGAGCATTGTCAAGTTTTCTATTTCATATAAAGAGCATGTATATGTTCATGTTTAATCAAAATGACCTGAAAAGTTGTCAATTATTGGAAAAACAGATTTAGTTACGACTGTTACGGCCCTATTGCACAAACATGTATTTTTGTCTTCTGTCACAGATCAGCTTTTTCAGATAGAAAGAACATACCAGCCATCATTCAGCCAATCAGCTCTCAGTAAACAAAATGCTGTGGTATGATTTCTTCACAGATTTGTATTTACATAAACACGACTCATTCTGTTGGGACAAACAAGATGCATTTATGAAACTAAAAAAAGTCAGGTACCCCAGCTTTAAATGAATCCAGCCATTAAGCTAAAGCACAGATGCCATCCCATCCGCCGGGCAGCTGGCACGCGGTATATTTCCGTTAATATTTCACATTAGCCTGTGGCGCTGCATAATGCCAGATGATTGCTTGTCTGTTATGGTATATGATGAGAAGTGTTGGGGCTGTTAATGTGAGACGTCTCTGTTTACCAGTGTGATGGATGGCCCTCCTGATAGGACCTGAGTTACGTTCAAGAGTGTCACCACCAAAAGATGACAGATGGGCCCAGCTGTCTGAGATATGGACACTTCTGACCACACCAAGGATGCATCAATCACAACACAGCTAACCAGCAACCACTTCAAAATAGGTGACCGATCAAGAAGCAAGTTGTGCCTGATTTCAACTAATAAAAAACGGATTTAAAGAAAGACATTTGAAGTTGCCATTTGAATAATAGCAGCTGCATGGAATCTATATGACCTTAAAGCACTGATAACATGATTATCTGTCACATGGTCTGTAATAAAGATAAATGAGGTTGGGGTGGGGGTGGGTGGGGTGCTGTAATATAATATTAAGTGGTGGCAGATATCCAAAAGTCAGCATTATGCTTGAGTGGGATCTTAAGAAGATGAGCAACAACCACTTCCTCTGTCAACAGGTACATTTGTATATTTTTACTTAAAGCTAATACTAGCTTTAAGTAAAAGCTAGTATTACTTAATATTGTATACATCTATCTTTCAAACCACACAAAACTTAAACGGTTTATAGTAGGATTGACCTAAGTAAGTAAGTAAGTAAGTAAGCTTTATTTATATACCGCCTTTCACAGACCAGAGTCACAAAGCGGTTTACAATTGTTATTTTTTGGGCACTTGTCCTCTCACTCCACACAGAGATGGGAGCGGGGTCGCCGAACAGGAGGCGCATGCACAGTCCTATTGTACATATTTTTTAGTGGTAGGGGAAACCGGAGTACCCGGAGGAAACCTACGCAGACACGGGGAGAACATGCAAACTCCACTCAGAAAGGCCCTGGTCCGGCCGGGATTCGAACCCAGGACCTTCTTGCTGAGAGGCGAGAGTGCTATCCACTCAGCCACCGTGCCTGACCTTCCTCATCAGAGGGAATTCCTATAAAACTGTGTCTCGCATATCACCAGAATGATTGACAATGAGGAGGATCAATAGTCTATATATGATCCACACGGAAGAAGAAAATTATTCCAAATACCTTTAATACAATCCTTGTAAACTAATGGTTCTATCACAAGTTTTTACATGCATGTATTTTGATGCCTCTGTCACAGCTCGGGATCATTATTTTCAGACAGAAAATTATAAATGAGAGGGCCACCATTCTATTGTGAGCTGTGAGCCAATCTGCTCAGAACCCAAAGCATGAAATAGGAACTCAAAGGGCTCTGTCTTACAAATTGTAATAGACATTAATATTAGATCTATGTCACCTTTAATTTTAATTTGCACTTTTGAGTTTCTAAGTACTTTCACTTGTGGATCAATAAAGCTTGTTTTAGTCTAAGTATGCAAAATATTTAGTAATTGGTATATAATAATACAGATGGCATTGTGGTCTGATTTGTCTGTCATTACAACACAGAATATGTCTGTGTTATTGTGTTGTTAGGTTAGGCAAACTTTTTACTACAATTAGGCTGACAATATGACATGCATACAGTAAATACTCAAAATGGTGAATGATATCAGAACAGCACATCTCCTGTAGAGCTGAAGATGTACACATAACGTATCCAGCATCTGAAATTATGACATTGTTAAACTACACATGAATGCAACCATCAGGCAAAAATACCAGCCCCAACAACACACAAATTAGCAAAAAAGACAAGCACTAATAACTTTTTAATTAGACTAGCCAAACCGCCTAATTTGAGTTGATTTAATTTCACCACAGTCTAGCTTTGTTAAATGAATGCAACAGTTTTCCATGCAGAGATCAGACGATTTGTGTAAAAACCCCCATAATAGCAAAGACAGATATTCTGACAAGAGCGAGACTCCACTTTCAGAGGAGGGTCATTATTTCAGCGCTGTAGGGGGCTTGCTTTAACACTACTTTGTTCTCGTCAATCCTCTGCGCTGCATAAGCAATAACATGTAAACCTGCTTATACATTTCTCTGTGCATCTTCATAAGTGGAGCTCCCCTCTGCGCTGTGTATTCGCGCACAGCTTGGTATTCTATGGAAATCCCACCACTTTTATCAAACACTCACTGCTGCCAACGCTCAACAAGGAAGAAATTGTTTTGCAGTAACGTAACCAGTATATGTTTGTTGCATCTACCCTGCAGGGTTGTGTATCAGACCCACTCACATTGGGTTCTTTATTATTCTTTTTATAGTGATTTCAATGTGAATGATAGAATGTTTACACATTATACTATACATATTAATACAAATAAACATGTGTTTATTCCAGAAATGGATTAAGGGGAAGAAAATGGATTGATTGATACATGTGTTTCTAAGTAGGCACATTGGAGCAGTGGTTAGGAGTTGTGCATCACAGTAAGTAAGTAGTAAGTAAGTAATTATTTATATACCGCCTTTTCACTGCAGAGCTGAGTCTCAAAGCGGTTTACAATTGCTATTTTTTTGGGCATTTGTCTCTCACTCCACACAGAGATGGGAGTGGGGCCAGTACAGGAGGCACATGCCAGAACTATTGGACATATTTTTAGCGGTAGGGGAAACCGGAGTACCCGGAGGAAACCTACGCAGACACGGGGAGAACATGCAAACTCCACTCAGAAAGGCCCTGGTCCGACCGGGATTCGAACCCAGGACCTTCTTGCTGAGAGGCGAGAGTGCTATCCACTCAGCCACCGTGCCGCCCAGTAAGGAGGTCCTGGGTTTGATTCCACCAAAACAGGGCCTTTCTGTGTCTTTCTGAGTTGCATGCTCTCTCCATGTCTGCTCCAGTTTCCTGCTCTGGTTTCCCGTACCACTAAAACAAAAGTTGTGACTGTAATGAGTAATGTTTATGTCCGGTGTCTTGCTGGACTGAATTTAACTATTAGAACCAATACACCAAAAAAAAGTGAAACGCTTTGTGTGACATTGGTCTGTGAGATGCAACTTTAGCTCTATTTTTCTACAATATAAAAATATATAAATTAAGCTTAAGATTTATCATTGACAATGCTCCAAAATATCATTTAACATTCTATGGATTCCATGGAATCCAATCCATGCCATTTTCTGTTTGTTTTGTTCATTAAAGCTGCACTAACTGACTTTATTTTTGTATTTATTACGAAAATGCTATCCATGTCCATGCAGTGCATTGGGATATATGTCCTTTAGAAGAAAAAGTAGCGCAGATTTGTGCTGGCGTGACATTATATTTTAGATCGAGTTTTGATGATACAAGGAAGAGAATGTGTTTCGGGTCGCGGACTGTGACCAATCACAGCGCACCACTGGCCCCCACTTTCGTGACAAATCTACAGGTCTCCGTTAGCATAGACGGCTCAGTTAGCACAACAAGCCGAGGAGCTAACCTGAAGCTTCCTCGTCTTCGTCACCGGTTACTGCCTACACAGCAAAACAGCCATCCAAAAGAAAGTCCTGTTCCTCCGCGCTTCCCGGTTCTATCGTTCTATGGTCACGCCATCCACGTGCAAATCCATATGCATGGTTTATCCATATTGGGAGACACTAGCTCCGTCAACAACAGTGGGTGGGTGTGGGGAGGGAGCAGAAAGAGCGAGGCCAGCGAGTCCGCGGCTTCAAAATCCCAAAGTCAGTTAGTGCAGCTTTAAATGATTTTGATATAAATGTTCGAAAATTGCTCCATTGAATGTAACTACACACATATGTATATTGTATGGGCCTATGCTAATCCCCTGTGCACTGTGGCCTGCAAAATGTGGTCGGACACGTCTGTGGCAGGAGCACAGCGTGTCTGCACTCCCCACCTGCCTACCTGTTCTATATTCTAAATGCTAAGCGACATCCCGCCGTGTGCTCTGGAATACATATCTGGATGGATTCCTTCACAAAAATATTTTCACCCAGGCGCTTAGCAACGTAGCGGAGATAAAACACATACGGGGAAAAAGAGAAAATGTCAAAATCCTCGCTGACAGGAGCTTTCGGAAGGCCATACGAGATCCCACTATCAGAGCAAAGGGAACACTGCGGCTTTGTGTGACGAGTAATTAAAGGACCACAGCTGAAGATGCAGTGGTCTCATGTCCTGAGAAGCACATATACAATCATATGAATAACTGGGGATTGTGTGTTTGAAAGTGTAGATAAATACACAATTATAGAAGCAAATTTTTTGTTTCATAAATCATACCTTCATTTACCAGAAAGAGTTTTGTAAAAAGTTAAATTCTGTGAACAAATCACCACATGCTGGATTCATCTTATAACAAGATATCAGAATGTATTTGGTGATTGAAGAATGGGGGGGCCTATAAAGTTTCATGGATTTTATTACAATTTGTTCAAATGTATTGCTGTAATTGAGCTTAAAATGTGAAACCTATATATTATAGACTCATAACATGCAGAGTGACATTTGCCAAACCTTTTTGTGTTATAAGTCTGATGATTATGGCTTACAGTCCATTTTCAAATTCTCTGAAATGTTTGATTTGGGGTTTTTTTCAAGCTTTGAACCAATTATCAACATTATCACGTAGAAAGTCTTAATATATCTCACCTTTCCTGTAACGGGTCACATGATACATTCACATTGTAGAAGTAAACAGACTTTTGAATAATATTCTATTTTTTCATGTATATAGTTTCATGTATACATTTTTTGAGGTTTAAAAATTAGGCACCTCAGCTTTAACAACACATACTTTGTCTTTAGTTGTTAATGTAGCCTTTTTTTTTCTTTTTAGGTTTGCCCACTGTTCTTGAAGTATTTTAGTCAAATCTAAATCAAAACTTTCTATTTCCCTTCACGGAAAATGAAGTACCCCAGCTGATCATTTGAATGTTTAATTATTCAATGTTTGTACATAGATTAGCACTTTTCAAACAACTTCTGGATCGGGGTTAGTGCATGAAGTTTCTGATGTAGTTAATTTAGCATGACCTTAAAAACACTATTTCATCTTGGTTGATCTTGGAAGACACACTGACACATTAATTTCTTACAGACCCATTTCAGTAGGACATTTTTGTACGGAGCTGTTAAAAATTGACTAGAAGTTTCTCATCCTCAGTTTGTCACCCATTTTTGAAGAATGTGAACTATAATGTATGTCGTTTGACTGTTGACTGCTTTAAAACAGGGGTGTCACACTCATTTTGGTCAGGGGCCGAATTTATAATATAGAGCTGGCCAGGGCAAAAATTTCAAAAGTTTTTATTTATTATTTTTTTGCGGAAAGTTTGTTGAAGCTCAACTCTTGCATTTGTGGATTTATGTTTATTTATTTATTTGATTACAATATTAAGGTAATATCAAGAGGATTACTTGTAATAAGAGCCGTTTAGATATTATTTTTCTGAACAAAATGGTAAAGAAGGCTTGTAATGGTAAAATAATAACAATTGACCTATGCAACAATTTGTTATTGTGTTGGGTTCAATTGAATTTCAATCTTCTTGAGAAAAGTAGCTTTAAAATGAGGTATATCATGCCATATATAAATAAAAATACCACAGATGTTAAGTTAATCATCAAATCCAGACAGCCTTGTTTCTGACACATCTGGTCTATTATATGTCCTTGTGTTATTTGCCTGAGAATGACCGGCCAGACTTCAAACTGCTCATTTCTAATTAAAATCGTGCATCGTGCATTCCAGGCAGCAATCTGATGGAGCACATGGATTCATATGAAACATACCACATTACAGAAGGCTTTGATTAGTGAAGTATTCAAGGGCTGTCAATCATGCAGCATTCCTCCATTTGATCACATGGTATTTCTGACCTTTCAGTAGCTGCGACAGGCAACCGTGGTTCATAGGCATCGCTTGTTTACTCCCTGCAGCCATTTTGTATTCCTATTTTTAACACCAACATCCTACAGTTAAAAATTAAAAATCTGTGGCATTGCATCGTTCCCTCAAGCTGGTCGGGTTAAAGATTGGGACAAACAAATGTTTTTTCTACTCACAGTTATTTCTACAAAGTATTTTTGTCTGCTTACACAGTCATCACCCTGAGCAGCGAGCTATCACGACATGAACACTGAAGGCTTCTCACAGCATCGCAACATGTTGAATAATGTCTGCAACACCCCAGCACAATACGGTGATCACATGATAATAAACCATTGTTTCATAGTCTTTCATACTTTTGCACTTATAAAAATGATCATGATGGGAGTTGGATTCTTGGAGTTGGATTATTGTATAATATAGTATGCAGCCAGCCTTGATGTTTATTCATCAAACTGAAGTTCACCATTGTGAGATAATAAAGTACATCTCATCTTATAATTGTTTGTTTCATTGCAATGAAATGAGTTGAGCAAGGTTGTGGTCATGTGACCCACTCAAAAAAAATCTGTGAAGAAAGCCTCAACAAAAACTAATGCTGGCAACAATTTATTGCATTCTTGCATAAGGAAAGACGTTTAAAGCTGAAAGAAATTTTCCCTTCAAAATGCATTTCAAAATTGTATGTTTTCAGATTTTCTAATTAATGATTTTGTCTTACTTGTACAATATATCATAAAGCTGCTTGAGCCTTTCACAGTTTGATTTATTCAGGTTAAAATGACTCACCGCTTGTAGAAGGAAAGTGTAGGCTTTCATCATTTTGGGGTTTGTGTAGTTTGCTATGGCCAAAATACATCATGAAAAGACACCCAATGGAACTATCCAGTGTCCTCCATGTGGTTTGGTGAAGGCCACAATAACATAGTTGAGGTTAAGGAAATGCAGTGGTTTATATTAAATATTACAAAAATAAACATGCTATTCATCAAATCCAGTCCGAGATGAGCTACGTTTGCCAGTATTTAATCCCCTGTGTCGTAAAACCTTTTGTTAACAATGTCAAACTATCATAACATTAATAATAACCAGAAAAACAAGTGAAAATGATATTGGTGGTCTTTTCGCAAAGGAAGTATATATCATCTGATCATCACCTTCAATCAAATATAGTTTGAGGTCTCAAAGCTGAAGTCTGTTCCAAAAGCAGCAGTTCTTTGGTAAGGGCTTTCTTATTCATACACAGAGATTTGGATATAGGTGCAGAAAAGGACTCATTCTATTTAAATTGCAGTGTTCTCATCAGTGCAAGAACACAAGGTTAATAATTAAATGCTTGCCAAATGAGAATATTATTGGACAAAAATACACCCAGTACATGCCGTTTACAGACAACGTGTTTCACATTATACTGTTTATAATATTTTGCATAGGAAATAATGTGCATAATTATAAAATGGCTCCGAACCGCATACATTATAGCGTGAGACAAGGGCCTTCAGAATCATTCTGCAAATTAATCATGCAATCACCCCGTAAGTCAATACCAGTTTGAGGTCTTGTAAGTCTTTTCCAGAAGCAGTTTGTGTACGTTTTACCATCCATTCATGCATTTTCTTCTGCTGTAGATCCATTGCAAGATCGGCCTTGCCAGCAGTCCACTCCCACTTCCATCAGCTCATGTCGGGGAATCCAGCTGAGAGACAGTCCCTCCAATCAGTCCTGGGTCTTACCCCAAGGTCTCCTCCTTTTGGGACGGGCCAGGAACACCTCCCCCAGGTGGCCTACAGGAGACATCCGATACAGAGCCACGCCAACTGGCTCCTCTAGACCTGAAGACACAGCGGCTCTACTCCGAGCTTCTCTTGTGTCACTGAGCTCCTCACCTTTATTTCGACTACATGTATTGGCACCATGGCCTGAGAGTTGGAGGTACATAATATTTATTAATTATTTTTATCAAATACAATGAATTCAATCAATGTATGCCCCACAATCACAGCAACAGTCATCATGAGGGGCATCAAGTCCAGTGCAGGGTTTTGAGTCCATCATGGTGCATTAATAACTGGTGTAAATGTACACAATTCATGGTGCACTACAAACAGCAGTTAATTATAGTGATTAAAAACTAATTGTGGTTTTCCGGGTAAAGGCCTTTGTATGAACGATCTGGCCTTTGGGAGAACAGGCTGGATCGACCTGGAATGGAATTAGCTAACGCCGGCCTAAGAGGTACATTTTGAGCCTGGTTTTGAATTTGGCTCTGTCATTTTGTGTGTAGGGAGTTTTTTTTGTGTGCTTTGCTATTTTTGTATCTTTGTATGATTGTCTTGTTGTAAATGTGTTGGCAGCATCAGTGACAGACTGATCCATCCTTGCTGTGTGAAGGCGAGGTTCCTTTTGCAGTCGGACTGTAGAATAAACTAAAACCACGTCATGTACTGTACCTGTTGCAAAGAATGTGGAGTAACATAAGAATGAGGAATGTTTAAATGTGTCCACTGTCATGTT
Organism: Knipowitschia caucasica; assembly: GCA_964034765.1. Lineage (NCBI taxonomy): Eukaryota > Metazoa > Chordata > Actinopteri > Gobiiformes > Gobiidae > Knipowitschia > Knipowitschia caucasica. The sequence continues at coordinate 45,026,192 of OZ035824.1, read as the reverse complement.
CGCAGCGATATATATTTATTCTGTCCATATTGTATGTTGCTACTGTATAATTATAGCCACACTGTTTTTTTTTTATATATATGTAGGTCTGATTGCACTTGTAAGAACAATGCATGGGATACTTTCTCCCAAATATAATTATAGCCATGTCCAATATTTCAGCGAGGATTATGACAGATTTGATGTTGAGATTAATATAGGCAGAGACAAGAGTTAACATATGTACTCTCTAAGATCATTCACGTGTATTATCTTCCTATAATGTGTGAGACAGTGACACTGAAATGCCCCGTTGCACTGTGGGAATAAGAGTTATATCATCTTGACACTTCCCATGTGACGACATACCGCTGACCATAGCTACTAATTAGCGCTCACCCATATGACTCATACTGTACATCATTTTGATCCAGGGAAAGGCTGGTGAAATGCCTTGCCCAAGGATACAACCTCCAACCTTTAATGGTTCAACACATTAGTTACAAGGACATCTGAGGACGTTGTGCATCATTGAAGTCAACTCAAAGCTCATACATTTGACAGTTTTACCAGTTTCTAAAAAGTCGTATAAAGTTCATATGCAAATTCCAAGTCGCTCTTTTTGTAAGACGCACAATGTAATTAGAATGAACATCTATGAAAGTGTCATCATTTTACTTGACAATTTCCCTCTGATGCCGCTATTAATTAGTGGGTGCTGATAGAATAATGCTGAATGAACAAGTCTTAATACCGCGGGTGTTGCCTCGTCTCTCACACGGTACATCCGGCGCACTGATGTCTGTGAGTGAGGCGTATGCCGGCAGCTCTGGCATGTTAACAATGTGATATATGAATGATACGGCTTCAAAAACAAGTCAGCAATATCAGCAAAATGATTACCCTTAATTAACAATGCACATTTTCATTATTAATGTTTTATTAGAAAGCTCTTGTGATATTGTATGTATTTTGAAGAAAAGGATCATAGCATCTATCACAGGCATGTCCAAAGTCCAATCCACATTCAGCCAACTTGGATTAGACTTTGTCAGGACTTCTTTTATTCTGCCAATAAAGGCATGCTACACTTTGTTTTAAAGTTAAGTTGACTACTTTTACATATGCTCTAAAATCTGTATCCCTGAACATGAAATTCAAGTAACACATATGACCCTTAAATCTCAGTATCTTTTGGATCCAGTCGCTGTCTATATCAGCAGTTATTTTTGATCATGGCACAAATTTACAAAAACAGAGGTAGTTTAGCTTTTATTATATTAAACATTGACATCATGTTCAATATGAACATGATGTCTTATTCTAAAGCTCAGAACCTGAATCCAGTCAAAACAGTTTGACAATCTGCTGAATCTGGGTGGTTGGCCCATAGACCAGTCTGGTTAACTAAAGTGGCCCTTTCAGCACAAAGTTTGGACCCACACCCCTGATCTAACGCTTTAATTTCATGTCAAACAAGTTCTGAATCAATTCCAGATGACAAAATACTAACTTGGTGCTATGATTCTGCTATTTTCTTGACACATAAGCGAGCAGCGTAGAGTGGCAGATGTGCGTTGTAAAAGCTTATCAATCAAAGCTGTGAGTTGTCAGTGGAATGATTTGATAGAATGTGCTGTCAACCAAGACATTATGGACTGAAGACACGGTGCGAGACAATACAGGGCGTTAAGAGCTATAACAAAAAATCGAGTTATTGAAAGTATTGTATTTCTAAAATACTGTCGCCCACCAAGCACACATAAACCATTGCAGCACTTGAGAATTGGAATCTGCTAACTCTCAATGAAGCTCAATAGGGATGTTTTTCTCCTACTGGCTTTGGCTTCTATTGACTTACATTGAATAGTTAACTCCTCTGTCTCAGTAAGCGTTTGTGTCACACTCATCATTTCGAGCTTCACAAATCTTTGGTTTAGCACGCTCTATGATCCTGTTTTTGTTTTTGATATTGTCTTTATAAATCTAGATACGAGAAGTAAGGATAGATAGACCAATCAGACGCCTTCAGCTGCTGCTCCAGCTTGCCTTAGCAACCATTTTAGTACGAATTACGAGTTTGCCCCGGTTATGGCACAAAGCTAACCCCATTAAAACTAATGCCTGTGAAAGGAAACTGGCTCCAGCTAGCTTATGTTCCTACCGGCTTCTTCCGTATTCAGCCAACACTGTGGGCGATGTCACCACTCCAAATATGTCAATGGCAGTAGCGAGCTCTGCATTTCTAGCCTTCGCCTGCAGTGATGCCCTAACCCAGCGATCTCCCAACTTTTTTAGTGACACAGACAACAATGTGCCTCCTGTGTTAAAACAACAGGAGGCACATTGCAGTAGTTTGGGTTTGAATCTCGCTCTCCCAATGGCTAGGGCTATGTGGTCTGGGCCATACAAAGGCCTTTACTGCAATAACCGCAATTCGTTTTTAATCACTATTATCAACTGATGTGTGTAGTGCACCATGCATTGTGTACATTTACACCAGTTACTAATGCACCATTGATAGACTCAAAACCCTGTACTCCCTGGACTTGATGCCCCTCATGATGACTGTTGCTGTGGGGCATACATTAACTGAACACATTTTATTGATCAAAATTCATCAAATATCGAGACAAGCCGTCAAAATTTAAACATTTGTCATTAAGCCAACTTCAGCTTCATTAAATGTGAATCAATATGAGCATGATGTCTTATAAAGCTCAGAACCTGAATCCAGTCAAAACAGATTGACAATCCAACGAATCCGGTGGTTGGCCCATGGTCTGGTTAACCAAAGTGGCCCTTTTAGCTCTAAGTTTGGACATCCCCGATCTAACGCTTTATTACACTGTCAAACAAGTTCTGAATACATTCCAGCTGGACTAGAATGAGAATCAAATTTGCGACCTCCTTGCTGTGAGGCCTGAGTTCCCCTCAATTAGCCATCATTAAACATATTTAATTCTTATTGAACAAGTGTCAAAAGCAGTCATATCGCCCAGCATTGCAGACTTTTTTGAAACATGGCTACACTGAAAACTTGAGCCAAATTACTATACTTTGGCAACTCGTTCTGCAATGGATCCCTCCTGAACAAATTAGAGATTACACTGCTTAACATTCAACTCTGATAACTTTCACACTGCAGAACTAGATGGATTTTTGTCTGCTTCTCTTAGCTGCATCTTAAATTAACACGTTTAGGAGCAAAGTTGAGAAGTCTTGGAATCCCTGAAGGATTTTGAACTTGCACAAAAAGACGGTGCTAAATAATATATTGGTATAAAAGTCTTGACCCAGCCCAGTCGTCCGTGTATACATGTTGGTCGTTTCAGTGATAAATCGCGTAACCTGTAGTTTCTCTGTGCCACCCCTCTCCAGCTCATCTTTCTTGCTGTTACCTTGGGCCCATAATTTAATAACCTCAAACTGACTCGACCAACTGTGATCTGACTGTGCGCGCTGATGGCAGGAGTATGTGTACACACCTGCACTAATTACCTCCTCTCACAGATTATTTATGAAAAGCATTAAAGTGTGGGCAAAAGGAGCCATTGGTCAGACCTTGAATTCAGGGCCATTTTTCTCACAGTCTTCAACAGATTCTCACAGCCCTTGGGAATTTGTGGTGCGTTTACCAGGTTGACCTCATGGTAATAAGTGGCACTGATTTTTCACTTTTGGAAAGATTATGAGCCTGATCTTGCAGGCGCAGCACAGATAAGCATGAGCAGTCGATTTCTAGTTTGTACTATTTAGCGGTGGTTAACTTTTTAAACCATGAACAATTTCACTTTGGCTATAAATCCAATTAGTTCTTGATTATAAAGAGTTTGGTTTCATCACAAGTTTTCCCATAAATGTATTTTTTGGCTTCAGTCACATATTTAGAGCAGCATTTTCTGAAAAGGGAAAAAGGTAAGGACCACCCTCACTCAGCCAATTTGCTCAATCTCCAAAAAATAAAATACATAAACAGCCTGTATTTTTCCAAGATCCTTTGTCACCCAACATGTATCTTGTATGTATGTAATAAAAGTTAGGTAATCTGGCTTTAAATGTCTAATATTATGATTAAAATACTGACCCCTGAGGGAATTTTGCATCCAAGAATTTTGTCTTGGATGCAACAGATACCACATCATGTCATCAATAATAAATGTAGAAAAGATAAAATATGGCAATACATCCTAATGTGAGCCACTGCGCCAGCATTGGGCCAGTGCTATGTATAATCTATCTGCTGACCCACAGCCAATATTCATGCATATTATATAATTTTAATTTTTTTCAAAAGCTATTCAGATGCAAATATGAGTTTCTTGATTTAGTATTAGTTCAACATTTGTAGCTCTAATTGCAAATACATCTTGCCAGCGTGTATATTCACAATCAAAGTTGATATTTGGACGTACATCACTCTCAAAGTTAATGATCAAACTCAGAATGTAGGGCTGTATTTCTGGGTGAGTGGTGAATTTCTTTAAGAAATATTTATATTTTGGACTAGCTATTGCAAGCATTAATGAGTAATGTTGTAAACTTTTTATGCCCAAGACTACTTTTCCCGCAGGTGCTGAGTGAAGGACAGAGTTGGCTCCGTCCCTCTCTTTGAATGTTTGGGAGGAGTATTCGAGCCAAAACGTCTCTCACATCTCTGATTACGTAACATGAGAGAAATAGTCCTGTCTTTCAATTGCACTGATGCTGAAACAATGTGTAAAACAAAGTTAGATAGTGATTAACAGAGGGTAATGATTTCTCAGGTCTCCTAATTAACTATGCTGGGTTATCTCTAAACAGAACAAACTGGGAGGATGCCAAATCAGTCCGGAACATTTGTATTCATTTTCCTCCCTAATGATAGTGAAAAATCTAATTTGTTTGGTGATGAAAATGACAACAGATAGAGATTTCTCGACCCCATTTAATACGATTACATTGTGCAGTAATGAAGTGTACTGATAGCGGTTTACGACTGTGAAGTGAGCAGCACAAACTCTTGTGTTAGATGTGACAAAAAAAGAAAAAGCCAACTTGAGTGTATCATTTGCAATAGTATGGCATGCAGAGCAGATTAAAGAGAGGATTAAATCAGAAGCCGTGATGGAAATTCAGCAATTAGGCTCAAGAAATACAGATGTGGAAAACTAAGAACTAAGAAATAGCATGCTTTATCAGACTTCTTTATTTCCATGCTTTTAGCAAAGTTTACAAATGGGATGATATCTTTCAAGCTGGCTGCACACTCCAAGATTTTGAAAACTTTGAAAATGAGACCACAGATTTGAGGATAATTTCAATCAGTTGTCCCACAGAGATATACAAAGCCATGCAGAAATAAAAAAGAAGATCATAAGTGTAAAGTGATTCAGCAGGGTAAGATATAAACAAATACTAAAATGCTAAACTTTTATTCATCTATTCATCTACATTTACTTTTGAATGCGCTGGAAAAAGCAGCAAGTCCTAAGTAGCTCTGAAACAGTTGTTCTCTGCTTTACAATTGTTATTTTCTTGCTTATTTCTACCTGAGATGTTGTCTGTAATTTCATCAATAAAAATCCCAAGCTTTTGCAGCAGTGTTGCCAACTTAGCGACTTTGTCGCTAGATTTAGCGACTTTTCAGACCCCTATAGCGACTTTTTTTCAAAAAAGCGACTAGCGACAAATCTAGCGACTTTTTCTGGTGTTATTGGCGACTTATCTGGTGTTTTGGCGACTTATCTGGTGTTTTGGAGACTCGTGAAGCACGTATTGTTCTGCTGTCCTCAACGTGAGCCCCTCCCCCGTCCCAAAGCACTTACAGGCGGCCAGTCTCACAGTAGCCTTGCGCAGCAGTCCCAGCTACAGTCTATGGGCGGAGCAGAGAGAGAGAGAGGAGACTCAAAAGCACAGGGAGTTTTCAGGCTGCTGCAGACTGAACTTCAGCTCCACCACCACCACACATCCAAAGCTCCCCGGCCACTCCTACCACCGCCACCCCCCACTACATCCGCGGCAGCTCTGTCCGTGACTCTGTTTTCTCTCAGTAGTGGGTCACATTAAATCATTTGTTATGCCAAACTATGAAAAAAAAAAAAAACTTACAAAAATAAACCTAAGTAACTCTGCCAGAGTGTGTCTTTTGGGTCACTTTGCCGGTCCCAAGCCCGGATAAAGGAGGAGGGTTGGTTGTAGAGCTAGCAATTTCACCCTACATAACAATCTTTTGATTACATTTGCTGTTATAACATTTAACAATACAGGACAAAACTGATGTGTGTAATGTGGATCTAGACAAAGCATTAAAATCATTAAATGTTGTTAATGTTGAAATTATTTTTGTACATTTGTAGTTCTAAACATATTTAGGGTGTTTTTACTCACTTTTGTCTCTCCCACGACCTTATTCCTCTCTCCTACAGCGTCCGTTACAGTTATTTGCAAATGGCAAATTATGCAAATTAGGCGATGACGTCATTTAGCGACTTCTAGCGACTTTTGGGACAGCCAATAGCTACTTTCCTTACTGAGGAGTTGGCAACACTGTTTTGCAGCCTTGTGATACTTGGAGAGCTCTAAACTGAAAACACCCAGGATCACACTGAGTCCCTGTGGAGAGGACCTCAGAGAGCACCTCCACATCCAAGAACCAAACACATCTGCCTCGGCGCTTGTTACAGCTTTTGTAACTTACTTGTCCATACTTTCTAACTGTCTTCCTCATGTTGCCATTACTTTTGATCTGTTTGTTTTATTTTTTTATTTTTCTGGGAGTTGAGCATATGAATGGGTGACAGAGCAGGTTCCTCCGCTGTGGCCACTCCAAACTAGCCTGACTCTCGCCAGACCCATGTAGTTTGCAGCACTTCACACATGAGTCTGATACTGAGCCATAGTGGTTGGATTTCAGAAGGCAGGGCCTTGTAAAAGAAAATCCTTGTATGTGATTGGATAGACCACTTGTCCGTTATCGTGAATGAAGTCTGCTTTCAACCACTCACATCGAAGCACACGGCTCCCATAGGTTGCCAAATCCCAGCAAGATTTTCCAACCCAAAATCCGCGAGAGAACCCACACAAAAAAAACACTCAATGATTTTTTGGCTAAAAACGTAATGTAATCAACTTGGGCTATCATGATTCTGTTTATTGTCTTTCTGTTAATTTAATACGTAGAAGTCTCTTGGAAAAAAATATGCGGGAACCACCAAACTTGGCAACCCTGCTGCATAGTGTGTAAACAGGAACACTGAACCAGTGCTTCAACCAAACTTTACAGGAACATTTGACTCTTAAAACACACATATATCAACATAGAACATCAACATTTCGCCTCAATTTGCATTAAAAGTGACTTCTGTGTCTTAATTCGATTGTATTTACTCTTTTAAAAAGATTTGCGGACTTTACGTCCGCCATCTTGGATTCCTCTCGCTGCTGCATGAGAGAAGCTTGAGAAGGCAGTGCAAACCCCACGTAACACCGGCAATCCTGATTGATCGATTAAAAAATAATCTGGGGAAGGCGTTCGCTATGGGCTCGATACCAGACCCATGTGGTTCAGCCAAACGCCTCTGGTGGAGCATGGCGGAACTACAAGGGTCTGGCAGAGCCAGGCTAACTCCAAACAGCCTAGTCTGCAAGTATCCTGCAAAACTTAAACAGTGACAGTCAATCAGAAAGTCCTGCTAGTGCCCAGAATCAAAACTAAACATGGATTAGGCTGCATTTCAGATCCATGCAGCTAAAATCTGGAACAATCTTTCCGAAAGTGTGAGACAGGCCTCTTCTCTAACCATGTCTAAAACCAGGTTAAAAACAGTTCTGTCTAGCTGTGCATACAACTGAGGGATTTTATATTTGTATCTTTCTTTTCAATGTGCTGTGATTATTTATGATTGTAATGCTATCCTATTTTGTTCAGCACTTTAAGTTGCCTTGTGTATGAATTGTGATATACAAATAAACTTGCCTTGCCTTGCTACTGGCTATGATTCTGTATGTAAACACCCAAGTCCAAAAGCCTTTTTATGTCTAACATAAACAGTTCTCACAGTTTCACTTCAGTTTCAGTTTATCAGCATTTAGCTAATAAATGGGGCCCAATGGAATAAAGTACCAACATGCACACAAACAAATCTAACCTCCTTTGCATTTCACTAATCTATTTAAAATGTAATTTAAGCCTGAAAAGAAAATGGAAAAAGAGAAATTGGTCGTTTTTTTATAACCCTTTTGAAACTGTAGCTCCTCCAAAACTCTTCCAATTCATTACAATGACACCCACCATTCACAACATCGCCCCAACTCTCCAACAGCTGCACTGGCTCCACATGAAACTAAAAATATTCAACTTCAAAATCCTCGTCACATTCAAAGCAATTCGTAACCTCAAAAGACCTCGGTGTTTTCTTCATATTCAGACACAAAAATGAATTACCTTTTTACTCTAAGTGTCTGAATAGGAGGATCTTGGAGTGACGTCGTTGTTTATAGTTTTTCCGCGCCGGTCACGTGACCGGGTGGCAATACAGCATAGAAAGCTACATGGATGCTAGAGAGTTAGCTATTTTTAGATGTTTGTAGAGAGGTTTTACTAAATCAAATGGTCCGTTCTTGTTGTGTGGTCGGATGTACGGCCCGCTGGGGACAGATTACGTTTTTTCTCTAATTATTTCGGAAAAAAACAGCGAAAAACGGCCGTGGTAAAGTGGTTATGCTGTTACCTACAGTAAATGAAGAACGGGAAGGCGGGGGGGATGAGGGGATAAAAATTCATAAATGTAAGTTTTGCAACTACTTTCACTGTACACTTGTTCACTCATTCATTCATTCATTATTGAATTAAGATTAATTTTAAACATTGCATTTTGGTTGCTCATCCCCGCGGCTTCCTGTTCCACCTTTACCGTAAGTAACAGCAAAAAGGGACAACCCGCTTTTAATGTGTGATGAAATGCCGGGCCACTTTACCGCAGTGAAAAACGCGAAATGGATTTTCACCACGGACCCTTCTTGCGTGAAGGGTCCCGGGTTCTCTATGAAGTAAGAATAAATGTCTCCGAGTCCCAGTCTCAGCAGATCGGTGCCAAGACAGGTGAGTCTGACCAATGTTTTTGGTCAGATGGCCTTTGAATTAGTTCAGTTCGGTCTCCTATACTTATTTTTAACTTGTCTTTATGTCTTCTCTGATCTTCTTGCCTTAAAGTGCTTGAATACAGTGCTATTTGCCCACTGAGTCTTTTAAAAGTACTCGTCGCATCCATGCTTCAGTATGCGCCGCTCTGTCTTCTTGCCACCCAAGGATGCTCCTATAGAAGAAAACACAAAGGTTATTAACTAAAAAGCCATTCATTATTAAAGAAAATAATCCTAACCTGTCTTCACAATTTCTGTCCGACATCCTCCATATGGCCACACCCTCTCGCCCCCTCCATTCCCTTCTTCTCTCCTTCCATTATATTCGTTGTATTATTCACAGAAGGTTCGGAGTCTTACAGTCAATGTAGCAGCTACGTGAGTCTGCTGTGTGGTAATTCTACAGTTTGGGGGTAGTCACCGTGACAACAAGGCCTTGTCTGTGACTCAACATACAATTGTAACTCTATGACTTCGTGTGACATGTGTTACAACAAATAATCACTACTTGTTGGAGAGACAAATCTAACAAGACATTCTGTGTTCATGCAGAATGAAAATGTCACAGAATCAATGTCATGGAGAAAGGCTTTTGAGGGGATTGATGGAGCTCACTTATTTCAAAGGGTTTGAGGAAAAGCAGCAGTCATAAGCAACGTGAACTAACTAACAGTTTAACCTTTTAGGCCTGCGGCTAGGCTTGTATTCTCTTTTTCTGAAAAAGCTGATCTAAAGATGTGACCAAAACTATATGCATGCAAACTAGTGGTGAAACCTGTTTTGAGAGCTTGGATAAAAAATGGATTAAAAATGAGATATTATTTTGTACTCCATTGTCAAAGAAAAGAATATTTATCATGGCTCTGAGCTGCAGAGCTGAGTAGTTTAGACAAAAAAAACGGCACACTTAAGATGTTCAAACCCATACCCAGGTAAGTGATCAATGAGTTGGTGAAGTTTATGGATCCACTAAAAGATAATGTTCTTTGATGATGGCTAAATGTGAACTGCATTAAAAAGGCATTTTTCAAATCTGTGATTCTGAGATCAGGTGTTTTGTCGGAAATGTGTGTCCTCCGCTCTAAGAACCACAGACGTGTGCTTTTTTACTACGCATTCATTAGCGACGTGTGTAGACATGTTGCACCAGGTGACAACCCTCCGATGTGACAAGGTCTCCCCATTTCAGACAACCACATCATGAGGAGATGATGCCTTTGAATTATTGATACATTCTCAAGGTTGAGTGCATTCGGCAAATGCAAGGGGAAATATTTCTGAAATATACAATTAAACAAATATCCAGCTACTCAATGATAACAGAGGCTTGAATGACTTTGGATTGTGACCCCACAAGGATTAGGACTGTGACTGGCGGCAGATGCTCGTGTCTTTGCACTAACAGTTGGAATATTTGATCCACAGGCTGCGGATCACATTCAGGGACTTTGATATAATTAACTATGAAGAGTGAAATAAGCCTATAGAGATTATACTAATTA